>CM056049.1:366848008-367448008 GCA_029574335.1 Rana kukunoris
AAAGGTCCACTGTTGGAGCAATCATTAGAAAATGGAAGAAGCTAAACATGACTGTCAATCTCCCTCGGACTGGGGCTCCATTCAAAATCTCACCTCGTGGGGTCTCAATGATCCTAAGAAAGGTGAGAAATCAGCCCAGGACTACACGGGAGGAGCTGGTCAATGACCTGAAAAGAGCTGGGACCACCGTTTTCAAGGTTACTGTTGGTAATACACGAAGACGTCATGGTTTGAAATCATGCATGGCACGGAAGGTTCCCCTGCTTAAACCAGCACATGTCAAGGCCCGTCTTAAGTTTGCCAATGACCATTTGGATGATCCAGAGGAGTCATGGGAGAAAGTCATGTGGTCAGATGAGACCAAAATGTAACTTTTTGGTCATAATTCCACTAACCGTGTTTGGAGGAAGAAGAATGATGAGTACCATCCCAAGAACACCATCCCTACTGTGAAGCATGGGGGTGGTAGCATCATGTTTTGGGGGTGTTTTTCTGCACATGGGACAGGGCGACTGCACTGTATTAAGGAGAGGATGACCGGCGCCATGTATTGCGAGATTTTGGGCAACAACCTCCTTCCCTCAGTTAGAGCTTTGAAGATGGGTTCGAGGCTGGGTCTTCCAACATGACAATGACCCGAAGCACACAGCCAGGATAACCAAGGAGTGGCTCTGTAAGAAGCATATCAAGGTTCTGGCGTGGCCTAGCCAGTCTCCAGACCTAAACCCAATAGAGAATCTTTGGAGGGAGCTCAAACTCCGTGTTTCTCAGCGACAGCCCAGAAACCTGACTGATCTAGAGACGATCTGTGTGGAGGAGTGGGCCAAAATCCCTCCTCCAGTGTGTGCAAACCTGGTGAAAAACTACAAGAAACGTTTGACCTCTGTAATTGCAAACAAAGGCTACTGTACCAAATATTAACATTGATTTTCTCAGGTGTTCAAATACTTATTTGCAGCTGTATCATACAAATAAATAGTTAAAAAACTCATACATTGTGATTTCTGGAATTTTTTTTTTTGATTATGTCTCTCACAGTGGACATGCACCTACGATGACAATTTCAGACCCCTCCATGATTTCCAAGTGGGAGAACTTGCAAATAAGCAGGGTGTTCAAATACTTATTTTCCGCACTGTATATAGGGCCAGATTCTCATACAAATTCGCCGGCGTAGCGTAACGCATTTACACTACGCCGCCGCATCGTACTAGAGCAAGTGCCGTATTCTCTAAGCATTTGCTCCGTAGTTTGCGTTGGCGTAGCGAAAATGGCCCAGCGTAAGCCCGCGTAATTCAAAGGGGGCGGCTACTATTTAAATGAAGCGCGCCCCCGCGTCGAACGAACTGCGCATGTGCCGGCCGGGGAAAAAGCCCAGTGCGCATGCTCCAGCTCACGTCGGAAAGCGTCGTTGAAACCGACGTCAAAACCACGTGATCGTCACTACGCAATGCCCTATTCGCGAACGACGTAAGCGACGGAAAAAGCCAACGCTGACCCGACGCCATACTTAACATGGCATCCGACGGTACTTCGTAAGGTTACTCCTCATAGAAGCAGGGGTAATCTTAAGCGAACGAAAACGACGTACGCGACGACGGTGCGGCGTAAAAGCGATCGGGAATCGGCGTAGTAGCCTCATTTGCATAGGCAAATGAGAAAACAACGTAAAGGCCACCTAGTGGCCGGAGTTGTCATTACAACTACGATCCGCAAGTGTAATGATATTACACTTGTCGGATGTTCAAGCGTATCTATGCCAAAGTGATGCCAAGATTCACTCGCATAGATACGAGCCAAAAAAATGGCGATACGACGGGGTATCTGAGATACTCCCGTCGTAGCGCCTCTGAGAATCTGGCCCATATATTGTAACATTGGGGGTAATTTACTCTAGTGGCAGATGCGTTTTTGTGCAGTGAGTCAACACCAAACAGGCATATAGCGTTAAGGGCCTGGTAGCCCATGTTTTCTAAAGGAGAAAAAAAACAAAACAAAAGTCCATTCAGGAATCCCACGCAGGGGTTTAAACGTTATTCAGCGACAACTGAAAATACCAGCCCACCTGGCTACTCTTCAGCAGCACTGCTGCTACAGGTAATCGTTCCCCAAACCATCAGCTCCTCCAGACCCACGGTCCTGGATGCACACGGCTCCGAAGCCTTCCAACGCGTACAGCGTCTATCCTCACACAGAGACAGTAACAGCCATTGCTCCAACTTCCTTCACCTTCCCCCCCCTCATCTGCTCTCTCCAGCCCTTCATTATATGAGCTGTCTGCACCTGGGAAGGCAGCTTGCAGGCTGTCTTTAAAACCTGGACACAGGTTCGAGATCCCGTCCCACCCAGATCTCTGAAGGATCTCCAAGCCACAGAGACCCATGTGAACATAGAAAAAAGACAAGAAAACTGCTAAAGCAGTTTTCTCAGTTTTTAAATTTAACCTCTGCAGCTCTGCATTCAGCCAATATGCAGACTCTGTGTCCACTTCAACGTGACAGTAGCGCCTACTGTTACAATATATATATATATATATATATATATATATATATATATATACACACACACACACACACACACACACATATACATGAATAAATCATGCATAATATTATACTTGTCTTCATGATGAAGCGGGCTGTTGACCCATGAAACGGGTTGAAGTTAGAGCAAGCTATGTATCCCCTAACTCTGACAAGGAGGATGGGCAGAACATGATGTGATATAGGATAGAACCATGTTTGTATGAGATTACTTTTATGTATTATCTAAGATTTTAAATTTGTACAAATAAAAATGTGATATATTTTATTACCTTTTGTGGTACCGATAAAGTCCTGATTTCTCTAGTTCAGTGTTTGTTTGTTTTTTAATTAAATTACCCAGCTTACAACCTATAAAGAATATAGGAAGACTAAAAGGAAAAAAATAGAGAGAGGGTAACCACTTAAGGACCGAAGCACGACTATATACGTCGACAGATTGGCACATGGATGTATATATACACGTCCTCTTTAAGAGCCGAGCCGTGGGTCGTGAGCTCGCCGGTCCGAAGCTCCGTGACCGCTCCCGCGTCACAGGCGCGGTCCAGCCCCGCCCCCCTACAGTCAGAAACCCACATGAGGTCACACTTAACCCCTACAGTGCCCCCTAGTGGTAAACCCCTTCACTGCCATTGTCATTTTCACAGTAACCAGTGCATTTTTATAGCACTTTTTGTTGTGAAAATGACAATGGTCCCAAAAATGTGTCAAAAGTGTCCGATGTGTCCGCCATAATGTCGTAGTGACGAAAAAAAAATGCTGATTGCCGCCATTAGTAGTAAAAAAAAAAAATGTATAATAAAAATGCCATAAAACTACCCTATTTTGTAAACGCTATAAATTTTGTGCAAACCAATCGATAAACGCTTATTGCAATTTTTTTACCAAAAATATGTAGAATACATATCGGCCTAAATATTACATTTTATTCCAAATTTTGTCGCTACATTTTTGTTTATAGCGCAAAAAATAAAAACCGCAAAGGTGATCAAATACCACCAAAAGAAAGCTCTATTTGTGGGAAAAAAAGGACGCCAATTTTGTTTGGGAGGCACATCACACGACCGAGCAATTGTCAGTTAAAGCGACGCAGTGCCGAATCGCAAAAAGGGCAGGGTCCTTAACCTGCATAATGGTCCGGGTCTTAACCGGTTAAAGTGTTACTAAACCCGCAACAGTATAGGCATGTTTGTTATACTCACTGTGGAACTTAAGGGGTTAATCCTCTGCAGTGTTCAAAAAGACTTTTATCCTGTATGGACAGATCCTCCCCTCCTGCACTGTCTATCAGGGGAAGGCCAGCTAACACAGGCAGAGTAGCCCGGCGCAGGGGATGGAGGAGGAGCTGTGAGCGGACAGGGTTTTTACACGATCGAGGCATCCCTTTGTCTCTTTTCATGTATATGTGATTACCATCATTGGAGAATTGGAATGAGGAGATGACCCACACCAGGCTGCCCATATCCCATTAAGCCCAGCAGTTTGCGTTATCATATATTGTCGACCTGGGGTCCCCTGTAATTAAGGGACCATCGGGATCTGGTAAGCAGATCCGTGTGCTGTTTCGGTGAAGGCCTCCATTGGTTAGATTGTCACCTATCATCAATACCATATATGTATATCACACGAGACTACACCATTTAGGACTTTTCTTTTTTTCCCTCTTTTGGTCACAGACATTTTGTTGTCTTTTTGATCATTTGATCGATGAGCCCTCTTTTTTTGGAAAGTAATCCGACTTCTAACTTATGAGGACTCATTCCCTATATCACGCGACATATAGACTTTTATATGTTTTTGGGAAACAATCAGTATTTTTTCTTTCTACTAACATATGAGAGAATGTTTCTTTGTTAATTGTCATATCATTTATGCACATTGTTTATGAGGTTTTAGCGCAAATCTTTTTTTTTTCCAAGAGTAGCCAACCTGCACATGCTCAGTTGTGTCTTTTATGCTGGAGAGAACATATACTTGTTGATCACAGGTAGCCAGGTTACATGATATTGGCATCACATATGTCGGCGTGTATACAGGCTGTAGTGGAAATCTCCACCTTCCTGAACTCTCAGCACTGGAGAAACTGCAATTTATCACTGACCGTGGTATGTAAGGATGAGCTTCAGCGTGTTCACACAGTCCCCGTGCAGAGCCCGCCAGGAAAGTGCAGCTGTCACAACCATGGCCTGTGTGTGTATATGTGATTTTTATAATGCATTAACATTAAACAAACAGCCCAATCGTACGGTCAGTAGTACGGAGCACTCAGAACATGCTAATGCAGAAACATAATGTAGGAAATAAGTTACAGGTCTATTTTTCAATACCTTGATTAATTGTTAAGCATTAACTGACTAATTCCATCCTTTTCTAAATCAACAGGGCATTTTAGACTGTTACCTGTGGGTAGTACTGGCTGTCTGCTGCAGGTTTTGCGGGTGTTGTCATGCGATGTGGTAACGTAGCTGGTCCTCCACGGGGTGCAACATTTCCAGGGGTGGCTGTTCCACCTTCCCCTTGTGCTCGCGATAGTCTGTCCCGCAACTGCACAACATTCAGCTGGCGCAGAGAATAGAAATCAAAAGGCTTATTACTCCGCAGTCCGACATAACTACCTCTTATGACTCCTACAGCACCATACTTTGTGCCTGAAAACATCATTACAAAAATATCTCACCTGGTTTGTGTTGTTGGGTAAAAATGCCATAGCAGCAGCAAGGCTGCCTTGAGCTGCCAGCAGGTTAGCATACTGACTCATCTTCTCGGCCAGCAGAACGCCAACATCTTGGGTGTCCACAGCCTGCATGATCTGCACGGATTTGCGTAGGATGACCACCTTTTCTATAAGATCCTGTTTACATGATGAAAAAAAAAAGGTTATTATAAAAAATATTTACAGCTAAAAAAGTTATCAATGACAACATCCCCACCCACCTGCAGAGAAAGAGGACTTGCACCATCTTGGGCACTGGTCCAGCAGGCGACCAGTTTTTCTACATTTCCAGCACAGATGTAGCACAGACAAGCTTGTGCCTGGACAGAAACATCACCCTCTTTCTCAAGTCGTGAGCCCAAAAGATCTGTAGGTAAAACAGTAAGAGTCAAAACCTGACAGCACATTGAACTGGTTATTTCTAAAGAAGGTAATTTGATTGTCAGGGTTCAGCCGATTGGGCTAATCTACTGTTGCTACACAGATATGCACTTTATGGTGGGATTTGACTAAGGCTAATTAAATGTATGCCTGCTGAACCGGCCCTAGATTTGAACTATGGCTATGGCCGGCTTAAGACTCAAGAGAAGGATCCCCACCCACCCGCTTCCCCCAAGTTGAAAAGGGACATGTCCAAAATCTTTGCCAGTGTCCAATCACCTATCCTATAACCCAAAGTCTACAAATATTCAGCCTTTGTCTTTTAGCATAAAATTAAAGCCTGGTACACACGATCGGATTTTAACCGGACGAAGCGTAGGACTTTAGTCCGAAGGGCATTGGCCAGGAATTTGTCTTGCATACAAAACAGCACACAATTGTTGGCCAACAAACTCAGCTCTTTAGCGCCACCCTTTGGGCAACTTCTGCTAATGTTGTGTTATGGTTAGCATTGCTTCTTTTTTTTTTTTAAAGTGTATTTTTGTGCGTGAACTCGAGAGAGAGGAGCCGGACTGCAGGAGTTGGGAGTAGGCAGACCCTCCCCCCGGAGGCAATCGCCATCCTTCTCCATGCCCCTGGTGGCAATGGCGGGTGTGAAGGGGGGCCTCCCACTCACCCCGCCCTACCTGCTCCTCTTGGGAGCCCAACTGGGGCCCAACGGGGCAGAGGGACTCCCCCTATGAGGGAGTGAGGGGGCCTAGCCCACCCAGCCAGCCCCGTAGGTCCTTCGCCTCTCTTTATTTTTATGAGACCGCATGGCCAAAGTGCATGTGTTTTTTAAACCAATTTTGTGTGCGTGCAAGTGTGGTGGTTTTTGTGGGGGGGGGGGGGTGGGCGTACTAAGCACAGGCGTACCTTGCATAGCACACCCACCGGGAGCCGGGCTGAGACCACCAAACTCAATTCACATGTAGCCGAGACCGGGATCCGAACCCTTGGCTGCAGAGGTGAATGGCTTATCAGCGCAGTGCCAATCAAGTTGAGCCACCACAGCTCCCGGGTTAGCATTGCTTCTGAGCATGCGTTGTTATACTTTTGCCCGATGGACTTCTGTAAAACACAATCGGATAATCAGACAACACACATTTGTTGTCGGAAAATTTTAAAGCATGCTTCTCCAACATTTGTTGGCGGAAAATTCGACAACAATTGTCTGATGGAGATTACACACGGTCAGGTTTTCCGACAACAGCCTGCCATCACACAATTCCTGTCGGAAAATCCGATCTTGTGTATGAGGCTTAAGATATAAGGATTGCATACATTACAGATAATGATAAAATATTTCAGCTTAGAAATAAAAAAATACATTGACCAAAATCTACAAGATACAGTTTCAATTTAATAGGGATAAAACAAGAATAAACAGTTATTAATATTCCATACCGCATAAAGATGCAAATTCTTCAGGTCTCGCATAGGTTAGCACTGCAGCCAAAGCCTCTCTCCAGTTTTTCAGATCACATGACTGCACAATATCACTCCAGTTCTTAGTAACTACGGCAGTTATCAGCTAGGGGAAATAAAGGTAAAATATGTCACTACAAAATAAATGACATACAACACTCAAATAACTGAAAATATAAGTTAATATTTTGTAAGCAGCAGGTAAAGATAATATAATCTGTTGAGCAATCAAACACATTCTTGCCAGTAATGATTTAAAATTAAACCAATTCATCTTGGAGCCAGGGTTGGAGCTCGGGCCCCCACATTCCCGAGGGGGTCAGTGTGTGAAGGTAGCAGCTGGGATGCTGCAGACAAGACACAGAGTGTAGGTACAGCATGTGTGTGCAAGCACTGAATGTGTTTAATGGTCAGAAAGACTAAGCTTACTAAACCGAGCAGTAAAGCTGATTAAAGAGCCACAAGACTGTATGTTATTTTTCCTTATTGTATTAACGGTGAGAACTTTCTGCGTGGGAAGACTTCCATGTGAACTTTTGTTTTACTTTTAAATAAAGATGGGCACGAAAAGCCCTAAAACGTACTTCTGCCATGGAGTAAACTCACTGTTTAGCGCTACCAATAAGCTCCAAATTCCCCAACTTGTCACAACATGTATAATACATACCCTGGTTATTTTGCTTTGTGTTCTAGCAAAGTACTTCTTTTGTGTTCTAGCTAGCAGATCTGGGCCACCAGCAATAGCCAGTATTATAGCATCCGCCATACGGTTATCGTGCAGGCAGAGATCAACTGCACTTTCAAAGTTACCCATTAACAGAGCTTGAGTGATGAGTCCGTCTACATCTAAAATTACAATGAAACGTCTCAGCAAAGGTAAAGACAACATAATCTGTTCATCTAATTCAGAATCAAAATTGTAATAGTGCAAATCATCAAAAGTCCAAACTTCAAATACAGCTGCAGTGCTACCTACTGGCGAAACTGATTATTGCTTGTGCAGTAAGATAGGATTTTACTCCCCTTCCCAATATTATTTCCCTAAAGTTTGTATAGGCCGACTCATAGATTAATTTGTTGACCTCTCAGCCCTACAGTTTGAACCCATTAGGGGTAGGCTAGACTAGGCCATCAAGGTTTGAACAAATTCTATACTATATGCCTTTACAGTTTTATTGTACTACAAATGTTGTATAATATATGAAGCAACTTTATTTGTTATGTTATTACGTATCAAAATAATTTTTTTTTACTGTTAAAAAAAAAAGAAAAAAAAGATATGATTTTATAAGTATACCATTAAATCTGAACTGACAGAATATGCCAAGGGATTGAAATGACACTGAGCACCCCGCTGTTGTTAAAAAGGAGACTATACTGTAGAACACAAGTTACAATATACAGTGGAACCTCGGATTGGGAGTAACGTGGTTAGCGAGTGTTTCGCAATACGAGCAATATTGTGTTTTAAATCCTGACTCGGTTGCATGTGTTTTCTTGCAAAACGAGCAGGATTCAAGCCTCTGTGATGTGCAGTACCACATTTGGCCATACTCAGAAACACTCGGAAATACACAGTTCTCTCCAGCACCCCCCCCCCCCCCCCACCTCTGGCTACATGCGATATTGCATGCCATAGAAGATGTGAAATTAATTATTTTAATTTCCATTGACTACTATGGGGAAACTCACTTTGATATGTGAGTGCTTTGGATTACAAGCATTCGCCTGGAACGGATTATGCTCATAATCCAAAGTTCCACTGTACTCAAATAATGCAAATTTGACACCTCAGTATTCAGAAGCTGTAGGGATGCTGGTCATTGAAAACAAGCATCAAGGTCACTCAGCAACTCAGGCTGGAAGGTTGAAGCAGTGCACCCCTCCTCAAATTGGGGAATCCAGTACTGCATAAATAACAAACAGGGCACAAACCCTTCTAGTGTATTATCTTCAGCATTTTATTAAAAACCATTGTTCTGAGGAATGGGACCAGAGCCCTGAAACACGTAAACCGACATTGTCATCTACACAATTCATTGAGGTTGGGGAATGAAATTGGATTATGTGCTTTAAGTTATGCTATGCATCCTTATTTGCTTGTGAGTATAATATGTATTATTTTATTCTTTAATAAAATTCTGCAGAAAGGCACTCTTTGTTGTTTATATAAATTACTATATGAAGGTTTTAGTATAATCTGAGAGTTATAAAGCCCCTTCATTCCAAATAGATCCTGTTTGAGAATGTAAGTGATAACATTACCTCCGCTCACGGATATATTGAAGGTCTCACCAGATGGAACAGCGTCCCCAACATCTGCTTTACTGACACTGAGGTTCTAAAAGAATGTAAAAAGACAAAACACACTCTTAGGCTCCTTGCACACTGAAGCTGATTAACTGCAGTTTATTGGCGCTTTGGCTTTTTTTTTTTAAAGCCCATACACTGAACTCTATGTTAGCCTATGTGCCCATGCACACCTGGGCGTTTCAGTGTTAATGAGCTTTGGAGTTTATTGGCTTTTTTCTGAACGGCCAAAATTTGCGTTCAAAGTGCCGTTTTTCTGCGGGAAAAACGCTGCAAAACGCCGAAAAACTCTGGCACCAGTGTTTTTTAGCGTTTTTTTTATCCATAAAAAAAGTAAAAAAAATAAAAAAGCTGATAAAAGCTACACTGAAAAACGCTGATTAAAGCTATTGCAAAAATGCTAAAAAACTTTGCAAGGCTCCCTGCAAAGCTACTGGCATTTTTTATAGCTTTTATCAGCTTCAGTGTGCATGGAGCCTTATAGTGCATGTAGTTTTAAAAGGAGTAAAGCTTTTATTATCGTAAATAGTGTATGGCAACATGAAAGCAACATCTATATTTATTAACTAAACCACCAGCAAACTATTTGAGACAATACGCAGTGCTTAACGCTTGGAAATCTACTAACTTCAGCTTGCTGGAATATGACAAAAAAAAGCATTAAATAAATACCGTACCTCCCCCAAGCTGAGCTCTTCAGTAGGTTCACTTCCTTCCTCATCACTCTCTACAGCGTTGTCAGAGTCTTTCTCAGCCTTTTATAGAATAGTGTTAAAGAAATAGAAATAGTAAGGGAGGATTAAGGATTAGAAAATAGTTGGAATCAATTCAAAATCATTGGAGAAAAATAATTCATAATATAATGGTGGTGTGTGGCCATTCAAAAATTAGATTTTTTACATAAAAAATCTATGTTTAGGAATAAATATTTGCAGCAAAGATCACAAGGAGTAAAAAACGCATCTGCAGTACTAATACTGTTTTCAATTCCAGTTTTGTTTCACAGTGTCTACTTTCCACCAAGGACCAACCTTAATTATTATTATTTTTTTTTTGTTATAGGGATTATAAATAAATGTTTTTATTTTTTATTTTTTTATTTTATTATAGGGATCAATTACATATTGATTTGTATTTCTTATAGGGAAGTAAAGTACAGTACAGTATTAGAAGACAGCTATGGAGATTAGAAGACAGTATGGAGATCATTATGCATTAGAAAAGAGACAGCAATTTAACACAAAGTCTCATGCCGCGTACATACGTCCGTCTTTCACAATGTGAAAAATTACATTTTATTTTTTATTTCATTAAAACGATCGTGTGTGGACTCCAGAGCATTTTTTGTGACGTTAAAAATGGGTATTAAAAATTCAGAACATGCTTTACATTTTCGCATCGTTTTTCACATTGTAAAAAATGGTCGTGTGTAGGCTTTAACGACATGAAAAAAATGCGCATGCTCAGAAGCAGGTTATGAGATGGGAGCGCTTGTTCTGTCCAAAGGACCGTTGTCATAGGTTAACCGAGGAAGCTGACTGATGGTCTGATGTGCCTACACACCATCGGTTAAAAAACTGATCGTGTCAGAACGCGGTGACGTAAAACACAACGACGTGCTGAAAAAAATTAAGTTCAATGCTTCCAAGCATGCGTCGACTTGATTCTGAGCATGCGCAGCATTTTAACCGATGCTTTTGCATACGAACGATCGGTTTTGACCTATCGGTTAGGCGTCCATCGGTTAAATTTTAAAGCAAGTTCTCTTTTTTTTTGACCGAAGGATAACTGACCGATGGGGCCCACACACGATCGGTTTGGACCGATGAAATGGACCTTCAGTCCGTTTTCATCGGTTTTGACCGATCGTGTGTACGCGGCCTTACAGACTGAAAAGCACAAATCGAACTTTTACCAACACAAAATCAGCAAAAGCAGCCCCAAGGGTGGAACCATCCGAATGGTACTTCCCCTTTATAGTGCCGTCGTACGTGTTGTACATCACCGCGCTTTTTTTTTTGTACGATCGTGTGTAGGCAAGGCAGGCTTAACAAGAATCGGGTTAAAAAAAAACTTTGTTTTTTCTAGACCATTAAAAATGGTTGTGTGTACGCGGTATGAGTGTTATTCATAAGAAGAATTTAGCCTAGATTTTATGTATGGCACAGAATCTTGTACCGAAAAAAATATAATATGCAGTTTTGCATACATGAATGAACATATTAAAATAATCACATACAGCACAGCCAAGCTAATTAATTAAAACCGGTATTCTAAATGCAGTCTAGGAAAGCAATACCCAAGGCCCAAAAATTTTTTAACAAGCCAAAAGTATTTAAAAAAATAAATAAATGGCAATCACTATCATTATATTTTTTACTATTGTACCCACTAACTCATCCACAGTAACAGATGCCATCCATGCTCAACCAGAACAACCATAAAAGCAAAGGAGGATGCCAAGAGTTGAACTTAGAGCTGAATGCAGCACAAGTACAAATCTTTACTGAAGACTAATAAACAATGCAAAAATAAACAAAACCTCAATGAGACCCATAAACCCATCACCTATAAAAATGACACATGACAATGTCACAAACATCCCTGTCCAGACCACAATATACCTCTTAGGGCCCTTTCACACCAGCGGACGTTTACAGACTTAGAATTGTGCCCTATGGGATCACGGCTGTTAGCTGATGAGTATCCGCTAACGTCCGTAATCACCTGCCTCCGTCTGGATCCGGTTTTCCAGACGGAAGAAAACCCTATTTTTATTTTGTCTGGCGGAACGCACGGTCCATATTCATCCGATTCCCCATAGGGGAGAGCAGAGAAGAGACAGGGTGGTCCCTGCACAGTGTGCGGGGACCGCCCTGTCAGCCGCCAGCTCAGCGGGGATTTTACGGAGGATCCCCGCTGAGCAAACGGATTACGGATCCGCTCCATGTGAAAGAGCCCTTAAAAGGAGAAGCGTGGGAAAAAAAAAAAATAAACATCCATACTCACGTCCTTACTGCAGTATCCTTACTCCGCCAGCTCTAAGCCCAAAAAACAAAGCGATCACATAACCACTGATCGCTCAGTTCTCAGTCAAATCTAAGCAGAGAGAGCGACTACCAGCCATCGTCCTCTGCTCCTCCAGCACTAACTGGAGCGCTGGACCGGGGAGGATGGCTGGCTCAGGTATTTAGCCATACCTCCCAATCGTCCCGGATTTTGCTTAAATGTCCAGCGATCCGTGGCAAATCCCGCGATTACGGCCGGAGTCTCCGAACCCCCCCCCCCCCCGCTCAACAACTCCGATCCGCAGAACCCCCCACGCTCAACAACTCCGATCCGCGTAAGCCCCCCCAGTCAGGTCCGCGGAACCGCCCCCCCGCTCAACAACTTTGATCTGCGCGCCCCCCCCGCTCAACAACTCTGATCTACGCGACCACCCCATTCAACAACTCAGATCCGTGGAACCCCCCCCCCCCCCCCCCCAACAAGGTTTCCCTCATTCCCATCTCAAAAAGTTGGGAGGTATGATTTAGCACACTGAGAGATTCTCAGCATCTGGGTGATTCCGGACACTTTCTGCTGGGTTTGAGTCAGACAGGACACAAGTAAGTGCATTCCTATGACCCACAAGAGACGTAGGACAAGAAAAAAAAAAAAACGCTGGTCATACTTCTTGTTTAAAGCAAAGCTCTAGGCACAGACCTTTATCTAAAATTCCTGAAGGTGAAGTTACCTCTTGTCATGTGGTATAAAACATTACAGTTCCTCTATTTACTCTATATTATATTAGTTTGCTGGATACTACTGAGCTGTGGGTGTAAGAGTTGCAGATGCGACAGCGAAGCAATCATGTCATTTACCCTCTCTTTCCTCTCCTCTTGTCCAATCACAGATCATATTTAAACAACTGCTTATAAGTGGAAACAGAATCCTCCACATAAAGAGCTTACATTTTTTTCCCTAAATAGCTTCCTTTACCTTAGTGCAGTCCTCCTTCACTTACCTCATCCTTCTAATTTTGCTTTTTAATGTCCTTATTTCTTCTGAGAAATCCTCACTTCCTGTTCTTCTGTCTGTAACTCACCAATGTAATGCAAGGCCTTCTCCCTGGTGTGGAGTGTCGTGCTCGCTCCTTCCCTTGGACTACAGAAGAGTCAGGACACCTACTAACACACAGCTCCTTTATCTGCAACGTAGAGACCGTCCTGAATCTCCTGTTGTCCAAGGGAGGGGGCGAGCACGACACTCCACACCAGGGAGAAAGCCCTGCATTACTGTGTGGAGTTACAGACAGAAGAACAGGAAGTGAGGATTTTTCAGAAGAAATAAGGACATTTAAATGCAAAATCGAAGGATGAGGTAAGTGAAGGAGGACTGCACTAAGAAGCTATTTAGGATTTTTTTTTTACCTTTACAGCCCCTTTAAGAGCGGATGTACAATATGTTTGCCAGCATCATTCAAGGGTCTGGTGAGTGCATACACGGTGGTGGATAAGCGGCACTAGTTACCAGTTCTATATGCCTGATGGTTACCAACATTGAGGATATTAAAAATGTTATGTATATATCACAGACTTGGATTTTCATATCCGTTTATATTACGGTTTTATTATTTATAAATAGTTTTTTCTTTCCATTTTATTTGTCTGGGGCACGGCACCTTTTATTTCACCAATTTTAAATTGCTCTTTTTGAATTGGAGAGATTTTTCTGTAATTTTCATTATGGATTTGACCTTTCAGCAGAAAATAAATGAAAGGGGAAATCGCCCCAAAACACATAAGCAACAAAAACATAACAAATATTATAAGCCTTTTTCATGCTCTCATTACCGCATCCCTCTTGGGGAGATTTCTATTCTATTCCAGGCCCAATGACTACATGCCACACTGACAAAATTAGGGCAGCTGGCATTGCTAAAAAAAAAAAAAATCTATCACTACTTAGCACTGTCCTTGGTTTATTTGCACCTTCAAAAAAAGTCTGCAAGGGGTGCTCCTACATTTATTTCCTGAATGATTGAGGGTAGTGCCAACTTGCCATTATCAGATACAATTTATCAGATCAAGGCCACCATAAACCTGACATAAAGGCTGGACCTTTTACTATCATCAAGTGCCTACACTTCTCAAATTACTCCCCTTCACATAGTAAGCAACCACAGGATTCTGGTAAACTAGCATAAATTGTTGACTTCTGAACATGAAGATAAACATTAAGATGCAAAAGGAGGTGGGATCTTCACTTTAGAAAATTTGTGAATTTATTTGCCAATTGTGAACGTCAAATTAATGTACTCCATAAAATGCAAAGCACACTAGCAGTAACTATTGCAGCATGCAAGTTGAATTTTTTTTCGCAACGTAAGAGAATAGAGGTAAAAAAACACACAAAGGTTACATTTATAATGAAACATACCTCTTGTGCTCCGTCAGTGTGGCTTAGAACTGAAGCTATCTGCAATGTACAAAATTTTTAAACACTTAAGATGATTTGCTCAATTACCCAGATTTCCTAGCTTTATGTAACCTTGTTTTTTTACTAAAACGTCCCTACCAAGAAGGCGGAGATAGCCTCACACTTCTTTCATCAGATATGAGATTTTGGGATATTTTCTGATCAGTCAGTACATTATGACCACCCACCTAAAATTAAAAATAGCCCTGACCTGTCTTGGAGACATGGCCACCACTAGACCTCTGAAGGTATGTCCTGGTATCAGGCACCAACCATCAGTAGGAGATCCTTTAAGTTCTGTAAGTTGTGAGGTGGGGCCTTCATGGTTCGCAATTGTTATTCCAGCACATCCTACAGATACTTGATTGGATTGAGATCTGGAAAATTTGAAGGCCAAGTCAATGCCTCAAAGACACTGTCTTCTATTGCTCCAGTTCTGATTCTCGTGTTTCCCAATTAGTCATTTTTGGCAGTGGACACGTGTCACCATGGGCACCCTGACTGGTCTGTGGCCAAGCAGCCCCATACACACCAAAATGCAATGCACTTGTGTCCTGACACCTTTCTATTAGAACCAACATTACATTTTTCAGCAATTTGAGACACAGTACCTCTTCTATTGGATCGAGACATGGGCCAGCCTTTACATTCCACATGCATCATGCCTTGGCCACCCATGACACAGTTGCTGGTTTTCCTTCCTTGGATCTCTCTTGGTAGGTCCTGGCCACTGCAGACTAAGAACATCCCACAAAAGCTGTCATTTTGGAGTTGCTCTCACTCACACTCACTAAAATGTGGCCCTTGTCAAAGGCAATCAAATCATAGATAGTTTCTGGACACTAGAGACTGGGAACATCTCAGAAGAGCTGTAGCTTTGGAGTTGCTCTCATCCAGTTATCTAGCCATTACAATTTGGCCCTTGTCAAAGATGCTCAAATCCTTACTCTTGCCCATTTTTTTCTGCTTTCAAAATATAAATTATCAGGGAAAACATGATCACTTGCTGCCTTGTATATCCCACGCATTTTCAGATGCCATTAAAAATGAGATAACCAAATGTTTTCACATTACTGGTCAGTGGTCATAATGTTTTGGCTGATCAGTGTATAGGATAAAATATCATGAAAATACAGTGTGTAGAGCAAGAGGGTTTATAGCTAAAGGGTTTTAGAAATTATCAGCTACTCTACGATGGTCAGTTTGCTATCACAGTCCATGTCCAGCCAGCATTACTAAAACAGTGTATGTGATGCACAAGTAGGGGGACACCAGTGAATACCTTTGCTCCAAGATCTTCCTTTCTGAATCCCAAAAGTTCCAAGTACTTGCCACGGGAGTCGTCCTCAAAGTTCACCTAGAAAAGTACAAAAAGTTATAAATGCTAGATATCTGAAAGTTTTCATCCATAGGATCAGGAGAAATGGAGTCAATTTCAGACAAAATCTTTCAGACAGATATTTTTCTGAGATTCCCACAGCTACCCATTAATAACAGATAAATGCATGAGAAACATTAATAGTACCATTAAACTATAAAGGGAGAGTCTCAAAAAGTCTAATAATTTCAAAAAAGTAGGAAGAATATTCAGTACAAAAGCTTTAAATAAGGGGTCCTTTTTTTCTGAAATGCATCAACTAGAATAAACAAAATTATATATATATATATATATATATATATATATATATATATATATATATATATATAAGCAAGTATACCAGTAGGAAAAAAAGTCAATTTTTACTTCATGGTTACATTGTAAACCTCATAAAAAGTTGTTAATGGGGCCCTGTACACTCTGTAAAATGCTTTTCGTCCTTTATAAGTCGGCTCTTCGGCTTTACAAGTCCTATCATGCCTCTGGGAATAATTGTAACTGCCAGCCTTGCAATGCCTCATAGAAAATGTAGTTCCACAACAGCTGAAGGGCCCCAGGTTGCCTACCCCTGCTCTACTCAGTCCATAGGTTCTGGTTACAGAGCGGGCAATTGAACTATCATCTACAATTATTTCACACAATATTGAATCAAAAGTGTCAGCCAGCAAGCATTGGAATTAACAATGTCAGATTATTTATGTGTGTATTACTCTTTGGAAAACATATTGTTCAATACCAAGTAACCTCATAGATCAGAAGAGCTGCTGTGCCACTACAAATAACATGACCTAAGTGCCTATGCTGTCTCAGTGGTCTGATGTCATGGACTGTCTCCTACTGTGAGAAGAGTGAATGCTCTGACAATGTGTAACCAATATTACTAAACTAATTAAAACAGTTATTTGCCATTTTGAATTACACCATTTGTGAGGGCAAGCCCAGAAATATGGAGGTACTATCAGCAAGTATAAAAGTGGGGAATTACTGTCTTTACTGACTATGACTGACTATGATCCAACTGTGAATTGAGGCAGGTTTCATATGTAGTATCTCTGATAATAGTATTGGAATCGATGCAGTGCTCTTAAAGCGGAGCTCCACCCAGGAAAACAACATTTTGCCATGTTGTTTAAGAAAAAAAAACCTGAAAAAAAAAAAAAAAAAATACTCACCCGAAATAGCTGTTGCTGTGCGGAAGTCCGTAATCTGCCTCACCTGCACCGCGGTTTGATTTCTTCTTGTCCTTCTCTTTGTGAATGGGGCGCGCTGCTTTCTGGGAACTGTGTGTGTTCTCAGAGAGCAGCGCGCCCATTCACAAGCCAGCGTGAGACTCGCGCAGGCACAGTAGGAAACGGGCAGTGAAGCCGTACGGCTTCACTGCCTGTTTCCCATAGTGTGAATGGCGGTGCGGGACTCGGAGCGATCGCGGGACCGGCATCGGGGGGGCCATCAGCGCGGGCGCCTAGGACAGGTAAGTGTCCTTATTTAAAGTCAGCAGCTACACTGTTAGTAGCTGCTGACTTTAAAAAAAAAATTCGCGGCTGGAGCTCCGCTTTAAAGGGGTTGTAAACCCTTGATGTTTTTCACCTTAATACATTCTATGAATTAAAGCGAAAAAACTTCTGTAATGCAGCAGCCCCCCAAAGCCCCTCTTTTACTTACCTAAACCCGGTCTTTCCAGTGACGAGAATGAGCACACCAGCTCCAGCTGGTGTCTCGGGTCCTCATTGGTTGGATTGATAGCAGAAGGAACCATGGGCTCCTGCGGCTGTCAATTAAATCCAATGATGCAGGAGTCAGGGGCAGGGCAGAGTCCTGCTGTCTGTGTCAATGGACGCAGCAGCAGGACACGGGAGCATGCTCTCACAAGTGCCCTGAGTAAGAGTGGCTCACCAACAGGGCACTCGAGAAGAGGAAGAGCCAGAAACGTCACTAAGGGACCCCAGAAGAAAAGGATTAGAGCAACTCTGTGCAAAACCACTGCACGGAGGAGGTAAGTATGGCATGCTTGTTTGCATACCTTTACATATCCTTTGAGATTGGGACCATTAAAATTGGACAAATAATATGATTAACTCTTCAATTCAAATGATGATTATATGATGTAGAGTGTTTGTATATCATATTTGAAGAGAAAGGGCCCAGAGTAATTTGTATGCAAAAAAATATACACACACAGGGCCAGATTCACAGAGCGATTACGCCGTCGTAACAGGAGATGCGCGGCATAAGTCGAAATTTGCGCATGCGTTTCGATACCCTGCATCCACAAAATGAGATACGCAAGAAATCTACTTTTTTTGTCTAGCGTAATTTCGTTAGGTAGGCGCATCCGTCCGCGCAAAACTGCGCTAGACACACCATTGATTTGCTATTCAAATATGCTAATGAGGGAGTTACGGGGATCCACAAAAGAACGTTGGTGCAGCGCTGGCTACGCGCTGTGCGCAACAGCTGCACGGCCTGTCTAAAATTAGACCATATAAAAGGTGGTATAAAATTAGACAATTCGTCTACATGTCAGAGAAAGCAACACCGTTGCCCAACAATCTGTATGCCAACATGCCAGGGACATCCATGCTCATAGCTATACTACTGACTTTAGATGAGCAAAGAAGGAGGAGGGCACGGAGGAGGGCATGGGAGAGGATTTTTTTTTTTTTTTTTACAATAAAAAATTCTTTGCTTTAACCACTTAAGGACCGCCTACTGCACATTTACGTCGGCAGAATGGCACGGCTGGGCACATCAACGTATATATACGTCGATCTTAGTACCCAGCCGTGGGTCACGGGCGCGTGCCCGCGGCGCGCTCCCGTGACCCGGTCCGAAGCTCCAGGAACGGGACCGCGGGATTCGCGGACCCGATCGCCGCTGCAGTGCGGCAATCCGTCCCTGGAGCTGAAGAACGGGGAGAGCCGTGTGTAAACACGGCTTCCCCATGCTTCACTGTGGCCGCAGCATCGATCGCGTCATCCCTGTAATAGGGGGACGCGATCGATGACGTCACACCTACAGCCACACCCCCCTACAGTTGTAAACACACACACAGGGTACACTCAAATTCACAGCGCCCCCTGTGGTTAACTCCCAAACTGCAACTGTCATTTCCACATTAAACAATGCAATTTAACCACTTAAGGACCGCCTCCTGCAGATTTACGTCGGCAGAATGGCACGGCTGGGCACATCAACGTATATATACGTTGGTTTTAGTACCCAGCCGTGGGTCCGAAGCTCCAGGACCGGGACCGCGGGATTCGCGGACCCGATCGCCGCTGCAGTGCGGCGATCCGTCCCTGGAGCGGAAGAACGGGGAGAGCCGTGTGTACACACGGCTTCCCCGTGCTTCTCTGTGGCCGGAGCATCGATCGCGTCATCCCTGTAATAGGGGGACGCGATCGATGACGTCACACCTACAGCCACACCCCCCTACAGTAGTAAACACACACATTAGGGCACACATTCCCTACAGCGCCACCTGTGGTTAACTCCCAAACTGCAACTGTCATTTCCACAGTAAACAATGCAATTTAAATGCATTTTTTGCTGTGAAAATGACAATTGTCCCAAAAATGTGTAAAAATTGTCCGAAGTGTCCGCCATATTGTCGCAGTCACGAAAAAAATCGCTGATCGCCGCTATTAGTAGTAAAAAAAAAAATAATTAATAAAAATGCAATAAAACTATCCCTTATTTTGTAAACGCTATAAATTTTGCGAAAACCAACCGATAAACGCTTATTGCGATTTTTTTTACCAAAAATATGTAGAAGAATACGTATCGGCCTAAACTGAGGAAAAAAAATGTTTTTTTATATATTTTTGGGGGATATTTATTATAGCAAAAAGTAAAAAATATTGCATTTTTTTTTAAATTGTCGCTCTATTTTTGTTTATAGCGCAAAAAATAAAAACCGCAGAGGTGATCAAATACCACCAAAAGAAAGCTCTATTTGTGGGAAAAAAAGGACGCAAATTTTGTTTGGGAGCCACGTCGCACGACCGCGCAATTGTCTGTTAAAGCGACACAGTGCCGAATCGCAAAAACCCCTTGGGTCATTTGCCAGCGTATTGGTCCGGGTCTTAAGTGGTTAAATGCATTTTTTGCTGTGAAAATTACAATTGTCTCAAAAATGTGTCAAAATTGTCCGAAGTGTCCGCCATAATGTCGCAGTCACGAAAAAAATCGCTGATCGCCGCTATTAGTAGTAAAAAAAAATAATTAATAAAAATGCAATAAAACTATCCCTTATTTTGTAAACGCTATAAATTTTGCGAAAACCAACCGATAAATGCTTATTGCGATTTTTTTACCAAAAATATGTAGAAGAATACGTATCGGCCTAAACTGAGGAAAAAAAATGTTTTTTTTATATATTTTTGGGGGATATTTATTATAGCAAAAAGTATTTTTTTTTTAAATTGTCGCTCTATTTTTGTTTATAGCGCAAAAAATAAAAACCGCAGAGGTGATTAAATACCACCAAAAGAAAGCTCTATTTGTGGGGAAAAAAGGACGCCAATTTTGTTTGGGAGCCACTTCGCACGACCGCGCAATTGTCAGTTAAAACGACGCAGTGCCGAATCGCAAAAAGGGGCAAGGTCCTCTACCTGCATTTTGGTCCAGGTCTTAAGTGGTTAAGAAACATTTTTACAAGAAATATACATACATATATACATCAATACATAACATACATACAAATTACAAACACGGTCTCACTATCTTTCAATAGCCCTTTTAAACCTTGATGGATATAATAATCTAATCTGATACAAGCCCCTCACTCTTCACTTGATATATCACACACGCATAGACATATTTTGGCATGAGTGTTTCTGAGGCGTCTCGCATCTTCAGATTCACCCCTCATGCCATCCTGGAATTAACCACAACCCTGCAGGAGCCCAACACCAGCCCAACACATGACACCACCCATGACACCCATGACAGCTACATATACAATCATAGCCCCATCCCCACAGATTTCGAACAGAACATGTATGGGGACAGCTGGCTGGTTGGTGAGTGACATGGGTGGCAGGCATGACTGTCCCCCCCCATGATGCTGAAATCACAAGGGGCACATGCACTACTAACATCCTCCTGTCCTATCCCTTCAGGGTTACTCTGCATATGCACTGGGACCCCATCTCATGACTTCTATACGGAGCCCCCCTAACCAAGGCTACCCCGTCTTCTGAGGGAAGAGCAGCCAGGAGACAGCTCACATTAGGCATCTTTGCACGTTAAACACACACATTAATCATGGCACAATGAGAATGCATGCATGCACACCACTGTGGTCCCTAGCACAGACACATCACATCCTCATCACATTGGATTGGCACAAGCCCACCATGCAGGACTTGTGAGCTGCAACGCCATGCCACGGCTCCAATTATGTCACTGTACATTCATACACCATTCACACGGACCTGGGGATCACTTCTCCACCACAAATGAGGGTGACACCCCTTTTCCGGCAGGAATGTCACCCCCACATTCCCAAATCATACACAAACAGAACCAAAAAAAATTAAAAATTGACCAGCAAAAATAAAAAAATGCCCAGCAAAAATATAATTTAAACAAAATAACAACAAAGAAAACACATAAAAGACAAAAATCACTCTGCAAAACAGTCCCCAAATATCTCAAAGACACGTCACAAACAAACAAACAAACGCTAATAAACAACAGAACAAAAGCACCTTGCTGTATTGGGAGGGATACAAAGGGATGTACTTTTGCAAAGGAAGTGCGTTTGTCTCTGTCTATTTATGCTGTTTGCGTAGTTCACTAATTTGCCCTAGTCCACTTCCAATTTCACTGATTGCGCCGTTCCCGAGTTGTGAGCATGCGCACAGAGGTGCTGACCATGGTCTGCTTCAAGCGCGCATTCGCGAGCCGGCGGTCCCTTCATTTGCATGGGGTCACGGCTCATTTCAATGTAACACGCCCACGTCTTTCCCAATTTGTATTACTCCGCCTTGCGCCTCTGAAATAACGTTGCGCAGGTGCAAATTTCTGCGTAAAACCGACGAGAATAGGGTGATTGCACCCGTCTACATTGCACCAGTCTAATGTAAAGGCGTTGCGCTACGCCGGTCCAATAATGCGCAGATGTACCTAAATCTGGCCCACAGTTTTGACTTTGGTTATACTAAAAGTGGTTCTTAGGACTGAATGCATGAAGGTAAAAAAGGGATTTTTAATAACAGCTTACCTGTAAAATCCTTTTCTTGGAGTACATCACGGGACACAGAGCGCATAGCCATTACATATGGGTTATATGGAGTACCTTCAGGTGTGGACACTGGTGTAATCAACTTCACAGGAAGTTCCTCCCTATATAACCCCCTCCCACTGAGAGTGCTTTAGTTTTGTAGCAAGCAATTTCTCTGAGGTTACACAATGTTCCCACAAAGAGGGGTGGGAGCTCTGTGTCCCGTGATGTACTCCAAGAAAAGGATTTTACAGGTAAGCTGTTATTAAAAATCCCTTTTTCTTGATCGTACATCACGGGACACAGAGCGCATAGCCATTACATATGGGATGTCCCAAAGCAATGCTCTATGAAGGGAGGGAGACCGTAAGGCAAAAAATAGCCAAACAGAAACTATATCAGGAGGTAAAATAGCTCCACCAACAGAAAAAGGGGGCGTGAACCGGGCCAGAGGATTCTATACTGCTGCCCGTAGGACCGCCTGCCCAAATGCTGCGTCCGCAGCCTTTGTGACGTCCAACTTATAAAATTTAGTAAACGTATGTACGGAAGACCAGGTTGCCGCTTTGCAAACCTGTGCCATAGAGATCTGATGGTGTGCCGCCCAAGAGGCACTCATGGCCCTCGTAGAATGGGCTTTAACTGATAAGGGAGGTGGAACGCGCTTCAGACCATAGGCCTGAAAAATCAGCTGCTTAATCCACCTAGCCAAGGAAGACTTGGCAGCCGGCTGACCCTTCTTGGGGCCATCCGGAAGAATGAAAAGCACATCTGTTTTCCTAATCTTTTCTGTAGCCTTGAGATAAACCCTCATGGCTCGGACCACATCCAAAGTATGAAGCAATCTTTCCTCTCTGGACTGGGGAGTAGGAAAGAAGGATGGTAGGACTAGGTCCTGATTCAAGTGAAAACTGGATATGACCTTAGGAAGGAAAGAAGGCTGAGGCCGCAGAACCACTCTGTCCTTATGCAGAATAAGGTACGGTTCCCTGCAAGA
Source organism: Rana kukunoris (assembly GCA_029574335.1). Classification (NCBI taxonomy): domain Eukaryota; kingdom Metazoa; phylum Chordata; class Amphibia; order Anura; family Ranidae; genus Rana; species Rana kukunoris. Next base: position 366,871,487 of record CM056049.1, read on the forward strand.
CAAGGCTGCCAGCTCGGAGACCCTTCTGGCCGAAGCCATAGCCACCAAGAAAACCAACTTTCGGGTTAGCAGCACAAGAGGGATTTCTGTCAGAGGTTCAAACGGCTGCTTTTGTAAAGCTGACAAGACCAGATTTAAATTCCAGGGGCAGAGGGGAGCTCTAATAGGGGGATTTACATGCAAGACCCCCTGCAAAAAGGTTTTTACAAGCGAATGTGTGGCCAAAGGCCTTTGAAACCATATCGATAAGGCAGACACCTGCCCCTTTAGAGTACTAAGAGCCAACCCCTTGTCAACGCCAACCTGGAGGAATCGCAAGATCCTGTCAATAAAAAACTTGCGAGGATGCCCTCCTTGAGACTCGCACCACTCCACATAGGTTCTCCAGACTCTGTAATAGATATTTCTAGAGACTGGCTTTCTAGCTTGAATTAACGTAGATATGACTTGGGCCGAGAGGCCTCTGCCCTTAAGAATTAGAGATTCAGCCGCCAAGCCATCAAATTTAGCTGCTGTGAAGCAGGGTGGTAGATCGGGCCCTGAGACAGCAGATCTGGGCGCAGGGGGAGTGGCCACGGTGCCCTTACTGACATCCTCACGATGAGTGCGTACCAAGCCCTTCTGGGCCAGGCTGGGGCCACCAGGATCACCGGCCTGCGCTCCACCCTGATCCTTCGTAGAAGGCGGGGAATCATCTGTAGTGGAGGGAACGCATACAGGAGAGAAAACTGGTGCCAGGGGCAAACCAACGCATCGGTCCCGTAGGCCGAGGGGTCCCTGGCTCGGGATACAAATTTGTCCAATTTCTTGTTGAATCTTGTTGCCATGATGTCCACATCGGGAACTCCGAATCTTTGGCAAATCTCTTGGAATACCTGGGGGTGAAGAGACCACTCTCCCGGGAGCAACTGTTGACGACTCAAAAAATCTGCTTGAGAATTGTCTATCCCTGGGATGAACACTGCTGAGATGCAGGGTACATGGGCTTCGGCCCATGCAAAAATTAGGTTTACTTCCCTTTGAGCCGCCAGGCTCTTTGTGCCCCCCTGGTGGTTTATGTATGCCACCGCCGTGGCATTGTCGGACTGTATCCTTACTGGCAGACCCTGCAGGGGGAGAGTCCAGGCGACCAGGGCCAACCGAACAGCTCTGATCTCTAGGACATTGATGGGAAGCAGACTTTCTGCCTCTGACCACTGTCCCTGCTGGGTCCGTTTTCCTAAGATTGCCCCCCAACCTGTTAGGCTGGCATCTGTGGTTACTATTTTCCACGAGATGGGGCAAAAGGTTTTCCCTTTTGATAATTTTTGAGGGATCAGCCACCAGTACAGGCTGTGCCTGACTTCTGGAGAAAGAACTAATGGACGGTCTAATGCCTGTATGGACTTGTTCCAAGCAGAGAGAATAGCTGCTTGCAGAATTCTGGTATGGATCTGGGCGTAGGGCGCTGCTTCGAAGGCGGCCACCATCTTCCCCAGCAGTCGCATGCATAGGCGAATAGTCGGCTTCTTTTTGCCTAAGACTATTTGAATCGTTTGAATCAACGACCTGATCTTCTCTTGAGGTAAAAATACCTTCTGGCATTCTGTATCTAACCGAAAGCCTAGATATTCCAACTGTCTTGTGGGATGTAACCTTGATTTTTCTTGGTTCACAATCCACCCGAACTCTTCTAGATGCCGCACTGTGCGGACTACTGCATGATTGAGGTTGGAAGCTGAACTGTCGATAACCAGGAGATCGTCCAGGTATGCTAGGACCAAGATGCCTTCTGTCCTTAGGACGGCTAGTACCGGGGCTAACACCTTTGTGAATACCCGTGGAGCTGTTGCCAACCCGAAAGGGAGGGCTACGAACTGATAATGACTTTGGTTTATCGTAAAACGAAGAAACTTGTGATGTGCTGGGTAAATTGGCACATGCAGATATGCATCCTTTATGTCTATAGATGCTAGGAAGTCGCCCTGATGCAGGCTGGTTGTCACTGAACGTATGGAGTCCATACGGAAGGTCTGAATCCTTAGAAAGCGATTTAGGCGTTTGAGGTCTAATATAGGCCTGACGTCGCCATTGGGTTTTGGTATAACAAAAAGGTTGGAGTAGAATCCCAGACCCCTTTCTTGGGTTGGTACTTCTACAATTACTCCTTGGAGCAAGAGGCGATCCAACGCCTTTACGAGAGAGGCCCTCTTTAACGGGTCGCTTGGAAGACTTGACCCCTGAAAATGAGGAGGGGGGATTTCTCGAAACTCTAGTTTGTAGCCTGAGGCTACTACGGACCGAACCCAAGAGTCGGGAATTCTGGCCTTCCAGACTTCGGAGAAAAACTGAAGTCTTCCCCCCACCCAAGAGAGTGGGGGCGCCCCTTCATGAATCTGATTTGATGACTGGTTTAGCCGGCTTGCGAGACCAGGGCCTCTTGTTTGCCGCGGCTTGTCCCTGTGGGCGGCTATTAACTGTTGAACGCCCGGGAGGCCGTCGATACTGACGGGAAGTCGAAGGGGCCGAGCCTGCAATGGCCTGTCGTTTAAACGTGGGCCCACGCGGTCTTTTCTTGACCGGTAAGGAAGTACTTTTTCCACTTGATATGGTGTGGATATATTTATCTAGGTCTTCCCCGAATAGTCTTCCCCCATGAAAGGGAAACCCTGCTAGAAGCTTTTTGCAGGGTGCCTCTGCTGACCAGTTCTTTAGCCACAAAAGACGACGCATGTGAACCATCAGTAGAGATAAACGGGATGCCTGTTGGATGGAGTCCTTAATAGCATCTACTGCAAAGCAGAGAGCCCTAGGGAATTCTGCTAATTCATGAGTATGCTGAGCCGGCATGTCCTTCAATATATGCTTTGCCTGATCCTTCAAGGCCTGACAAACACCAATGGCTGCTACTGCTGGCTGAACCATGGCACCTACTGAGGTAAAAGCTGCTTTCAGTAGGGTCTCGAATTTCTTGTCGACCGGATCCTTGAACATATGGACATTTTCAACCGGACAAGTCAGGGATTTATTCACGCAGGAAATGGCTGCGTCCACTGTAGGGAGAGCCCATTTCTTTACATATTCCTCTTCCATAGGGTAGAGAATAGAGAATCTTTTAGGAGGGACAAAGATTCTATCAGGTCGAGCCCAATCTTGGTAAATCACGTTCCGCAGAAGGGGGTGCATTGGAAAGGATGCACCAGTTAATGGGGCCTTTAAAGAACCCAATGAGGATACCTCCGGGGCTACTAGTTCTGGCACTGGAAGTTTAAAGGCAGTGCGAACCATATCTGTCAAAGACTGGATCCACAGGCCCTCCGCTTGAGAGGCCGAAAAATATTCATCTATAGTGGAATTTTCCCTGTCTGAACCGTCGGGACTTGGGTCTGCCTGATCCCCTTGTGGGTCCCGTTCCTCTGAAGAGGAGACCTCCGCATCTGAAAACCCCACACTGGGTGAAGGGGATCTAGCCCGCTTGCTACTTGGGCAAGGACGGGAAAACAACGCAGTTAACCTTTTCTCTAGCCCACACATGGTGGCTGCTAGCATTTCTTCCGTCACGTAAACGGGAATGGGTGGATCGGGGGCCGCCTCTGCCCCCAGCACCCCCAATGGCTCTTGTACTATGCCACTCGGTGTCCTGACTGGCGAGGGTGGGGCCGTAGAAGCCTGGCCCAAATCCTCCCGATGGAGACCCCTTTTGCTTTTTGGTACCTTTAGCAGCCTTGGCTGGTCCAGATCCCTTTGGAGCCATTGTACAACCTTGGGTCACCCCTATAGCCAACACCTGACTGTTGTAGCTAGGAATAACCAATATGAGGGCAGGTATGAGAGAAAATGAAAAAAGAACTAATTTCTCTCTTTTTCTTTTATATTTCTCTTTTTTTTTTTTTTTTTTTTTTTTTTTTCAAAAAAATCTTTTTTACCCGCCTGGGAGGTGGCAATACCGAGGAAGCCTGTGAGTATTGACACACCAATGCCCGTTAGCCGGAGTCCAAGGTAGACTCAGATACTGCTGGATCTAAGGCTGAGTCCCTTTAAGCAAAAAAACCCTTTTTTTTTTTTTTTTTTTTTTTTTTTTTTTTTTTTTTTTTTTTTTTTTTTCTGGTCTATAGTGGACCTAAGTCCTAGACCTGAAGATCCACTAAACCGCCACTAGGTGTCCCTGTGTGGCCAAAAGACCCAGCTGCACGCTCTGTATCCTTTCTTCCTCTGCCTCCAGGAGGGAAAGACCAGCCAGAGAAAAGTTTTTCCTTTATACAGACCCTGACGCTGCTGGCCCGCCCCCCCGACGCACGCCGACGCTATAAAAGGCGGCGTGCACGCGCGCGCGTATGCGCGCGCACACACGCGCGCATGATCGCGCGCACGATCGCGCGCACGATCGCGCGCACCACGCCGAACCCACATGGAGGAAGCAGAGCAGAGGAACAACATGGACCAGCGTTATGCAGCACCAACAGACACCAGGTAAGCACTAATCTTATTGTAGTGCACACACAGCGAGGAAGCTGTCCCCATGGGCTTCCTAAGAAACAGGAGTTTTAACCAGCAATTTCCTCTTTAAAACATGTGGGGTTGCAGTATCAGTGTTAACAGGCAGACCTGGGGTGAGTAGCAAATATATAACTTACACAAGTATACATATATCTACATGTTATCTGGGTAAACATTAGAATCCCATCCTGCCTCAACAGACATAGTGGAGATAGTGGCTGATGCACAAGCATACCATTAGCCAACCCAGAACCCCCAGGGGGATACCTACTGTCGAACCAAGTCCCGCAGGTTCCCTCTTACCTGCTCCACGCCGCAGGGTATTGCAAAATGCAAGAGGCCCAGCCTTCCCCCATCTCCGTGGGTATTGTCTTGGACCTTCAGGGACCGGGGTCCTGTGTTAAGGAACCCACACCCCTGGACCTATATAGCATCCTGGCATCAGTAACTTTTAGTTCTTGGAAGAGACTAAAGCACTGGAGCCCAGAATCCAGCCCTCCAAGGAGAGGCATTATAGGCAAAACCCCACTCCAGCAGGGCCCGGGTACCGTACATCTTGGCTCTGAAGCACTTCGGACGGATCCGGCTAGCTATCCTGGGTCCCGAGACCTCCGAGGGACAGCTAGACGTGACCAACACCTAAGACACTGGCGGAAAAACTAAAGCACTCTCAGTGGGAGGGGGTTATATAGGGAGGAACTTCCTGTGAAGTTGATTACACCAGTGTCCACACCTGAAGGTACTCCATATAACCCATATGTAATGGCTATGCGCTCTGTGTCCCGTGATGTACGATCAAGAAAAACCTTCAGTAAGCAGTTTACAGCCTCGAGCCCCCCATCCCCTAGAATCACATGAGCCTGATCCAGCAAAGCGCATGAAAGCAGAAGCTCTCCCGACTCTCTGCCTCCTTATTGGCCATTGGCTCCTGCTGCTGTCAACCACAGCTAGTGAGGAGGGAGTATGGGGTGGGGATGAGCCACACGCTGTGTGTCCCATAAAACACACAAAGGCGGCTTGGGAGTGAGCACACACAACTACCCTCAAAACAATCAGCTTGCTATGGAGGCACTCAGCAAGGGGAGGGGTAGGGGACCTGAGAAGAAAAGGATAAGGGCTGCTCTGTGCAAAACCATAGCACAGGGCAGGTAAGTATGACATGTTTTTTTTATTTTGTCACCTATAAGGCAAAAGGCATAATGAGCTAGTATGCACCGCAAGGCATAATCATGATTGATTTCATGGGTAATGTATGTCTGTCATCAAATGCTTACATGTCACAACTGCAACAAGGTTTATCACACGCCTACTGTATTGAGTTGAATACAATTATAGTTAAAATTATTGATACAGTGTGGGAAAAAATAAATAAACCTTAAGGCTTTTGTTTTGGAGTGAGAAAGGGTTGTAACCTGGTCAGGTTTTTCTTTGCAACCTCTGTCCTATTGGGGAGATATCTCATCACACCCTATTTCATAACCAAAACAGGAAGTGAGAGGAAATCCCTCCAAAACGTGAGAAATGCCTGGTCATCCCCAGAACCAATGTCCCCATTGGTCTTGTGACAACCCAACATCTGGAATTTTCTTTTTAGCTTTCACTTTTGGTGATAACAGTAAATTAGAAAAATCCTTAACAAGGGTACAGATATCATTAAAGAACTTTAAAACACAACAAAGGGTAGCAAATGAACATACCTTTAGGAAGGACCAGACATTTTTTTCAAAGGCATTTTTGGCTTCATCAATTTTCTTCTGGCAATACTCCAGAAAGGCACCTGTGCTGACCACATCCTGTAACTTGTTAGAGCGGTTGAGGAACTCCTGCTCTGTGACCACTTGACTAACATACACATGAAAGTGCTGCGCTTGTGGATGCTGTTGGGTTGGCTGCGTTTTCTCTGCCTCAAATGTTACCAGCTTGCCACCAAACTGTAGAGAGAGAGAGAGAGAGAGAGAGAGAGAGAGAGAGAGAGAGAGAGAGAGAGAGAGAGAGAGAGAGAGAGAGAGAGAGAGAGAAAGAGATATAATAAAGAGGTCATAGAACATTTACACAGGTAATTGAGAAATGCAACCCCCAGTGCACACAAGTAATGCATTTCAAAGATGTATTTGCAGCCCTTAATATTTAACCCTATATTATTACTCAGGGAAAAACAGAAGACAATAGGAAAAGTTTTCCATTTTGCACCCACATCATCAAAACATTCTTTCTGCCAAACAACACGCTTCACCAGAAAAAAACAAAACAAAAAAAAACACACACACACGCGCATTAAAAGGGTTGTAAAAGTCTTGTGTTTTTCCACCTTAACCACTTAAGACCCGGGCCATTATGCAAGTAAAGGACCAGGCCAATTTTTGCGATTAGGCACTGCGTAGCTTTAACTGACAATTGTGCGGTCGTGCGACGTGGCTCCCCAAACAAAATTTGCGTCCCTTTTTTCCCACAAATAGAGCTTTCTTTTGGTGGTATTTGATCACCCTTCGCATTTTAAATTTTTGGCACTATAAACCAAAATAGAGCGACAATTTCGGAAAAAAATGCAATATTTTTTGCTATAATAAAAGATCCCCAAAAAATAATCTTTCCTCAGTTTAGACTGATACGTATTCTTTTACATATTTTTGGTAAAAAAAAAAAAGAATAAATCGCAATTAGCATTTATTGATTGGTTTGCAAAATAGGGAATAGTTTTATTGCATTTTTATTTTTTTACTAGTAATAGCAGCGATCATCGATTTTTTCCGTGACTGTGACATAATGGCGGACACATCGGACACTTTTGACACATTTTTGGGACCATTGATATTTTCACAGCAAAAAGTGCTATAAAAATGCACCGATTATGGTGAAAATGACAATGGCAGTGAAGGGGTTAACCACTAGGGGGCGCTCCCTATGACAGGCAACAGACGATCAGTGACAAGCCACAGAGAAGAACGGGAAAGGTTTGTTTACACTCACCTCGTTCTTAAGATCCTGTGAGCCAATCTCTTGACACCGACGGTGATCGGGTCCGTGGGTTCTGCGGGCGCAGTCACAGAGCTTCGGACCGGGTCGCCGGCGCGCGCGCAACCCACGGCTGGCCACTTAAAGGACAAAGTACCTGTACATGCCTGTGCCAGCCGCGCCAATGTATGTCGGCGTTAGGTGGTCCTTAAGTGGTTAATGCATCCTATGCATTAAGGTGAAAAACACCTTGCCATGTCCGGTCCCTCCGAGCCCTCGTTTTACTTACTTGAGCCCAGAATCTCCGTGGGCATGAGTGTATGACACTGAAGCTCGCCCGCATGGTAACCCCCTTGGGAGAGAGCTTCCCAGAGGGGGTTATCTATTGCAGGGAGAAGCCATGAGAGCTGCCATGGGACCCCAGAATAGGATGTTCGGGGCGACAAAATGAACTGCACAGTGGAGGTAGGTATGACCTGTTTTTTTTGTTTTTTTAAACATGAACCTTAAGGCTGCATTCACACCTAGGCGTAGGCGGTATGCGGCGTATTGCGGCGACATGAAATCGGCGTTTTGTCCCAGCGATTTGCGGCAACAAGTCGCTCCTTGTTTTTCGCTGGAGGGGTGACTTTAGCATTGTCGGCTATGCCCGAACGCCGAAGACGCCTGAAAAAAAGGGTCTGGGACTTGTTTTGAGCTTCAGGCGTACGGCGTTTGGCGTAGAGATGTGAACCATCTCCATAGCCGAAAATGTAAATTAGCCCCTCAAGCGTATTTCAGGCTGCTACAGCGTCGGGTGTAGGGCGAAAAAACGCCTAGGTGTGAATGCAGCCTTAGTACCACTTTAAAAAGGCCACAGAAAGGATATATCTTATGCTTAATTTCACAACTATCAAAGTCTTCTTTTAAATGACGTTCAAGCTTTGTTGAAAAATTAAAATCACTTACAGAAAATGAAGCTCCGACAGGCCGGCGCAGCCACTTGGGAGGTTTCTTTAAAGGAATTATGGTACTCTGCTGAGTGGTCTGTTGAGGGAGCTGCAAAGGAGGGAGAGCCTGCCCGGTGCCAAATGGATCCATGTTTCCAAACGATGAAGAAAGCTACATGGTATAAAAAATATATATATAATAATTTAAAAAAAAAGACATACAAACAGTCACATACTAAATCTACTAATTTATACAATATGCAATTTAAAGAAACATCAATGACATACAACATAGGTCAGCAAAGCACTTACTACAATACAGTTACATGATTTTTTATTATTTTTATAAGCAGATTCACAATAGACTGCAAGTAGAAAATTAACAATTTACCGTATCCACCCGCTTCTGGCTCAGATTGTCATTGCCTCCACCCATAATAGAATAAACACTAATGCGACCATCAAAAGAAGCTGCAGAGAGCACAGCTGGGTTACGGGGACACCACTGGATATCAAAACACCACTGAGTGTTTGTTGGCAGCTCATATAAAATCTGGCAAAAAAAGCAGAATAATGGCACAAACAAAGAATTAATTGGTAAAGAAGAATATATATTGTGAGCAGAAACAATCAGCGCCAAAAAACAGTGAAATAATGCCGTTCGGCTCAATACTATAATAAACCCTAATATAAAAGTGCACAGCTGCTAAACATTCTTAGTGATACACCACACTAGTTGCAAAATATGTTATAGTAAATTAGTTACTATAGCATAAATTAGTAAAGAATGTATTCTGCATTCATTTTTGTTTCATTTTATCCTAGTATTTTATCTTAGTATTTTATCCTAGCACAGAACATTTTTCCTGCTTTTCGTTTTTTTTTTTTTTTTTACCATATGGCTTGAGATTTCTTTAACACTAAGGCCTTTTGTACACCGCAGCTTGAAAAATCTTAGTACAGCGTTTTTTTTTTTTTTTTACTGATCTAGAATGCGGCCTGTAGTTTAAGGTGTAGGTGCTATGCTTAGGCCGGTAAAAAAGCGCTCCATATTCTTGAGTAAAATAAATAAATAAATAAATAAATAATAATAATACAGAAAAATCTGTATCCCCAGTCAGTATTTTGCGCCGGGACATGCATATGTGCGTAATTACATGCGTATGAGCATAAATATGAATTAATTTTCCCTAAGAATGTATTGTGCGCACAAATGTGCAAAAGCGTATATACGTGCTAAACAAACGCCCAAAATTACATTAAAAAATAGCAGCTGCTCAAACATTAGTACCAAAAGGCCTAAGATTTGTTTTTTTTTTGGTCATCAACTTAATGCGTCAGTTCACGTTACCCCAAACAGAGCACCACTGGATTTTGAAAACCATCACAAAGTTTGAAGTTTAGTGTATCAGTAATAAAAATAAATTGCACAGGTGCATACAGTACAAAACCGACTCAATGTTTTGAATTTTGGTGCAGAAAAATCCAGCAATAGCTTAAAGTGGATGTAAACCCACTCTCATTCTTTCTAAACTACTGACAAAGTGCTGATCTATAAGGCTATAGATGCCTCCTGCATGTATCCTTACCCGTCAAATGTCTCCCCTCTGTCTGTTATAAGAACTGAAAAACTGCAGATTCTGTGGGTAGGTCTGTTGTCTGGAGCTCGGTGGGTGGAGTCGTGATGTCAGTAGACTCCCCGCCCACCTCTACACTCCCCTTGTCAAAATGCATTTTCTCCTGTGTATTCCTTACACTAAATTCTGCTATTATCACTAAAATACAATCAAAATCCAGAAAAGTAACCACATGACTTCAGAAAAGGAGTGAGGGGTGGGAATTAAAAAATAATGCCTGTCTCAGGCTAGTGCATGAGATATGTAAATAACCTGTGACTCACAGCAAGGGGGAGGAACGGACAAAAGTTTTCTCCCGTTTGTCCAATTATCTTAATGAAGAATAAAAGAGGATTGCTCAGAGCTGGATTAACTCTGTGTGGCAAGACTGGGCACAGATGATAGCAAATCTTATACTCTACATTGTGACAGCAAAAAAAATAAAACATATTCGGCTTTACATCCACTTTAAGGGACATGAGAACAAAGTCCAATTTTGGCCATATCAAATGATAACTTTACTTATATTACCAGCAGCAGAGGTTTCTGGACATCCCTTGCTGACAGAATAGAAAGATTGCTATTGTTTTTCCCCTGACAAAGTCGGCTTCAGAGGTATCTGGTAGCAGAAGTTCCGTGTCAATGCTGATTGGTTTCTATGCAGAGCTGCACCATATTTTGCACCCTCCAGGTTTAGTAAATCAACCCCCAATATTTCGAAGCATAAAAACCTTGATTTCAGGACAAACACCACTAGAAGCCTAGTACAAATAGGATTTCCTCAATTGCTGAACATTCCCAAAACAATCAATCTGGATTTTTACACAATAGTTTAAAATATCTCTGTAAGCCCAGGTTCAAATTGCTGCAATCTAAGGCAGATATTGCATGTGATTCGCACACGCACCGCGTGAAGTGAAGATAAGCTTTACAACAATACACATTAGGCAAGGCTGTGATTTGATAATAAGGAAAAAAGCAGCTAACAGCTCACCAACTTATTATTTTGTATTACAATCAGCAACCTCTACTTGTTATACTCCCAACACTGTGCAGTAAAACCTGGTTGTCTTACAGTGCAAGCCCCTTCTCTTCCAGCCTGGAGACGGGGTTACAGAAAAATTGTACAAAGACTAATAAATGTATTCTGAAGTACTAGTTAAAAAATAAATAAATGTATAAATTGATTACTGGGAGTCTTTTAAATCTGCCTATAGCAAGGTTAAAGCGCAACTCCACTTTAGTGGGCAAAAGAAAATAGCAAATAAAGAAAAAATGATATAGCGACAAGTCATATTGTAATTTAATGTTATTAAAAATTACCAAATTTTTTGAAAATACAATGCAACATGGCTACCTGGAGGTGTTCTGTGCACAGAATGTCTTCCACATCCCCAAGTCCCACTACAAATCTAAAGGAGAACGAAGATTCGCAGTCCAAAGACCACGGCTATGGAACGCTCTACCCATGGACATCTGCGTGGAAGAAAACTATCGGGCCTTCAGGAAAAAACTTAAAGTGGAGTTCCACTCTGAAAAAAAAATTTCCACCAAAAATCAAAAAACAAATACATTTTTACTTACCCTAAATAGCTGTTGCTATGCAGAAGTGCAGAATCTGCTTCTTCATCCTCCGTGGTAGGTTCTCTTTTCCTCCTACACTCAGTTTCTTCGTTGTTAATGGGGCGTGCTGCATTCTAGGAACTGTGTATCCCAAAAAGCAGCCGCCCATTCACAAAGTGCCGCGCTGCTCGAGCATGCGCAGTAGAAAACAGGCAGTGAAGCCGCACAGCTTCACTGCCTGTTTCCCTTAATGTGGATGGCGGTGCCTGAAGCTGCCAGGATCGAGGATCGGCCTCGGCGGGGGCCGACATCGCTGGCGACTAGGACAGGTATGTGTCCTTATTAAAAGTCAGCAGCTACAGTGTTAGTAGCTGCTGACTTTCAATTTTTTTTTTTTTTTAACGGACCTCCGATTTAAGATTTATCTCTTTCGAAGGACATAATTTCCTGCTTGTGTAATTGGCTCACAGATTTTCCCAGAAGTCTACACTGAGATACAAGTCGGATATCAGGCATCCCCTGCAACAAAAATGAAATTTTTGGTGAGATACTCCCAATAGGAAATCACATCTAAAGGGATGCAGGTCCAGAAGCTTTCCTAATTAGAGCCCTGTAGGTGTACAGCTGATTGAAAATTATGAAACCCCTCCCATTAGATTCACTTTCCCAAATGGACACAGACAAACACACAGGGATTTCTTCAGAATAACAATGGGTTGGAATCTGCAACAAAGTTTGTTAAAATCCTTGCAATGTACATAGATCACCAAGAGGGGAATGTTTTTTTTTTTGGAGTTGCTCTTTAAAGTGACTGGCACCTATCTAGCAGGTTTTTTAATAATCTTTTTAAGGAACTCACCTCTCCAGTGTTAGGATTCGAGCAAAGTATTTTGTTATCCTTCCCACAGCTCAGCAACAGTTCTGGGTCTGCTACACTCCAAGCAATAGCCAAAATTCCCCTGAAATAAAAAGCATTAAACTAGAAAATATTCTTTGCCATGACACAATCACATCAACATTAGCACTTGTGGACAAACTGGCCGGCAAGTCACACAACAATATTCAGCAAGTGCTTATAATAAAGTGGAATTTGAAGACAGACACTTTCTCGTTTGAAAAAAACAAAAAATGCAAAAATACACAAACACAAAAAACAAACACACACCAAAATAGTAGTATTCAAACCTTGTATGATTTTCCATCACCCTAAAGGGAGAAGAAGCAAATCTGAGATCCCACATTTGAATGACAGGTAGCCGGTCGTCCTCTGATGATAAAACCATTTGGGTAGCAACATCAGGGTGCCATGCCATGCCAGAACAATGCATCTGATCAACAGAAAAAGTAGAATAAAAAGTAAGTAAATCACAAAGGATCTAGGAAATGAAAAATATATATATATGTGAATGGCAACTGTACCCTGTTGCTGTGGTCGCTGACTTTCAAAATTGGTTCATTTTTCCGGAGATCCCAGACAGTGGCTCGACCACTAGGGCTTGTAGAAGCGAGAATATGCTGAACTTGTCTATTCCATGCAATACAACCAATGTCTTCTAGAGGCTACAAGAAATGACAAGGATTTAAATATAAACATACTTTTGTATGAAATGCACATTTTCTAAGATGAATGTCCTCAGAACACCACAATAAATATCCTCCAACAAGGCTCATACAGTTGCCAGTGATGAAAACGTTATTTTTAAATACAAACTTAGGCCGCGTACACACGATCAAATCTATCTGCTGGAAACTGTCTGACAGACCGTTTCAGCAGACAGATTCAATCGTGTGTACGGGCAAACAGACGGATTTGGACAGCCGACAGATTTTAAAGCATGCTTTGAAATCTGTCGGCTGGGAACCCGTCGGACCGATATGTCTGCTGGTTAGTACGCTAACCAGCAGACATATCTGCTCGCACATGCGTCGAATGGATTCGACGCATGCGCGGAAGTGTTTTACTTCCTGGTGCGGTGACGTGGTGGCGTCAACGTCACCGCCACGTCAGCGCGCTGTCTGCCGGCGGGGATTTTGGTTTGATCGTGTGTACAGCGATCAAACCAATACATCCCAGCAGACAGATCTGTTCAAATCGGTCTGTCCGACCGATTTGATCAGATGTATTTGCTCGTGTGTACGGGGCCTTAAAGTATAACGAAAAGCAAGACTTTTTAGCTTGTCAATTTTGTATTGCGATCTGTGTCCCCATTAGGGAGACTCACCCTCTCTGTTTATCCTGTTTACCATTATCAATGAAAGTGAAAGAAAGAAAATCCCACAGAAAAGTAATAGAGGGGTATTCTTCCAACGGGGACACTAGTTCTGGTGGCCTGGTGGTCCCCAAGGGATTACCTTAATGTGCAAGGATTTCCTCTCACTTCTTGTTTTGGCTACGGGACTGGAAGTGAATGCAAATCTCCCCACTGAGGCACAGATGACAATAAATTACCAACAAGAGGTTATAACCCTAACTCTATCCAAAATGGAAAAAAAAAAAAAGTTTTGCTTATAGTTCTAATCTAAAAGTACAACAATGAACAAAATTTGACATGTCATCTAGGTTGTTAGCCAAATTAACCACTTGCAGCCCACCATATAGCAATATGACAGCGGCAAAGTGGTTTAGTTATCCTGATCGGACGTCATATGACGTAATCAGGACAACAAGCCGACACGCGGGGGCTTGCAGCGTGGCTATCGGGGGTGCTGTGGGTCAGTCTGACACACTGCAACTCGGATGGTGGTGTGGAGTCTCCGACACAGGCTTCTTACCACATGATCAGCTGTGACCAATCACAGCTGATCATCGCGTGAACCAGGAAGTGCCGGTAAACAGCTTTCCTTGGTTCATTCTGACAGGGAGAGACGATCAGCAGCTCTCCCTGTCAGAGGGGGGTCTGTGCTTGTAGTCAGCACATTGGCTATCAGCACAGCCCCCATCACATGCGCCAATCAGATGCCAATAAGTGCCCATCACCTGCCAGCCTGTGCCCCAGAAAGAACACCTGCCATTGTCCATAAAATTGGCAGTGCCCACAACAGTGCCAATCAGTGGCCATTAAATTGCCAATCAGTGCCCTATTAGTAATGCTTGTCAGTGCCCTGCAGATGCCACTCATTTGTGCCTTGTCAGTAGCTCAGTGCTGTCTATCCAGTACCACCTATCAGTGCCCATCTATTTTTTTTTTTTTTATATCGTTTTTTTTTTGTTTATAGTGCAAAAGCTGAAAGCAGAAAATTGGCCTGGGCAGGAAGGGGTGAAGTGCCTAGTATTGAAGTAGTTAACATGATGATCCTGCCAGCAGAGCTGTTGCTAATACATGTATTGTGAAAAGGTAACACCGCTCTACCTGTGCTATAAGAAACACTGCAGAATAGTCACCCTTGAGCCATTGTACCTGCTAGGGCTACATCGGGACATAATAATGCATGCAGTAGGTATGGCATAACGTGCTGTCACCCTTAACTGCAGATCCTCCAGGCAGTCAGTCCATTAGGAGCCCACCATACCAAATTTCATCCATTGACTTTATGATTGACCGCAAGTCAGTGCACAACTCCCCAGTGCTTGAGGGCAAATTTACTTCTGCAGGATCTTACGTGTCACATGAAAGAAGAAGCTAAATAAGACAACTTTGTTTACCTGGCTCTTAGCTCCTGGCGTCATAGGAACAGCAAAGTTATTCAAATCCCAAATGTAGATTTCAGACTCATTAGCACCCGATGCAACAAGGTTTGTCTATGGGGGAAAAAAGTAAAAAAAAAACTTGGATCAGTATAGACAAGCTACTAGTGCAGAAAAAGGAAGACTGTTAAAAGGTTTTGTTATTTGACTAAAAGGAGTAGATGCCACAAGTTATTTTTGACAATCCATTATAAACTGCCTGTCTGCTGGCCATCTCTTTCAGAATTTGCTGGATTCACTGCATGCATTGCAGCTTCTTCTCTGCTGCTTATTTTCAATTCCTAAGGATTATATATCCCTTGGTACCTCCTGCCTGCAAGCAGTAATTTCTATACTGACTCTGTCTCCTCTCAGCACCTCTGCAGTTCAGAAGGCAGGCTCTGTGGATCGAGTGACACAGCAGTGTCTATAGTAAATTGTGTGTCACAGAATTCTAGGAAGTAAATGTGTGGGGATCTTCACAAAGTTTACAAACTTCAAGATCATTCAGATTAATAGGAGAAGGGTTAGAAATAATTGAAATTTAATATGGAAACTTAAAAATGATTCTACATCGACTATAAATACTGAAACCACTGATTCAGCATGACAACCTGTAAACTATCCATGTCAGCAGAAGAGGCCACCAATATCAGCCTCCATACTTACAGCAGGATTCTGGGTTATAGTTTTTTGCTAATCCACAATACATTACATTCAAGATTCTTTTACAATTATCACAAAAACAGGATTGGTACATAAAACAGTGTAAACACTTACCTGATATCTGCTCAGTGATCTTGTGGCCGTTTCCATGTTAGCTGTGGGCATGAGAAGCCCAGTTCCTGTGTCTTCCTGGTTTTCCTTAGAGAGGTGCATGCTGGGATTTTTAGGCACAGTAATGCCCAGAGACTCCTGGGAAATGAGTGTCATCATTTCCCAGGAGGCAATGGGGTCTTAGGACAGGAAGTTAAACCACCGTGGACTAGGAACAAGGCAGATTATGAAATCTGCCTAGTAACAGCCATATATATGTGAGTAAAAAAAAAAAATACGATTTATTTTTTTTCATTAAAGACAAGCTGTTAATAAAAAGTTTGTTTTTAGGGTGGAACTCCACTTTAATCAGAACAGGGCTCCTGTGAGATCTGGTGCTTCCAATGTTTAGAAAACCTCCATTTAAGCTGGGCTCACACTTGTCCGATGTTAGACATCCTTTGTGATTTCGCACACCGCACTGCTGTGCAGATCACATGCGATGTCTGTGCGATGCAAATTCAGCCATACAACTTGTATGGCTGAATTTGAATCGCATTCGCACCAAAATGGTACAGGACCCTTTTTTTTAGTTCGCACTGGAATCAGATTGCATGGGTGTTCACACCACACCCATGTGATTCAGTTCCTGCACCATTTGACAGTTTGTACTGCAATATGCAAACTGATCTGGGGGTGTTATTAACTTTCTATTGACACCCACAGAGGTTTTCATAGGGCAGTTGTGCGAGTTCTATGCAATGCAGGAAACCGCACGGGGATCATGTTGGTTCCCGCATAGCGCTAGTGTGAACAGGCACTTTCTTTAAGGACATCTTGATGTGCTATTGTAGCAGTATATTTGCAGACTGCAGAATGCATACAAAGAATGAAATATGCAAAAAAAATAAAAACTGCTATATTCCAAATGATATAAACAGTTTAAAGCAAAACTCCATGTTCCAATGCATTTTAAATAGTTAATTTAGGCCAAGATGGCTCAGACAAACTATTTCCATTACTAAACATGGTGGCCGCTATGTGTGCTGTAATAAAATATACCATCATTAGCAACATGCCGTAAGCGACGCTGTGTTTCGCTAGCAATATAGGTGACTTCCCCTTTGCTACCGGAATTAAAGAGGGAGTCACACAGCATGCTTCAGACAGCAGAGAAGCCCAACTCTCTTTAATTCTAGCAGCAGATGGTAAGTCGCACATACTGCTGGCAGAAAACGGCATCCCTTACTGTAGATAATGTAACTACGATATATTACATCACACACAGTGGCTGCATTGCTTAGTAATGAACATTGTTCATTTGGGCACTGAAACCTGAAATTTCTATGTGATATTCTTTCAATCTAAACAGATGCAATAAACTAAGCAAATGCTTTACCCCCGCTGTTATAAAAAACAGATCTAAAGATCTACCTGATACGGGTTAACATCCAAAGCTCTGACTGGTCCTGTATGTTTATCTTGCTGTGCAATCACTACATCATCATCACCAGCCATAATTTTAGCCGGGTCGTAAAGAATTACATTTCCATTTTCACCTCCAGCAATAATAACTCCTGAAATGCTGCAATCTGTATTAATCCCGTGCGGTCCCCAAATTAGCTTATGATATCTGAAAGCATAGAAAAAATGAAATATGTCATGATGAAATCAATGGCACCAAGTGGTACAATAAAATAAAATATCTCTGGATTAAACACAATAAAAAGAAATAATGGATAAAACATGACTGAACTGTGCCAGTAACCAGCCCCCCCCCCCCCTAAAAAAAAAATTATACATACACACTATATATATATGTGTGTGTGTGTGTGTGTGTATATATATATTTATATATTATGTGTATATATAAACACTCATAGGAATTTTCATAATGTTGCAGTTTCTGTGCCCTTTATTTATTACAACCTTTCTAAGAGATGAATGCCAGTCATTCGTTCTCAGTGGCAATATTGCACTGCCCCCAAAGTGCGCATGCTCCTCTTCTTTTATAAAGTAAAGCGTGTCTAATGCGTGGCTTACTGGTGTTCCTAGATAGGTCAGCTAAGCATCTCCACTCTGTATGCCTTGGAAAGGCCTGTGGCCCCCTCCCCTGACTTCTCTATCAAGATCATTATTATAACCATCAGTCCCTCCCCTAATGCCAGGGTACTAGGTGTAATCCTGGACTCTTACCTGTCCTTTCAACCCCAAATCCAATCGCTGTCCAAATCTTGCAGACCTCTCCTTCGTAACATCTCCAAAATATGCCCCTTTTTAACCGTGGAAACCACAAAGCAACTTATTCACTCACTTGTTATCTCTCGCCTTGACAATTGTAACTCCCTCCTCATTGGCCTATCTCTCCGCAAGCTATCCCCTCTTCAGTCTATCATGAATGCTGCTGCCAGACTTATCCACCTTACCAACCGTTCAGTGCCCGGCACCCTTCTCTGCCAATCCCCCCCCACTGGCTTCCCATTGCCCAGTGAATAAAAGTCAAAACACTAACAACAACATACAAAGCCATTTACAACTCTGCCCTGATCTACATCACCAAACTTGTCTTCAAATATCACCCAAAACGTTCTCTCCGCTCCTCCAAGACCTCCTGTTCTCTAGCTCCCTTTTCTTCTCCATTCCCATACTCATCTCCAGGACTTCTTCAGAGCCTCTCCCATCCTCTGGCATTCACTACCCCAACCTGTCCGTTTATCTTCTACTCTGTCCCTTTTTAGGCAATCATCTCTTCAGGGAGGCCTATCCTGCCTTTAGCCAACAACAATCTTCTACTTTCCTCATCAGTTCATCGCTCACAGTTACTACCTTTTGTTACACCAGACCCTTCCTATTATATTGTAAGCTTGCAGGAGCAGGGCCCTCCTAACCCTCATGTATTGAATTGTATTGTTGCTGTATTGTCTCCCTTTATATTGTAAAACGCTGCGCTAACTGTTGGGACTATACAAAATAATGTATAATAATAAAAATAATAATAATAATAAATAAATATATATATATATATATATATATATATATATATATATATATATTTTTTTTTTTAAACTAGCAAAGTAAGACCAAAACAAATGCATTGAATTATTTTTTTAAATTTTTAAAGTGTTTCCTCTGTTAACAAATTGCCAATGATGTGCTCTATCTATGAGATGTAGGCACACTATCTGGGCTTATAACCATCTAAAGTCCAGGGCAATGTTTTTATTTTTTCACAAACATGTTAAAATAACCATTTTTTTTAAATAAACATAAATGATGGGGTTGCTTTGAGTAAATGCATACCAGACATGTCGCATGAGCGCATGAAACTGCAATATAAAACAATGTTGCCCTAAACAGTCCATATGGAACGCTTTAAATGTCCTTACAGGTTATCAATTTAGTGTTAACTGTAAATACTGTAAATGCTGGGCCTAGAATATAATGCCTGCACTCAAAGGTCTACAGTATTTAAAGTGGTTGTAAAGCTTTGTGTTTTTTCACCTTAATGCATCCTATGCATTTAGGTGAAAAAACACCTTATACTCTCCGCCCCCCCACCCCCGTGCCCCCGTTTTACTTACCTGAGCCCCGAACTTCCATGGGCTCGTTCCCACGTCGCTTTTCAAACTGTTCGTCGGCTGGATAGATTGATAGCAGTGCAGCCATTGGCTCCCGCTGCTGTCAATCAAATCAATGACGCGGTGCGACAGGGGGTGAGGGCGAGTCATACACTTGGCGGCTATGGCTATCGCGCCTGCAAGGTAACCCCCTTGGCAGAAGGCTTCCCAGAGGGTTAACTCTTGTGGAGAGGAATCACAAGAGCCGCCGTGGGACCCCAGAAGAGGACGATTGGGGCCACTTCTGCAAAACGACCAGCACAGTGGAGGTAAGTATGACATTTTTTTTTTTTTACTGAACCCATACAAACCCTTTAACATGTGTGGCACAGTCAATGTTTACATACACATGCACACCCCATGCACGTGTTTGCATTTGCATGTGTGACTGACAGGACTGCTTTTGGATTTTCTTTTTTTTATTATTATTATTTTTCATTTTATTTTTAAATGGTCTAACAAGCCAGAAAAAGCACACACACGGCCTACAAGAGAAAACTTGGAGCTTAGTAAATTTTTACAGATCAACAGATACTTTTCTGTGCTTGCAGTATCCTCAGGTTAATCTTCTATACAGTACTGTAAAAAAAAAAAAAAAAGTAAATTTCATACCTGTGAGAAGATGTATATGTAGCACATGATTTCATGTCCAGTGAAGAGTCATCCAAATCTAGTTCAAAAATCTCCAAGGAGGCATTTGTGCTAAAAGTGGCATCTAGCTGCTGAGCGGAAGTACCTGACAAGATAAGAAATAATTGTGACTGAGCGCAAACTGTACAATATAATATTTTGCGTTAATTAATTAAAAGGCACACATCTTTTTTAGAACTTGAATTAGGTTAGGTTTGCAGACATGAGAAGATTTTGGGTACATATTTATTGTTTTAAATTACGCTTGTAGTAAGAACACAATGGATACATCTGGACCATAAAGCAATAACACAATGGATACATTTGGACCATAAAGCAAATCAGCGACTTGAAGCTAATCACTCAAGTTGGGTGGTTTAACTCATAATTAAATGTTTGTAGTATGAAGTGTTGTCAGCCCATTCAAATGAATGAGCCACCTGTGTTGCTGCTCACTTCCTATGTCATAAAGAGGTTGTCGGTAGGACAGGAAGGGAGGATAGATCTAGCTAGCAGAGCCATGGAAAGCAGTAACAACCTGACAGGGGGTGTTAACTCTTCCAGGGTCTAGCCAAAATTAAAGAGGAAAGTTTTGACCAAAAACTTCAAAACTTGAGACAATTTCCAGGCTCCTAAATAAAAGCTAAGATCAGGAGCTTTTAATCCCTACTAAAGGATAAGTTCACTTTTTAAAAAATATTAACAAATGTACATTTTTTTGCAGGTAAAAATCTGCAGACCTGTGAGTGTATCGGCTTGCTCGTACCTCATACAAGGAAGCCAATACATTCTGACAGGAAGAACTCACATCCCCGTGGTAGTTCATTGAAAACTACAAGCCGACAGTCACAAAGCCTGCCGAACCTTGTAGTTTACCATTTACAAAGGACTGTAAAAGATTGACACAGCTGAATTGTGGCAGCAGACACGGGGAGAAGAGCCCCGGTCTGCTGTCACAGTGGGGATTAGGGGGGTGAAGTGTCTCGTTGCATTTATAACTGGTTATGAAAGGTGAACTTATCCTTTGAGTACAGCCCCAAAAACTGCAGGCCCCATAATAAAGTCCCTGACTCTTAAAGCTTCCTAAACTAAAGCACCTGACCTTTTAGCCCAATAACTAAAACCTGCACCTCTTAAACCACCTGCACTAAAGGCGTTGAGCGCTAAAATGCTCCTAAACAAATCCCCAAACCATAAACCACCCAACATTTAACCAACTTAAGCCACGATATAGGTATGCCCCATCACAAACAGGTTTATACTAACCCCTTCTGGAATTGCATAGAGCATCCCTGAACCTCCTCTTTTCTGATCCTACACTGGCACTCCTGGTTCCTCCCCTCTGGCAAGTGCCCTCATAAGAAGCCACTTCCTATGGGGGAACTCGTGTGGACTTGCTCCCGAGCTTTGCTGTCTGAGTCTATAGACACAGACAGAGGGCTCAGCCTGCACTCTGCTCCCTCATCATTGGCTCTGATTGACATCAGTGAGAGCCAATGGCTCTTGCTCACTCAGCAAAGCCTGTGAAACAAGGAAGTGAGGAAAGGGAGCCGCTGCAGACAGGGGCACAGGTCTGGATTGAATGAGAGCTCAGGTAAGTGCTTGAGTGTAGGGAAGGGAGGGACTAATACCCAAACATGTTTTACCTTGATGCATGTAATGCATAAGGAAGGGATAATTTAGTGTAGTTCTTGCCCTGAGGCTGTCATCCTACTTTGCTCTACGACATCAGTCCTACATCGGTCCTATTTTCATCCAACTTGAATGAACAGGATAGAATTTTGCTCTGACTTGGAGATAGTACGACTTGCCCTTTGACCAATCAAAACAATCCCAGAGTGACATAAATTTATTTTCCTGCTGCTGTAATCACCATGTTGGATGTCAAGAGTTGGAGGGTTAGGACAAGGATCCTACATTGATACGTCAATGATATTCAATGGGCTGAAGTCGGACCAAAGTAGTGCAGGGAGCATTGTCAAAGTTGGACCGACTTGTGTCGGACCAGTTAAGACGATTCTCATAGGGAAACATTGATTTTTACACGTCATGCGACACAAGCTCCCAAAGTCGGAGTGTTTTTCGTACAAGTGTGAACCCGGCCTAAAAAAGTATACCTTGTTGTGATGAACAGGTTTGTAATCTCTTGATGTTGATCTGCAGGCTGGAGTTCTTGACCCTTCAGCTTGCCTATGATCACTATGTCAGAGCTGAAAGATCAGGAACCCTTTTAATTATTTCCTGATCATCAGTGGGAACATCAGCTGCGAATGGATCATTAGTAGGCACACAAAGGGTTAGCTGCTGGCTCTCACAGGGGTGGACGCTTATTAAACCTATACTAGGAGTGATGCCCTGTGCCAAGGATGCATTAATGAATGACTGACCCTTTGTGCTTCAACAGATTGCAGGCAGTAAGTGCTAAATATATAAATAATACATTAATAAATTCTGAATCTTCAGAATCACAAAAAAACACCTTTCCTGTTACATTAAAATGTTAAGTAAGTCACAATTACTGACACCATGAGATGCCAACATTTCAGGGCTAAGTAGACTGTAAACAGATAGATTGTCTTATGGAGTCAAGACACTCACTGTCATAACAAACATTTTGACAAAGAAAATTTGCTGGTGAAAAGTATTTCTGATTCTGAATATTTACAACTCTAAATGCAATATAGAATATTTAGAAGAGACAGTTTGACTTTGAGGCCTGAGTGATTCTAGACAAGTGGACAGAAGCTCCATAGCAACACAACAGGGTGGGATAGTAGGCTTTTTATGTTTTCTTGCAGCTGAAAATGACTAATTTTTTCCTAATTAAATCTTCCTACAGATGTAACTAAAGAAGCGCTCCAGACTAAACACAGTGGCTTAATTATAAAGCAGTGAGTCTGACATTGAGGCCCCTTTCACACTTGTGCGACTTGTCTTTGCAGTCTCAAGTCACAAGACAAGTCGCACCCCATGATAGCCAATGAGTAGCGTAGATATCTGTACGACTTCAAGTCGCAGCCACTTCAAAGTAGTCCCTGCACTACTTTGGTGTAACTTTAATGCGACTTGAGGGCTGCAGACCTTAAGATTACACAGGCATTGCTTCAAGTCGAGTCCAAGTTGCATCAAAGTCACACAACTTTCAGGTCATACAAGTGTGAAAGGGGCCTAAGCAAACACCCTCTGCAAGTGAATCTTCCAGGCTCATGTATTTTATTTAGTATTTTATTAGGATGCTGCATAAACTTTTGGCGCTATATAAATCCTGTATAATAATAATAATATAATAGGATGGTATGGTTGATTAAAAGTACAGTCTTAATTTAGTTGTATTTGGTATTAATTGGTATTTATTGCTGTTATTGGTAATTTTTTTATTGCTGTGTCTTGTTAATGTAATTTTTTTTATTTATCGTTGTTGAATGTAACTGTATTTTAGTAATTTCCCTTTGGGATTAATACAGTATTCTGAACCTGATATATCACTAAAGTCAATTGAAGACCAACAGGATCCAATGTAGGATACATTACATGCCAAAATAATCTTTGGGCATAGCAACACAGAACATTTGCTTGTTTGTATGTATGTATCAGTGTGGCCAACCGCCAGTATTTTTACTGGCAGCCAGTAAAAAATGGGCACTTTTCTCCTGCCAGTAAATGCCAGAAGAGGAAAAGTTAGCCAGTAAAAAATATGGCTGTGACACTCAGCTCGGAACTGTGCATAAGCAGCTCGGGTCCAGAGCTGGCTGAGACCATCCAAGTGCCTGCAGTGTGTTTGGGCGGTGCCGGTGGGGGGGGGGCGGGTCTGGTGGAGGCAGTGTCTGAGCGTGTTGTGTGATGTCATGGTGCAAGGGAGCCGAGGCGAGCGGCCAGAGCCTTGTGTGTAGGTCTGCAGGACGGGAGTATGGAAAGGCCAGGAGTGGGACTGTCAGTGCTGTTTGGACTGCAGTGGACTGAAGGGACCACCTGGCATGGAGAGAGAATATTACTTTGACTCAGGAGGGGGGGGGGGGGGGGGGCGTGTCGGTGATCTGTGCTGTTGCACACTGCTGTCAGTATCACTGTGAGAGTCAATTTCATGTGTGCATCACCCATTCGAATGTATTGCCCTCCTGAGCCCTGTCCCTAAGCTTACTTACTATATATATATAAAAAATAAAATATGCTTTTTGCTTTAATACCTACATTAAATCTCTTGCTTATTGCATATTGTACTTATTTGTACCATAAATACTGGAATTTGCACTTGAAAATTTCATTTTGTAACTTTTGGAACTGCCAGTAAAAACTTGGTTGTGCCAGTAAATTTCAATCTGGTAGGTTGGCAACACTGGTATGTATTGTATGTATGTATGTATGTATGTATACCAGCATGTAGTTTCCGGCTGCAATAGCTCACGTACAATTGAACATACATAAATGTACAATTCTTATATTTAGATTAAAGCTTGACAGCCTCATAAATTTAAGAACACAAAATGTGTAACTTAGATGGGAGGTTTAACAGAGGAAACTGTAACAAAATCTACTCAAAAGAAGATTTTGTAACATGTAACTTCCTCCATTTCAAAAACACAAGCATACTACAGATCCTTACATATTCTTGTCGACGGAACTTAGCAGGCAAATCTGCTTTAATGGGGAATAGTGAAAAAAAAAAAAAAAAACTCACCTGTTGCGAGATATATAGGATGTTGTTGAGAGGGGCTCCAAGTCTGCATTGCAGTGCGATCAATCTCTTTTAGCTTCATTCTGTATTGAAGCAAAGAAAACACAGGATTAAAAAAAAAACGAAAGGTTTTTAAATTTTTTATAATAATAATAAAATAAAAATAAAATAAATATATATTATACACACACACATATACAATAATATATATATATATCTATATCTATATTATTTATATAAATAAAACACACACACGTTGATACAGCATTTTGTAGAATTTGTTCAAATTTGTCCTTTTTTTCTAATGCCTTAACCGGCAACTGTGTTGCTGACTGTAACCAGATTTTCCTGGTAATTTCTCAATGCAGTATAATAAAAATAAAAATGTAAACAGTCACTTTGGGCAACATGGTAACGCCAGGACACCAGTATGAAGAAAATACACAGCACATACAGTAGATGGACTTCATGTCTCCTTGCAGGCCTATAATGAGATGGGTAGAACAGGTAATAGGTAAAAGAGATGTGCAGAAGTATCCACAGAAAGTAGATGATGGTCTTCTTATTCAGTGACCATCTAACTAGGGTTGTCCAGATACCGATACTAGTATCGGGACCGATACCGAGTATTTGCGGGAGTACTTGTACTCGCGCAAATGCTCCCGATGCCAAAATAGAATACTTTTTTTGTATTTGTCAACATGTTCTGTGAAAATTCTTTGAGTTTTTTATTACTGCGTGACAAGAAAATTATTTTTTTTATTCATTTTTACTCATTTTTTTTCTTTTATAATGTCTTGAGTTAGAGTTCTTCATAATTCTAAAGAAAATATCCTTAGTCTATATTGTGGTTTAAAAACTGTCAGATGACATTTAAAAAAAGTATCGGTATTCAGTATCGGCAAGTACATGAAAAAAAGTATCGGTACTTGTACTCGGTCCTAAAAAAGTGGTATCGGGACAACCCTACATCTAACGTTATTATGGCATAGCTTTTCAAAGAGAACAGGGAACAGCGGCTGGACAGGTTAGAAAACTGTGATTCCATTCTAATAAGCATTGACAGTGCAGAGTGTTTCCATTAAAATCAAGGTGACCATCCTGTCTGATGCTGTGTACACACGACCGTTTTTCAAGACGAGAAAAATTCCATTTTTTTAATTGGTTATTAAAAAAACGACCATGTGTAACCTCCAGAGCATTTTTCTCGACGAGAAAAATGGGCATTAAAAATTTAGAACCTGCTCCATTTTCTCTAGTCATTTTTCATGTCATCGTTTTTCTCGCTGTGAAAAACGGTTGTGTGTAGGCTTTAACGACGTGGAAAAAAAATGCACATGCTCAGAAACAAGATATGAGAAAAGGAAGTTTGCATAATCAGCCCAAAGGGTGGCACCATTCGAATGGAACTTCCCCTTTATAGTGCTATCGTATGTGTTGTATGTCACCGCGCTTTGCTCAAGGATTTTTTTTTCTAGATTGTGTGTATGCAAGGCAGGCTTGACAAGAAGCACGTCGAGAGAAACTTGTTTTTTTTCCCATGACATGAAAAACGGTTGTGTGTACGCGGCAAAGTTCATGTGACCTGCACAGATGTCTTGGATGGTCAGATGATATATGCACAATCAACTATCCTTTACTTTGTATGGGCAGCTTAAACAAACATACAGTAGATGGTCTTTTACAGTTAAGTCTGGATAATCTGACAGTTCAAAGTACAAACAAAGTTCCTTATACCACATGGTGTGCCTCCATTGCCGCAGGTCTAATATTACTGCATGATCAATAATCTTTATGCTACTTAGTACCCTATGTAACCAAATCTGCTCAGGTGAAAAGGACCTGGAGTATAGCAAAAACAAAAGACAAGTCAGACAAAACATAAAGTGTGCTCAGTAAAAGTCCACTGCTTGGGTTTGCAATCGTACATTAAGCTAGTCATATTTTAAGGAAAAAAAAAATGACGACTATGACTATGGTTTTCCTTTTATTTTCTACAACTCTGGCATGCAAAACAAGGCTTTGCGTGTACCTCAAAAATCAAGACTTAGTGGAAAATTAACAGATCAAGAATTTTATCTTTGCGTTGTAGTAGCATTGGGGTATACAGCGCCTTGCAAAAGTATTCCCCCTCCTTGGCATTTTTCGTGTTTTGTTGACTCACAACCTGGATTGTTTGAGGATTTGCATCATTTAATTTATAGAACTGCAAACAACAAATAGGACAAATTAACAGAAAAAGTGAATGTGTATAACTATTCACCCCCCTAAAGTCATTACGTTGTAGAGCCACCATTTGTGGCTATCACAGCTCCAAGTTGCTTTGGATAAGTCTCTATGAACTTGCCACATCTTACCACTGGGATTTTTGCCCATTCCTCCTTGCAAAACTGCTCCAGCTAGTTCAAGTTGGATGGTTTGCTCTTGTGAACAGAAATCTTTAAGTCTGACCACAGATTTTCTATTGGATTGAGGTCTGCGCTTTGACTAGGCCATTGCAACACATTTACATGTTTCCCCTTAAACCACTCAAGTGTTGCTTTAGCAGTGTGTCTGGGGTCCTTGTTCTGCTGGAAAGTGAACCTCTGTCCTAGCCTCAAATCCCACACAGAAGTGGTACAGTTTTTGCTCAAGAATATCCCTGTATTTAGCACCATCCATCTTTCCCTCAACTCCTACCAGTTTCCCAGTCCTGACTGCTGAAAAACTGATGGTGTTCGTTGGATGATGTGTTGGGTTTGCGTCAGACATAGCGTTTTCTTTGATGGCCAAAAAGTTAAATTTTAGTCTCATCAGACCAGAGCATCTTCCTCCATACATTTTGGGAGTCTCCCACGTGCAAACTCAAAATGTGCTATTTAGTTTTTTCCTGAAAGTAATGCATTTCTTCTGGCCACACTGCCACAAAGCCCAACTCTATGGAGCGTATGGCTTATTGTCGTCCTATGTACATATACTCCAGTCTCTGCTGTGGAACTCTGCAGCTCCTCCAGGGTTACCTTAGGTCTCTATGCTGCCTCTCTGATTATTCCCCTCCTTGCCCGGTCTGTGAGTTTTGGTGTGCGGCCGTCTCTTTGCAGGTTTGCTGTTGTGCCATGTTCTTTCCATTTGGTTATGATAGATTTGATGGCGCTCCTAAGTATAATCAATGATTTTGATATTTTTTTATAACCTAACCCTGACTTGTACTTCTCAACAACACCATTATCTCTTACTTGTTTGGAGAGTTCCATGGTCTTCATGGCAGTATTTGGTTAGTGGTGCCTCTTGCTTAGGTGTTACAGCCTCTGGGGCCTTTCAAAAAGGTGTGTATATGTAATGACAAATCATGTGACACTTAGATTGCACACAGGTGTATATCATTCCACTAATTATGTGACTTCTGGAGGTAATTGGTTGCAACAGAGCTTTTTATGGGTTCGTAACAAAGGGGGTGAATACATATGCACATGCCAATTATCATTTTTTTATATTTGAAAAATAGTTTTATGTATTTATTTTTCTAAATTGTACTTCACCAATTTAGACTATTGTGTTCTGACCCATCACATATAATTCAGATTTAAAAAACATTGAACTAGGCTGTAATGTAACAAAATAGGTAAAAAGCCAGGGGGGTGAATACTTTTGCAAGGCACTGTATGTGCAATGTCATTGTAGAACAAAAAAAAAAAATCTAACTCTCCAGCAGCCATGAATAATGCGTCAGTAATGGCCCAGGTCTCCCAGATGTAGAGCCCTACTATAAAAACATTTACTACTCATAAGACTTGCTGATTCCAAGCAGAATCAGTTAGTCACCGTAGTTTCTGGTTTATAGGAGAGAGAGAGAGAGGAGAGAGAGAGAGAGACGAGAGTTTACAATCACTTTAACTCATGCACAGGGGGTCCTAACTAGTATGAGCAATGCAAATATAAACAACAGTTACATATGTAAGGAATGAATTTGACATATCCTTTTGCATCAAAGCATCTGCCTAGGTGTTCCCTTTTTTCTTTTAAATTGCCTCCATAAACATATAACTATTTTATTTGCGACAGTATTATTCAAGATGAGCTTTATAATTACATTTGTCTGACATCTTAGTGAATTTTATGAGCTGCGGCAAACAGTACAAGAAGTTAAGAAGCAAACTATTAAATGGCCAGCTTACTCATGGAACAAATCAATACAAATATTGGCCAGCACACCATGGCCCTTTATTGTAGTCCAAAACTTTTATTGTAGAGAGATCACATCACAAATAAATAAGTGCAACATTAAGAAGCCATTAGGACCCCCTCCCCTGTCACCAAGAGAAAATAAATGTGACAGAGGAGGGAGCTCCAGCTGGTTGAAAGCCTCAGCTCTGTTCCTAAGTGTGAATGTGGGTGTGTCCCTTCACTCCAATCAGCTCTCAGAGCTCTCCTCACTGAGCTCAGAGTGTAACTTCAGCTCTCTTTCCCCTTTTATCTGGCACCTCAGAGAAGCTTTATAAATTCTGCACTTTGAACAGATGTAGAGAAAATAAGACTGCAGATAAACAGGTACAATTTGAAGGAGGATTTGTGTATCACCTGAGGCCATTCACTGAGTATATGTAAGGGTTTACAACCACTTTAAGGAGCAGAGTGCATAAAGCAAATTGCTAAGTGGTCTCTAGGGTGGACGCCCACCCTCGATGACCATAGTACATAGACCTCAGAAAGTGGTATAGATTATGGGGCCTTTTCTTTTTTTTTTCTCCCTTTCCTTCTTTTTTTTTTCCCTAAATCGTATCCCCTACCCTGAGATGGATACTATTAAGATACTCTCGTTAATTGCTAAAGGATTAAATACCCCTGAAAAGAGACGCATACTGCTGAATGATCTGAGATGTCTACAAACAGACATAGCGTTTATCCAGGAGACGAACTTCAGAAGCAATAAACCTCCCATTTTGAAGAACAGATACTATCCGTTAGTATACCATTCTATGAAAAAAATAGCCAAAACTAAGGGTGTGTCAATATTATTATCCAGTCGACTTCCATGGCTGAATCAGGATACCCTGATAGACCCAGAAGGGCGTTTTTTGTTTATTAAAGGTCTTATAGGAGAGGTAAAAATTACATTTTCTTCTATATATGCTCCAAATGATCATCAAGATTTTTTTCTCAGTCGAACAATGAATCGCCTTATGGGATTTCTTAAAGGTCAGTTGATTCTTGGGGGTGACTTTAATGTTCCGTTATTTCCCAATGTAGATACCTCATCTCGTTCGTCCTCCATCGCCTCCGGTATTCGTAAATGAGCGATACAGACTATCGCTCAACTGATCGATGTCTGGCGCTTACAACATCCAGACGAGAGAGACTATATGTTCTATTCCTCTCCCTATAAACTCTATTCACGACGAATAGATTATTTTTTGATTCCACATACACATTTACAGGCAGTTCAAAGTACAACACTTGGCGTGATTACATGGTCAGACCATGCACCGATTGAGTTGACATACCGACTTTCAGACCCCCCAAACTCCAGGACTAGATTCTGGAGACTAAATGAAAGCATCCTGCAGACCCCCAAGATAGTGGAGGAAGCACAACGAGAGATAGATCAGTATTTTCAAATCAATAAACAAGCCGATGGTGATATAGGGATATTATGGGAAGCTCATAAGACAGTTATAAGAGGCGTTCTTATTAAACATGGAGCATGGCTAAAACGCTAGCGGACCAAAAAACTTGCAGCTCTTCTCCATGATATTCATAATGCAGAAGCCCAACATAAACAAGCAACGAACCCTACGCTTGAACAAAAACTTCTCTCTCTCTCTGTAAACAGGTCACAGATTTATTAAGATACCAAGCTAAAGCTGCCCTACAGCGATGCCGTAGAGCAGTATATGAGTCAGGAGATAAATGTGGGAGAATGTTAGCACGCTCAGTGAAAGAACAAAAAATAGCTTTGTACATTCCCCAAATCATTACACCTCAGGGTCAAAAAATGGGATTACCTAAGCAGATCACACAGGGGTTTAGAGATTTTTATTTTTCACTATATAAGCTCCCAGAACAATCTTCTACTCAGATACAAATAGAAAACTATATTGCTTCTTCCCAACTCCCCCAATTGTCTCCAGAGGTTTGAGAAAATTTAGAGGCGCCAATAACTTTGGTTGAACTCCAGAAAGCAATTAAGACCTCTAAATTAGGTAAAGCCCCAAGCCCAGACGGGTTCTCCATACAGTATTATAAGAAATTTCTTCCAACCTTAGGCCCTTACATGCCTCCCCAGAGATACTTTAAAAGCACACGTCTGTAATTCTCAAGTAAGGAAAGGATCCCACTTGCTGCAGTAGCTATAGACCTATATCACTCTTGAACTGTGACCTTAAATTATTTACGAATATAATTGCTACCCGAATTGCGCAACATTTACAGTCCATGATACACTTGGACCAGGTGGGATTCATTCCAACCAGAGAAGCTTGTGATAATTACGACTAAAGTATTAAACCTTATTCATGTTGCACAGGAGATGCATGCTCCATGCGTTATGATAAGTATAAATGCGGAAAAGGCATTTGATCAAGTTAATTGGACATTTTTAATGGCAGTTCTGCAGCATATAGGTCTGGGGGAACATATGATGCAATGGATATCCAAGATTTACTCACACCCAACGGCCCAGGTCAAAGTTAACGGAGTTTTATCAGACCCTTTCTCCATTTCAAATGGGACGAGGCAGGGGTGTCCACTATCCCCTTTACTTTTTGTTCTTTCGCTTGAGCCTTTTTTGTGTAGGATATGTCTGAACCCAGACATTACCGGAGTTGGTGTGGGAGAGGAGCAACATAAAATCTCAGCTTTTGCTGATGATATGCTCTTCTCCCTCACCAACCCTGTGGTTTCGCTGCCGAATCTTATCCGCAAATTTGAGACTTATGGTCATCTATCTAATTTACGGATTATTTTTAATAAATCAAAGGCAATGGGGGGTAGGCGTACCTATCGAGAAGCTACAGACCTTACAGACAAATTTCAGGCTCAAGTGGACAGATACATCCTTGAAATATTTGGGAACATATATCCCCTCTAATCTATCACGGATCTTCAAACTCAACTCCCCCCCCCCCCCATTGATTAGAACACGTATTTTGTTAGAGACATGGAATTGGGGACTGCATTCGCTGTTTGCTAGATGCAATCTCTTAAAGATGAGTATTCTACCCAAGTATCTATATTTATTTCAAACTCGGCCGATCAAGATACCATCTCAATACTTTAAACAGGTTAATTCCCTGTTTATTAAATGTATATGGGCACATAAGAGACCAAGCACTCCCAGACTCCAATTATCTCGACCTAAACATAGTGACGGGATTGCATTCCCAGATGTAATTAAATATTACCAGGCAGTACATATGGGGAGACTCATAGACTGGAGCCGACAGTCAATAGACAAACTCTGGGTTTGGATTGAACAAGAGCAAACTGATGTTCTATTGAAAGGACCACCATGGTGCCATTATGATAAGCCATCGTCTGACCTAAAGAGGCACCCATTGATGGGCCCTGCAATACAAATTTGCTCACAAGTGATCATTAAAACCTCTTTCTCGACAATGGACTCGCCTCTCATGCCTATCCTCGAAAATCCGGGATTCCCTCCAGGTTTGAGAGATTATTACTTCTTCGACAAACTAATCGCTTTCGAGCATCGCAATTCCTAACATCAGACGGTTGGCCATCCATAACTGCCCTAATGGAACCAGCGGGCCCCTTCTTTTTACCTTTTTGGAATGCTCTGCAGCTCCACCACTTCCTTTATACACTTAAGTCACCAGAGAGGTTTAGACGACAATTAACCATATTCAAAGAATACTGACAAAGGAGGGGACTTTGACACAAACACTCTCAAAAATGTACACTTTATTGATTTCCCCTCCCCCGGAAAAACTAGATTTATATTGGATAGAGAAATGGGAGAGAGAGCTGGACTGTAAGTTTACAACTAGCCAAAGACAAAATATGATCGATCTCTCGCTGAAATCATCTATATGTACTAAGATTCAGGAGATGAATTATAAAATACTAACAAGATAGTACTATACCCCACAGAGACTACACAAATTTTATCCGGAAATATCAGACCGATGCTGGAGATGTATGGAGGAGAGAGGTACGATGTTACATATTTTTTGGTCGTGCCCAAAAATAACATCTTACTGGAAGGAGGTAGGGAACATTAGTCAAAAATTTACAGACTACAAGATACCGGAGGACCCAGCCTTTTTTTTTACTACATGTTATGAATATACCTGTTAAAAAATATAAGCAATCTATATTACGACATTTAGTAAATGCAGCCAAAGCATGTATTCCACTTAGGTGGAAAAATACGCTACCCCCTATGGTTGAAGGTTGGCTTCATAAAGTTGAAGAGATAAATAAGATGGAAGATCTCACACTTTCAGCACAAAACCAACAAGAAAAGTATTCGGAGGTATGAAGACAGTGGAATAGGTTTATTGCTTCTGAAGAAGGCCTGACCCTGCTTAATTCATGAAGGTCAAATATAGGTAGTACAATTTAAAATACCGTATTTATCGGCGTATACCGTGCACTTTTCCCCCTGAAAATAGGGGGAAAATCACGGGTGCGCGCTATACGCCGATAGCATACCTCGGAGGTGAAGGAGGGGGACAAGCACACGTCAGAAATCACTGAGCTGTGAATGGAGAGGAGGGGCTTTCCTGGCAGCTTGTTCGGGAAATACACAAGGGTGTGCATGACGTCACGGGCTGCAGCCAATCTCGTAGCGGGGGTGTGTGGCGTTCGGAGGAAGAGCCCAGCTCCAATAGCAGACGAGCTTCGTGTCTCTCCCTTCCAGTGTCATCTGCAGGCTCG
This sequence comes from Rana kukunoris, assembly GCA_029574335.1. NCBI lineage: Eukaryota > Metazoa > Chordata > Amphibia > Anura > Ranidae > Rana > Rana kukunoris. Next base: position 366,905,239 of record CM056049.1, read on the forward strand.
TTCACGCGTAGCGCTGTGTACATCCCATATGGCGTGCAGTAGAATGACTCCTATGAAGCTCACGTCACACACGCACAGTCCCGCCTCCGCCACCAGCATTGGACCAGTGTTCTATCTGTCACAGGAGATGGTCCAATGCCGATGGCGGAGGCGGGACTGTGCGTGTGCGACGTGACAGCTGAGTGAGAGCCGAGTGGAGATGACGGCTCGGTGATTTCCGGCGGGCGCTCGTCCCCCCTTCTTCCATTCCTCACAGTTGCCCCAGTTCCTTCCAGAAACTTTATTACTAAGCCTTGGCCTCAAAATTGAGAACCATTGGTCTAGGAGAGGACAAACAAGGTAAGATACTTACCTCATTCCGCACTGTCACCAACTTCCCTGGCAACCAGCACCCTCTCCTGATTTCAGTGCAAGACTACTGTACACTACGGTGACAAGAATCTTTCAGGCAGTAAAAAGAAGCGACTAAAGGGGGCCTGCCATACAATGCAGAGGAAGCCTGCAGGAGCAAGGAAGATAAGTATTTTACCTTATTCCAATTCCCCTGAACCAAACTGGAATTCAACTATGTGGAGGGAAACCCAGCTAGAAGCCCTAAGGTACTGTGTATCTCCTTAAACATACTGTAGGCTCTCTGAGTTGCTTGCTGTACATTGCTGCTTATCTTATTTTTAATTTTAACTATTTGGAATAAAAAAATAGTTTTTCCAGAAAATTCCCTCTTAAAATTGGGGTGCGCGTTATACGCCGATAAATACGGTAGTTAATAACTAGTTACCCATCGCCTACCCAGGGTATCCCCTTTCCTTATCCCCCCCCCTTTTTTTGTTTTTCGTCGCGGCCGATTCATGTGGTGGCTCCCTCTAGTGATCAGCTGGAGGGAAGGTTTAAGTGAAGGGTTAATAAAAAATGCTGAAGCAGCTCGAGTCTCAGTGGCTGGGCTGAATATGGTTTATTGTGAGAATACTTGATAAGAGTTTGAGTTTATGATACAAAAGTTTGATGTGATATTTATGGATTAAAAAAAAAAAACAATGAATCAGGCCGTGGGCAATATTATTAATAAAAAAAAAATGGAATATGTGAGATTTAAATAAAAGTATTATTGTGAATTCAAATGGTGGTGTGTTTTTATTTCTCTCTATGCATGATTGTGGTTGCATGATGCCTGTGATCCCATGGGGTAGGCTGTCTTCAGGAAACTGTGTGTATCCCAGAGAACATTGCCGCCCATTCATAAAGTGCCGCATGACTCGCACATGCGCAATAGGAAACAGGCAGTGAAGCCACATGACTCGCACATGCGCAATAGGAAACGGGCAGTGAAGCCACAAGGCTCCACTGCCTGTTTCCCTTAGTGAGGATGGCGGTGCCGGGACCTACCACGATCAAGGGATCGACCTGGGGGGGGGGGGGGGGCAACAACGCGGGCGGCTAGGACAGGTAAGTTTCCTTATTAAAAGTCAGCAGCTAAAGTTTGCAATGCTATTACTTCTAATGGCACCCCAATCGTGCCACAATCACAGCAAATTATGACGCTGTTGCCCAAAAAGAAGCCCTTTTGAATGAATGAATGAATGAATGAATGAAAGAAAAACTTATATAGCGCGGCACATGCCAACTTAATCGCCTCTGGGCACTTGTTGTTCCTTTCTCCTTTGATATCAAAAGAGATGAGTCTTGATCTTTCTCCTGAAGACTAAGTGGTTCTCCTCCAACCAAATGGTGGTTGGTAAAGCGTTCCATAGTCTGGGACCTTGGACCGCAAATCTTTTATCTCCTTTGGACTTGTATCTGGCTTTCAGTATCTGGAGGAGAATTTGATTGGTGGATCGCAGAACGCGATTGGGGTTTTGGGCTTTTATTTTTTCGCATAGATAATGGGGAGCATTCCCATAGATACATCTATGCGTTAGACAGAGTGCTTTAAAAGTGATTCCGTCTTTTACTGGTAGCCAGTGAAGGGTTCTCAGTGAAGGTGAGATTGATTCCCAAGGTTTTTTCCCAGTCACAAGTCTGGCGGCCGTATTTTGAACGACTTGCAGACGAGTGATTTGGTACTTAGGGAGTCCGAGGTAAAGGGCATTTGCGTAGTCCAGCCTGGAGTTCACAACTGCTCTCACCATGACCGCAATATCTTCTTTTGGAAGAAAAGGAGTAAGTCTGCGTAGTAGGCGCAGCAGATGGTGAGATCCGCTGAATGAGCAACAAGCATTACAACTGCAGTTCGATTTAGAGTACAGCTTTAAAATTTATGGCCATAACAAACTTCAAAGAACATTTTTTTGTTGACTTTTTAATTAAATGTACAGGTTGGACAAGTAAGAGCAGAAGTAATGATAAGACAAGTGCAAACAGTGACAGCATAATGTATGGCCTGCCTTACTTTCCTCAACAATTAGTGACTCAGCCTATATATATTGTACAGGACGCCAGGGTTGGGTCCTGGATGGACGCTACATAGCGCCGATTTTTGGAGTTTGGGCCATTTGAAACACAGGTTCAGGAGGTCACCCAGAAGGGGGTGAGAGGTTCCGGACAGATAAAATGGATCCAGAGAGGACGGGCTTAAAGTCCTCTCTGTCTTCTTTTAATGATATTTGGGGGTCCGGGATTTCGGAGGCTCTGAAGTGACAATTGGGAGGGAAGAGAGCCTCCCCTTCTGACCCCTGGCTTCAGGCACACAAGGGGTTAACCACTTGCAGGAAGTGAGTTAAAAGGAAAGGAAGTACTGACAGAGGGTGGAGTAGTTTGGAAGTGAAGCTGTGTCTGCAGGGAAGGACTTCTTACTAAAACGTATGTGCCTTTCTTTTGGTTGTTTTTGCTGTGCTGAAGAAAGACTTTTCTAATTTATGCTGGAAACAAGCAGGACTTTTGTTGTGACGTTTTGGTGCTGAAAAAAGCATTATTTTGTTTTGGTCGCCAATAAAGACCCTTTGCTTTACTGACACGGTTTACGCACTTGTCTCACGGAGCTTAAGAACCCCCAAAGTTCACAATATATATATATATATATATATATATATATATATATATATATATATATATATATATAGCTTGTCTAGTTTTTGACCTGCACTGTACTCTTCCAACCCCCCACCCCCCCCCCCCCCCCCCCCCCCGTTAGCCTGTCTTCCATATGGTTTGGAATCTGAATCCATTCACCATGCTCACAGGCTGCACATCAGCAGATTAAGGGATTACGTCCATACATTGTTATTTCTGCACGCCACTGCTAACACTTCATTTAGCCAATTCACTTACACTTCTTTATATTCTTTAATGATGAGTTCTTCACTACTTGCCATGATTGTACTTTTGGGAACTGTGACAGTGGAATATAAACTGTGAAATGCTGGAACACATGCTTTTTAATCACAGCTCACAGCTGGTTGGTTTTGCCATGGTGGATTACTAGTTGAATTCATACCATGAAAGCAATCGCCATGAAGTTTGCATATGTGGTTTTCAAAAACACCCTGATAGGTTAACCACTTGCCGACCGCAATACACACACACATATATATATATATATATATATATATATATATATATATATATATATATATATATATGTTGCGGTTTGCAAGTGGTTTACTGGGATTATGGCTGAGGATATCAGTTATTAACCCGGTATGGTTCTTTTCAGCCAGTGGCAGGCTTTCATTGAAAGTGTTCTGAGCGGCTCATGAGCCGCTGGATCGCTTTCAGAAGCGGCAGGAGTCTCTTGGGCTTACCGTTTCTGCTCGCCCGAGAAACGATCCATCGGTGCAGCCAGCTGGTCACAGAGGCGATAAAAGACTAGATCATCTTTGATCGCCTCTATTGCCGTGGAGGACTGGAGCAACGTCATGACGTCACTTCTGGTCCGGGATGGCAATGAATTATTTTTTAAGGCAAAATATTAAACACATTTTTTCTTTTGATTTTTAAGGTACAGAAAAGCTTTGGGGTCTGCTTGACCCCAGATATCTCCAAAAAGAGGACCTGTCATCCTTATTTCTATTACAAGGGATGTTTACATTCCTTATAATGGCAAAAAAAAAAGTGAAAAAAAAAAAAGTCTAAGGCGGCGTACACACGATCGGATATATCCGATGAAAACGGTCCGCGGACCATTTCCATCGGATATGTCCGATCGGGAGTTTGATCCGATGGCGTGTACACACCATCGGATCAAATTCCCCGCCGCCGGACGGCGCGGTGACGTAGTGGTGACGCGGCGGTGACGTTGACGCCGCCGCGTCACCGCACCAGGAAGTAAAACACTTCCGCGCATGCGCCGAATCCATTCGGCAGCGGCGCGGCGGCGGTGGGGGCCGACATGTCTGCTGGTAAGTGTACTAACCAGCAGACATGTCGGGCGGACAGATTCCCACCGGATAGATTTCAAAGCTTGCTTTGAAATCTGTCGGGTGGAGAAATCTGTCCGCTAGCCCATACACACGAGCGGAGATGTCTGCTGAAACGGTCCATCGGACCGTTTTCAGCGGACATATCCCCTCGTGTGTACGCGGCCTAAGGCCTCGTACACACGAGGCAATCCATTTGTTCAAATCGGTCGGACCGACCGATTTGAACAAATCTGTCTGCTTGGATTTTGGTTTGCTCGCGTGTACACACGAGCAAACCAAAATCCCCGCCAGCAGACAGCGCGCTGACGTGTCGGTGACGTTGACGCCGCCACGTCACCGCACCAGGAAGTAAAACACTTCCGCGCATGCGTCGAAACCATTTGGCGCGTGTGCGAGAAGACATGTCTGCTGGTTAGCGTACTAACCAGCAGACATTTTGGGCGGACAGGTTCCCAGCCGACAGTTTGGTAAGCATGCTTTCCAATCTGTCGGGTGGCCAAATCCGTCGGCTCGCCCGTACACACGATCGAATCTGTCTGCGGAAACGGTCTAGCAGACCGTTTCCAGCAGACAGATTTGATCATGTGTACGAGGCCTAAGTGCTGGTTCACACAGGGGCAACCCGACTTACAGCGTGACTTCGCAAGGCGAATTGGAGGCGACTTCAGCGTGACTGAGCAAGTTACAATGTGACTTGAAGTTGCCTCCAGGACAGGTGACTTTGGCTGTTGCCAATCACAGAATAATCAGCTCCTGTAAAGTTGCTTCAGTTAAGATGGAGATCCGACTTTGGAGGCAACTTATATTAGATGTATTAAGGTGAAAAAACACGAACCTTTACAACCGCCATTTAATTAAACAAGCTGAAGTTAGAAGCCGATTTGCTGCCATGCATAGCTGCACCAGTTTTAGTAAATTTCCCCCAAAGCTTTCTATTCTTTGGGAATTGATCTCTCAGCATAAAAGAAGAAGACAACATACTTTTGGCTCAGTGCCCTTTAATACCCATTTGAGGGATTCTTGGCAGGCACTTCTCACCTTACAGCTGTCAAAGAGCTCTTAGTTTTTTTAGGTTTTTTTATCCTGTAAAGCACTGCAGAATATTAGTTAAGCACCTAAATCCTTCTCATCACATTGCCTGCAGCCAAACATTCCCGGGGAGAAAAGGAGGAGATGTTTATCAGGGTTACTGTAAGCCATTAAAATACAAGTCTTTACCACCTTATCAGCTCTACAGTAATAGTATTTACCTTTTAATTCTAGTCTCCCGGTATCCAAACACCTTCACATTTATGAAAATCTCAAGAGGAAAATGTGAAATAACTGGCAAGCTTCTAAAGCCAGCTAGCAAAGGACTGCAACTGTGCTAAAATGAGAAAGGTTGCTTCATTCCCCTTAACCTGAACTCACTGCATTGGGAATGCACAAGGGAGGGGGGGGCAGTGTTTTATGGAAAGACAGAATATAAACATAATAAACTTTCATTTTCATTTTTTAAATTTTGAATGTAGTGTAGTCATAACTACTTGTAGCACTACCCCCGAAGGAGCTGCTGGTTTAGATTTGGGCCTACCGTTACCTTGCTGTTCCGAGCACTCGTCTCAGGGGTTCTACCTGAAGAGTTGTCCATAAGAAATTTCTGCACCAACACAAAATCTCTTTCAAGGTTTTTATTGAACAAAAGTTCTCCAACAGAGGGGTAGAGGGATGGGGAGACTCAGGTACCTTTGGTTTGTGGATCACGGTTAAAAACTTAGATCCAAAAAATTAATTTGGTTCCACGCTGGATTTCAACAACCACCAGATAGGCCTACTCTCACCGGCCTAGCAACTGGTGCAAAGCTAGCTAAAGTTTCTGCCACAGACTTAATAAGTTCGTCGGGCCGTCTCATGATCTTCTGCCACAAGATCATGAGACTACTCACGCACTTTGTAGAAATTTCAATAGATACATGACTCACGGTGCCAAGAATCTTTCAGCCAATCCAGCAGCACAGTGAGGTGAAACTGACAGGATAAGTCCTTCAAATGAATCCCAGTGGTTCAGCTCCCTTGGCGTAGGAGAGACAGTGAAGTACCCTCCCTGGACTAGTAGGCCCCAGCAACCTCCGGGCCTACTCTCAGTTACGAAGCCTCGGGCCAGCCGGCCTGAGACCATAAAACAGCTCACGCATCACCTGAGGCCAGAATCGGAAGACCCCGCCAAACCGATGTCCGTTCCTTAAGTACCCTCCCCCAGAATGCACAGCGGGTTGACCACGCCCCCTGTGCTGCTTCTGGAAAGAGGTACCCAATGCATCCAGCCTGTTGCCTTTCCAACCTTGACCTGCGGTGACAGCGACACCCACCGTCAAGGGGAAAATCACGCAACCCAGCTGAATTGAAACAGAACTGTAAATTTAACATAATCCTTCTGAGCCAAACTACCGCTCAGACAACTATAATTTAACACATAGCGCCTACTCATTGGGAGCGCAGTGTTACATACTTATTTACCAAGAATAAATGGATCAGCAGTTACAACTGCACACACCTGGCAAAAAATACAGTATATCTGTCATAGCAAAAAAAGGATCGTTTGCCAATTATACTCTCTATGTGCTGGATTTTACAGTGCCAATGCTTATTCTATGTTTAGAATTTCAGCACTAACACAGCACAGCATTGAAGGAAGTTTTATGTAAGAAATATACACAGGGCCCAAAGCCATGTAACCGCCAAACTTGCACTTTGAACTGCCAGCTTTATGTCTAAGCACTGAACTGATATGGTCTATGTTGCTGCAAACCTTACCAGCACAGGTGATTTGCATGTATTTGGGAACCGATTGTGAGATTACCAAGAGTGCTGGGGCACCCCAAGGGCATTAGACTGTACTGGCAGACCACCCCATGCTTATGACATCTGCAGTCAGCGGTGTACAAACCTCCTGCAAGGGAAGCAACCAATTGGAAAACATTATGTGATCATAATGGCTGTACAGAGGTAATCCACTTTGCATTATGGGAAAGAATATTACGAGTTCTATGAATCAAAGGGGGCGGAAGAGCAGCACATCTCTTTCATACTCACAATGACTGTTAAGATCTGAAAAATCAGTGAACTTGGCAGAAGTGGGGAGAGGATTTCTACACTATGCATCAGCCAGCTGGGCATGGAACACATTTTATTACAGGTAAGTTATGTCCCTGGCGCTGCATAGCAAATAATAATCAAAAGCCTTAATACCGCTTTTAGAAAAAACTAAGCAAAAGGCAAACCTTGGCCTATGTATAAAAGCAAACAAAACAGCACAGTAGCTAAGTGGTTTGCACTTCAACCTAGCAGCACTTGAGTCGCCAGTTTGAATCCCAACCATGACACTACCTGCCTGGAATTCGCATGTTCTCTCTGTGCCTGTGTGTTTCCTCCCATCCCCCAAGGACATGCTGGTAGGTTAATTGGCTTCTGTCTAAATTGGCCCTACTATGTGTATGTATGAATGGGAGTGAGCCCTGGTTCACACATGCAATTTGACATGTCAAATTGCATGTCAAATCGGCGCCATTTGCCGGTGTCCTGCTGAGAATTGTCCCCCCCGGTGCATTTTGCCCACTCTGTCCTGCGCAGGCGCAGCGGACCTACGAAAATCGCCTGGACATGGCGCATGCGCATTGAGCACAATAGTGTGCCACACGCTGACGATGCTCGCTCCACTCTGCAAGGGGGGCGTGTATATTACAATTATATCATGTAAGGGGCGGATGCCACAAAGTCGCCCATCAACAGTGCAAAACTTGCCCTTCGATTCATACAGCCGTCCCCCCTATCAGACAATATAATTGTAAAATCCTGACTCCATTTGTGAGTGTTGTCTCGCAAAACAAGCAGAATTCAAGCCTTTGCAATGTGCAGTACCACATTTGGCCAGAGGTGCTGGGTTGCCGGTGACACGCGGAGCCGTTCCAAAAAACTCGGAAGCACTCAATTTTCGAGGGTTTTCGACTGCATCCGAATGGTCTTAGATTATTTCTGAGTCTCTGAGGTGCCCCCTGGCCACATGTGGCATTGCATGCAATAGAAGTCAATGTGGAACAAATTATCTTTGTTTCCATGGACTTCTATGGGGAAACTCGATTTGATATGCGAGTGCTTTGGATTACAAGCATTCTTCTGGAACCGATTATGCTCGTAATCCAAGGTTCTACTGTACTTGTATATCAAGAGATGTCTTGATATACAAGTACAGTAGAACCTTGGATTACGAGCATAATCGGTTCCAGCGATGGCTTGTTAATCAAGTCAAAATGTATTTGAAAATTTAGCTTGTCTTGCAAAAAGGCTCTCAAGCTAAGTTACTCTCAAACCAAGGTTTGGGATTTACATTTTTGCTAGAAGCAGGGATAGCAACAAACATACTGTTTAAAACCCAACTAAACTTTTAGTTTAAATCAGCTACAGTATATACATTCCAGGTGCATGAAAGCTAAAAGGTGTACAAAGTCATAGATCCACTTTGCAGTCCCAAGTTGCACAAGTGTGAAAGGTGTTCTATCAGAATACCGCTACCCATCAGAAAATGCTAGTGACGTTCCATCGTGGCCATTTTTGTACATCCGCATTTCACACTTATTTTTATCAGTAAACTCTGCTTATATGGTGAAATACAAGATTTGGAAGTCTGCGACACTGTTTAGATGTTGAATTTTAGAAGTATCGGGAAGCCTGCTGACCTCACAGGTTTGCTAATCTGACAGATTACCGCTGCTTTTAAAATTCCACATCAAAACAGTTTAACAGATTTCAAAACACTCTATTTCACTATATCAGCTTATTGGTAAAAAATTAGTGTGAAATGCAAGACTCCGGTGGGTGTAAAAAGATGTCCGCTTGGTGCCTTCTTACTGCGGGCAAGTGGGGGTGTACCAAGATGGCCACGACAGAACATCGCTTTGGTTGCATTTTCTAAAGGGGAGAAGTATTCTGATAGAATATTGCTGGTGTCATAACTGATAACGTATGCAACACCATGGCAGTTGCAGATCAGAGGCAGCAGCTTCCTTGGCTGAAAAGGATATGTGGGTTTAGTTTCGCCTACCCATTGAAATTAATGTCCTACCAAAGCAACAATACATTCTAAAATTCAGACATGACCAACATTTTGTAACACAATGCACGATTATGCATTTGGGGTGTGCAGCACAAAATAAGTTTCCAGCATACAGTAGAGAAGGACTGTTTAGAAGCAGTGCTCTCTCTGCAGAGGCCCAACACTTCTTACTTCGTCAGAGCCAAAACTCTACAACTAGCAGAAGCATGATCTTTGCCTATTGCAGCGCTATAGCTCTGACTCAGCATGGGGTGTACTTTGGACCCCTGTTGAAAGACTACTGCTTTCCTGACAGAGAGCAATGGTTCTCATCTGCAGCATGCTGCAGTGGCCAGGCTTTCTACTTGGACTGTGGTTGTTTTTGTTCTGATACACTTAAAATGTATGTAGTAAATTAAGGCTACGTTTTCACTAGTATGGGAGGGGGCGAGCACGGCACTCCACACCAGGGAGAAAGCCTTGCATTACTGTGTGTAGTTACAGACAGAAGAACAGGAAGTGAGGATTTCTCAGAAGAAATAAGGACATTTAAAACCAGAATGGAAAGATGAGGTAAGTGAATGAGGACTGCACTAAGGTAAAGGTAGCTATTTGGGGAAAACAAATTGTACCTTTACAACCCCTTTAACCACTTCATTACTGGGCACTTAAACCCCCTTTCTGCCCAGACCAATTTTCAGCTTTCAGCGCTGTTGCATTTCGAATGACAATTGGGTGGTCATACAACACTGTACCCAAATTATATTTTTTATCATTTTTTTCCCCACAAATAGAGCTTTCTTTTGGTGGTATTTGATCATCTCTGCGGTTTTTATTTTTTGCGCTATAAACAAAAAAAGACAAACATTTGTGAAGAAAAAAAAAAACACAAGGGGCCAGATTCACAGAGCACTTACTCCTGTCTAACTGGTGTTAGACTGGAGTAATTTCAAATTACGCGCGTTTTCTAGCTAGTCGGAAACCTCAAACCATGAATAGACGGCTGCGGGCTTAAATTCGACTGGATTACGTGTTCGTACGCCTTCGGATCTACGCTGCAATAAAATTGTGACCACTGGGTGGACTTCCCGTCGTTTTCCGCGTCGGGGTATGCTAATGAGCTTTTGCTGGCGATCCCCGAAATTACGATCTTCATTCGCAATCTTTTACGGCACCTTTAGTGATCTTTTTTTTGCGTAACACTATACCAGCTTTTTGCTGGTTTAATATTAGACAGCCCATGTTAAGAATGGATGTCGTTCCCGCATCGAATTTCTACGTTTTCCGACGTCTTTTATTATTTTTTACGTAAGTCGTCCGGGAATAGGAATGTTCGTAAACGACGCTACTCAAACAACGAATGACGTAACGACGTGATTTCGCGCAATGCACGGCGGGAAATTTCTGAACGGAGCATGCGCAGTTCAATCGCCGTGGGGACGCGCTTAATTCAAATGCTTCACGCCCCCCAATCGCGTATCTCGATTACGCGGCGAGAAATAGACTACGCCGCCGTAGCGTACGGGCAACAATCTACCAGGATTCGGTGTAGAGCCTGGTGAAATACGGCAGCGTAGAGTATTTCGATTACGCAGCGCAATATTAAGTGTATCTGAATCTGGCCCAATATTTTTAACTTTTTGTTATAATAATATCCCAATTTTTGTTAAAAAAATATTTTTTTTTCCTCAGTTTAGGCCGATACGTATTCTTCTACATATTTTTGTTAAAAAAATAAATTGCAATAAGCGTATATTGATTGGTTTGCGCAAAAGTTATAGCGCCTACAAAATAGAAGATAGATTTATGATTTGCATCGATCTGCATTTTTTTTTTGTCAGGCCTGCGATATTGCGGCGGACATATCGGAGACTTTTGACACTATTTTGGGACCATTCACATTTATACAACGATTAGTGCTATAAAAATGCACTGATTACTGTATAAATGTGACTGGCAGGGAAGGGGTTAACACTAGGGGGTGAGGAAGGGGTTAAATGTATTCCCTGGGAGTGATTCTAACTGTGTGTGGAGGGGGACTGACTGGGGGAGGTGACCGATGCTGTGTCCCTATGTACAAGGGACACAGATCGGTCTCCTCTCTCCCTGACAGGACGTGGAGCTCTGTGTTTACACATACAGAGCTCCACGTCCCTGCTGTCACCGCTAATCGTGGGTACCTGGCAGACATCGTGGCCGCCAGGCACGCGCATCGGCATCTCATCGATGGGCAAATTTTTTCCCCACTGCGCACTCCCAGCGGCGTGCGCGGGGAATGCACATAAGAGGACGTCCACCCGGCAGTTGAGAGCCGTGCTGTGGACGTCTTTTGTCTACAGCGCGGGTCTCAAGTGGTTAAAGAGGAACAAAACCCTTCTATACTTTACAGCCAACAAAGCTGCTATCTTAGCCTCGGTTTGATCTACAGTTGCCATGGTGATGTGATCAATTTAAACACCAGCCCTTTAATGTGTTGACAGTTCATTTTAGAGCACAAGCAGCTGTGACACTTATTTATCACAGCATGCCTTGAAAGTAACTGTTTTGGAAAACTCTTAACTCTGTAGGTTCAGTTCCACTTTAATCATTTCGGAGTCACTGACCCTGAACAGGTAAACAGATCATGAGCCATAGTCATTATTTGCATGATAATTCCAAGTCAAAGTTCTGCACCAAGAGGGTCAAACTAGAAAGAGAGATCAGCAATGGCCATCTCTATGTTTCTCTTACAACACGCTTCCTGCAATTTCATGGAGGGGTAGAAAGTAAACAATGAATTAGAGGAAAGATTTGCTGAGAGGATATTTGTAGACTCCCACTACAGACATCCTTACTGCTTGTGTAGCTGTGCAAATACAGCATACCTTCAGGGGAACTCGGCTTGTGTTTAGAATTCGGAATTCCTTTAAGCTGCTTTTTCAATTACGCTGACTTGTATGGTAAGAAAAGCAGCTTTGATGCAAAGAAACCACAGCATTACCTGCCTGGTGTTTGCATGTTCTCCCTGTGCCTGCATGGGTTTCCTCTGAATACTTTGTTTTCCTCCCACATTCCAAGGAATGCTGGTAAAGCCTTGTACACATGATCAGATTTTCATCCCTTTTTTTGTTGCATGCTAGTCTCATGTCAAAAGTTAAGAGGTTACTCACCATCCGAAAAATCTTGTACGAGATTTTCTTTGGTTTCTGAACATGCGTAATCTTAGGCAGCATACACACGATCAGACCGGTCCGATGAAACTGGTCTGAAGACCAGTTTCATCGGACCAATTTGATGGTGTGTACGGCTCATCGGACCGTTGTCCGTCAGACCAAAGTTTTAAAACTTGCTTTAAAATCTGTCCGACGGACAGATTCGATGGTTAGTACACAAAAGCATCGGACCAAAAACCTGTGCATGCTCAGAATCAAGTCGACACAGGGATATACAGTACAGACCAAAAGTTTGGACACACCTTCTCATTCCAGGAGTTTTCTTTATTTTCATGACTCTGAAAATTGTAGATTCACACTGAAGGCATCAAAACTATGAATTAACACATGTGGAATTATATACATAACAAAAAAGTGTGAAACAACTGAAAATATGTCATATTCTAGGTTCTTCAAAGTAGCCACCTTTTGCTTTGATTACCGCTTTGCACACTCTTGGCATTCTCTTGAGGAGTTTCAAGAGGTAGTCACCTGAAATGGTCTTCCAACAGTCTTGAAGGAGTTCCCAAGCTTAGCACTTGTTGGCCCGTTTGCCTTCACTCTGCGGTCCAGCTCACCCCAAACTAGGGTTGTCCTGATACCACGTTTTTAAGACCGAATACAAGTACCGATACTTTTTTTTCAAGTACTCGCCGATACCGAATACCGATACTTTTTTTTTTTTTTTTTATGTCATGTCTCAGTATTTGTTTTTACAATGCTTTCTTGGGGGGTGGAGGGGGGATTTATTGTGTCGGTGTGTTTTTTATTTTAATATGTATTATCATTTACAAATTAATTATTTTTATTTATTGCCATCTTTTTTTTTAGCCCTGATGGGGGGCTTTGGTGAGATATCAGGGGTCATAACAGACCCCTGATATCTCACCTTTCAGACAGAGAAAGGGACCAAGGACACAGATTCCAGAGGTCCCTTTCTCAGCTGCACTGGAAATGAATGGACAGGAGACAGAGGCTCCTATCCATTCATAAACTGAAGCATTGGAAACACAGTTTACAATGCTCAGTTATGTGAATGGACATAGTCAGTGTCACTGACTCTGTTCATTCAGAAAAGGTAGGAGCTGGGTTTATCAGCTCCTACCGCCGCTCTCTATCCTGATATAGAGGGCGGAGGAGGACACGGAGGGGGGACACAGATCACGGAGGGGAAGAACAGAGGATGGCAGCGGCACAGAGGGGGAGAGCAGAACGGCAGCGGCACGGAGGGGGAGAGCAGAACGGCAGCGACACGGAGGGGGAGAGTAGAACGGCAGCGGCACGGAGGGGGAGAGCAGAACGGCAGCGGCACGGAGGGGGAGAGCAGAACGGCAGCGGCACGGAGGGGGAGAGCAGAACGGCAGCGGCACGGAGGGGGAGAGCAGAACGGCAGCGGCACGGAGGGGGAAAGCAGAACGGCAGCGGCACGGAGGGGGAGAGCAGAACGGCAGCAGCACGGAGGGGGAGAGCAGAACGGCAGCGGCACGGAGGGGGAGAGCAGAATGGCAGCGGCGAGGGGGAGAGCAGATCGGCAGCAGCACGGAAGGGGGACACAGGAGCATGGAGGGAGAGTCAGGTATTGGTAAAGTATCGGAGCATTTTCCCCGAGTACAAGTACTCTGGGAAATACTTGGTATCTGTCCCAATACCGATACTAGTATCGGTATCGGGACAACCCTACCCCAAACCATCTCGATTGGGTTCAGGTCCGGTGACTGTGAAGGCCAGGTCATCTGGCGCAGCACCCCATCACTCTCCTACTTGGTCAAATAGCCCTTACACAGCCTGGAGGTGTGTTTGGGGTCATTGTCCGGTTGAAAAATAAATAATGGTCCAACTAAACGCAAACCGGATGGAATAGCATGCGGCTGCAAGATGCTGTGGTAGCCTTGCTGGTTCAGTATGCCTTCAATTTTGAATAAATCCCCAACAGTGTCACCAGCAAAGCACCCCCACACCATCACACCTCCTCCTCCATGCTTCACGGTGGGAACCAGGCATGTAGAGTCCATTCGTTCACCTTTTCTGTGTCACACAAAGACACAGTGGTTGGAACCAAAGATCTCAAATTTGGACTCATCAGACCAAAGCACAGATTTACACTGGTCTAATGTCCATTCCTTGTGTTCTTTTGCCCAACCAAGTCTCTTCTGCTTGTTGCCTTTCTTTAGCAGTGGTTTCCTAGCAGATATTCTACCATGAAGGCCTGATTCACACAGTCTCCTCTTAACAGTTGTTCTAGAGATGTGTCTGCTGCAAAAGGTGGCTTCTTTGAAGAACCTAGAATATGACATATATTTTCAGTTGTTTCACACTTTTTTGTTATGTATATAATTCCACATGTGTTAATTCATAGTTTTGATGCCTCCAGTGTGACTCATAGTCATGAAAATAAAGAAAACTCTTGGAATGAGAAGGTGTGTCCAAAATTTTGGTCTGTACTGTATATCCCTGCGTAAATTGACAACGCTATACAAGTACCTGAAATAAATACATAAATATGTAATTTTCTGAAAAAATTAAAACATCTTACTTGTCTTTGTCTATTTTAGAATGTACACTGATCTCAGTATACATTCCAGCACTGTGCCTGTGTGCTGGGATGACCAAACCCCTGCAAAAGTTACACTTTGCCACGCTGGCCAATGAAGATGGCCGAAAACCATCGCCTAGAAAAAGCTGGGTAGAAGATGCCAGTGAGGGACCTTGCGGGTAAGGACAGGCTCAGGTGTGTTCGCAGCTCCACATGCCCAATCACATGCAGTGAGTGAGACATTTCCTGATCTGTGCAGCTGCGGATTGGGAAATGTCTCACTGCCTGTGATTAGCGCTGCACAGTATAAGCTTCCTGGCGGGATGGGGCATGTGGAGCTGCGAACATGCCGGATCCCACCCTTACTTGCTGGCATCCCAAGTTGGAGCTTACCCAAGTATCTCGGACTTAAAAGGGGTTGTAAAGGTACAATTTTTTTTCCCTAAATAGCTTCCTTTACCTTAGTGCAGTCCTCCTTCACTTACCTCATCCTTCCATTTTGCTTTTAAATCTCCTTATTTCTTCTGAGAAACCCTCACTTCCTGTTCTTCTGTCTGTAACTCCACACCGTAATGCAAGGCTTTCTCCCTGGTGTATAGAAAGCCTCTTGAGGGGGGAGGGGGTGAGCAGGCAAGTCAGGACATGCTCTACTTTGCAGATAGAGAATGGAGCTGTGTGTTAGTGGGCATCCTGACATTCCTGCTCACCCCCTCCCCCCTCAAGAGGCTTTCTCCACACCAGGGAGCAAGCCTCGTATTACTGTGTGGAGTTACAGACAGAAGAACAGGAAGTGAGGGTTTCTCAGAAGAAATAAGGACATTTAAAAGCAAAATGGAAGGATGAGGTAAGTGAAGGAGGACTGCACTAAGGTAAAGGAAGCTATTTAGGGAAAAAAAATACCTTTACAACCCCTTTAAGTTCCATTTTAAATTAGTGTGTTTAGTTCCTCTTAATATTGGCTCGTTTGGTTCTTATTTTGTGTGACGTTCTTGTTTAAAGCACAATTTAGTCCAAACAGGGACAACAGCAGCAATAGAACCAACCCCATCTTGTAGAAAACTGCCAGCAGGCAACTCCTTAATGCAGAAGAGACATGATATGTCTCTTTTGCAAGAATACACTAAGCTGAGCACCGGCCAATCAAGAAGTGTCTAGAAAGGAACATAACCGCCACAACTCTGGGAGGTTGAGGGGAGTATATTTCGGAGTTTAGTTCTGATTTAAAATATAACCAAAGAAAAATATTTTCCTCTTTTGATCAGAATAGGAAAACCCCAGTGAGATATTTTTATTTTTTTTCACAAATTGGGCAGATTTCTCTGTACATTTTGCCCTGTAGACACGACGGGATATGGGAGGATATCTTTCCAATGTAAGTTTTATCCCCTCTTGGACAGCTGTCACAGAAAGAAGCATCCCCATTGGATGATTAGCCCTCTAACAGCTCCAAATTTCAGTTTCTTACCCACATTCAGTCCTGATCAGGAGTGCCACCAGGACAAATGGAGAGATTGCATCTCATTTATGGGATACAGGCATCAACAATAGAACCCCAAGAGTGGTTCTAACCATTATATACAGAACTAAATGTTTTGGCTTTAAATACACTTTAAAGCATCAGTTCACCTTTACAGAAATAATTTAAAGGTGATCCAATTCCCTCGGCCCCCATTGTACTTACCTCTAGGGTTGCTGAGCTGTAAGCACCCATGCAGCCAGTCCAGTGATCTGGGATTGGAAATCCTTGTTCTTCTCTGTGCAGCAGTTCCAGGATGAACCAAATCCTTTCTGATTTGTCAGCGCCATCACAGTGGGGTTTATTTAGTATAGCTAGAGAGTGCAAAATCAGGCTCGCTCTTAACCTCAGCTTGTTAACCACTTCCGGCCCGTCGGCCGTCATATGACGTCCTTGACTTTGAGCGGGGATATCTGAATAATGCCTGCAGCTACAGGTATCATTCAGATATCCCTGCTCAAAGTCAAGGATGTCATATGACGGCCGACGGGTCGAAAGTGGTTAACAAGCTGAGGCAGCTACAGGCATCATTCAGATATCGTCTTTTAGAGCCGGCAATTCCCTACATTAGAAGATTTGCAATAAAACCTGGAAGCTGATTGGTTTCTATGCAGAACTGAGCCTGATTTTGTTCTTTCCAGATTTAGAAAATAAATCACAGTGAATCAAACTGGTGCTGCATAAAGAGGTAGAACAGTGGGGATTTCAAATCCCAGATCACTGGGCTGGGTGCCGGGGCACTGACAGCGGGGACCAGGGGGATGGGGAGGGTGTATGGCAGGGATATGCAATCAGCAGGCCTCCAGCTGTTGCAAAACTACAAGTCCCATCATGCCTCTGGGTGTCATGCTTGTAGCTGTCAGAGTCTTGCTATGCCTCATGGGACTTGTAGTTCTGCAACAGCTGGAGGTCCACTAATTGCATATCCCTGGTGTATAGTGTTCATTCATCTTTATTTATTTATTTTTGTAAAGGTGAACTAACCTGGGCACTGACAGCAGGGACCAGGGGGATGGGGAGGGTGTATGGCAGGGTTATGCAATTAGCGGACCTACAACTACTTTTTCCATCATGCCTCTGGGTGTCATGCTTGTAGCTGTCAGAGTCTTCCTATGCCTCATGGGACTTGTAGTTCTGCAACAGCTGGAGGTCCGCTAATTGCATATCCCTGGTGTATGGTGTTCATTCACCTTTATTTATTTATTTTTGTAAAGGTGAACTAACCCTAGAGTCGGAACACCTCACCTACAAGCTTGTGGCAGGCTAGTGAATTAGAAAGCGTGTAAGTAGCCACAAGAGCAGCATGATTGCCAGGGAAATAGTATTTTCAAAAGCAGCCTGCATACCGTTTCATCATTAGAAAGGTATCTCCCACATTCTAAAGTACTTTCAAACAAAGCAGAAGTAGGCCTGTCTGTGTCAGATCAGGTCAGTTATGTTCAGAGAAAACAGTGATATAATTGCAGAGTCTCTTAGGCTCTGATTACAAGCTTGAATAGATTATTCTTTGAGTCACAGCCAACTAAAAAAGGTCAGAGTTCCCATGTGACAGGCCAGCTCTGAGATGGAGTGACTGAAGACAGCTCTGATGGAAATGAATGGAGCAGGAGAGAAGGGGCAATGTAGGTGTCACTGCTATGGAGCCACTCTTGCTGTCACATCTGCATGTTGGCACAGAGCAGTCATCAGAACATGTGTGATCACCCAGGCTGCCTGATCAGTACCACCCCTCTACAGTGGAAATCACACTGCACCAGATGGCACCCAATACTTCTCCAGCAGAGACATCTCTCTGTGTTCATGGCAGATCAGCTGTCTCTGACATGCTCCTTCCACAGGAGCCCACACAGCTGATCTGTGCTAGTGACAGTCAGTAGAAGAAGGTGGGGGCCCTGCTACAGATCCCCATGTCCCCCCCAAGCACTCACCTTTCCTGGATTAGGCAGCAGCACAGGAATCAGTATAACGTTATGAATGGAGAGTGTGGAGGATTCGAGTGTGAGCTCAGAAGACAAGCAGCAATGATAACACAGCGTACAGAACGGTCACTGTCCTCCTCCGGTACAGCCCTGTGATGTATAGGATAGTCTGGGGCTCTCGGCCTCTTTCCCTGCCCGGCTCCTGTGCCCTCCCTGACTCCTCCTATCCACGTCCAACTCAAACGTGGCAACCGAAATCCCGCCCACACCGGCCTGATGCTGCCTATCCCCGCCCCGTACACTGTCCCCATAGCCAACGTGTCCCCCTGCTCTTCATGTATATTTACTGGTGATAACAGCACACCATCCTTATGAATACATTTTATTTACGTACGCCAAAGAAAATATGCAGCAGAACGAACACCAAACCAACGAACTTATATGGCTCCTCCGGAAATGGCTATCACTGCAACGATTCCGCTTCCTCATTCGTATTTCCTGCTTCCTGTTAGAAATGGGACGCACGGGACGTCAGCACGCTGCCGGAGCGTAGAACCTCGTGTGGGCGCACAAGGAGGGTTCGGCCATTTGTGCTGGGAGAGTGGCAGTGTGCGGAGGTGAGTGGGGCTTGTGCTGTCGTCTGTTAGGGCTTATTCCACTATTATTAGGAGATATTCTGGGGCAAGATTTCTACACTTATCCTACTGACTCTAAACCTTTATTTTGCCGCTTGTGCATAGGAAAAATAATCCTTATAAAAGGAAGAAGTCTAGTTTTAGGCCTCATGCACACTGGATTATTTTGATGAAAAATGCAGCAAAAAACACTGAAGGCTGTATATATATATATATATATATATATATATAATATATAATATATATATAAATTTCTCCCAATGCATGTTTGGCGTAAATGCATTATTTTGGCCAGAATATTTAAACTGGCCCTTGGGCTCCGTTCACGCTTTTGGAATCTTGGGTGGAGTTGCAGTGAGATGCACCGTGGGCCCTATTATACTTTAATGGCATGTCAAATGCGATTCTGGTCTTTTCTGAGTCTCTAAAAACTGGGTGAAGCTTGTCATTGAAAAGGTGCTGGAGCTCCTATCATTGGGACTAGGGATGTGCGAAGTTATTTTTTCCTTAGAAGATCATGATTCTAATGTCTTAACATCCTTACTTTTTTTTTTTTTTTTAGTTTATTTCCCCCCAAAAATTGTTTGAAAGACAATCGTGCAAATGCAGTGTGACATAAAATATTTGGGGGCTGGGGGGAGGGAATATATTTTAATTGCCATTTTATTCTGTAGGGTCTCTGCTAAAAAATTTTTTTTTTTAACTTTGTAAGAAACAATTCCCAGAAAAAGGTTTAGGCCTCTTTCACATGGCATTGGTGGTGAATCGCTGCTATTTTTAACGTCGCTTTACCGTCAATTTTGCGGCCCTTTGCCAGCGGTATAGCCGCCGTGCCCCATTCATTTCAATGGTAGGAGCGGTATACACACCGCTCCAAAGATGTGGCTAGCAGGCCTATTTTTGTTTCAAAGGAGCAAGATCTGCTTACAATGATCGGTTATTTAAAATCCTTTATCCAAAAAGATGACGTTTGCTGTAACTACTTATAAAAGTGCGAGCTGGAGTTGTGCTTCAATTTGTTAGTGTATCTAAATCTTCTAGTCCATCTAACACTCCCCTTCTCCCAGACTGACAATGCTGTCCAAATGTGCCCCCTGTGCTCCGTCATCCAGAGTGGGAGCGTTATAATAAAGATGTTACTGGCCAGATCACCAGGTGAAAACGGAGGGAAACTTTTTTTTTTTTTTTTTTTGCCCCAGCTAAGTACATTTGATAAGCCACAGCATATTGTGTTTACTGCTTTATACTCATTGTGTTCAGCTTCTTTATCAAAATGTTTGAACTCCTGGCATTGAACTTTTGATTCCTCATGCACACAGGGCGTTTCTCTTTTTTGCAGTGCTAGATTTTTCTTTTTTTTTTCTTTTTTACATCTTAAGAATATCTCCATGTTCTGTGTCTTTGCATGCTATGGGGTCAATTCACAAAGAGAAACGTTATTGGTTTTCTTCAGGTGTTAAATTAGCACTCCTTATTTAACGCTAGCAAACATGGTATTCACGAAAGCTATAATCGTTATTTAACACAGTCGTTATGGTTTTCAACTGACTCTTTATCCAAACGTTATGCTAACTACTCAGACGTTATTATTAACATTTGGGACATTAAAATAACTCTTAAAGCGGATGGTTCACCTTAAATAAATATTAAAAGCCAGCAGCAACAAATACTGCAGCTGCTGACTTTTAATATTAGGACACTTACCTGTCCTGGAGTCCAGCGGCGTCCGCAGCAGAGGATGAGCGATCGCTCATCACCCTGCTGCTCCCCCCTCCATCCACGGCGAGGGAACCAGGAAGTGAAGCGCTCCGGCTTCACTGCCCGGTTCCCTACGGCACATGCGCGAGTCGCGCTGCGCCCGGCGATTGGCTCCCGCTGTGTGCTGGGAGCTGAGAGTTCCCAGCACACAACGGGAAAAGCCCGTCTTTTGCCCGAGGCTGCGGGCCGGAAGTGGGTGCGGATACCTGTCTTTAGACAGGTATCTGCACCCCCCTCCCCCCTGAAAGGTGTCAAATGTGACACCGGAGGGGGGGAGGGTTCCGATCAGCGGATCTTCACTTTAGGGTGGAGATCCGCTTTAAGATCGTTAAATAATGCTGGAGAGATGCATTCTGGGAGCAGAAGGGGAGGAGAACAGCTGCATGTGGAAAAGAGCAGATACAGAGAGAGAGAGGGAGACACAAGCAAGACACATGGAGATTGAGCATGTGATGTGCAAAACTTCTAGTGTTTTTCTAAAGCCATGTGTATTTCCTCATACAGAGAATAAATCATGGGAGATGATAATCGGAATTTAGCTATCACCTGGGTTTCAGAAAAGTCATCCAAAATAGTATGTGAACGGAATACAAGTTTATAAATCTGAACAACATTCTAACGTGTTCTTCTTCGCCTCTGGATAATTTTAAGTTCAAATAGAGCACGGTTCTAGCTTGCCCAACACTACTAAAAACTTCACTACACTACAAAAATCGGCAAAAGCTTCCTCTAACAACAAAATATCGCCTGGGAAATGTCATAACGCCACCCTGAGGGAGGTGTTAATTTAACGATTGCTTAACGATTGATAACTGTCCAAAAAAATGTTTGTGAATTGCACTTCTGTACATATTTAACGATTTGACTCTTTAACATAACATTTGAATCTTTAAAATAACGATTTGACTCTTTAATAAGGATCCACACCTTAAAATATCGGTTCTGTGTAGGGAAACGTTATTTGATGATTTTTCAAAGCGTTAAATCGTTTAGTGAATTGAACTAGCTTCAATAACGTGCAAAATCGTTAAAATAACACTCGCAATCTGAAAATAAAGCTTTGTGAATTGACCCCTATGGGTTTTAGAGGCAGGGAGGAAAAAAACACTGCCAGTGTGTCCAGGAGAAGCAGATTCTGGGCAGAAAAAACAGTTGATGCTGCTAAAAGCTTGAGCATTAATTAATTTCCATGGCCAGAATAAATTCTGGTCTGTAAAATGAATTGACGTCCCAGAGCTTGATGCATGTAAAAGATTTGGACACTTTTACAAGTGTCTTTTTTCCCTACGAACGCGCTGCTACCTGGAGGAAAGGCTTCTAGGATAGTTTGCAAAACGTCCTGTGTGCATGAGGCCTAAGGGGGCAGTAAAAATGCAACCCAATGGCCTATTTTTACTATCTCCAGCCATAATCATGAACTAAGATTAAAAAAAAGTTTAATATACTTGAGGCTCAACAGGGAATCTAATCTACAAAGTGCATTGAATTTCGTGGCTTAGTACACGCCAGCTTGCAGAAAAATATTACGCAACATTGGTGTGTGGCCCACATTATTATTATTATACAGGATTTATATAGCGCCAACAGTTTACGCAGCGCTTTACATTAGGGAAGACCGTACATTCACAATACAAATCAATACAGGAGGGATCAGAGGGCCCTGCTCGTAAGAGCTTACAATCTAGAAGTTGTTGCTCCCAAACTGGGCACCTAGAGTTTAAGATTCTCCATTCTGTGATTTCATTAATATTGAAAGTGGTTTGCCAAGTCATTTGTCATACTTTTGGTTTCCTCTAAAACTCCACATCCAATGATTAAAACTCATCACTGCTGTTCACATTATGAGTGCTGTGATTATAACTTTTTTTGATATGAGGATGTTGGAACTTGTATTTGAAAACAAATGTTTTCGTTATAAACATAATGGTGTAACTTTAATTTTCTTTTCTTTTTACAGATGTTATCTAGAACGTTATACAGTCTACTTGCATAATGCATTTATTTTTTGGAAGAAAGTTGTTCGAAAGACACAAGCCTCCATGATGGATCTGAATGTAATCTCCTTTTTAGAAGCGGGATAAGCAGGTAGGTCACAGACATAAGCAGGATTTTCTCATTTAAAAATGAACATAAATTTAAAATATCGCACATTACCAGTTCTTAGAGTGGGGGCATCTTTTTTTTTTTCTCCCTTCTTTCCCCTTTTTGTCCTTTGAATAAAACACTTGGCTCCCTTTCACATTGGGAGCGTTGCCTCATCTGCAATCCCAATGTGAAAGCCTGAGTGCTTTCAGAGCCCTTTCACACTGCCAGCGCCCGAAAAACAATGGTAAAGCACCACTAACGCTTTTGCAGTGCCTCTGTGTGAAAGGGGTAAGGCGTTTTTACAGAGCTATTCATTTCAATGGAGAGGGTTTTTTTTTCAGCGCCCTAAAGCTGCTCCAAAGATGCTGCTTGCAGGACTCAGTGTGAAAGGGTCCATTGACATGCATGGAGTGTGTTTTAATAGTGCTATTTTTTTATGCAAAATTGCTGCAAAATGCTTCAGTGTGAAAGGGGCCTAAACCTCCCTGGATGTCCGTTCTTGCAATGTATCTATGGAGGTTATTTAGCTTACAGAAAAGAACCATGCATTTTTTGGCAAGATCAAAGGGTATTTTTCAGCGCTTTCTGAAAATGTTTTTAGCCTGAAAAGAAACAAATACAGCCACCACATAAAGACTGGGCAGCTGCATATGAAAATATTTGCATGCCTTCGGCAGCTCTAATTCCTGTCTACTGTAATGCTAGATAAAGTTGACGGGTTCAGGGGATCCCCTGAACCCGTCAACTTTATCTACTGTAATGCTAGGATGTTCTGGACAGCAAAACGCAGACTTTTTTTGTTTAAGTCATTTCAGAGCCTAGCGGTTTTCTGCTTGTAGAATTCAATAGAAACTCCTGACTTGAGCATTTTACAAGCATCTTGTATCTTGTAAAAAGCTGCAAAAACAATAAAAAAAAAATGAATAAAAATCAGCTATGCTCAGGTGTGACTGGAGCCTGATGGAATACCTCTTTGGTAGGTGTAGGGGGGTGGAGAAGCTCAACTCTGTGAAAGTGACGGCCTTCTGCAGCGATTACATCCATGGACACCCTCCCAGAGCTGAATGACCACATTGTAGCAGTCTTTCAGCTATAGTGTGGTTATTGGCTCTGCAGTGCACAAAAGCATGTAACTTGCGTTGCTAGAATGCAGTGTTAAGCCAGCATTAACAAGTTATGCATTTTATTTTGTTATCAGGTGGATATATGTAATCTGCATGCCAGAAAGGAAGGTTCCAGTAAAAAAGGTAAGGAAGCATTGTCATGTTAATCATTTGATCCAGGTTTTGTTCTACCTGAGCAATGATGATCTCGCCTTCTGATGTACAGCAGATGTTGAAAATTAGAGGCTGTTTCTGAGTGGTTCAGGAGTGCAAGACTCAATTGTTTTTATATGTGCATAGCCAAGATCTGATAATTAAACACAAGCCTTCTATAAAAGTTTTGTGTATACAATAAACTGGATCTTACTCTGTCTTTCCGCTTCAATTCCCCAAAAGTGTGGATGTCTAGGCCAGTGATGGCAAACCTTGGCACCCCAGATGTTTTGGAACTACATTTCCCATGATGCTCATGCACTCTGCGGTGTAGTTGAGCATCATGGGACATGTGGTTCTAAAACTTTGGGGTGTCAAGGTTTGCCATCACTGGTCTAGGTTCATTTAGCCAGGCGTTGCCAGAGGTTACTGAGTTACAAGTGTCCTTGCACACCAGTTTGTCTTTTTTGTTCATTTCAGAGTTTTGAAAGTTACAGTATTTTCATGAATATTCAAGGACAGTTACCCAATAGATGATTGGTTATCCCAAAAGGAAACAAATTTCAAAATGGTGAAAGCAAATTTTTTTTATTTACATTTCAGACATGCTGTGAATGGTAACTGTCGCATTTGCTTGTGCTTTAAACCAAACATTAAATGGCTGATGTCCTCTGCAGATGAGAGGCTAAGATGGCAGCTTTTTTGCCTTCCTAAGGATAGGAGGATTTAGTTTAACTGTAAAATGTTCTCATCCTTGGTATAATATAAGAACTGTCACCTAAGGTACACAAGGGGAAGCCATATT
Source organism: Rana kukunoris (assembly GCA_029574335.1). Taxonomy (NCBI): domain Eukaryota; kingdom Metazoa; phylum Chordata; class Amphibia; order Anura; family Ranidae; genus Rana; species Rana kukunoris. The sequence goes on from CM056049.1 coordinate 366,930,360, forward strand.
GCGCACAAAATAAAAACTGTAGGAATAAGGTTTGCGTTCTAAAAGATTAATGGAAATTCCAAATGAGACTAAATTTTTCAACCACTGAGGGACACGGGAAGTCTTTAACCTTTTGCTTTATACTGCTGCCTGCAGCAGTATTGGACACTGGCAAACATACCTTTTGGCTAGCTTAGGATAGTTCCTCCCATTGGCAGCATGTCTGTTGATAGTGTCCCCTACATCTCTGAAAATGGGGCTAAAATATTTTGCTAACTTTTTTTTTATTTTTTTTGTCAACCAGAACTGTTCTCTACGTCGCTGTTGGAACTAAACCTCTTGGATTGCAGCTTTCCAGTGTTGTCCTTGGCCTGGCTTTTGACTAACTGTCCGTGTCTTGTGGGGATGGCCTGAGAGTGATCTCTGAATGCTGGCTTCTACACAAGATGGTTTCCAGAAACCATTCTGTGAAGCACTGATCCAAAGCTGTTGGCATTGCCTCATTAGCTCTGTCTCTAAAGATTCGGTAAGTAGGCTGGCTATGCAAAGTACTAGTGAGTCATGCAGGAGTCACTGCTCCAAGCCTCCACTGTTACAAAGCCGATTTGGCTGTTGGTCCACTGACCCTCTCCTAGCTCTGTAAGCATGCACTGATGGAGAAGAATATGTGCAGCAGCCTTTGGGCTTGGTGTTGCTTGTATGGCTGAATAAACATTGAGCCAAGTGACGTCATTGTGCAGGTACTTTTTGTCAGTGTATGTTCTATCCTGGGAGCAGTGTCCGTCCGTCCCCCCCCCCCAAACCCAGGTTGCAAGTTTTGTTGACCAGTTCACTGCTCTACCAAAGACAGCAGGCTGTATGAGTAGACGTTTGAATAATGCCTCCTCTGACTTTTCTTCCAATCCATATTTTCCATCGGCCTATAGTTTTCAATAGGATTACAGTAGGGCCAGTGTTAAAAGAAATTCTGATACTTGTACTAGATGCATTTCGACTAAGATCTTATTTGTGTCCAATGATTAAACACTTATTGCTGTTCACATCATGATAGCCTGTGATTACTAATAACTTGACTGAGGACACAAATTATATACATTGGCTTTCCAGGTTTGCCAACTTTTCCTTTAAATTTAATTTTTTTTTATTTTTTTCGTAGGATCAGATGAAATGGCCATTTCTAGACGACCAGGTAATGTTTGTCAAATCTTATCTAGTAAATGAAGCATGTATTTTAAATTTACCACTTGAGCACCAAATCTCAGAACGGCTTGGTCCACAGTTTTTTTTTTTTTTGCCTTGTATTTTTTTTTTTTTGCCTTGTATTTTTTTTTTTTTTGCCTTGTATTTTTTTTTTTTTTGCCTTGTATTTTTTTTTTTTTGCCTTGTATTTTTTCCCTAACACCCTAGAGAATAAAATGAAGGTCGTTGCAATACTTTTTGTCACACCGTATTTGCGCAGAGGTCTTGCAAGCGTGCCTTTTTGGACAATTAACTTTTTTAAATTAGAAGAAAAAAAAGCAGTTTGCCTAATTTTTAGGCGGAGTAAACTGATACCCAAAAATGTCACGCTTTAAAGTTGCGCCTGCTCATGGACTGACAACAAACTTTAACCCTTAATCTCTGTAGGCGACATTTAAAAAAAAAAAAATCTACAGGTTGCATGTTTTGAGTTGCAGAGGTCGTCTAGGGTTACTGCTCTCGAACGATTGCGACAATATCTCTGCAACAAAGTCACAAGGGGCAATGCGTGTTCCCGCTATGCAAAAAGTGTAAATGCACCCTCAATGCATTAACATGCATTTTTATATTTTTCAGCCCAAGTGTTCCACTTCAGAATGTGCATTGTGATTGTATTTGTCTCTTCCTCTAAACACCCATTTGTGCATGGATGCCTTGATTAACATAAAGCATTTAAAGGCAAAAGTCAAACGCTTGTAAAACAGGCATTTCGAGCTCAAGTGTGCCACAAGGCTTTATTGGTTATAGAGAATTAGAGGGATGTCTGTTTCTGCAGCCTTTTAGTGCACACCCTGGTGGTCCTGCTTGAGGAGTTGGACCCCTTTCACACTGAGGCAGTCTTCAAGCATTTTGGCACAAGTAATAGTGCCTGAAAACTGCCTCCCGTTCTCTGCAATAAGTGCTTTCACACTCGGGCACTGCGCTTGTGGAACCTTCAAAAAAAGTCCTGCAAGCAGCATCATATACGCTCCCAAAATGCCCCTGCCTGTTGCAATGAATGCTTCTGAAGTGCTGCACCACAGGAGTTGAACCTTTTTTGGGGGGGGGGGGTTTATAAGTGCCCGGTTGGCTTTCAGTGTGAAGGCACAGTAAGCTGGTTATAAGGCCAGTAGGTGACATGAATCTTGGTAGACTTGAAGGTTTTTTCTGCTAAAACAGTGGTGGCCTGGAGGAAAGGCTTCTAGGCTAGTGTGAAAAATGACCTGTGTGCATGAGGGCTAAGGGAGTGGTAAAAATGCAACCCAATGGCCTATTTTTGCTGTCTCCAGCCACAAGAATACACTAAGGTTTTAAAAAATAAGTTGTATCTACTTGAGGGTCAACGGAGTATAATGTACAAAGTGCATTGGAATACTTGGCTCAGTACACCAGCTTGCAGAAAAATATTACGCAACATTGATGTACGTTTGTGTGTGCCCCACATTGTTGCTCCCAAATTGATAAAAAAAAAAAAAATCTGGGCACCTAGAGTTTAAGATTCTCCATTCTGTGATTTAATTAATATTGAAAGTGGTTGGCGAAGTCATTTGTCATGTTGGTTTTCCTCTAAAACTCCACATCCAATGATTAAAACATCACTGCTGTTCACATTATGAGTGCTGTGATTATAACTTTTTTTGATATGAGGATGTTGGAACATTATGAGTGCTGTGATTATAACTTTTTTTGATATGAGGATGCAGTACATTGAATGTTTTCTTTATAAACCTAATGGTGTAACTTTTTTTTTTTTTTTTTACAGATGTTATCTAGAACGTTATATAGTCTACTTGCATAATGCATTTATTTTTTGGAAGAAAGTTGTTCGAAAGACACAAGCCTCCATGATGGATCTGAATGTAATCTCTTCGTTGGTAGGTCCACAAAGTAATAAGCAGGTTTTTCTCCTTGTTTAAAAAGTATCTAAACTTATGAACATGTAAACTATCACACATTACCAGTCCTTAGAATGGGGTGCCTACTTTTTTATAGCTCATTTCCCCCTTTTTATTCAGTGTTCCTGCAAATGATACACTTCTTTTTATATGGGTGGCTAAGTTCATTCCTTCAATGCATCTATGGAGGCAACCTTTGTTGTCCCCCAGACTGGACATTGAACATGTTTATCTATTTATCTCGCAGAAAAGGACCATGCATTTTTGGCAAGATCAAATGGTATTTTTCAGTGCTTTCTGAAAATGTTTTTAGCCTGAAAAGAGAAACCAATTCGGCCACAATGTAAAAGGGCTGGGAAGCTGCAATGCAGTACATTGAATGTCCTGTGGTAGCATTTACTGCTGTTCACATCATGACTGAACTGTGATTAGCACCAAAGTGGTCACATGCTCACCAGTACAAATTCTATCTTAAAACCTGTTCATATCATTTTTGTTTGGATGACTCAGAATGCTTTACAATCTGGGTGCACAATGTATTAAATATTTAAGTAGAGACCTGTATAACAATATGCACATACCTTCAACTGCAAAATACTTAAAAATTTAAATTGGCTACACTCAGGTGTGACTGGAGCATGATCATGAAATACCTCATTGGCGATAGGTGTAAGGGGGTGAAAAATCTAGACTGGAAGCGACAGCTTGCTGCAGTGATTACATCCTCTGCTTGGAAATTTCAGCTGTCTGCATAGCGACTAGGGTTGTCCCGATACTGGTATCGGTATCGATGCCGAGTATTTGCGGGAGTACTTGTACTCCCGCAAATACCCCCGATACTGAAATAGAATACTCCCCCCCCCCCCCACATATTGCAGCGATGCGTCCCTCATACCTTTTTAGATATGCTGACGCTGCCGCATACCGCCGTATCCCCCTGCACAATCGCATAGCACACATTACAAGCATTCATTCTGAATACTTGTAAATGGCCGTGTATTGACACTCCCCTTCTCCGGATTGGAGGGATCCCTCCAATCCCGAGCAAGGGGGAGTGTCTATGCACGAATCCGCGTATAGACACTCCCCCTTGCGTGGGATTGGACGGATCCCTCCAATCCAGGGAAGGGGAGTTTTAATACACGGAGCGCGGCCATTTACAAGTTTTTAGAATGAAAGCTTGTAATGCGCTACGCGATTGTGCAGGGGATACGGCGGTATGCGGCAGAGGCGGCATCAGCATATCTAAAAGGTATGAGGGACGTTTTGCTGCAATGTGGGGGACATGCATGGCTGCAATATGTGGGGGACATGCATGGCTGCAATATGTGGGGGACATGCATGGCTGCAATATGTGGGGGACATGCATGGCTGCAATATGTGGGGGACATGCATGGCTGCAATATGTGGGGGACATGCATGGCTGCAATATGTGGGGGACATGCATGGCTGCAATATGTGGGGGACATGCATGGCTGCAATATGTGGGGGACATGCATGGCTGCAATATGTGGGGGACATGCATGGCTGCAATATGTGGGGGACATGCATGGCTGCAATATGTGGGGGACATGCATGGCTGCAATATGTGGGGGACATGCATGGCTGCAATATGTGGGGGACATGCATGGCTGCAATATGTGGGGGACATGCATGGCTGCATTATGTGGGGGACATGCATGGCTGCATTATGTGGGGGACATGCATGGCTGCATTATGTGGGGGACATGCATGGCTGCATTATGTGGGGGACATGCATGGCTGCATTATGTGGGGGACATGCATGGCTGCATTATGTGGGGGACATGCATGGCTGCATATGTGGGGGACACATTTAAAAAAAGTATCGGTATTTGGTATCGGCGACTACTTGAAAAAAAGTATCGGTACTTGTACTCTGTCCTAAAAAAAGAGGCATTGGGACAACCCTAATAGCGACCTTTTGAGACTTAAAGTAAAACCAAAGGCTAAACTTTATTTATTTTTGGAAGACTGTGGGAGTGTCGCAACCTCCTATTTTGCCCACTGTACTATTGTCTCAAACAGACCAAATGAACCACTTCAATACCAGACACTTTCACCCCTTTGCTGCCCAGGCCAATTTTCTTCTTTCCTGTTATACAATTTAGCAAAAAGTAATTTTCTTCACTAATGTGCATTGTTGGGATGGCACTGATAATCGGGGCACTGATCAGTATAAGCAATATGCTGACATGCTTGCTTGGTATCGGCTCTCCTTTCCTCACTGACAATAACTGGCAAACCTGTTTACATGTGATCAGCTGTGATTGGACACGACTGATCACATGGTAAAAGGCCCCTGTGATTGTCCAAAGGACAGTGATCGGAGTCCTCCAGGGGGCAGGCAGGGGTTCTGAGAATGTCCATGCACACCCTCCCAGAACTGGATGACAATGTTGTAGCAGTCTTTTTAGCTACAGTGTGGTTATTGGCTCTGCAGTGCACCAAAGCATGTAATGTGCATTGATAGAACGCAGTGGTGTTAAGCCAGCATTAAGTTATTTTTTTTTTTTATTTTTTTTTTTCCAGGTGGCTTTATGTAATCTGCATGCCGGAAGGGAAGATTCCAGTAGTTAAACGGGTATGTAAGCATTGTCGTGTTGATCATTAAATCAAAGTTTTGTTCTACCTGAGCAATGATGATCTCGCCTTCTGATGTACAGCAGATGTTGAAAATTAGAGGCTGTTTCTGAGTGGTTCAGGAGTCCAAGACTCAATTGTTTTTATATTTTTATGTGTTTAGCTGAGATCTGATAATGGGACACATTAAGCCTTAAAATCTAAAACCTATAAATGTTTGTGTATAATGCAATAAACTGGATTTGACCCTGCCTTTCCGCTTCAATTCCAATTCGCCAAAGTATGGAAGTCTAGATTAGTGATTGTGAACCTTGGCACCCCAGAAGTTTATTCGAACTACATTTCCCATGATGCTCACTCTGCGGTGTAGTTGAGCATCATGGGAAATGTAGCTCCAAAACATCTGGGGTGTCAAGGTTTGCCATCACTGGTCTAGGTGCCTTTAGCCAGAGGTTAGAGTACCAGTACAAGGACGCTTGTACACCAGTGTTAAAAAAAAGTCATTCTGTGAATGGTAACTGTCACAATTGCTTGTGCTTTCAACTAAACATTAAATGGCTGATGTCGTCTGCAGATTAGAGGCTAAGATGGCAGCTTCTTTTTGCCTTCCTAAGTATAGGAGGCTTTAGTTTAACTTTAAAAACTTGTAAAAAGCTGCAAAAAAATCGGCAATGCTCAGGTGTGAATTGAGCCTGATAAAATACCTCATTGGTGGTAGGTGTAGGGGGCGGAGAAGCGCAACTCTCTGAAAGTGACGGCTTTTCAGTTATAGTGTGGTTATTGCATGGGTCTTCAAACTGCGGCCCTCCAGGTGTTCAGGAACTACAATTCCCATCATGCCTAGTCATGTCTGTGAATGTCAGTTTTACAATGCCTCATGGGAAGTGTAGTTCTGCAACAGCTGGAGGGCCGTAATTTGAGGATCCCTGGGTTATTGGCTCTGCAGTGCACAAAAGCATGTGTTAAGCCAGCATTAACAAGTTATGCATTTTTTTTTATCAGGTGGATATATGTAATCTGCATGCCAGAAAGGAAGGTTCCAGTAAAACGGGTAAGGAAGCATTGTCATGTTAATCATTTGATCCAGGTTTTGTTCTACCTGAGCAATGATGATCTCGCCTTCTGATGTACAGCAGATGTTGAAAATTAGAGGCTGTTTCTGAGTGTTTCAGGAGTGCAAGACTCAATTGTTTTTTATATGTGCATAGCCAAGATCTGATGATTAAACACATTAAGCCTTCTATAAAAGTTTTGTGTATACAATAAACTGGATCTTACCCTGCCTTTCCGCTTCAATTTCCCAAAAGTGTGGATGTCTAGGCCAGTGATGGCAAACCTTGGCACCCCAGATGTTTTGGAACTACATTTCCCATGATGCTCATGCACTCTGTGGTGTAGTTGAGCATCATGGGGAAATGTGGTTCTAAAACTTTGGGGTGTCAAGGTTTGCCATCACTGGTCTAGGTTCATTTAGCCAGGCGTTGTCAGAGGTTACGGAGTACCAGTGCAAGCACATTTGTACACCAGTTTTGTCTTTTTTGTTCATTTCAGAGTTTTGAAAGTTACAGTATTTTCATGAATATTCAAGGACAGTTACCCAATAGATTGGTTTTCCCAATAGGAAACAAATTTCAAAATGGTGAAAGCAGATTTTTTAAATATATTTACATTCCAGACATGCTGTGAATGGTAATTGCTTTCAACCAAACATTAAATGGTTGGTGCCCTCTGCAGATTAGAGGCAAAGATGGCAGCTTTTGCCTTACTTGGGATAGGAGGATTTAGTTACACTTTGTTCTCATCCTTGGTGTAATATAAGAACTGTCACCTAAGGTACACAAGGGGAAGCCAAATTGAACACTGTAGTAACCTTTTCTCATCCACTGAGGGACACAAAGTCTTAAACTTTTGCCTTATACTGCTCCCTGCAGGAGTATTGGACACTGGCAAACAAAACATTTTGGCTAGCTCAGCATAGTTCCTCCCATTGGCAGCAAGCTTTTGTTAGTGCCCACTACATCTCTGAAAATGGGACTACAATTTTTTGCCAACTTTTTTTTTTTTTTTTTTGTCAACCAGGACTGTTCTCTACATCGCTGTTGGAACTATACCTCTTGGATTGCAGCTTTCCAGTGGAGTTGTCCTTGGCCTGGCTTTTGACAAACTGTCTGTACCTTTTGTGGGGATGGCCTGAAAGCGACCTTTGAATACTGGGTTCTAAATAGGATGTTTTCCAGACGCCATTCTGTGAAGCACTTTACAGATCCAAACTGTTGGCATTGCCTCAGCACTTGCTCTCTAAAGCCTAGGTAAGCTGGCTGAGCAAAGTACTGGGAGTTGTTGCATCTCTTCGCACATTATTTGCCACTCCCTCAGGTTGTGCCGTGGAAGGGTTTAAAGCTGTGGGGTGGGGCTCTGTGCCATCTGCTGGACTGAGCGTGGTGTGCTTTCATACATTGTGGTGAAAGCATCTCCTGTTTGTTAAAAAACACGAACATTGTGTGTGGGTTCCCTACCAGTGGAACTGCAGTCTAGTATGCCTGTTTTTAATAGACAGACTCTCTGTTTGTTCCCTTCTGCCTGTCTTTTTTTTTTTTTTTTTTTTTTTTTTTTTAAAGAAATTCAGGTACTTGTACTAGGTGCATGGAAAATGCATTTTCACGAAGATCTTGTGTCCAATGATTAAACACTTATTGCTGTTCACATCATGATAGCCTGTGATTACTAATAACTTGGATGAGGACACAAAATTATATACACATTGGCTTTGCAGGTTTCCCAAATTTTCTTTTATATTTTTTCCCCCCGAAGGATTAGTTGAAATGGACATTTCTAGATGACCAGATAATGTTTAATAGGGTTGTCCCGATACCACTTTTTTAGGACCGAGTACAAGTACCGATACTTTCTTTCAACTAGTCGCCAATACCGAATACCGATACTTTTTTTTTTTAATCGTGTCCCCCCGCATATGCAGCCGTGTCCCCCCATATTCAAATGAAAGCTGTGATGTTCCCGCACGTTCCCATTTAACACATGCGGCTTTCAATGCAGCGGCTTTGGCGGGGGGGGGGGGTATTCTATTTAGGCATCGAGGGTATTTGCGGGAGTACAAATACTCGGTATCGGTCCCGATATCGGTATCGGGACAACCCTAATGTTTGTTCAACATTATCTAGTAAATTAGGCGTGTATTCTAAATTTAAAAGTAACATTTGCTACATTTATTTCTATTTTTAAACTATCTTTGCTTTTCATGGTGTAATTTGATCTTCAAAATCGAAGGGCTCTTTGACACGGGGCGGACAGTTTTTTTAGGCTCGGCTTTGCTCAGTGGGGGTCGATCCCCTGCTGGGCCAGCAGATGATGAGTCTGTCTCTGCACACTGTGCAGGGACAGACCTGTCAGTGCCGCTTTCCCCTATGGGGGATCGGATGACATACCGTAGTCGGTTGTCAGCCGATCCGCCTGTCTGATGAAAAATGGGGTTTTCCTCTGTCACACTTTGGCTGTTGGAGGTCAACGGGCATGTCACCGCTGACATTCGTGGCACTTGTGTGACTTTTCCTGCGGCTTTGGACATCAGTTGCATGTCGAGTCTTACCCCATGATAACATTAATACCTGTGCGACTTAGTCCCTGTACTACTTTGCTCTGACTTTGATGCGAGTTGAGGTCCATAGACCAAGTTTACACAGGCTTTCGGTGAAATTGCCTAAAGTGTTAGTTGGGCTTCAGCTTGTAAAGGTTGTAAAGGCAGGAGGTTTATCTTAATGCATTCTGTGTGTTAAGATATAAAGCCTTCTGTGTTCAGCAGCCGCCTAATACTAATCTAAGCCCCATTGCGATCCAGCAGAAAAGACTTGACTGTTTGGGACTCTCCCTCCTTATTGGGTGAGACTGCAGCGATTTGCATCTTGCTGCTGTCAGCCAATGAAGAGGGGATCGGGCCACGGCTCTGTGTCTGAATGGACACAGAGCTGTGGCGCATAGCAGGCCGCTTGCTGTGGGGGGTAAATAACGGGAGGGAGAGGCCAGAAGTGCTGGGGGGGGGCGGGTGGGCGAGAGGAGGATTCATTAGTCAAGTCCATCTAAATCTGCTAGTGCATCAAACACTAACCTCTCCACAGACTGACAATTCAAAGGTGGCTCTGTTGCTGTTCATCCAGAGTAGAGGTGCCCTAAGACCAGAAGTGTTACTGGCCATATCGTGGGGTTAAAATAAGGGGGGATTATAATGAAGTCATCTCATTTAAGGATACGTTAAACTATAATGTTTTTTGGCTTAGTAATGCTTTTAGCTGTATCTGTAATGAAGTTTTAGGACCTCTAAGTAATTGTACTTATCTTTTTTGCAGATGGATATGTTGTCAACTTTTAAAGAATTCAGCCAATATGAAAGTATAAATGGACACGCATGTTTGCAAACATTGAATGTTTGTATAATAAATTATATAAGCTGTTAACGTGTCTTTTAATAGTCCTTTGTGATGCACTAATATGCACTACTATACTGCATGTTCTCAATGGGATTAAAGTTTTATTTGTACAGAATGATCTGCTTCCAGGGCTGGAGTTTAACTAAAGACCCGGACCTTTAGGCAGCTAAAGGACCCGGCCAGGTTTTGCGATTCGACACTGCGTCGCTTTAACTGACAATTGCGCAGTCGTGCGTAGTGGCTCCCAAACTTGTTTTTTTTTTTCATTTTTTTTCCACAAATAACTTTCTTTTGGTGGTCTCTGCAGTTTTTATTTGCGCTATAAATAAGTATTGCTATAATAAATATCCCCCAAAAATATAAAAAAAAAATTCCTCAGTTGAGGCCTGATACTTATTATTCTACCTATCTTTGTTAAAAAAAAATCGCAATAAGCGTTTATTGATTTTTGCACAAAATTTATAGTGTTTACAAAATAGGGGATAGTTTTATTGTACCTTTATAATTTTTCTTACTACTAATGGTGGCGGTCAGCTTTTTTTATTTTTTGACTGCGACATTATGGTGGACAATTTTGACACATTTTTGGGACCATTTTCACAGCAAAAAATGACAATTGCAGTTTGGGAGTTAACCACTAGGGGGCGCTGAAGGGGTTGTGTGACCTCATTTGTGTTAACTGTAGGGGGGTGTGGCTGTAGGTGTGACGTCATTGATTGTGATTCCCTAAATAAGGGAATACCATGCGGTTGCCACAGTGAAGAACGGGGAAAGTGGTTACACACGGCTCTCCGTTCTTCAGCTCCGGGGACCGATCGTGGGACTCCAGCGGCGGTCAGGTCAGAGTCCCGCAGCGTCGAACCCCGCGGCTGGGCTTATAGGGTCACGTACAGGTACGTGGCTGTGCTATTCTGCCGACGTATATCGGTGTGAAGGGGTCCTTAAGTGGTTAAAGTATCAATGGGGCAGCATCGTACAAAAACTTTTCTGAATTTTTTTTTATTATTGAACAAATCGGTATTGCAATAGTCTGCTTCAGACAATCAAATATTGCCTAATTGCAATATTAAGTTCATCTCCATATTGAGCCTCCTACCAATCCATAGAACATTTCTACCATTACTCAACTGGTGATGGATCCCAAGTATATTCTCATCTAGGTCCAGTCCGTGATCTTGGGGTACACAATCTCCCTCCCTGGGGGTGCTCCCCTGTCTATGTATTAAAATTTCTATTTGGTATGGTTGGGTGCCACCCGGTTAACAGGGGGATTGGTTAACCCCCAACTGGAAAAAGGATCCATCAGTTGGCTCCAGCTCCTTACCCACTTGCATCCAACCATGCAGCCCACACCTTGTCAAATTTAGCCGGCAACTTTTCTGCCCTTTGAGTTCGTACCTACAGTGCCTTGAACATTTCCGCATTTTGTCACGTTACAGCCAAAAATTTAAATTTTGTGGTGGAAAAGCGACACAATTGTCACTTATAAGGAAAAATCATTTCAATTTTTTTTTTTTTTTTTTACAAATCTGAAAAGTGTGCAAAAGATAATTTATTTCACTAATGCAACTTAAAAGGTGAAACTATATTAGACTCATTACATGCAAAAACCAAGATAGTTTAAGTTGTGATTTGTCACAATTGTGGTGATTATGACTTATAGCTCATGAAAACCCCAAATCCACAATCTCAGAAAATTAGAATATTACATGCAATCAATAAAACAAGGATTGTACAATATCGGACCTCTGAAAAGTATAAACATGGTCAGGAGTGGCTTGACAAGAGGAATACGACATTTGAAGCCCATGCCTAGGACCAGTCTTTGTGTAGTGGCTCTTAATGCACCAACTCCAGCCTCAGTCCACTCCTTGTGAAGTCCCTAACACTTTTAAATGGCCTTTTCCTGACAATCCTCTCCAGGATGCGGTTATCCCTGCTGCCTGTGCACCTTTTTTTTCTTCCACACTTTTCCCCTCCACATAACTTTCTATTAATGTGATTTTGATACAGCACTTTGGGAACATCCAACTTCTTTTGCAATTGCCTTTTGAGGCTTTCCCTCCTTATGATGATTTTCTGCACAACTGTTAGGTCAGCAGTCTTCCCCATGATTGTGATTCCTACTGAACCAGACTGAGAACATTCAAAGGCTCAGGAACCCTTTGCAGGTGTTATGGTTTAATTGGCTGATTAGAGTGGAACACTTTGAGCCTACAATATTGCACCTTTTCACAATATTCAAATTTTCTGAGATTTGGGGGTTTCATGATCTGTAAGCCATAATCATTATGATCAATTATGGCAAATCACAGCTTGAACTATCTCATATATTTCACCTTTAAGTTGCATTGGTGAAATTAACTTTTGCATGATATTCTAATTTTTGGAGTTTTACTTGTACGCTCACTGGCCACTTTATTAGGTGCACCTTGCTAGTACCTAGGCTGTACCCCCTTTTGCCTGAAGAACTGCCTTAATTCTTGTGGCATGGATTCAACAAGGTTGGTCCATATTGACTTGATATCCACAGTTGCTGAAGATTTTTAGGTTGTGTATCCATGATGTGAATCTCCCATTCCACCACATCCCAAATATGCTCTATTGGATTGAGATCTGGTGACTGTGGAGGCAATTTGCGTATAGTGAACGCAATGTCATGTTAGAAAAAAAAAATGAGATTTGAGCTTTGTGCTAGGGTTGTCCCGATACTAGCATCAGGACCGATACCAAGGATTTGCCCGAGTACTTGTACTCCAGGCAAATGCTCCGGATGCTTCACCCGATACTTGTACTGTCAGCGGTGATCAGTGGTGCATGGGGAAGTTACAAGCACCGATCACCGCTGTATAGATTTAAAAGTAATTTCTCTTGCGTTAATGGACGGACACAGCAGCAATTGACCTTGGGGTATTATAGAATCGGAAGTGAAGGGGCGCTGATAACACAAAATCAATGCAAATTATGTGTGTATATATACATTAAAATGTGCAATCTCTAAGAAAAACATATATTATTAGTGAAGTGTCCATACGATGAAAAAAACAAAAAAATATTAAATGATAAAATTAGTCCAAATTGTGCTAAATAATAAGCACCCAATTGTGATTCTCGGTTCAAACAAAGACGTAAATATTGCAGTTCTGGAACCTCCACCATATATTTGCACCCGGTGAGATCAATAGAAATGGCTCCTTACCAATAATAGTAGACTCTTATTTAAAAAAGAAGTCATAAACCGCTTGTGTCAATAGGATGACTCAGAATGATCCAGATAGGCACGTTCAGATGATCCAGCATTCATATAAATAGGAACAGAAGAGCAATCATAGTGAAGTACTGTTTATTAAAATAAAATTAAAAAGTAACATGCCAAATGGCTGCTTACTCAGGTTGTGCCCTGATCCCGGCACTGAGGCTTTATGGCGTTATTCGATATCCAATCGAACCCGCAGATTCAGATATGGTACGGTGATCCGTCGCGCTGGTAGTCTCACTGGCCGGCGTACGTTCTACCGTCGAAGTAACGTGGATTCGGAGATGGATCGAAAATCCGTCGCACTGCTAGTTTCGATAGCCGGCGTGCGTTCCACCGTCGAAAACCAACGGACCCGGAAATCGGAAGTGGTAGGGAAAAGCGTGACTGGTTAGCGCCTCGACGTACGTTTCGTTGTTTTTACGTCATCAGGAAGCGTCTATGGGGTATTATATCCTTCCTTCCAGGAGAGACTAGGCAGAAAACGGCACTTTAATTGTTAAACACTTTCCTCAGTTCAGCTCCTCCCAGGGAGCGTGGTCCCCCGGGTATAACCCACTCTGACTCAGCAGCTCTTTTTTTTCTGCCTAGGGTCAGGAGTAGACATGGCCTTGCTGGAGTCCATGTACTCTGCGATTTCTTTATTTTTTGTTCCTGCCCTCTTTGATCCTGAGATCTACTATCAACTGGGTGACAGGCTCGATCTTGATCCTTGTAGTTCCCCCTACCCCCCCCCCTGCTCTGCCATCGAGTGTGTGCGGCCCTCGGCTCTGGGTTGTCCACAACATGCCCCATTGCTCCAGGGGTGGCCAGGTAACTACATGTTCCAGGGCACACATATGACCGGTCTCTATGGCTTTGTCACAGTGTGTCTGGCCGACAGCCATGCCATTTAGCAGGCATTGGTTCTGTCCGGAATGCCTCAGCCGGTGGTTGCAGGACGGGTAAGTAGTGGCCCCTTGCCCTGGACAAAACATCATACAAGGTATGGGATCGGCCGGCATACTTACGGTTCGTTATCCTTTTGAGGAAGACTTCGAGAAAAAAAAAGTCCTGCGTCAGCGTACCCCCCCCCCTGTGTCCAGACTGCTCAAGTCTACCACAATACCTGTGGAAGGGGCTCCCGCCTTTATGGACCCTGCAGATGGGAGAGCTAAAGCTGTGGCCCGCACCATGTTCACAGTAGGAGGGGAGACCGGTTTTGTCCAGAGCTCTGCCTACGCGGTGGTACTATGCCACCTTGTGTGGCTAAAGTGTTGGTCTGCGGACCATTCCTTTAAAACAGGGATCCTCAAACTACGGCCCTCCAGATGTTGTAGAACTACACATCCCATGAGGCATTGTAACACACTGACATTCACAGACATGACTAGGCATTATGGGAATTGTAGTTCCTGAACAACTGGAGGGCCGTAGTTTGAAGACCCATGCTCTAAAAGGTCCTTAGGGGACTTACCCTTGAAGGGTGAACTGCTTTTTGGGGGCGTTCCTGGATGACATAGATGCTACAGGGGGTAAGAGTACTCTGCTCCCACAATCTGGGAAGGGTAAGGAGCCTCGTCATAAGCAGGGTCCCTTTTTTGCCCCCCCAGGTGCATCAGGAAAACGTTTTCCAGGGTGCTAAGGCACCCGCTGTAGATCAAAAGCACACCTGGTACCGCAAGCCCAACAAGCCTGTTTCTGCATGTAGGTCTGCCCCCGCCAGACACTTGGGTGGGGGGCTGACTTTGTGGATGCGCGGCCGGTGGAGATCCCTCCTTTCCAACCGCTGGGTTTTCAAGGTAGTTTCCTCGGGGTACAAGAGTTTTTCTCTTGTCCACCAAACAGATTTTTCCTTTCAACCTCCGGCTGGGGCTGTTTAGGATCTGCTGGTCAGGGGAGTGATTGTACCGGTTCCTTCAGGGAATGGGTTTCAGGGGTTTTTACTCCAATCTGTTTGTAGTCTCCAAAAAGGAAGGGGTCTGTCCAATACTGGACCTCAAGGCCCTTAACTCCTTTGTCAAAGTGCAAGGATTCAGATTGGAATTGTTCACTCTGTAGTGGCGGCTCTCCATCAGGGGGACTTTATGGCGTCCTTAGACTCAGGATGCGTACCTGCATATTCCCATATGCGCAAAACACGGAGGTTTCTGCATTTTGCGGTCGAAGAGGACCATTTTCAGTTTGTGGCCCTCCCCTTCGGCCTGGCTTTGGCACCACGAGTTTTCACAATGGTGCTCGCCTCCGATTCTGGCCCTGCGAATCGCTGTTGTGGGATACCTGGACAACCGTCTCCTGAGAGCTTCTTTAAGCTCAGAAATAGATTTGGGTGGCTACTGAATGTCCAGAAGTCAATGTTGGTACCATCTCAGCGACGAATACCTGGGGTTGGTCCTGGATTCCTCAGAAGCGAGTTTTTCTCCCGATGGAAAAACTCCAGACACTGCAATATGCGGTGCAGCGGTTGGAGACCCAGAAGTGGTCGTCGATTCACTTTTGCAAGAGAATTCTGGGTCCCATGGTAGCCTCTTTCGAGGTGGTTCCGTATGCCCAACCTCACACTTGAGTGTTACAGAAAGATTCTGTCACGTTGGGACAAGCTCCCTTCGTCTCTGGATTACCAGATTTGGGTGAGTCGCCTAGTCGGGTCCTCCCTAGTGTGGTGGCTGACATCTCTGGTACTTCGGACCGGGAAATTATTTCTGCCGTGCTATGGAACGGTGGTCACGACGGATGCCAGCCTCTCCGGCTGGGAGGCGTTTCTGGAGTGTCCAGTCAGCCAGTCAATGTACTGGAGCTCCGGGCTATAAGGCTGCGTCTCCAAGTGGTCTCTGGGTCTGCAGGACCGTTCGGTCAGGATCCAGTCTGACAACACCACGGCGGTGGCGTATGTCAACCATCAAGGGGGCAAGGCACGTTCCGGCTCTGTTGGCCGTGTACATTCCGGAGGTTGGCAAGCCGACTACCTAGGTCACCAAACACTGGACCAGGGAAAATGGTTGTGGCACCCGGAAGTGTTTCAGATTTGTGCCGAAGATGGGGGGCACTCAGGCGTGGCCAGGTCAAGGGACACTTGGGGTAGACGCGTTGGTGTCACTATCGCCTAATCTACGCCTTCCCTCCTCTGAAGCTTCTCCCTCTCCTGTTGTGCGGAGGGGATACAAACAATCCTGGTCGCTCCGTATTGGCCGCGCCGTTCCTGGTATGCGGACCTGGTGTGTCTGGTGGCAGAAGGCCCTTGGCTTCTACCCCTGAGAGTAGATCTTATTCGCAAGGTCCAATTTTTCTCACCCTGCTTTACAGTCGCTGGCTTTAAATGGCATGGCTGTTAAGAGCCAGGTGCTGAAGGAACGAGTGCCGTCGGACTCTGTGATCTCTACCATGCTACTTGCACGGAAGACTACTTCACGTAGGATTTGCCATCCTACTTGGAAGGCCTACCCCTGCACATATGTGCTGTCCCGGATTCTGCTGTTCCTACAGCGGGGAATGGATCAAGCTCTCCCCTTAAGTAAGGTTATGGGTCAGATTTCAGCCTTGGCTGTTTTTGTTTTGGCAGCGACCGTTGGCGACGCATTCCCTGGTGCGTACGTTTGTACAGGGGGTCAGGCATGTGGCTCCTCCTGTGCAGCCTCCACTGCCTCTGTGGGACTTGAATTCGGTGCCTCAAAAGGGCCCCGTTTGAAGACATTTGTGAGATTCTTCTGTTGACTCCGAGAAGGTGGTGTTCCTAATAGCCATTCCTTCGGTCAGACGAGTTTTTGATCTGGCGGCCTAGTCTTGCAAGGCTCTTTAACAAGGATAAGGTGGTGCTGCGGCTGCAGCCATCGTTCCTTTTGAAGGTTGTTTCGGCTTTTCACATTAATGAGGACATTGTTTTACTATCCTTATGTCCTCAACCGCAGAACTCGAAGCAGGCCACGTTACTTTCCTTGGACGTGGTGCGAGCCCTACAGGCGTACTTGTCTGCTACGGCTCAGTTTTCAGAGATCGGACTTGCTGTTCGTGTCAGTGACTGGTTCTAAAAGGAGTTGGTAAATCCTTACTGTCCTGAATGGACAGTCAGTGATCTATTCACATAACTAAAACATTGTAAACTGTGATTACAATGCTTCAGTTAATGAATGAAGAGAAGACGCTGTCTTCTCTCCATTCATTTGCAGCGCAGCTGATGCTGCTGAGAAAGGGACTGAGGAACATGTATCCCTAGTCCCTTTCGCTGTCTCAAAGGGGAGATGTCTGTTAAGACCCCTGATATCTCACCAAAGCCCCCCTGAAAAAAAATAAAAAAAAACACTGACAGTCCACCCCCCCCAAAAAAAGCATTATAAATAAAAGAAAAGAAAATTGTAAAAAAATTTAAAACAAATTCACATGAGCTTAAAAAAAAATGATTGGTACTTGTACTTGGTCTTAAAGTGGTATCGGGATAACCCTACTTTGTGCATTATCGTGCTGGAAGTAGCCATCATAAGGGGGATGGACATGTCGGCAACAATACTCTGGTAAGCCGTGGAAATTAAACGATGCTCAATTGGTACTAAGGGGCCCAAACTGTGCCAAGAAATTATCCCCCACACCATTGCACCACCACCAGCCTGATCAACCGTACAGGCAGGATGGATCCATGTTTTCATGTTGTTTATGCCACATTCTGACCCAACCATCTGAATGTCACAGCTGAAATCAAGACTCATCAGACCAGGCAATGTTTTTCCAATTTTGATGAGCCTGTACGTTTGGCCTCAGTTTCCTGTTCTTAGCTGACAGGAGTATCACCCAGTGTGGTCTTCTGCTGCCGTAGCCCATCTGCTTCAAGGTTCTCAATGTGTTTTGCTTTCAGAGAACGGCATACCTTGGTTGTAATGAGTGATTGAATTACGGTTGCCTTTATATAATCTCAAACCAGTCTAACCATTCTCTGACATCAACAAAGTATTTTTGTTCGCACAACTGCCACTCACTGGCTGTTTTCTCTGTTTTGGGCCAGTCTCTGTAAACCATAGAGATGGTTGTGTGTATGAAAATCCTAGTAGACCTGGTCACATGGGCGGGCTCTAGAGGAGCAGACATGCCTGCCTAGAGCTCCGCTACTCGGGGAAGAAAGCCGTGGATAACCCAGTATTTGATCCGGTCAAACCATCCCATAAACGGACCACAAGCTGTAGGAAGGTGAGGGGGACATTTGGGTGAAAGAATGGTGCTAGGAGGTGCCAGAAACAGGACAAAAACGAATCCTCCAAGCAGCCCTCAGCTGAGCAAAGGCACCACTAAGACAGCACTGCTCGCCTCAGAACAGCTCCCCTCAGGGAAACAGAGAAAGCAAACGGCAGCTAAAACAACTAATCTTATGGCATCTCTGTCCAATATTACCTCAGATAGTGAGGGAGAGGACTCAAATGTGTCACCACAGTTGGATAAAGGTGACAAGGAAATCCCCTCAGGATTGCTCAAACAATTTGAAAAGATGCTTCACAGAGCACTTAAACAGACATCTGAACAAATCACCTCAAGTCTCCAAGAGAAATAAGGGAGATAGGGAACCCCACAGATGCCCTGGAAACCAAGGTAGATGAAATAGAAATCTTTACTCAGGAATGCATGTCTGATATAGATACCCTCAAGGAAGAAAATTTAACCCTGCAAAATAGACTGGAGGATTTTGAGAATCGGGCAAAAAGGTCAAACCTGAGATTTAGGGGCATACCAGAGTCTGTAGTAGACCTTCAATCCACCATTCTTGCCCTATGCCAAGAACTGCTCCCAGGCATCCCTGTAGAGCACCTAGAAATGGACAGGATTCATAGGGCTCTCACCCCTAAAAAGGCTGACGGTGCCCCCAGGGACATAATAACCAAATTTCATTACTATAGGTCCAAAGAGCAAATACTACAGGCAGCAAGAGAAAAAAACATCTTGACTTTTCAAAACTACAACTACCAAATTTTTGCGGACATCTCACAACAGACAATTAACAAGAGAAGAGCCATGAAGCCCCTCCTGATTGAGTTACAGCAACGCAACATTAAATACCAATGGGGTTTCCCTTTTTCCCTCCGTTTTACACTGCAAGGGACAAAGATAGTCTGCAGGTCACCTGACCAGTTACACCAAGCCCTTGTGGACTTCAAATTAATTGAGCAACCCTCTGCCACATCATCCACACGCAGAAGATCGTCATCATCCTCAGCCAACAACCATGCTACGCAGCAGGACCAAAATGAAGACTTCCATCAGTCAAGCAAACGAGGCAGATTCGTGTCACATCCTCCTGAACGAGAAGACTCAATGGACTGATCATCTTACATTATTAACCATTTTTCCCTTTCTCTCTAGGTTGGAACTCTGGTCACTTGCATCTGAGCTGCTTGTACCACCCTTAGGGTGACCCCCCTCTTCTGGTAACGACCCCAAATCCATTCACTAGGTAATAATATTGTAACCACCACCCTACCCTTTTATCACACATTCCCCATAGTAGCCTACCCAACTATACCCTTCCCTCCTTTTCTGGAACCACATCCATGGCTCTGTACTCTGAAACTTTGGTAAAAATCCAGAGAAAGCAAGAATAGTTTATCACGCCAATCCCTCCTAACCGGCACAAATTCATGACCACCTTCCTTTAATTGTTAAATCCACTCTCTTTAAGCGAACGGTTGCCTACTGCACCCCCTCTCCCTCAAGTCATTCTGGCTATCGCAATAGATGACAGCAATATGGATTTAATCCTATTGTTCTAATCTATCCCTAATAATCCAGACTCCACTCTACTCCCACTCCCAACCTAACCTAACCTCCCGGTATATCTCCTGGGTGATCCCGCTTGTCCCAAGACCCCTATACCCCATTAGGCAGTACCATTTACCTCAGGTACGATAGGGTTCCCCCTCCCTTGCTCAGCTAATATTGTAATATTCTACATAGCCAAGCGCATCCTCTCATCTCTTACAATTGCTCTTCTCTCCCATTTTTGTACACTACGGAACGCGGCACTCTGACCCTTGGAAAAACATGTGCCCCATTTGGTCTAACTCAGACCCCCAACTTAATATGTGGGGATCTGACGGAGACCCCCTTTTCCCTGGTGGGGATCCTTTTCCCCAACCACGGACTTATGCTAAATATGTTTGTTACAATTTGTTAACTGTTGTTGCACTAACCTTTGTTGTCTTTTATTTTTCCCCTGAAACCTCCTTTCCTGCCCTTCTCCCCATCCAGTCTGCACGGAGTGGTCCGGGTAATTGCTACACGCGGAAGCACGGTAAGATTGAGTTGTCGGTTTGGCTACCATGGCACCATTGAACTTATTGTCACTCAATGTTCAAGGCTTAAACATACCACAGAAGCGATCAAAAGCTTTCAGGCTTTTCCAGTCAAAAAAGGCCCACATAGTCTGCCTTCAGGAAACTCATTTCACCCCAAGCACAACCCCTAAGTACTTTCACACAGCTTATCCACAAGTTTACAATGCATCCGCCACAGTAAAGAAAAGAAGCACCCTTATAGCCTTCCACCGCTCGACTCCTTTCACATTGAACACAGAAATCAGAGACCCAGAGGGGAGATACCAGATCTTAACAGGCTATATTTTAGACACGGCAATTACGATTGTCTCATACTATGCCCCTAACCTCAATCCTATGCCATTCATGTCTCACCTTCTTCAAACCATAAATGCTCATAAACTTGGCTCCCTTCTGATTTGCGGAGACTCAAACCAGGTTCTTCTCCCTTTCTTAGACAAGTCCCCCTATATTCAACATAAACACCATCCTAAATGGAATCTTCCCAATCTCCTCTCAAAATACAACCTGGTGGACTCATGGAGGGAGATGAACCCAACAAAACGCAACTTCACCTATTTTTCAAATCCAGACCAATCATTTAGTAGAATAGATCACATATTCCTAACGACCGGAATGATGCCTGAAGTCCTCCACTCCAATATAGTCCCTATTCCGTGGTCAGACCACAACGCAGTTCTTACAACTATTGCCTCAACCATTCCAAAAAAGCACGACCGGTCTTGGTATATGCCTGAGCTATTACTTAACCACCCGACTCACTGTCTAGAAATAGAACAATCTTTAAGAGACTATCTAACCCACAATGAGAGCCCTGAAATATCCGCCCTCACACTCTGGGAAGCCCACAAGCCAGTTCTAAGAGGGACTATTCAGAGACAATTAGGGATCCTCAAAAAACAAAGGAAACAAATGGCGATGAAATTGGAAAAAGAATTTAATCTAGCATTTTTAGACTTCCAAGACAATTATTCACCCAGAACTAAGGACCGCCTAGACAAAGCTCGCTTAGAGTACGACCTATTCCTTACAGAATCAGCCAATAAAAGTTTAAACAGGTCCAAACACACCTTATACAAACAAGCCAACAAGCCGGGGGCTTATTTAGCAAGATCATTAAATTTCTTTAAGAAATCCTATACCCCCATTAAACTGAAATTGGCTAACAACATCATTTCTAGCAACCCCCTTAAAATCGTACAAAAATTTAGCTCCCACCTGAAAAAACTGTACTCGGATACAAATGTAATCAATGAAAAAGAGGCGGACTCCTTTTATTCGCAACTCCATCTACCCCAAATGTCGGACTCCCAAAGATTGCAATTAGAATCACCTGTATCACATAATGAAGTAAGCAACGCGATAAAGGACCTTAAACTAAATAAAAGACCTGGACCCGACGGATTCACTGCTAAATATTACAAAACATTCACTGAACTCCTCTCACCAAGGCTAGCTGAGGTATTTAATGACTTGCTAAACCGAAAATCCTTCCGACAGGAATCACTCATGGCCACAATCTGTATGATACCAAAACCACAAACCGATAACACCGCGTGCGAAAACTTTCGTCCCATTTCAATGCTGAATACGGACATTAAACTTCTTGGTAAGATCTTGGCGGTGCGCCTAAACAGAATAATAGGCTCACTGGTCCATCGTGACCAGGTTGGCTTTATACCGAACCGACAAGCAGGTGACAATATTAGAAGGGCGTACTTGCTAGCTCATATAGCTAAGAAAAGGGGCATCCCAGCGTGCTTTCTGTCACTGGATATAAAACAAGCTTTCGACTCTATATCCTGGTCTTACCTAAAATATGCATTACAAAAATGGGGCTTTGGACCCAACTTCATGACATGGATAATGGAATTATACAATAATCCGAAGGCATGCGTCAAATACGCAGGCTACAAGTCAGACCCATTTTCCATTGGCAGAGGCACAAGACAGGGATGCCCGCTTTCCCCTCTTTTGTTCGCCCTCCTCATAGAACCACTTGCGCATAAGATTAGGTCAGACCCCAAGATCTTAGGTATAGAGGTAGGGGGCCATAAGCATAAACTATGTATGTTCGCCGATGACATCCTCCTTTTTCTCGCGACCCCTCAGGTAACAGGTCCAAACCTAATGTCCCTACTAAAACATTATGCTTCTTTCTTTATCGTACATCACGGGACACAGAGCGCATAGCCATTACATATGAGTTATATGGGTACCTTCAGGTGTGGACACTGGTGTAATCAACTTCACAGGAAGTTCCTCCCTATATAACCCCCTCCCACTGAGAGTGCTTCAGTTTTTTCGCCAGTGTCTTAGGTGTTGGTCACATCTAGCTGTCCCTCGGAGGTCTCGGGACCCAGGATAGCTAGCCGGATCCGTCCGAAGTGCTTCAAAGCCAAGGTGTACGGTACCCGGGCCCTGCCTGCGTGGGGTGTTGCCTATAATGCCTCTCCTTGGAGGGCTGGATTCTGGGCTCCAGTGCCTTGGTCTCTCCCAGGACTAAACGCTACTGATGCCAGGATGCTATATAGGTCCAGGCGTGTGGGTTCCTTAACACAGGACCCCGGTCCCTGAAGGTCCGAGACAATACCCACGGAGATGGGGGAAGATTGGGCCTCTTGCAGTTTGCAATACCCTGCGGCGTGGAGCAGGTAAGAGGGAACCTGCGGGACTTGGTTCGACAGTAGGTATCCCCCTGGGGGTTCTGGGTT
The DNA here is from genome assembly GCA_029574335.1 of Rana kukunoris. Lineage (NCBI taxonomy): Eukaryota > Metazoa > Chordata > Amphibia > Anura > Ranidae > Rana > Rana kukunoris. The sequence goes on from CM056049.1 coordinate 366,953,748, forward strand.
GGCTAATGGTATGCTTGTGCATCAGCCACTATCTCCACTATGTCTGTGTGGGCAGGATGGGATACTAATGTTTACCCAGATAACATGTAGATATATGTATACTTGTGTAAGATATATATTTGCTACTCACCCCAGGTCTGCCTGTTAGCATTGATACTGCAACCCCACATGTTTTAAAGAGGAAATTGCTGGTGAAAACTCCTGTTTCTTAGGAAGCCCATGGGGACAGCTTCCTCTCTCTGTGCACTACAATAAGATTAGTGCTTACCTGGTGTCTGTTGGTGCTGCCTGGCGCTGGTCCATGTTTTTCCTCTGCTCTGCTTCCTCCATGTTGTTTTCAGCGTGGGGGGGGGGTGCGCGCGCGCGTGCACGCCGCCTTTTATAGCGTTGGCGTGCGTTGGGGGGGCGGGCCAGCAGCGTCAGGGTCTGTTTTAAAAGTAAAACTTTTTCTCTGGCTGGACTTTCCCTCCTGGAGGCAGAGGAAGAAGGACACAGAGCGCGCAGCTGGGTCTTTTGGCCACAGTGACACCCAGTGGCGGTTTGTGGATCTTCAGGTCTAGGACTTAGTTCCACTATTGACCAGAAAAAAAAAAAAAAAAAAGTTTTTTTGCTTAAAGGGACTCAGCCTTAGATCCAGCAGTATCTGAGTCAACCTTGGACTCCGGCTAACGGGCATTGGTGTTGCAATACTCACAGGTTTTCCTCAGTATTGCCACCTCCCAGGCGGGTAAAAAATAAATAAATATATATATACAAAATTTTTTCATTTTTCCTCAGCCTGTTCTCATATTAATTACTCCTAGCTACAACAGTCAGGTGTTGGCTAGAGGGGTGACTCAAGGTTGTGCAATGGCTCCAAAGGCATCAGGACCAGCCAAGGCTGCAAAAGGTGCCAAGAAACAAAAGGGGTCTCCATCGGGGTCAGAGGATTTGGGCCAGGCTTCAACGGCCCCACCCTCACCAGTTAGACCACCGAGTAGCATAGTACAAGAGCCATTGGGGATGCTGGGGGCAGAGGCGGCCCCCGATCCACCCATTCCCGTTTACGTAACGGAAGAAATGCTAGCGACCACCCTGGGTGGGCTAGAGAAAAGGTTAACTGCTTTGTTTGCCCGCCCTTTGCCAAGCAGCAAACGGGCTAGGTCCCCCTCACCTAGTTTGGTGTTTTCAGATGCGGAGGTCTCCTCTTCGGAGGAACAGGGCACCCACAAGGGGATCAAGCAGACCCAAGTCCCGAAGGTTCAGACATGGAGGGTTCCACTGTAGATGAATATTTTTCGGCCTCTCAAGCGGAGAGCCTGTGGATCCAGTCTTTGACCGATATAGTTCGCACTGCTTTTAAACTTCCAGTGCCAGAACTAGTAGCCCCTGTGGTATCCTCATTGGGTTCTTTAAAGGCTCCATTAACTTGTGTGTCTTTTCCGATTCACCCCCTTCTGCGGAGCGTGATTTACCAGGATTGGGCTCGACCTGATAGGATCTTTATCCCTCCTAAGAGGTTCTCTATTCTCTATCCTATGGAAGAGGAATTTTTAAAGAAATGGGCACTCCCCACAGTGGACGCGGCCATTTCCTGCGTGAATAAATCCCTGACCTGTCCGGTTGAAAATGTCCAGATGTTCAAGGATCCGGTCGACAAAAAATTAGAGACCCTACTGAAGGCTTCTTTCACCACAGTAGGTGCCATGGTTCAGCCAGTGGTGGCAGCCATTGGCGTTTGTCAGGCCTTAAAGGATCAGGCAAAACAGATATTAAAGGACATGCCGGCTCAGCAAACTCGTGAATTAGCAGATTTCCCTAGGGCTCTCTGCTTTGCAGTAGATGCTATTAAGGACTCCATCCAACAGGCATCCCGGTTATCTCTGCTGGTGGTTCACATGCGTCGTCTTTCGTGGCTAAAGAACTGGTCAGCAGAGGCACCCTGCAAAAAGCTTTTAGCAGGGTTTCCCTTTCATGGGGGAAGACTATTCGGTGAAGACCTAGATAAATATATCCAAACCATATCAAGTGGTAAAAGTTCTTCCTTACCGGTCAAGAAAAGACCGCGTGGGCCCGCGTTTAAACGACAGGCCTTTGCAGGCTCGGCCCCTTCGACTTCCCGTCAGTATCGACGGCCTCCCGGGCGTTCAGCAGTTAATAGCCGCCCACAGGGACAAGCCGCGGCAAACAAGAGGCCCTGGTCTCGCAAGCCGGCTAAACCAGTCATCAAGTCAGATTCATGAAGGGGCGCCCCCACTCTCTTGGGTGGGGGGAAGACTTCAGTTTTTCTCCGAAGTCTGGAAGGCCAGAATTCCCGACTCTTGGGTTCGGTCCGTGGTAGCCACGGGATACAAACTAGAGTTTCGAGAAATCCCCCCTCCTCATTTTCAGGGGTCAAGTCTTCCAAGCGACCCGTTAAAGAGGGCCTCTCTCGTAAAGGCGTTGGATCGCCTCTTGCTCCAAGGAGTAATTGTAGTACCAACCCAAGAAAGGGGTCTGGGATTCTACTCCAACCTTTTTATTATACCAAAACCCAATGGCGACGTCAGGCCTATCCTAGACCTCAAACGCCTAAATCGCTTTCTAAAGATTCAGACCTTTCGTATGGATTCCATACGTTCAGTGACAGCCAGCCTGCATCAAGGCGACTTCCTAGCATCTATAGACATAAAGGATGCATATCTGCATGTGCCGATCTACCCAGCACATCACAAGTTTCTTCGTTTTATGATAGATCAAAGTCATTTCCAGTTCGTAGCCCTCCCTTTCGGGTTGGCAACAGCTCCGCGGGTATTCACAAAGGTGTTAGCCCCGGTGCTAGCCGTCCTAAGGACAGAAGGCATTTTGGTCCTGGCATAACTGGACGATCTCCTGGTTATCGACAGATCAGCTTCCAACCTCAATCATGCAGTAGTCCGCACAGTTCGGCATCTACAAGAATTCGGGTGGGTTGTGAACCAAGGAAAATCGAGGTTGCAACCCACAAGACAGTTGGAATATCTAGGCCTTCGGTTAGATACAGAATGCCAGAGGATATTTTTACCTCAAGAAAAGATCAGGTCATTGACTCAAACAATTCAAATAGTCCTAGGCAAAAAGAGGCCGACTATTCGCCTATGCATGCGACTGCTGGGAAAGATGGTAGCCGCCTTCGAAGCAGTGCCCTATGCCCAGATCCATACCAGAGTTCTCCAGGCAGCTATTCTCTCTGCTTGGAACAGGTCCATACAGGCATTAGACCGTCCATTAGGTCTTTCCCCAGGAGTCAGGCGCAGCCTGTACTGGTGGCTGGTCCCTCAAAAAATTGTCAAAAGGGAAAACCTTTTGCCCCATCACGTGGAAAATAGTAACCACAGATGCCAGCCTAACAGGTTGGGGGGCAATCTTAGGGAAACGGACCCAGCAGGGACAGTGGTCAGAGGCAGAAAGTCTGCTTCCCATCAATGTCCTAGAGATCAGAGCTGCTCGGTTGGCCCTGGTCGCCTGGACTCTCCCCCTGCAGGGTCTGCCAGTAAGGATACAGTCCGACAATGCCACGGCGGTGGCATACATAAACCACCAGGGGGGCACAAGGAGCCTAGCGGCTCAAAGGGAAGTAAACCTGATTTTCTCATGGGCCGAAGCCCATGTACCCTGCATTTCAGCAGTGTTCATCCCAGGGATAGACAATTCTCAAGCAGATTTTTTGAGTCGTCAACAGTTACTCCCGGGAGAGTGGTCTCTTCACCCCCAGGTATTCCAAGAGATTTGCCAAAGATTCGGAGTTCCCGATGTGGACATCATGGCAACAAGATTCAACAAGAAATTGGACAAATTTGTATCCCGAGCCAGGGACCCCTCGGCCTACGGGACCGATGCGTTGGTTTGCCCCTGGCACCAGTTTTCTCTCCTGTATGCGTTCCCTCCACTACAGATGATTCCCCGCCTTCTACGAAGGATCAGGGTGGAGCGCAGGCCGGTGATCCTGGTGGCCCCAGCCTGGCCCAGAAGGGCTTGGTACGCACTCATCGTGAGGATGTCGGTAGGGGCACCGTGGCCACTCCCCCTGCGCCCAGATCTGCTGTCTCAGGGCCCGATCTATCACCCTGCTTCACAGCAGCTAAATTTGATAGCTTGGCGGCTGAATCCCTAATTCTTAAGGGCAGAGGCCTCTCAGCCCAAGTCATATCTACGTTAATTCAGGCTAGAAAGCCAGTCTCTAGAAATATCTATTACAGAGTCTGGAGGACCTATGTGGAATGGTGCGAGTCTCAAGGAGGGCATCCTCGCAAGTTTTTTATTGACAGGATCTTGCGATTCCTCCAGGTTGGCGTTGACAAGGGGTTGGCTCTTAGTACTCTAAAGGGGCAGGTGTCTGCCTTATCGATATGGTTTCAAAGGCCTTTGGCCACGCATTCGCTTGTGAAAACCTTCTTGCAGGTGAATCCCCCTATTAGAGCTCCCCTCTGCCCCTGGAATTTAAATCTGGTCTTGTCAGCTTTACAAAAGCAGCCGTTTGAACCTCTGACAGAAATCCCTCTTGTGCTGCTAACCCGAAAGTTGTTTTTCTTGGTGGCTATGGCTTCGGCCAGAAGGGTCTCCGAGCTGGCAGACTAGTCTTGCAGGGAACCGTACCTGATTCTGCATAAGGACAGAGTGGTTCTGCGGCCTCAACCTTCTTTCCTTCCTAAGGTCATATCCAGTTTTCACTTGAATCAGGACCTAGTCCGACCATCCTTCTTTCCTATTTCCCAGTCCAGAGAGGAAAGACTGCTTCATACTTTGGACATGGTCCGAGCCATGAGGGTTTATCTCAAGGCTACAGAGAAGATTCGGAAAACAGATGTGCTTTTCGTTCTTCCGGATGGCCCCAAGAAGGGTCAGCCGGCTGCCAAGTCTTCCTTGGCTAGGTGGATTAAGCAGCTGATTTGTCAGGCCTATGGTCTGAAGCGCGTTCCACCTCCCTTATCAGTTAAAGCCCATTCTACAAGGGCCATGAGTGCCTCTTGGGCGGCACACCATCAGATCTCTATGGCACAGGTTTGCAAAGCGGCAACCTGGTCTTCCGTACATACGTTTACTAAATTTTATAAGTTGGACGTCACAAAAGCTACGGACGCAGCTTTGGGCAGGCGGTCCTACGGGCAGTAGTATAGAATCCTCTGGCCCGGTTCACGCCCCCTTTTTTCTGTTGGTGGAGCTATTTTACCTCCTGATAATGTTTTTTGTTTGGCTAATTTTGGCCTTACGGTCTCCCTCCCTTCATGGAGCATTGCTTTGGGACATCCCATATGTAATGGCTATGCGCTCTGTGTCCCGTGATGTACGATAAAGAAAAAAGGATTTTTAATAACAGCTTACCTGTAAAATCCTTTTCTTGAAGTACATCACGGGACACAGAGCTCCCACCCCTCTTTTGGGGAACATTGTGTAACCTCGGAGAAATTGCTTGCTACAAAACTGAAGCACTCTCAGTGGGAGGGGGTTATATAGGGAGGAACTTCCTGTGAAGTTGATTACACCAGTGTCCACACCTGAAGGTACCCATATAACCCATATGTAATGGCTATGCGCTCTGTGTCCCGTGATGTACTTCAAGAAAAGGATTTTACAGGTAAGCTGTTATTAAAAATCCTTTTTTCTCAGGACTAGTTATAAACCCCAAAAAGAGCTTGGCTCTCAATATATCACTCTCAGCTTCAGACCTTAATGCAGCTAAATCTGGTCTTCCCTTTCAATGGTCAGATAAAAACATTCCATACCTAGGAATCCGCCTTACGGCTTCTTTCACAGAGATATTTACAGCCTACTACCCTTCTAAAAGAGATATCGAATCTTTTAAAATCCTGGTCTCATTTACCTTTATCTTGGCTTGGAAGAATTAACGCAATCAAGATGTCAATTCTGCCTAAACTCCTTTACCTCTTTAGAGTTCTCCCAGCCCCAATCCCATCATACTACTTAAGGATTGTACAAAAAAAGAGTTTCCAACTTTGTGTGGGGCTCCTCCAAACCAAGATTAAAACATCAAATCTTGCATCTCCCCAAAGTTAAAGGAGGACTGGGGCTACCCAACTTTTTGAACTATTATAGAGCTGCACAATTAGCCACATTAGTAAAGTACCACACAACAAAGGAACCTCCCCTCTGGGTTTCGATTGAAGCGGTGGAATGCGACCCCATCCCGATTTCCAACATTATGTGGATCCCATCCAAATCACGCAAACATATCCATAACCCCATTCTTAAGCACTCTCTTTCCCTATGGGACAATTTAAAGATAAAGAACTCCCTTTTATCCTCCCATGTTCCACTCTTATCATTCTATAAAAATCCATCGTTCTACCCTGCTTGGATCTACCCCAACACCTTTAAAGAATGGGTGAAAAAGGACTGTAAATGCCTGTATAAATTCTTGGATTCCTCTACATTTAGGTCCTTTCCGGATTTATGCAAAATCTATAACATACCACAATCTGAAATATTTAGATACCTCCAAATTAAAAACTTTTTCAAACCTTATGCAGACTCCATCCCCAGCCCTCCCCGACTTCCTGCCTTTGAAAAGCTCTGCAAAAGCACCCCTCCCTCTGGAGGTTTGATCTCATCAATATACTCCCAGTTGTTGACTAACTCTATTACGGGGAAACTCCCCTATGTAAACAAATGGGAACTAGACCTGGATATTGAACTAGATCCAGAAGACTGGAATCAAATATGGACCAACACTAAATCTGCTTCAATAAATGTACTAGCTTGTGAAACTAACTATAAAGTTCTTACTAGATGGTACCTAGTTCCTACTAGGATTGCGAAATTTGTGCCAAACTACCCTGAACATTGTTTCAGGGGCTGCTCATCTCCAGGAACATTCTTTCATATCTGGTGGTCGTGCCCTAAAGCACAGTTATTCTGGTCAGAAATTTTCACAATAATCAGTCAACTATCGGGTAAGGGGATCCCATTGGACCCCAAAAGCGCATTATTAAACCTCAAACCCAAAAATGTCTCACATAAACAATTTAAACTATTAACACAGCTCTTTACAGCTGCTTAACAAACATTGGCAAAAGCATGGAAAACCCCTAACCTATCAATTAACGAAGTAACGAACAGAATGAACCTAGCTATGACTCACGCCAAAATGATGGCAATCGACATGGACGCGACCGCTGGATTCGAAAGAACCTGGAAACCGTGGTATGAATATGCAATACCCAATGAAATCAATGATATTGTATTATTACCATGGTAGCCCAGCCTGTTTAACAGTCTACCGCTTAGCGTATATTTGATATTGACAGCCAATTCCGGACCACTCCTGCAGACACCCCTTTCTCCCCTCCCCGCTTTCCTCCCCACCCTCCTCCCCCCGCCTTGGGCTCTGACTATGAACCTCGTTATTATACATGTTCTTAGCATTGTTATAAGGTTGATTTTGGTTGAAACACTTACGTTGACGCATCAGGACTCTTGCCTAAACCACAGCTTTAAAACCATCTGGGCTGGTTGGAAGAAACGAAGCATCTTTAAATAAACTCCAGAAAATTGGTCTCTTAGTTATAACCTTATCTGTACTATTAATATGTCCATTGAAGCCACCAGACTCACCTGTTGTGAACTTACCACTTATGTAAACCAAGAAATTATTCTGTGTCTGTAATTAACTTATTTTATTTTGTTGAATTGTACATTTCTTTATCACCTCAATAAAGATATATTGACAAGGAAAATCCTAGTAGATTAGCAGTTTTTTTTTTTTAAATACTCAGACCACCCCATTTGGAACCAACAACCATGCCATGTTCAAAGTCATTTAAATCCCATTTCTTTTTATCCCTTAGGTTTCTTTATTATTTTTTGTCCAGCATTACAAACAAATGCACATTAGTTAAAATAACAAACATTATACAAACACACATACAGGTCTCAATATAACCCCTTAATAAAACGTAAGTTAGATTTATATTAATTGTTATTAAGTAACAGATCCCCTCATCTCCTACATATCATCCCATCCAATTCCTTCCGACTTCTCATAAATCCCATTTCTGATGCTTGGTTTGAACCAAGCAAGTTGTCTTCACCACATCTAAATGCATTGATTTGCTGCCATGTGATTGGCCGATTTATCAATTTGTGTTACCAAGCAATTGAACAGGTGGTACCTTATAAAGTGTCCGGTGACTGCAAATCTCACACTGGTAATAATACCACTTTAAAGCTTTATAGATAAACATATGTTTATTGGTTTGCACAAAAGTTATTGCATGTACAAAATAGGGGATAGAATTATGGCATTTTTATTATTATTTTTTACTAGTAATGGTGGCAATTTGCAATTTTGATCAGGACTGCGACATGGTGGACAGATCGGAGACTTGACACATTTTTGAGACAATTGACAGTTTTACAGTGATTAGTGCTATAAAAGTGCACCGATTACTATAAAATTTTCACTGGCAGGGTAGGGGTTAGCACTAGGGGCGATCAAGGGGGGGGGGTTAACTGTGTTCCCTCTCTGTGTTCTAACTGAAGGGGGATGGGAGTTACTAGGGGAAATGACAGATCGCTGTTCATACTTTGTATGAACAGACAATTAGTCATTTCTCCCCTGGAAGAACCAGGAACAGAACAGGCTCGTGCATACACCTAGTGGCCACAGGGCAAAGCGACGTAACATAACGTTGTTTCGCCTAGCCGTGTCATGCTGCCACAGTAAAACTGGTGAAAATGGCAGTCTTGGAGGTGGAATAAGGATCCAGCTTGGAGGGTCTCAAAGTGGAAGTCGAAGGCATACTAAAGAAAAAGGGATGCTTCTGAGAAGTAGCAAGTGGAGAAGACTTGCAAGCATGATCCTAAATCTTCTTCCACTTTAGAAGGCGAGTACACGTACCCCTAGTTGCACCCTTGATGATGGCATCCAAAGTTGACCTTAACCACTTAAGGACCGCCCCACGCCTATGTATGTCCACAACATGGCTCGTACAGGCACAAGGCCGTATATATACGGCCTCGCCTTTGTGCGGTTCGGGGGTCCGATCGGGACCCCCTCCATGGCGTGCGGCAGTCCCCCTGGCTCTGGGAGCGATCGCCGACGGGCGGGCGGATGTCTGTTTTTTCACCCCCCCCCCCCCCGAGATCGCTCCCAGGCAATGGGAGCGCTCCCCCTTCGTGTCAGTTCCTCCTGTGTTTACACAGGAGGAGGAAATCATGTCATCTCTCATCGCAGCGGTGTTTCCCACCGCTGCTGATGAGAGAAGACATCCACAGTAAGTGTGCACCAACACAACACTGAGACACACACACACACACACACACACAGGCACATTAACCCCTTGTGATCACCCCCCCCCCCCACCCCCCTGTCACAGTGTCACTGAATGCAGTGATCTAATCACTGCATTTAGTGTCAGTGTGAAAGTTAGTTAGTGTTAGGTTCAGGGTAGCCCCGTACCCCCCCTAATAAAGTTTTAACCCCATGATCACTGCCCTAGTTAACCCTTTCACTCCCTATTGCCAGCGTCACTAAGCGATCATTTTTCTGATCGCTGTATTAGTGTCGCTGTTCCCGCTAGGTAGCTATTTTTTTTTTTTATTGCTATTTTTTTATTTTACTAAAGACATGTGGCTGAATTAATTTTGGCCTAAATGTTTTACTAAAATTTAGTTTATTTGATTTTTTTTTTATAACAAAAAGTAAAAAATAGTGATTTTTTTCAAAATTTACGCTCTATTTTAGTTTATAGCGCAAAAAATTAAAATCGCAGAGGCGATCAAATACCACCAAAAGAAAGCTCTATTTGTTGGAAGAAAAGGACGCAAATTTTGTTTGGGAGCCACGTCACACGACCGCGCAATTGTCTGTTAAAGCGACAGCGCCGAATTGTAAAAACACCTTGGGTCATTTAGCAGTATGTGTCCGGGTCTTAAGTGGATGTAAACCCAAAAAAATAATTTTTTTTATGTCACAATGTAGAGTATAATATTTCCTATCATCTGTGCCCGGTCTTGCCACACAGAGTTAATCCAGATCTGAGAAATCCTCTTATGTTCAGTGAAAATGAACAGCCTTCCAGATAAAACCCTGCCTATATTAAAAAGTCAGTTTTCTCTCTTCTTGCTTTGAGTGACAGGTTATTTACATATCTAGCTAGGACATGTTTATCATATGTTATGTTTTGTTTATCATAACATGAGGTGATATAATATCATAACACATCCTAGTAATATACAATGAACTTTGTATCACCTCTTGTTATGATAAACATGTCCAAGCTAGATATGTAAATAACCTGTTACTGAAAGCAAAAACAGAGAAACGGACTTTATAATTTGGCAGGTTTTTATCTGGAATTCTGTTAATTTGCACTGAACTTTAAAAGAGGATTACTCAGCGCTGGATTAACTCTGTGTAGCAAGACTGGGCACAGATGATAGGAAATCTTGTACTCTACATTGGTTTACATCCACTTTAAATTGGAACTTTACCCATAACAGATTACGTTTTTTTTATTTATTTTTTATCAATGGTCTTTAACAAGAACATACATACATTCCACCTTAAAGGAGTTGTAAATGAATTTTTTTTTTTGTTCACCTTAACCACTTAAGGACCGCCTCCTGCACATATACGTCGGCAGAATGGCACGGCTGGGCACATGCACGTACAGGTACGTACTGTGCTAGTACCCAGCCGTGGGTCGCGGCGCGCTTCTGCAACCCAGTCCGAAGCTGCGGGACTCGTGGACCCAATCGCCACTGTAGTCCGGCGATCAGTCACCGGAGCTGAAGAACGGGGAGAGCCGTGTGTAAACACGGCATTCCCCGTTCTTTACTGTGGCCGCGTCATCGATCGCATGATCCCTTTTATAGGGATACACAATTGATGACGTCACACCTACAGCCACACCCCCCTACAGTTGTAAACACACATTATGTCACACATAACCACAAATTGTCATTTTCCCAATAAATAATGCATTTTGAGGGAAAAAATTTTTTTTTTATATATTTTTGGGGGATATTTATTATAGCAAAAAGTAAAAAATATTGCATTTTTTTCAAAATTGTCGCTCTATTTTTGTTTATAGCGCAAAAAATAAAAACCACAGAGGTGATCAAATACCGCTGTATCACGGGAGCGTGCACGCAATTAGTGACCACCATGCGAGCTCTCGCATGACTGTGGTTACTAATTGCGGGGAGGACCAGTGACAGCCGCCGAGGGACCCCAAAACGTACTGCACAGTGGAGGTACGTATGACATGTTTGTTATTTAAAAAAAAAAAAAACGCTTTAAGAATTATGCTACCAAAGTTAGTGTGAGCTGTAAAAATGTTTCTTCTTGCTGGAGGCTGACATTTTGCAGAAGCCCAGAACCACCAAACAGCAAGAAAATCTAAAGTGGAACTTGACCCATTGATTTAACGGTTTCAAAAAGCAGCTACATGCCTAGAATGCCAGGTTTGCGAACTGTCACATTTACTTGTGTCCTCAACCAAACTGTCAATCCATCAAATTTTGCTTTAAGGCTGCTAGCAGAATGACCTCTACAAATTTGGCACAGTGCCTAAAAAAGAGAGAAGCTGAGCATGTGCAGAGCAGGGTGAAACAGTGTGTTACTGGATTTTTACATACTACTTCTCACAAAAGTGAGTACACCCCTCATTTTTCTAAATATTTTATTCTATATTTTCATGTGACAACACTAAAGAAATTACACTTTGCTACAATGTAAAGTAGTGAGTGTACAGCTTGTATAACAGTGTACATTTGCTGTCCCTTCAAAATAACAACACACAACCATTAATGTCCAAACCGCTGGTAACAAAAGTAAGTATACCCCTAAGTGAAAATGTCCAAATTGTGCCCAATTAGCCATTTTCCCTCCCTGATGTCATGTAACTCTTTAGTGTTACAAGGTCTCAGGTGTGAATGGGGAGCAGGTGTGTTAAATTTGGTGTTATCGCTCTCACTCTCTCACACTGGTCACTGGATGTTTAGCATGGCATCTCATGGCAAAGAACTCTGAGGATCTGAAAAAAAAAATTGTTGCTTTACATAAAGATGACCTAGACCATGGCGAACCTTGGCACCCCAGATGTTTTGGAACTACATTTCCCATGATACTCATGCACTCTGCAGTGTAGTGGAGCATCATGGGAAATGTAGTGCCAAAACATCTGGAGTGCCAAGGTTCGCCATCACTGACCTAGACTATAAGAAGATTGCCAAGACCCCGATACTGAGCTGCAGCATGGTGGCCAAGACCATACAGCAGTTTAACAGGACATATCTCACTCAGAACAGGCCTCGCCATGGTCAACCAAAGAAGTTGAGTGCATGTGCTCAGCGTCATATCCAGTGGCTGTCTTTGGGAAATAGACGTATGAGTGCTGCCAGCATTGCTGCAGGAGGTTGAAGGGGTGGGGGGGGGGGTCAGCCTGTCAGTGCTCAGACTATACGCCACACACTACATCAAATTAATCTGCATGGCTGTCATCCCAGAAGGAAGCCTCTTCTAAAGATGATGCGCAAAAAAGACAAGTGTGTCTTGCCTACAGTCAAGCATGGTGGTGAGAGTGTCATGGTCTGGGGATGCATGAGTGCTGCCGGCACTGGGGAGCTACAGTTCATTGAGGGAACCACGAATGCCAATATGTACTGTGACATACTGAAGCAGAGCATTATCTCCTCCCTTCAGAGACTGGGCCGCAGGGCAGTATTCCTACATGATAACGACCCCAAACACACCTCCAAGACAAGTTCTCCAACGTCCATCAGCTCCGTGATGTCATCATGGAGGAGGGGAAGAGGACTCCAGTGGCAACCTGTGACATTCTGGTGAACTCCATGCCCAAGAGGGTTAAGGCAGCGCTGGAAAAATAGGATTTTTGTATTCACCGCAAAATCCAGACTAGGCAGAAAAAACAGCACTTCAAGTGTTGTTAAAACACTTCTCAGTATAGCTCCTCCCAGAGGGCGGGGCCCCCGGGTATATCCCTCACTCGGCCTTTAGCAGCCCCAGTTCATAAAACAAGCAGTACAAAAGAGGGGAGGGTGCTGCGTCTGTCCATGAACTCAGGGAAATGGATTTTACACAGCAAATTAAGCTTCACCCCAAACAAACCAGAGTTCCTCAACGGAGGAACTTCAACCTTAAACAGCCGCCTGCAAAACCTTGCGGCCAAAGGAGGAATCCGCAGATGCACTCACATCCACCTTGTAAAACTTGAAAAGGTGTGGGTTGACGACCAGATCGCTGTCTTTCACACCTGTAAAACAGACGCTTGATGGCAGAAAGCCCAAGAGGCATCAATCACCCTGGTCGAATGCGCCATAACCAGAAAGGGAGGTGCCCGCCCCTTTAGGGGGCAGACAGGTCGTGCTTCACCTGAAAATGGAGGCCGACGAGACCGCCAGACCTTTCTTAGGACCAGTCACTGACACGTGAGTCCAATCTCCGGAACAAAGCCGTGGCAGACAAGTACGCCCGTAGGGCTCGCACCACGTCCAAGGAAAGTAATGTGGCCTCAGAGTTTTTCGGGTGAGGACATAAGGATAGTAAAACAAAATGTCCTCATTATAAAAGAGCCTTACAAGACAAAGGCCGCCAGATCAAAAACTCGTCTGACCCTAAGGAATGGCTACTAAGAAAGACCACCTTCTGGGACATAGAGAACAGAGGAATCTCCCGAATGTCCTCAAACGGAGCCCTTTTGAACCACCGAGAGGACCGAATTCAAGTCCCACAGAGGCAGTGGAGGACGCACAGGAGGAGCCACATGCCTGACCCCCTAAACAAACGTACCCACCAGGGAGTGTGTCGCCAACAGCCGCTGAAAATAAACAGCCAAGGCCGAAATCTGACCCATAACCATACTTAAAGGGGTTGTAAAGACAAAAATATTTTCCTCTTAAAGTCTGACAGTAGCTGATAAAGTAAAAAGTAATGTTTTGCATTATAACTAGTTTGATACCTGTTGAAATCAAGCTGTTTTATTCACCTCCGTCACTCCTGAATCGTTATTCTCACTGACTTCCTGGTTTGTGGTGCGTATTCATTCTTGCTACATCACGGCCTAATGGGAACTACAGTTCCCATTAGGCTTAGACTCCATGCCTGTGAGGGATAAGAGAGCAGCTTCACACAGGGCTGTAGTCATAGTAAGGGGGTGAGCACATTCTGCTTTCCACCATGCAAAAAGGCTCAGGTGCTGGTGGAAAGCAAAAAGTGGAGAGACATGAAATGGCATTTTTAAACCTGGATTACTGTATTTTGGAGGTCAAAAGGAAAAACGAGGCAAGTGATATTTTAATGCTCTAGCTTACAGCAATCAATTGATCTAATAAAAAACAAACTTTTAGTGTTCCTTAAAGGCGAGAGCCTGATCCACTCCCCGCTGTAGGAACAGCAGAATCCAGGACAGCACGTATGTGCGGGGATGCCATTTAATCTCTGCACATGTAGAGATGTAGGCCTTCCACGTACGATGGCAAATCCTACGTGAAGTAGACTTCCGTGCAAGTAGCATGGTAGAGATCACCGAGTCCGACGGACCTCGGTCCTTCAGCACCTGGCTCCCAACAGCCATGCCGTTTAAAGCCAGCGACTGTAAAGCAGGGTGAGAAAAATCGGACCCTGCGACAGAAGATCTACTCTCAGGCCTCGTACACACGATCGGACATATCCGATGAAAACGGTCCGCGGACCATTTCCATCGGATATGTCCGATCGGGAGTTTGATCCGATGGCCGCCGCGTCATCGCCACGTCACCGCACCAGGAAATAAAACACTTCCGCGCATGCGCCGAATCCATTCGGCGGCGGCGCGGCGGCGGTGGGGGGCGACATGTCTGCTGGTAAGTGTACTAACCAGCAGACATGTCGGGCGGACAGATTCCCACCGGATGGATTTCAAAGCATGCTTTGAAATCTGTCGGGTGGAGAAATCTGTCCGCTAGCCCATACACACGAGCGGAGATGTCTGCTGAAACGGTCCATCGGACCGTTTTCAGCGGACATATCCCCTCGTGTGTACGCGGCCTCAGGGGTATAAGCCAAGGGAAGTCTGCCACCAGACGCACCAGGTCCGCGTACCAGGAAAGGCGCGGCCAATACGGAGCGACCAGGATTGTTGGTATCCCCTCCGCTTCCACTCTGCGCAACAGGAGAGGGAGAAGCTTCAGAGGAGGGAAGGCGTAGATTAGGCGATAGTGACCCCACGGTGCCTCTGATGCGCCCGCCCAAGGGTCTCTTGACCTGGCCACGAAACGTTCCGATTGAGACGAGATGCCAGAAGGTCCACGCCTGGAGTGCCCCATTTTTGGCACAACTCTGAAACACTTCTGGGTGAAACGACCATTCTCCCTGGTCCAGTGTTTTGCAACTTAGGTAGTCAGCTTGCCAATTCTGCACCCCCGGAATGTACACGGCCGACAGAGCCGGAACGTACCTTGTGGCTCACCGGAGGATGTGTGCAAGCTCCGCGTGCCCCCTTGATGGTAGGACATACGCCACAGCCGTGGCGTTGTCGGACTGGACCCTGACCGAACGGTCCTGAAGACCCAGAGGCCACTTGGAGAGACGCAGCCTGATAGCCCAGAGCTCCAGGACATTGATTGGCAGACGGGACTCCACCTGAGTCCAGCTCCCCTGGGCGGACTGGACACTCCAGAACGCTGAGACGGTACCAACATTGACTTCTGGACATTTAGTAGCCACACAAATCTTTTGGAGGGGCTGGCAGGTGATGGACCATCCTCTCCCAAGTCTGAGATTAAAGTAGCTTTCAGGAGAAGGTCGTCCAAGTATCGCACAATAGCGATTCCGCGCTGCCTTAGCAGGGCCAGAATCGGAGCGATCACCATTGTGAAAACTCGTGGGGCCTAAGCCAGGCCGAAGGGGAGGGCCACAAACTGAAAATGGTCCTCGTCTACCGCAAAACGCAGAAACCTCTGGTGTTTTGCGCATATGGGAATATGCAGGAACGCATCCTGAGTACCAAAGGACGCCATAAAGTCCCCCTGATGGAGAGCCGCCACTACAGAGCGAACAATTCCATCCTGAATCTTTGCACTTTGACAAAGGAGTTAAGGGCCTTGAGGTCCAGGATTGGACGGACCCCTTCCTTTTTTGGGGACTACAAACAGATAGGAGTGAAAACCCCTGAATCCGTTCCCTTGAAGGAACCGGTATATTCACTCCCCTGACCAGCAGATCCTGACCAGCCCCTGACAGGGCCACCCGGCGTACCGGAGGAAGCTGGAAGAAAAAATCTGTTGTTAGAATAGGAGAGAAACTATCTTGTACCCTGAGGAAATTACCTTGCAAACCCAGCGGTCGGAAAGGGGGATCTCCACCGACCCGCGCATCCGCAAAGTCGGCCCCCCACCCGAGTGTCTGGCGGGGGCAGACCCTACATGCAGAAGCACGCTTGTCCGCAGGCTTGTTGGGCTTGCGGTTCCAGTTGCGCTTCTGATCTACAGCGGGCCCCTTAGCACCCTGAAAATCGTTTTCACTTGGGGGAGGTAAAGGAGGGACCCTGCTTATGCAAGGCTCCTTACCCTTCCCAGATTGTGGAAGCAGAGTGCTCTTACCCCCTGTAGCATCTATAATGATGTCATCCAGGGACACCCCAAAAAAGCCGTGCACCCTTCAAGGGTAAGTCCCCTAAGGACCTAGAGGTTTGGTCCGCAGACCAACACTTTATCCACACAAGGAGCTCAGGAGCATTATGCACCTCCAGCTCCGACAGCAGGGACTTTGCCTGCTGGGTAATTGTCTGTGACACTAGAGCACCGGCCAAAACCAGTCTCACTGCCGACCCCACTACTGTGAACATGGCGCGGGCCACAGCCTCAGCTCTCTTATGTGCGGAGCCCATAAAGGCGGGAGCCCCTTCCACAGGTAACGTGGTAGACTTGTTCAGTCTGGACACAGGGGGGTCCGATGACTGAGGACTTTTTTTTTTAAAGTCTTCCTCAAGAGGATAACGGACCACAAAGTATTTTGGTACATCAAAAACTTTCTGCGGCCGATCCCATTCCTTGTATAATATTTTGTCCAGGTAGGAACATAAGGAAACACTTTTGCAGTGTGGGGCGGCGTGGGAAACCCAAAAGGGACCAGCATGTCTCCGCCGTCCTCAGGTTTTTGAGTATCCCGCACCGCAGTGATAAGAGCTCCAACAAAACGCCTTATCAAGCGCTGACCCTAAAGCAGAGTCATCCTCACTGACCGTGTGGGCTAAGCCTGCAACATCTGACATGACAGAACCAGAGCCAGCAGCAGGGTTTGGTTCCGTGTCAGAGCCGTCCCCAGAAGCAGGCGCAGGGAGGGGGTTTTTACCCCTCTTCTGGCCGCTTGTCACTTCAATCCTGGCGATAAACGCCTAAGGGACTGCCGTATGGGCTCTACAGAGACCACAGGGGCAGGGGCAATAAGGGTTATCTCAGACATGGTTGGGGTAGAAGCCTCTGTTCAGACTCCATGTTGACCCACTGCTATGCCGCCCTAGACCTGCAAGGCAGAGACCCACAGGTCACCCTCCCGGCCGCAAAACAGAGAGCAGGGGACCCCCAGGTAGCTCACCACCCGGCCAGGCTGTAGTGCTGCTGAAGCGCTGAGAGTGCTGTCCGCTCTGCGCCATCCCTCAGGAAGCAATTTGCGGGCTGCAAAATGGCAGCCATACACATGTTTAAAGCAACAGCGACAAAGCAGAAAACACAGACCAGCACACTCAGCAACTCCAGTACAACAAATTAATAAGAAGGGAGAAGCTGCTGCTCCAGATGAGCACACCTGAGCAACAAATGTCCTCTCAGAAACAGGTGGGTGCCTGCAATGCATGAGGCAAAAACTTGAAGGCAGGGTATGGACAGCCGCACACCAATGAATCATAAAAAAGTAAGCCTTTAAATGGTGAAAAAGGAAAGGCAATACAAAAAATTTATAGCAGCACAGCCCCCGTAGTGACAGAGCCCCAGGCGGACGACCCAGAGCTGAGCCGAGGGCCAGCACACACTCGATGGCCGAGTATGGGGGGACTACAAGGATCAAAAACCAGCCTGTCACCCAGTCGGCAGTTGATAGTAGATTTCAGGATCAAAAAATGCAGAAACAAAACAAAATAAAAGCGATAAAAAAAAAAAAAAAAGCGAAAAAAAATTCCAGAGTACATGGAATCCAGCAAGGCCATGTCTACTCCTGATGCTAGGCAGAAAAAAACTGGGGCTGCTGAGACAGAGTGACGGATATACCCAGGGCCCCCGCCCCCTGGGAGGAGCTATACTGAGAAGTGTTTTAACAGTTGAAGTGCTGTTTTTTCTGCCTAGTTTCTTCTAGGAGGAAGGATATAATACCTTAAGGTCAATTGCTGCTGAACGGAAGACAAATAATGGTGGCCACACACAATATTGACACTTTGGGCCCAATTTGGAAATTTTTATTTAGGGGATGTACTCATTTTGGTTGCCAGAGGTTTAGACATTAATGGCTGTGTGTTGTCACATGGGGTATTGTTTGTAGAACTTTGAGGAAAATAATGAAGTTAATCAATTTTGGAATAAGGCCGCAACACAACAAAATGTGGAAAAAGTGAAGCATTGTGCATACTTTCCAGATGCACTGTAAATGAAGCGGTAGTAAAGACACATACTGACACCAAGAAAAGCAATACAGAATAGTATAAATGTTTATTTTTCTGTGATTTCTTTGTACAATATAGAAAGTAATAGAAAGTAAGTTTTTTGAATAGTCCTAGTAAATATAAACTTTGTTGGTTATTCTACCTTCAGATGTACACAGAACTAGAAAAAGACAAGGGGGTCGTTAAATATAAGCAGAATACACATTGCCATCCAATTTGTTCAGAAGTTTTTAGAGAAGGGTACAAAAAGGTTTATTTTACAGTGATCAAGTTTAATCAACTTCAAAATCCATCATTCTGCAATGTTTAGGGGCAATTTATGAAAAATTAGAAAGGTGGAACTATTGCCCAGACACCACCATATCTTACCACTTTACACTCGACTCTTCATAAAACAATCCTTTTCGATTTATTCCATTGCTAACGATTAAGGAAATCAGTGACATTTCAGAAACCAATCAGACTTACAGCTCATATCTGATGATCTCATGAACATAGGATGTACCACTCTAGATGTTGTTACTGCAGATAATTTAATTGGATCACACCTCACTGACTTTATACTCCCCTTACAGATTTTAAACTATACCTTTGGGAACAATGTCCTGAGTACAAAATTAAAGTGGAACTAGATGCAAACACAAGATTGCATTTTGAAGAATAGATCACCCACAAGTAATGTAAGTCTACTTCTACTGGATTTATTTTAACTGTACAACTTCTGCCTCTCATGGTCTATCTTAGGCAGGCTATAGATGGTGCCAATTTCTTTCCTGGAAAGAAATTTCTCTCAGGAAAGAAACGATTCACCTATCAGCACAGTCAGTGCTGAGAGGGGAATGCCTCCTTCCTCCCAGGAGAAGACACTGATGATTACTACCATAGGCTATAGCAGCCACTAGTGATAATCACAAGTCAATCCGGTAGGCTGGTTGTATCCAAATTGATCAACTTGGTACATTCAGTCTGCCCACACACGGTTTAAAATCTCAGACAGTTTATGCTGAACCAGTCAAGATTTAAACCATGGCTGGCTTTAGAATACCATTCTCCAAAATATGATTATTTTTTAAGTATACAAGTTAGAAATTCAGGCTGGAAAGTGGGTCCCCAACATCCACAACGGCCATGGTAGGTGTGTACAAGATCTCACCACCAGAATACCAGAGGGAAAGAGAGACCATCAGGTAATCTAAAACTCCAGTTTATTCTAAGTGAAATATTGGTTTGGTTGGACAGACACCATACAAGACGATGAACGATATAATATTGAAAAATAAACAAGTGTTTTTTTTTACTATTTTGATCCTAAAGCCCAATTAAACGCATAATTGCCAGAGTTCTAATTTTTGCTCAGGGATCATGAGCGTTGCCCATTGGAGCAATGGGCAGCGGCATAGATGGTGGCTGCTGGAGATCCAGAATGCTGTGCTCTGTGTGAAAGAAGGGGTTGGAATCTCCAGTGTGCTGCCGATACAGGGGAGTTTAGCTTAGCCTGCAGCACATAGGCTAGGTTCACATCTATGCGGCTCTGCGAGCAGTGTTTGTGAGTGGAGATGCCATTGTGAGTGGGGATGCCATTAGGAATAAACCTAACTATATGCTAGCCAATTATTGTCCAAAATAGGTCAGTTAGACCCAAAGTTGGTGACAATCTTGTGTATAGAAGTTATAACACCAAATCGCTGTGTATCCTTACTAAAGTTCTCTGGGTGCCCAACATCTACATTTGACAGATTTGCCCTATGCAGACAACTCTTGTGAAGTCTAAGTAGTGCCATACACTGGGGTTAATTTACTAAAACTGGAGTGTGCAAAATCTTGAGCTCTGCATAGGGACCAATCGTCTTCCACCTTTGTTGTCAAAGCTGAAGTTAGAAGCCGATTGGCTACCATGCATCGCTGCACAAGATTTTTCACTTTTCCGTTTTAAGCAAATCACCCCCGTTGTGTTGTTCTGTACCCACTAGAATAATATAGTCATCAGAGTGATGATAAAGCCTATAGCCAAAATATTCAATCTGCTGCATTTAGTTCCACTCTATAAAACACTGGCATAGTAAAACGAATATTAGGATTGTTTACACCTTATATTTATAGGTAAAAGACTCTTTATACATAATCTACAAGTGTCATTTAAAATTCACATTTTATTACACGTATAAATACACATCACAAAAAGGAGCCATACTGGGTTTCAGCACTACACTATTTACAACACTAACAGCTTTTGCTCTACAAAACACATACACAAATAGTGAAATCTTTTGCAATCTACACAACCTGATTTACATTTATACATAGTTACTTGACCAAATGTGGACAGTCACGGAGTTAATGCTATGCACACATAGTTATTTCACAGACAGAGAGATCATTCACTTCCACTGGTCGGTTCCCTTTTTCTTCTCATAAAGTTAGTTTTGAGATTAGAAGCATAAGAACAGAGATGATGAATTTTGCTGAACAAAAAAAAAAAAATCTTTTTTTTTTTTGGCAAAAATAGGTTAAGAAAAAAGCCCAAAACAGTAGAAACAAAACAAAGGCTCTACATTAAAAAATTTGATAACAAAGAAGCAGTGCTAAATCAATAAAACAAGTTTAGACCAATGTTTAAAAATATGAAAACAACTAAAATATAGGATATACAATATATGTGTGTTTAAAGTGACACCGAACTAATTTGTGACAAAAATAATCAGTCCATAGGAGCCCATCAGTGAAGGGCATTAAAGAAATGTATTTAAAACAAAGTCCAAAAAATAATAATAATCAATCCGCAATCCAATAGTCATATGGGTGTCCCCACACTCCCAATATTCAGTGCTTTCACCACTGAGTGACACCAGATAAATGATATCTAATAAAATGTGATTAAACAAAAAAGACATTAGATAAATGAGCCTCTTAAGGGATCCAGTGGACCATGATATAAATGGTCAGATGCACTTATTAAATTCCTTTAAACAGGATAGTTCCAAACACCAGATACGTGTTCAGTCAGGGTTACTCATCAGCATAATAAAAATAAAATATATGCTCCCATAGTGTAATCTGTTAAATGTGTTTATTTAAAAAGCATGATGACAAGCAATACAACTTGTAAATGGAACCACACTACACAATTAATGGGAGAAAAGTTCAAAAAATCTGCACACAGAGGTAAAAACAAATAAAATGCTTTCCCACAGGCAGCAAGCTGTGTGGCCGCCCCGGACTCCACACGCCAGTTGGCGAGCATGCGTGATGACGTAGGGTCGCAGCCAATAATTGTGTAGTGTGGCTCAGTTGTTTTGCTTGTTATCATGCTTTTTAAACAAACAAGTTTTACGGATTCCACTATGGGAGCATATATTTTATTTTTTCATTATGCTGATAGGGATTTAATAAGGGGATTTGGCCATTTATATGGTCCACTGGGTCCGTTTGGAGGCTCATTTATCTGGCGTCACTCAGTGGTGAAAGCACTGAATATTGTGTGGGGACACCCATATGACAATTGGATTGCGGATTGAGTATTATATTTTTTTGGACATTTCTTTAATGCCCTTGCTGATGGGCTCCTATGAACTGAATATTTTTAGTCACAAAATAGTTTAGTGTCACTTTAACACACATATATTATACATCGTATATTTTAGTTTATTTTTAAACATTGGTTTAGGATTGAATCACTTGTTTATTGATTTAGCGCTGCTTCTTTATATTATACTTTTGCTGTTGGTGTCACAATTGCTTAAGCAGCTGCTTATTTAGAATCTATATACTCCAGCACAGGTTTTCCTTATAATTTTCGATCTACATTTCAATTGTAAACAAAAATTACTGTTGCATGATCATTAATATCAATGTGAATATTTATAATTTGAAATGTAAAAATTTGCGATAAGTCAGCTGAGATATACCCAAAAGATGGGGGGGGGTAAATCATTGCAGTCATACTTCACGTTGTAATACAATGAAAACAGGTTTATCATTACATCACTAAAATTATAGGATAGACTGGTAGGCAAGCTGCTTCCACTTCAAAATGCACCAGAAATTCTCAATTCGGAGTATTAGGTCATGGGTGGTGTTAGGTGTTATTTAGACTCATGTACTAATACTGGAGCATAAGCTTTGCTGATTGAAGAGCTAAAGGTGTGACTCAGTGGGTGTTTTGGACCTCTGCAATGAGCTTGCTGCTTTTAGAGCAGCATCCCCCTCTACAGTTTCTAGCAGAGGACAGGCTTTTCTACTAAGGCCTCATTAACACATGGTGGACTCTGTCGCAGTCCGTCGCGACGGAGTCCCCCTGCATCTGCCAGCTCAGCAGGAGATCAGTCCGCAGATCTCCGCTGAGTCGACGGATGACAAGCTCCTCTCTGCTCACTCTGCCCCTATACGTCTGTTTTTAGTGGATCGGATCAGGTCGGATGTCAGCGGACATGTATCCGCTGACATCCGACGCTCGATAGGGATGCATGGAGCGGCCGTTCAAGTCCGCCGTCAAAACTGACAGGCGGACCTGAACGGTCCGTAAGTGTGAATGAGGCCTTAGACTGTGGCTGCTTTGGAAAGGAAATGAACTGTAAGAGAATGAGCAACTTTTGTTTATCTGATTTAAACTGAAGGTTCAGATGGGCTTTAAAGGATAGGTTCGCCTTTGGGTTCACTGTTTTTAGGGAGGAACATGTAACATGTTCCTAATGCTGCTGCAGCAGCAACCACCCCCCCCACCCCCCAAACTAGCTGTCAGTTTTTGAAACTGACCACTTCGCCCACACAGCCCATGATTCATACACAGAGCTCTTTGTATGAAAGAACTACAAGTCCTGACATCCTTTGTGGCTGTCAGCTTGTAGTTCTTAATCAACTACCACAGCATTGTGGAGCGCCATGGCAGTTCATTAAATCTTCCCGTTAGTGTATCTGCTTGCTCGTATGGGATGTACGGGCACACAGATACACTGACAGGTCGGGAGCAGACCTGCATGGCACCAGTGATCAGCAATGCTTTAGAGGCTTTTTTTTTTTTTTTAAGTAAACGTATCCTTTAATGGTTTTTCTTTGTTTTACTTGTTTTTTTCAATTGTCATAAAAATGTACACAAAACCTTTAGTGTACATGTTCGTGTAAGGATAGTGAAGAAGGGTACTTTACCTTACAAAAATGCTACCAGCAAAGCCTTTTTTTTTTTTGCAGAAGAGACTTTGTACATGTCTCCTGCATTAAAATCCTACAACCTGCCTGCAATATTGTATACTGAGCCTTGCATGTGTAGCTCAATGTGCACAGTCACAGCATTCTTTAGTGGCTTGTTGAATTAATCCCGGTCTGCATACACAGGAGTTATGTCATCCCAGGATATCCAATCAAGGTGGCTGAAGATAGCAAAACAGAAGATCAGGCAAATATGTCTGCAGTGGTAAGCAGGCTTGCGGACATTGCATTGCTGGAATGAAGTAAAGTAAAGTGGACTTACTCTTAAACTAGATACAATAATACAAATTCAACATTAAATAAAAAAAAAACATTTTTATTTTTGTATGAAAAAAGGTGGGTGTGGATAAGGCTTTTTTTTTTTTTGCTCTTTTGTTCAGAAAGTGAGGCAAGTTTTACCCCAATATGAACACAAAGGCAGTGGTTACCAAGAAAGAACCTAAAATGATATCTCTTTAATAGGGGCACATATGAAAATGGTTAAAAGTTAGGATCTCTGTCAAAATGTCTACTTCTGGTTGTTTCTCCACTGGAAAAGATAATCCTACCAACTGCTGTCACTAGGAAATCTCTACATGGAACCATACAGCATTAAAACCCTATACAGGGGTTCTAACCTTCCCTCCTACTCTATCCTAAACTAACAAAAAGAAAATAAATTTTAGATGGAGTTACACCTAAAGACTACTACATGTAGTTTCTTGATCAGGCCAACAATAAAAGGTTTACATTAACTTTACAACTGAGGATAATAAAAAGAGGAAGTAGGGCCACAGCTTTTTTGTTCCTACTTCTCCTTTGGATCACAGGAGGGTATTTTGTTTCACACATGTGACCTGTTTTTGCTGAAACCCACAGTCATCTAATGTCACTGTGCCGGTCCAGGCTGGGGAAAGATCCCAACATTAAAGTCGGGATCCACCTGGACCGGCAGCTGGCTTAGTCTCCCAGCTCCACCACTCCCTCCCTTCCCTAACCCAGCTCTCTAGTGAGCGCTGGAGGGGCAGAGCAAAGAGCCAGTAACTGTCCACTCAGTTCTCCCCTCTGCTCTGAGCAATCAGCAGCGTTTGATTACTCAGTTCTCACAGCAGAAGTGGTTTTAGTTAACCCCATACTTTTCTTTTAACTCAAATAACATGATAGTGCTATAGCACTATTGAACTAAATGGATAACCTTCATTAAAAAAAAACCTGTGTTACTATTTCAAAATAATCTGAAGCAAAGGGCCTGTTAAATTTAGAGTCAAAAGACTTAAAACATAAAATCATATCGAACAGATGGCTGCTTTATCAAGATATCCAGTCTCAGTGCAGACCATCCCATTGTAAAAGATAACATGATAATCCCTCCAAAACAGTGTAGACATAATAGAACTGTGATGTTGGGGTAAAATGGATACCATTTAACGCACAGTATTTATATGTGATAATCGCAGTCTTAAAATAAATTCAGGGAGGAAAACAAAATAAGGTAGCAGATCACATTCGGATGTTACGATAGGATCCAATCTCAAAAATGTAATTACCCCCCCAAACATAGATATAGGAAACAAGCATGCATATATCAGCGGTCTACCCAACTATTTGGGATCTCTGCATAGAACAGAAGAAAAGCTACCAGTCTGTACATTTCTAATCATACAGCTTTTTTGTAATAGTAGCAATTGTGGGGATGTAATCTGTGGTGGGTAAAGGACCCCTTCAGATTTGCAATGGATGTCCAAGAACTTTTGAATTGGGTAAATGTTTATGTTATATCTATGACTAAACCCAAATCACCACTGGATGAATGCTTCCAATAGAAAAGCCCCATATTAGCTTTAAAACAATCAATCTCACCACCAGGGTAAACCATTGGGGTTTAAACACAATGGGGTTGATTTACTAAAAGTGGAGAGTGCAAATTCTAGTGCAGCTGTGCAACCAATCAGCTTCCAGGTTTTTCTGTCATAGCTTAATTGAACAAGCTAACATTAGAAGCTCATTGGCTACAATGCAAAGCAGTACCAGATTTTGCACTCTCCACTTTAAGTAAATCAACCCCAATATGCCTTTACCTAGCTGATTTCTAAAGCTTATACTTGGGGTACCAAAAATAGTGATATGTCAAATCAGCCTTAAACACTGTTTAAGATATGTCATCATGAAACTGAAATAGTATTCTTAGGTTAATGCTAATGGGTTTAGACGGATTTCTACTCAAATGATACAGGAAAATAATTGGGGACTACAACTTTAAGTCATGTAAGACTATAAAACCAACTAAAAACCACCAGCCTAAATCATGCTCCCATAATCCCATAATGTATTATAGTTTACATAATCCAAATATAAAAAAGAAAATATAACAAGCATTATGTAATATTAAGAGTGCAGAAGGCACAATGCATACATTTCAAAAACAATATATTCTGCAGAATAGTATTCTATTGTGCCTGGGCCCAGATTTAGCGAACACTAGATTGGGATGAGACAGTTCTATCCACTTCTCTGTACAGTGCCACCTTAGTACACTTCAAATGCAAACAGCGCCTGCTAAAGCCATCTACATCCATGCTATTCTATACCTAATCAGACATAATTTATGACGCTTCCCACCTATTTTCATAATGTATTCTACGACCTGATGTTTATTACAGAGATTATCCATTGATTACAAAGATCACAGCAATCCACTTCAAATTTCTATCTCAGACCAAAACCTGCTTCCAGGTACACACATTCCAATAAAAAACAAACAAACAAACAAAAAAAAAAAAAATCACTTGTTCAAACTAGAATTGGTACACAAGTTTGTCAATTACACTAAAAAGGATTCACCACTGGGTGTCGTCAATAATTTAGGGGTGGGAAATGGGTGCAAGATTTAAAACAAATAGTTTACCATAAAATATCACTTTTGTTGCGAAACACATTGAAAATTGCCACATACAAAACACACAAGAATTCTGGCACATATATGGATGGTAAGTGAAGACTTCAGAATTGTGTGGCAGTGTATTCTTTGTAAATTATCTTATAGACCTCTCTCCCATGCAGTCACAATTTCTGATCACTCATGCTAGTCTCACAGTCAGCCACACTTAACAAGTCATCGTACAAGGGTCGTTTTTTGCTTTTCCTGCAGAATTGATGACCCTCATGAGGCAACGTCCAAACTCTTCTAGGATCATCCTCTCTGTGGCAGCTTGGGATTTGGAGAGCTTCTCTCCCTGCTCAGCCTGGGCAAGAAGGCATTCGCACGTGGCTTCAGCAACTTCTCGCGTGACAAATGTAAACGGCAGCCTTAAAAAATGATTAATATCACATATAAGTCAGATATTTTACAACATTAAAAACAAAATAAAATCCAGCTAGCTGAAAAATGTATTCAATATATTGAAGCTTATTAGTCTTTAAATGTGGTAGCTGCATAAGTTTTCTTTTATGTGGCTTTTTTCCTTAGTGATCCGGTCTGTAACACACTATCAGTTCTAGGGTCACAATGCTCATGCAACGTATTGTATCTATGGAGCAGCATTGTCCCTTAAACAGAAAGTGTTTCATGACTACAAACCACCACCCCCTCTCATTTTAAAATAGGGGGAGGTGTTATACTTCACTGCTTTAAGCTCATAATAATGTTTTAGAATGCACAAAACACAGGATACCACTGTATCCTTGGCCTGATCAACAGGTAATACTTGAATTAATAATTTTTACCTTAAAAAAGAGAAAGTAAACCCCGGATTTTTTCTGTATATATTATCAAGCAACAATATATATAGATGCCTTCCTTATTAAAACGAGTGTTGGAAATACCTTTTTTTGCTTTTCTAAAACATATCTTCTTCATGAAATCGGCCACATCATCTTTACTACCGATTTCTTGTTCCTGTGTGGACGTCATTCCCGCCCTTGCTGTCTTTCCCTGTCTAAATCTCGCGCATACACGACCACTGCTTTCTCACATGGAAGTCAGTGTGCTGCTTTGGTTCACTCCCCCTGTGTGACGTCTTATACAGTCACAAGTGGAGAACCAGGAAGCTGAAGAGCACATGATCGCGAGGCTTCCTGTATGTGCCGTTTTCAGTATAAGGAAATAACCCGGCATGCTGTGGCTATAGAAACGGCACACATAGCGTGCCGTTAAAGAAACTACAGACTGCGCATGTGCCTCTGACGTCAATAAAGATTGCAGGATGGAATATCAACACAGTGTACCAGGAAGTGAAATCTTACAGGCAGCGATTAGCAGGCTTATCACTGTAGATTATAAAGAGGAAAAGTGAAATTAGAGAGTTTTCAACCACTTTATTGCATTCTCTGCATTAAGGTAAAAAGCCTTTTACGTGCAGCTCCTTAGAACACTTCAAACAGAGGCTAGCACACGAAAGCTGCCAAGTTCCAGACCCTCCTAGCCGATGTAATGGCCACCAGAAAAGCCACTTTCTGTGACAAAGTCTGTAGGGGAATCTTGCCCTTATTCTTAAATGGAGCTCTCATAAACCTGTTAGATTTCCAGGTTACGAGCCTTAAAAATCCCATGCATTAAGGTGAAAACCCTTCTGTAGTAGAGCACACCCCCCCAGAGTCCCCTTTTTACTTCTTCAGCGACGAGAACGAGCACAGCAGCTCCAGCCGGTGTCTTGGGTCCTCATTGGATAAAATTGATAGAAGCAGCAGCCATTGGCTTCCACTGCTGTCAATCAAATCTAGTGACACAGGAGCCAGGGGCGAATCCTGCCGTCTTTGTCAATGGAAGCAGCAGCAGGACTTGGGAGCAAATATGCCATGTTTGTTATTTAAAAAAAAAAAAAAACACACAACTTTACAACCCCTTGTCTGCCATGGTACGTTTATACACATCCTAGCATTCAACTGATTAACCACTTAAGACCCGGAGCTATAGCATTTTACTATAGGATGCATTGGTGAGAAAATGCTGGACCTTGTAGTCCACCAATGCCTCCTATAGTAAAATGCTGGGCCTTGTAGTCTACCAATGCCTCCTATAGTAAGAAGCTAGACCTTGTAGTCCACCAATGCCCCCTATAGTAAAATGCTGGACCTTGTAGTCCACCAATGCCTCTACAGTAAAATGCACCAATGCTGTAGTGTCAGTGTGCAGTGGTCTGTGTGTGTATTGTGTAGCGGTCTGTGGGTAATGTATTTTGTAGCGGTGAGTGTGTATTGTGTAGTGGTCTGTGGGTATTGTATTGTGTAGCGGTCAGTGTGTATTGGTCAGTGTGTAGCAGTCTGGGGGGGGGGGCACAGAATTAGCTCGCACAGGGCGCCTGAAGACCCAAGGCCGGCCCTGTCCACAATAAAAAAAAAAAAAGTTAGAACCCCTGAATAAAGTTGCTGGGGACCATCTTTTCGTCATGGACACTGCTATTGGTGGGAATTAATCATCAAATAGTGCTGGCCCCTAAGGTTGTTTTTTTTAAATCCTCTAGCTTTCCACTCCTCCAGAGTGTGATGAAGCCAAATGTCCGATAAACAGCTGTGTCCTTAATTGAACAATAGAGAAAATATGAGTTTTGTACTCCCCATAATATCCTTTTTTTTTTGGAATCCACTGAGGGAAATAGGAAGTCTTTAAAACTTTGGATTTCACTGATTCATACAATAGCATTAAACACTTGTAAACAGAAACTGTAAATCAACCCAGGATAATTCCTCCTACTACCAGGATACCTCAGTTTTGTTGTGAAGAAGTACCAAGAGTATGATCAAAAACACAGACAGGTGGGACCTCCATGGACTCAAGTACAGGATTTTACCGTGAGTACAAAAACCCTATTTTCCCCTGCCTGTCGCCGGTCCACACCCTGCATATGTCAGCTGATACACGCGATAGTCGCAAGACCAGCCTTACGAGCGGACTTTCCTGGTGCGTGACGCGGCGGGGCGGAGTTTCTGCATTCCACAGACGGGAAGTGATGTAAAGAAACCGTTAGAGAAACAAATGCGTCTCACCCTTGGAATAAGGTTCCTAAATTAGATGCCCCCTTGGCCAAAGTCTCAAAGAAGACAGATTTGGCCTTCGATGGTCTGGGATCTCTTAAGGATCCGATGGATAAGAGAGGGGACCTATTGTTAAAGAGAGCTTGGGATTCCTCTTCCATAAGTTTGAAACCTGCTCTCGCTGTGACTTGTGTGGCCAGGAATTTGGAGTGTTCGTTCACCCAATTGCAGGCACACATTTCGGCGGGTACTCCTAGACAGGAACTTTTGAAGTAATTTCCGTTCAAAGCAGTAGGATTTCTGACAGATGCTTTGGAAGAATCCGTGAAATTAGCAGCCAGGTCAACGGCCCTAATTAATGCCGCTAGAAGGTCAGTGTGGCTTAAGACATGTACAGGCGATGCTGCCTCCAAGTTGAAGCTGTGTGGGCTGCCCTTTTCAGGGGGACCAGTTGTTTGGACCAGGCCTCCAGGAGGCACTGGAATGGACTCAGGACAGAAAGAAAGCATTTCCCGACAAAAAGAAAAAAAGGACGGAAGAATTTTTTTTTTTTGAGGCTATAGACAAAGTGCAGGTGGCTGGAACCAGCAAAAAGAGGGTCAGCCCAAGAAGCATTGGGCAGATCACAAGGGACGGGGGAGGAGAGGAATCTTATTCAATCCTCCTCAAGCCACCACAAAAACTCAATGACGCCTTCATCCCAGTGGGAGGAAGACTAGGGCAGTTTCTCCCACAATGGACCGCGTCAACTTCAAGCCCATTCATATTGGATATAATAAGGAACGGGTACAAGTTGGAGTTCGGATCAACTCCCCCTTTGAATTTCCTGGTTACGCACTACCCAGGGACAAAGAGAAAGCAGAGGCCCTATGTCTGTCACTGGGGGAATTGGTGGATCAGAGAGTTCTGATTTAGGTACCCCAAAGGAACAGGGACAGGGAATGTACTACCATGTCTTTGTGGTAGAGAAACCCTGAACAAGTTTGTGAAAAACAAAAGATTCAGGATTGAGTCGATCTTTACAGTCTCAAGGTTCCTGTTCCCAGGGTGTTACATGGCTACCCTAGATCTCAAGGATGCTTATTTAAACATCCCTATTCATCCAGAATTCCAGAAATTCCTCAGGGTGGCAGTGAGGGTGAATTCGGAGATTCGGCACTTCCAATTCCGAGCCCTTACCTTTGGTCTGTCCTCATCACCAAGAATCTTTACGAAGGTTCTGGCAGAAGCTCTAGCCGCGTTAAGAATCAGGGCTATTACAGTAATTCTGTATTTGGGCGACCTCCTGTTTGTGGCCAAATCAGTTCAGCAGGTGGAAAAAGATTTGCGGGAAGCACAGAGCTTTCTCTCTTCATTCGGATGGCTAATCAACAGGGACAAGTCACAGCTGACCCTATCCCAAGAGGTCTTGTACCTGGGATACAAGGTCTCTTCAGTAGAGAGGAGGATCTCTCTCTTCGAAGAAAAGATTGCAAAAGTGGACCAAGCAGTAGCCCAGTTGCAGTCCAACCAGGTAGCCTCGGTCAGAGAAGTAATGAGGGTGCGGGGATTGATGACAGCATGTTTCCCAGGGCGAGGTTCCATCAACGTCCTCTGCAGGGTCTTATGCTCTGTTACTGGAGCGGCCGAAGACAAGATCTAGAGCTTCAAATACCAATATCTACCAGGGTCAAGTGCCTGGGGGTGTGGAGCCCATCTGGAGGAGGCAGTGGCCCAGGGGGCATGGTCTCCAGTGGAGGCAAGTCTCTCCTCAAATCAAAGAGAGCTCTTAGCAATTCTGAGGATGATCGAGACGTTCCAAGGAAGGTTAGTAGGACAGCACCTGCAGGTCCGCTCAGACAACACGGCAGCCGTTGCGTACCTGAACAAGCAGGGAGGGACAAGAAGCCCTGCTTTACAGAACATATCCAACAAAATCCTATCCTGGGCGGGGGGAAACTTGTCCTCGCTGACAGCTGTCCATCTAAAGGGCACTCAAAACTCACTGGCAGATTACCGGAGTCGCCAACAGGTGAGACAGAACGAGTGGGCTCTCAACGAAGAGGTGTTCGCTCAGATAGTACAAGAATGGGGCCAGCCAGAGGTGGATCTTTTCACCTCTGAAAAGAACAGGAAGGTAGCTCAGTTCTTTTCGATCCATACAGGGGACCGGGCCAAGAGGATAGATGCTTTCACCAGCCCTTGGAAGTTCAGCATCTGCTACGCCTTCCCTCCAGTAAGGATGATTGCGGCAGTCCTTCAAAAACTCTGGTCTTTTGGCCGAAAAGACCCTGGTTTGCCATTTTAAAGAAGTTGTGCATTCTCCCACCATTTCGTCTGCCCATCAGGAAAGATCTGATCTCTCAGGGTCCCATCCTTCATCCTCAGGTAGACAGGATGGGCTTGACTGCGTGGTATCTGAGGAGCAGTTGTTGAGGTCTCAGGGTTTCTCAGAGAGGGTAATAAAAACTCTCCTACAGTGTAGGAAGCCAGTGACTAGAGCAATCTATTCTAAAGTTTGGAGAAGATTCTGTTCCTTTTTGGGAGAGCAAGGGCTAAATCAGCCAGGGATACCAGCTATTCTAGATTTCTTACAGGCAGGTGTGGATCTAAGGCTCTCCCGAGTACCTTAAAAGTGGAGGTAGCTGCTCTTAGGGTTTTCCTTTAGTGTTCCCTACAGCCGAATCAGTTCATTAAGAATTTTTTCAAGGCCCTGTCAAGGTCTAGGCCAGTGAGGGTGTCGACCTGTCCTTCTTGGGATCTCTTCTTGGTGCTCAAAGCGCTAACAGGCAGTCCATTTGAACCTTTGGAGGAATCCATCTTGAAGTGGGTAACACTTAAAGCAGTACTTTTGGTGGCGGTCACTTCAGCCAGACAGGCGAGTGACCTGCAGGCTCTTTCATTTTTGTTGATTTTTGAAGATAGGGTTGTGTTAAAAACAGATCCCAGTTTTCTCCCCAAAGTTGCGTCCTCTTTTTACAGGACACAGGACATTGTCCTACCAACTTTTTGTTCCACCTCGGATTTAGAGGTGGCATCACTAACTTGTTAGATGTCAGATGATGTCTTTTAATTTACTTAGACGTAACCAGAGGATTCAGAAAGTCCGACTCTCTTTTCGTAAATTTTTCGGGGGTTAGGAAGGGACAGAAAGCGTCGAAATCTTCCATTGCCAGATGGATCAGGATGGCAATTGTGAAAGCCTATGAGTTAGAGGGTCTTCAGGCCCTGTTTGTTAAGGCACACTCAACTAGAGCAGTCTCGAGTTCGTGGGCAGAGAGGGCTGGCGCCTCTCCGGAGATTTGCAAGGTGGCAAAGTGGTCAAGTTATACTACTTTCGCCAAGCACTATCGCCTGGATCTGATGTCTGAGAGGGATCAGACATTTGGCCGAAGAGTCCTCCAGGCAGTGACCCCACCCTGACAAGCAAGTTTCTTGCTCATCATCTCAATGCTGTCCTGGAAGACGAAAGGGGAAAACCGGAGTTAGTCTTACCGGTAACTCTTTTTCCAAGAGTCGTCCAGGACAGCCTGGTTTCCCACCCAGTGTTTATATTGTTAACTGGAGTTATGTGTGTACTGACGTTGTGTTAGTGTGTTATGTCTTTCAGAGCCTTCAGGAATTATTGGGTAAACTGAAGAGGAGGCCTGGAGGACCGCCCTTTATAATCTGGGTGAATGCGTTTCCTGTCACGGAGGGAGGAGCCATGCATTTCAAGGCTGTCCTGGAAGACTCTTGGAAAAAGAGTTACCGGTAAGACTAACTCCGGTTTTCTTGTTCACTGCGGGTCAGGAATTTTTTAACCTACGGCACATCCGAAAGCAGTCCAACTGGGGGATGGGCAATACAGCAATAAAATGTTAACAGGTCACTGGGGACAGCCTACAACACAGAGAGCCACCTAAAGGACCTCACCCCTGAAGCTGGCATCAGATGGGGCTGAAGCACCTACTTGGTTGAATTTGAACAGGTGGCAACCTTGCAATTCTGGAAAACAGTTGCTTAATGGCTATGCTGCTCTGTGTCCCGTGATGTACGAAAAAGAAAAGAGGATTTTTTAGACAGCTTACCTGTAAAATCCTTTTCTTGGAGTACATCACGGGACACAGAGCAGCATAGCCATTACCATGTGGGTTATAGAGCGTACATTCAGGTGCTGGACACTGGTGTAATCAACTACACAGGAAGTTCCCTCCCTATATAACCCCCTCCCCTACTGGGAGTACCTCAGTTTTGTAGCCAAGCAGATTCCCCAAATTCTTCCCCCTAAGAGGGGCGGGAGCTCTGTGTCCCGTGATGTACTCCAAGAAAAGGATTTTACAGGTAAGCTGTCTAAAAAATCCTCTTTTCTTTATCGTACATCACGGGACACAGAGCAGCATAGCCATTACCATGTGGGATGTCCCAAAGCAATGCCTATGAGGGGGGGGGGGGGGGACAACCTGGTAAAAACCACACCAAACCAATTAAATTGGAAAAAAAAAATCTTTTTTTTTTTTTTTTCTTTTATATATATATATCTTTTTTTTTTGATTAAATCAAATTAAGGGTACCCTGAGCTCGAGGAGCTATCCTGCGGCCTGCAGTACAGCCTGGCCAAAGGCTACCTCGGCATTCCTCCTGACGTCCAGCTGATAAAACTTAGCGAACGTGTGGACAGATGACCACGTCGCTGCCTTGCAGACTTGAGCCATAGAAACATGGTGGTGTACTGCCCAAGAGGCACTCACAGCCCTCGTAGAATGGGCCTTTACTGACAAGGGAGGAGGTACCTTTTTCAGGCCATAGGCCTGGAAAATTAATTGCCTAATCCACCTAGCAAGAGTGGATTTAGCTGCTGCCTGCCCCCTCTTAGGTCCTTCTGGCAGGACAAATAATACATTAGTCTTACGAACTCCTTCCGTGGCTTTGAGATAGGCCTTCATGGCCCGAACAATATCTAAGGTATGTAGCAAACCTTCCTTCTTGGAGGTAGGCTTTGGAAAGAAGGCTGGCAGAATGAAGTCCTGGTTTAGATGAAAACCTGATATAACCTTAGGCAAGAAGGACGGATGTGGCCGTAGAACCACCCTATCCTTGTGCATAACGAGGTATGGCTCCCTACATGATAAGGCTGCCAGCTCTGACACTCTCCTAGCGGAAGCCATAGCTACCAAAAATACTAACTTCCTAGTTAGCAACACTAACGGAATCTCGGCCAAGGGTTCAAAAGGTCGTTTTTGCAAGACCGATAGGACCAGGTTTAAGTCCCACGGGCAAAGTGGAGACTTGATTGGAGGGTTAATATGCAAAACCCCCTGCAGGAAGGTTTTAACCAGAGAATGAGTGGCTAAGGGCCTCTGAAACCAAACTGATAAGGCAGAAACCTGCCCTTTGAGCGTGCTCAGAGCCAACCTACTTTCCACTCCTAGTTGTAAGAACTGGAGAACCCTGTCAATGGAGTATTTACGGGGATGCCACTGCTGTGACTCACACCAGACAATATAAGCCCTCCAAACCCTGTAATAGATTGATCTAGAGACTGGTTTTCTGGCCTTGATCAAAGTGGAGACTACCTGGCTAGACAGGCTCCTACCCCTAAGAATTAGGGATTCAGCCGCCAGGCCGTCAAATTTAGATGCCGTAAAGCAGGGTGGTTTAGGATTGGGCCCTGTGAGAGAAGGTCTGGGCGGAGTGGTAGTGGCCATGGTTCCCCCAGCGACATTTTCACAATCAGACTGAATTGATCCCAGGGGCAGACCAATGCATCGGTCCCGCATGCCAAGGGATCCCTCGTTCGGGATATGAACCTGTCTACCTTCCTGTTGTATCTCGATGCCATGAGATCTACCTCCGGAGACCCGAACCTCTGGCAAATCTCCTGGAACACCTGGGGGTGGAGTGCCCACTCTCCCGGGAGTAGCTGCTGGCGACTTAAAAAGTCCGCTTGAGAGTTGTCCACCCCGGGGATAAATACTGCTGAGATGCACGGTACATGAGCTTCTGCCCATGTGAAGATCCGATTCACTTCCCTCTGAGCGGCACGACTTCTCGTGCCCCCCTGATGATTTATATAAGCCACGGCCGTGGCATTGTCGGACTGCACTCTCACCGAGGACCCCTGTAGGCAGGGTGTCCAGGTTTCTAGGGCTAACCGAGCCGCCCTGATTTCCAAAATATTGATGGGAAGGGTCTTCTCTGATCCTGACCACACTCCCTGCTGGGTTTGATCTTCCAGAACTGCCCCCCAACCTAGCAGGCTGGCATCCGTGGTCACTACTTTCCATGACACGGGACTGAAGGCTCTTCCCTTTGACAAATTCTGAGGAACTAGCCACCAGTAAAGACTCTGCCGCGCCCTGGAGGAGAGGGTTAAGGGAAGGTCTAATGCCTGAACCTCCTTGTTCCATGCTGAAAGAATGGCTGCCTGTAACATTCCAGTATGGATTTGGGCGTATGGCACCGCCTCGAATGTGGCCACCAACTTTCCCAGCAGTCGCATACATAGGCGAATAGTTGGTTTCCTCCGGCTCAGGACTAAGTGTATCAATTGTCTTATGGCTTCGCCTGGGGCAAAAAGACCCTCTGACGTTCTGTATCTAGCAACATGCCTAGGTATTCCAACTGTTTTGTGGGCTGCAAGGCCGACTTGTCTCGGTTTAGGACCCAGCCAAAGGCCTCGAGGCGCTGTATTGTGAGGGCTACTGCTTGCTTCAGGCTGGAAGCCGATCGATCTATTACTAGAAGGTCGTCTAAGTATGCCAAAACCGTAACTCCCTGAACTCTCAAACTGGCCAATATGGGGGCCAGAATTTTCGTAAATAACCTCGGGGCCGTTGCCAACCCGAACGGGAGAGCTACAAACTGGTAGTGGCGATGATTCACTGTAAAGCGAAGAAACCTGTGATGTGCCTGGAAGATCGGCACATGAAGGTATGCGTCTTTTATATCTATTGACGCCAGATAGTCGCCCTGTTGTAAGGCGGCCGCCACTGAGCGTATGGACTCCATGCGGAAGGACCGAACCCTTAGGTAACCGTTTAGCCGTTTTAGGTCCAGAATTGGCCTGACGTCGCCATTGGGTTTTGGTATGACGAAGAGATTGGAGTAAAACCCCAGTCCGCATTCTTGAGCTGGAACCTCCATAATTACTCCCTGGAGTAAGAGACGATCCAATGCTGTTAGCAGAGATTCCCTCTTTACTGGGTCGTTTGGTAAACTTGACCCCTGAAAGTGGGGTGGGGGAGATTCCAAAAATTCCAGCCTGTATCCTGCCGAAACTGCGGAGCAAACCCATTTGTCCCAGACCTCTGAAAAGTACCGAAGCCTTCCCCCCACCCGCGTGAGTGGGGGCGCCCCTTCATAAAGTTGTTTTGGGGGCTGCCTTAGTTGGCTTGCGAGCCCAAGGCCTCTTGCCCCCTGAGGCTTGACCTTGTGCTTTACTGCTGAAGAATGGACGACCGGGTGGCCGTCGGAACTGTTTGGAGGCTGAAAGACCTGAGGCTGGGGAGGTCTGGCGTTTAAACGCAGGAACACGAGGTCTTCTTTTACTCGGTAAAAGAGTACTCTTTCCACTAGAGATTGTCTGAATATACTTATCCAGATCTTCCCCGAAAAGCCTTCCTCCATGAAAGGGGAAGCCGGCTAAGAGCTTCTTGCACGGGGTTTCGGCTGACCAGTTCTTTAGCCATAAGATCCTACGCATGTGCACCAGAAAGAGTGACAAACGGGATGCTTGTTGTATGGAATCCTTTATAGCATCCACGGCAAAGCAGAGTGCTCTTGGGAGGTCAGCTAGCTCTCTAGCCTGCTGGGCCAGTAAATCCTTTAGTATTTGTTTTGTCTGCTCTTTCAAAGCTTGACAAACCCCAATGGCCGCCACTGCTGGCTGTACTACTGCCCCTGCCGTGGCAAAGGAGGCTTTAAGCAATGTTTCTAAACGTTTATCGACCGGATCCTTAAACATCTGTATGTTTTCCACCGGGCAAGTTAAGGACTTATTCACGCAGGAGATGGCTGCGTCCACTGTTGGGAGCGCCCACCTTTTTGAAAATTTCTCTTCCATCGGATAGAGTATGGAAACATTTTTAGGAGGCAAAAAAATTCTGTCAGGCTTAGCCCAATCCTGGAATATCAAGTTCTCCAAGAGAGGGTGTATGGGAAAAACCACACTACTTAATGGGGCCCTCATGGAGCCCAATGATGATACTGCAGGGACCTGAGGTTCAGGTAAAGGCAATTTAAAGGCCGTGCGGACCATGTCCGTTAAGGACTGAATCCACAAACTTTCTGCCTGGGAAGCCGAGAAGGGTTCCTCCATAGTGGATTCTTCCACTTCTGACCCTTCTAGGTCCTGATCTATCTGATCCTCTTGGAATTCCAACTCCTCAGGGGAGAGGACCTCTGCATCCGAGGATACCATTTTAGGTGACGGGGATCTGCCCCATTTCCTGCCAGGCAGAGAGTTTGCAATCAAAGTTGTCAACCTTCTTTCTAGCCCACCCATAGTGGCTGCTAGCATATCCTCTGTGATAAACACAGGGTTGGGTTGGACAGGGCCAGCCACCGCCCTGAGCAACCCTGATGGCTCCTCCAAGGCAATGACCGCAGATCTATCCGGAGAGGATGGGACTGCCACTGTTTGGCCCAGATCCTCCGAGCCCGACGGGGAACCCTTTTGCTTTTTTGCAGTTTTTGCAGCCTTGGATGTCCCCGCGCCCTTGGGAGCCATAGTACAACCTTGAGGTACTCCTGATTGTCAACAACCTAATGTTGCAGTCAGAGCAAAAGAATGTAAATTATAGGCTGTGGAAAAGGTCTTAGCAACTAAGCCACCATACCACAGGGGAGCAACACTTAGGCAACCTAAGTACTGCTACCACAAACCACTGGCAAGCTCTGAGCACTCAAGGTTGAAACTGCCCAAACTGCTGCAAGAGATCTAGGCTGAAAAAAATAACCCTTGGTTCTGTGTGGAGCTAGCTCCAGACCTGCTGATCTCAAACCTGCCACTGGGTGTCACTATACCACTGTCAGCATCCAGCTTCAGGTACTCGCTTTGTCTGTGTCCCCCAACCTGCTGGCTCCAGCAAGAGCTTTATACTGAAATTCCCTGCTCTGACGTCAGCGCCGAGGGAACGCCCTGATGCTGACGGGACCGCCCCCCTCCGCACGCCATAGACTCAAAGCCGAGCGCGTGCGCGTAACCCGACGCCCCGGGGCTCGCCCGTTCAGCGTCTGCATGTCCCAGCATGGAGGAGGAGGAGGCGGGAGGCCAGCGGAGGACACAACCAGACACCAGGTAATGGCACCAAGCCCTAAGGCGTTTCTGTGCCCTGTTGGAAGGGGAAAACTCATCCCATAGGAGAGAGTGCAGAGCCCACAACCAAGACCGCATGGCTGCAGCAGTACCAAAACATGCCAGCCTGGGGGAAATACATATATATACAATCCTCACATCTACATATAAATACTTAGCCGGGAATAGAGAACCCCATCCTGTCTGAGAAGACATAGTGGAGCAAGTGCCGATGCCGAGCATAACAGGCTAGTCCCAGACCCCCAGGGAGAGACCTGCCGTCGAACCCAGTCCCGCAGGCCCCCCTCTTACCTGCTCCACGCCGCAGGGTATTGCTAAGCAAGAGGCCCAGTCTTCTCCCCTCTCCGTGGGTATAGTACTAGACCTTCAGGGACCGGGGACCCAAGGACCCACACCCCTGGACCTATACAGCATCCTGGCATCAGGGACATTTTTACTCCAGGAGGTTTTAAAAGCCCTGGAGCCCAGGATCCAGCCCTCCAGGGAGAGGCATTATAGGCAACACCCTGCACCGAACAGGGCCCGGGTACCGTCCACTTTGGCTATGAAGCACCTTGGGACGGATCTGGTTTGCCTGCCATAGTCCCAAGGACCCAGAGGCAAAGCCAAGCGTGACCAACATCTAAGACACTGGCGAAAAAACTGAGGTACTCCCAGTATATAGGGAGGGAACTTCCTGTGTAGTTGATTACACCAGTGTCCAGCACCTGAAGGCACGCTCTATAACCCACATGGTAATGGCTATGCTGCTCTGTGTCCCGTGATGTACGATAAAGAAATACCCAACAAGTGCTCAAAATTCCAAAAGAGAGCACCTCGACAGGAAAGGGTGGAACCTGACCCTTGAGACCATATGCTTAAACAATGGTATGTTTGAGCCACCTAGAGATGATCAAACAAAAAAGTCACTGCCAATTTTCAGGGTCCATCTGGGATGATAAAAAGGGAATCCAGCTTCAAGGAGAGGTGTTTTTTCCTTTTAATGTTGGCGGCACAGGAAAACCAGAATGCCTATGGACTTGCGTGGTGCTGAGAGTGCGCAATCTGTGTTGGCAGTTCTGGTATATTGTAGAAACTACAAATCCCAGGGAGGCATTACCATACTGGAAAACACTTTTTGAAAGTACTAATACTTTATACACAAATAGACTGATCAATATGCTTGGATGACACTTACATTAGACTTTACATATTGCAAATTCCAAAGTATCAGTATTAGCTGCGGGTTTTAGCATGCCTCTTGGGCGATGAAGGTACACATGCTGCATTGACTGTTTAGTCTCTGAACTCCTCCCTGGTATTTGTAGTTCCTCCAATATAACTGGAGAGGCTGTTTGAAGGCACTACCTTAAGCCACGTATACACAATACAATTGTTGGTCAACTGAGCTTCAGATTTTTGTCTGAAGGGCGTGTGCCAGGATCTTGTCTTGCATACCAACGGCACACAATTATCGTGCAACAAACAAAAACGTAGTGACGTACTACAAAGAATTTCAGCTCTTGAGCACCACCCTTTAGGCCCCTTTTGCTAATTTTGTGTTTGGTGAGTGTTAATTCCGAGCATGCGTGTTTGTACTTTGAACCTTTGTGTGACGGACTTGTCTGCCGACCATCAGAAAATCTGACAACCAACCGTTGTCCGCCGAAAATTTACTACCATGTCATCCATTTGTTGGCAGAAAGTTGGACAACTATTGTCAAAATAAGCGTACCAACGGTCAGATTTTAGGACAACAGTCTGCCAATAGACAATCCCCTGCCAACAATTGGATCATGTGTATGAGGCTTTAATCCATACACTGCTGGAATAAACAGACTATTTGATACCTGTGAATGAGACTTTTTGTAAACTCCATAGCAGGAATGTTAAGTGCAGGGTACAGAGTCTATATATAGTGTAAACTTTGTGTATCTGGAAAATTGACATTAGACTTGTGTGTATAATCCCATATTTCTGTTAGACAATGGCATGGATTTTCTTTATACATGGAGTTTGAAGAGGGAGAGGAGTGTAAATGTCTTCATTGTTCTTACCAAGTTTGTTCATTGCTGCGAGTTGTGTGCACTGCTGAAATATATACACATAGACTGAGTGTGTTTTTCAAAGAAGCAATAAGTTGCATTATTTTATTCTAGAAACTGGACTTCCTAGCTTTGAGCATTGTAGGAATCAAAGACTCAGAGAAGCCCTGTGCCCAAGAATCTAGTCACGCCAATAAAGCCAGCGACGAAGAAGAATGGCAAAATCACCCCCAGGGACAGAGGATCCTGCCAATCTGGCAGTGCTCACAAAAGGTCTGGTGTTACCAAGTTGCTGTACCATAATGGTTTGGGCAAGTCCAGAGTAATGAGGGTTACCTGAATTTCTTCCACCTTAAAGCGGAGCTCCAGCCGCGATTTTTTTTTTTTAAAGTCAGCAGCTACTAACAGTGTAGCTGCTGACTTTAAATAAGGACACTTACCTTGTCCTACTTGCCCGCGCTGATGGGCCCCCCGATGCCGGTCCCACGTTCGCTCCGGGTCCCGCGCCGCCATTCACACTATGGGAAACAGGCAGTGAAGCCGTACGGCTTCACTGCCCATTTCCTACTGCGCCTGCGTGAGTCTCACGCTGGCTTGTGAATGGGCGCGCTGCTCTCTGAGAACACACAGTTCCCAGAAAGCAGCGCGCCCCATTCACAAGCAGAAGGACAAGAAGAAAAGGCACCGCGGAGAGGAAGAGGCAGATTACGGACTTCCGCATAGCAACAGGTATTTCGGGTGAGTATTTTTATTTATTTTTTCAGGTTTTTATTTTTTTTAACCACTTGCATACTGGGCACTTACACCCCCCTCCTGCCCAGGTAAAATTTCAGCTTGCGGCACTGCGTCGCTTTAACTGACAATTGCGCGGTCGTGCGACGTGGCTCCCAAACAAAATTTACGTCCTTTTTTCCCCACAAGTAGAGCTTTCTTTTGGTGCTATTTGATCGCCTGTGCGATTTTTATTTTTTGCGCTATAAACAAAAAAGAGCGACAATTTTGAAGAAAAATACAAATATTTTTTACTTGTTGCTATAATAAATATCCCAATTAAAAAAAAAAAAAACACATTTTTTTTTCTCAGTTTAGGGCGATACGTATTCTTCTACATATTTTTGGTAAAAAAAAAAAAAAAAAAATCGCAATAAGCGACTGGTTTGCGCAAAAGTTATAGCGCTTACAAAATAGGGGAGAGAATTATTATTTTTTATTATTTTTTTTTTACTAGAAATGGCGGGGATCTGCGATTTTTATTGGTACTGCGACGTTATGGCAGACACATCGGACACTTTTGACACATTTTTGGCGCCATTCACATTTATACTGCGATCAGTGCTATAAATATGCACTAATTACAGTATAAATGTGACTGGCATTGAAGGGGTTAACACTAGGGGGTGAGGAAGGGGTTAAATGTGTATGCTAGGTGTGTTCTAACTGTGGGGGGAGGGGGGGGGGTGACCGATCTGTGTCCCTATGTAAGAAGGAACACAGATCGGGCTCCTCCTCTCCAGAGACAGGACGCTGTCTCTGTGTAACACGGCAATGAGAGATGATCTATGAGAGATCATCTCTCATTGGCCCACAGATCGCATCGCAAACGGCCACTCTGATTGGCTGTTCGCCGCGACCTGTGATTGGCCGTGTCCAAGGGACACGGACAACACAGGGCTTCCCCGCAGCGCGCTCTACAGCGCGCGCTGGGAACGCCAGAATGACATGCCGTCAAATGACGGCATGTTGGATATTCAGGCCCGCGCTGTTGCCGTCATCCGACGGTAGCGCGGGCCTGAAGTGGTTAAACAACATGGGAAAATGTTGTTTTTCTGGGTGGAGCTCCGCTTTAAGGCCTCATGCACACTGCTGCTGTTAAACTCATGTATTTGTGAGTTTAGGATTTGGATTTTTTTTTAACTGCCCTTAAACTCCCCTCTATGTTATGTTATGTGTCCATGCACACATGGATGTTTTTAGCAGTTTATCAGTAGGGAGTTTATGGGCTGTTTTCTGAACACCTTAAAATTGCATTCAGGAGCAGTTCAAAAAATACTCAATGTTATAAAACGTGCTTTTAACAGCGTTCAGCATTTTTATTAGGGCTGCGGAAATTAGCAATTAATTCCTCGATTAATCGTTAATTTTTTTGATCGATCAAAATTATTTTGATCGGTACTCACCTCTCCACTGGCTTCTGGGTCTTCACGAGTGGCAGCCATCTTGGTACACCTGGCAGCGGCCTAGTAGCAGTGCGCTGACATCATCATCACCCACCTGCTTGTGTCATCTGTGGACGGGTCTGCCTGCTGTTGTTTCTATTCCGGTAAGAGCAGACAATTCCTATATATACAGTGTGGCTATATACAGTGGGGGAGATGTGGATATTACAGTGGGGGGGAGATGTGGATATTACAATGAGGGAAAGATGCGGATTTTACAGTGGGGGAGAGATGACAATGTTACGGTTATAATTAATCGAAATTAGTCGAATAAAAACCGATTAATCGAACACGAAAATTTTAATCAGCAACAGCCCTAATTTTTACATTCTTGTTGTAATTTTACAAAAAACGCCCAAAAACACTGTTAAAAGCGAGTTTTTAAAGCCACATTTTCCTTCCAGCAATTCGATGTCCAGAAAGAGTTTATTTTTAAATGTCCTGTGTGCATGAGGCCTAATACATAGCTCAGGTTGTACGAATCTTACACAGCCACCAGGACATCCACTGCTTTTGTTCAAAGATCCCTTTACTTGGAGAGGAACTTGACCAGGTTTGCTATTGAACCTGCAGGCTAGGAGGGACACATTTGGTGTCCCTCACCTGAGACAGATCTTGAAACACCTCTGGGTCCAGGCACTGCCAGCTGAAGAAACCTGTCTGCCATTTGTCTACACCTGATGTGTATACACCCATTGCATTCCAATCTATCTTGTGCACATTTTATCAAAAACTTTAGAACAGTTTACAAGAATCTATGGACGATACATGCCACTGCATGAGCAACAGACTTTTAAACCGTTGTGATTTTATTTTATATGTGACCATCTTGAAATTCAAAAAGATACAAATTGTAAAATAAACCACTTACTTTCCCCCACCACTTGTCAGTGATGGTGCTGGCCTTGTAAGTAAATCTGAGATCTGCGAGGAGAGCTTAGTTTTGGCTGCAGTTTGCTGCTGCACTCTCACTTCCGCTGCATCTGCCAGATGCATTAATGTCTTACGTTCTGGACTCTCTTCAAAATTTTTGCAACCTATGCACTTACATATTGAGGAACACATGATTTTAGCCTGTGGGGGAAAAAAACTAACAGATATCAGTGGAGAGAAAGCAAGCAAATGGCAATGAAATCAGTCATTGAATTACTGAAGTATTAAAATCATGCTATTGAAATTAAAAAATTCAATTGGGAAAAGACTTTCCAACAACAGAAGGGCAGTGTAGATCTATTAACTTCTACAATCTTGAACGGTAACACATTTTACTAAAACAGAATGGTTGCAACAACAATTAATGTAAACCTTTCTCGAGAGAAACATGGA
The DNA here is from genome assembly GCA_029574335.1 of Rana kukunoris. Classification (NCBI taxonomy): domain Eukaryota; kingdom Metazoa; phylum Chordata; class Amphibia; order Anura; family Ranidae; genus Rana; species Rana kukunoris. The sequence continues at coordinate 366,998,353 of CM056049.1, forward strand.
GGTTGTCAATGCAGACTTCTCATTTCTCAAATAAAAGTTGCCTGACTATCACGCTGACCCTCAGGCTTAAAAGAGGAGCTCCAGTCTCCCCCTCAAAAAATTTCAAGTCAGCAGCTACAAATACTGTAGCTGCTGACTTTTAATATAAGGACATTTATCTATCCAGGGGATCCAGCGCTGTCCTCACCCAAGCCGATTATTCAATGGGCTTTGGGTCCAGGCACCAGCATCTTAATGAAGGGAAACCGGAAGTGAGCTGTCCACCCCAGTAATGATTGCTAGTGGCTAGAAACTTGGCATTATTCACATTAAAAATCCAACATGTTGGTTGTACCCAAGTTGATCAATCAACTTGGGTACAATCAGAATGCCCATAAATGGTTGGAATCTCGCCGCAGGTCCCCACATCCCAATAGAAGGAAACCCACACAATGCAATAATAAATACAGTTTGCATATTTTAGACCTAAACTAGACCTTCAAAGCAGTTTACTCTTCAGATTACTCCCTATACCTCAGGAAATCAACCTTACCTCGTAACATTCACAGTAGTTTTTTAAACATCCAGAACGTTTACAGTTGCATCCTTTGCTGTGTCGTCTATCAGACTCTCCTTCCTTTCCTTTCCCAATTTTTGGTTTGAAAGCTTCAGGATTTCTATCTAGACAAGCCTAGAAACAGATTGGAAAATTTAAAGAGGCTGTAGGCACAAGGCATAAATGTTTTTTTTTTTTATATATAGAACATAAAAGGGTGCAATAAATCAAAAATATTGAAACATTCATCAGCAATGCTGCTGCCCTAATTAAAGTTATACTATGCTACTTTTGTTTTAAATTAATATACAGAGGGAGTAAATCAGGCAGTTAATAAAATCGACACATAAAAAAAGGATTATCTATACATTTAAAATTCCTTTACTAACAAATTCCACTTTTCTCACCTTGATTGCCTTTTGTCTTTCATTTTCATGTTCTAAGTTATTGTAGCAATTTGTGCAGTTGCAGTTGTTGCAAAACTCTCCATTCGCAAAGCAGTCACAATAGCTAAAATATATAAAAATGAATAAAAAAATCCAAGTCGAATTCAATTGCACGTTTTTCCCAAAAGATTATATAACTTGCAATGCATGCTGATAAAATAACACAACTGTGGCGATTGTTTGATGCAGTACACATGTTAAATATTTGGTCATCCTGTTAGTTACGAAAAAAGGAAGATGATTACCCCGCGCTGCCAATTTTGGTTAAATGTTAGCTGCTAACACGGCTCATATGAGAGAAGCAAAAAGAATTAAATGTGTAGGAAATGTGTAGCGCTTTAAAGTGACTGTCTGTTAATGACAGTCAGAAGCACAAAAAAAGAATAAACACATTTTGTGTAAAGTAAAACAAATAAAGGACCCTGGAAAATCCAGGGACAAGCACTGTGTAACTCGTGTGTGATGAACAGTGTGAAAATAATCTATTAGTGAGATGACACCCGTTGTTGGATACAATTAATCACATATAGAAACATATATACATTGAAAAACAACAGTGATTGTTCATTTCTTTAGAAAGACATGTGTAAATTATTAGCCACTGACTGACAAGTGCAATAATGTCCCGTGAAAGGAAAATAAAACAAATCCTGATATAAATAAGTAATAGTCAATCTGATGATTGGTGAATAACAAATAATGACTTCTCCACTGTGTTGTTCCCACTACCGAAAGCAATGCAGGTTTACCAGAACCAGTTGACTTCAGATGGCTTACGCCACTGAAAGTCAAATTAGGCTTGTAGTGGCTGATATCACAATGGGCTCCTTGGCAAGGCAATACTTTGAATGGTCAGCAGAACCTCTGTGGGATGGATGGATGAAGCCCAGCTGGGAGTGCGATCCCCAAGTGGATATTCTCATAGAAAATGGTTTGTATAAGAGATAAGAGAAAGAAGTGGCCACATAGCGTAATCCCGTTTAAGTAGAAAAATAAAATATTTATTTACAGCTATCAAACTTACATTTTAGCTGAATAAAAAATGCTTGTATACAAGTAGGGCGGCAGTGGAGTCCTCCCGACGCGTTTCGTGGACAGAGCACTTCGTCTGGGGTGTCTCTCCACTGTAGCCCACTCCAATTTATGTAAAAACAGTGAATTACAGTCCAATCAGTGAAGATCTGACTCACCATGCACCTGCAGCAATGAAAAGCAGCACTTCCATCTATCCAAGATGGCGCTGTGGCTTGCTATCCAAGCCTCAATGTGAGTTTGACCACATTAGCATAGCATTGCTATCCAAGCCTCAATGTGAGTTTGGCCTCATTAGCATAGCATTGCTATCCAAGCCTCAATGTGAGTTTGGCCTCATTTAGCATAGCATTGCTATCCAAGCCTCAATGTGAGTTTGGCCTCATTTAGCATAGCATTGCTATCCAAGCCTCAATGTGAGTTTGGCCTCATTTAGCATAGCATTGCTATCCAAGCCTCAATGTGAGTTTGGCCTCATTAGCATAAGCAGGAAGTGAGCAACATATTGTGTGAAAATACGAGAATATCGTTAGATCTAGATGTTATGGGATATGATTGCTAAATGTGGAACTGTAATAGTATTTTTTGAAGTAATTAACTAAAAATATAAAAGTTTAAAATAAGAAACGATGACTGTGACACAGAACGAGGCGTTCCTTATGCCTAGTTCTTACAGCCAATGGCTAATGAGCCAGTAACAGCTAAGGTGTATATGAGTTAGCCAATGGCGGATAGGGTGCAAGTATACTAACCACGCCTTTCGGTAGATGTGTTTGGCTGTGCCCCAGAATGAATTAGAATAAGCGCTTGCGCACATATGAGGCGACGGCGCTGTGGAACGCATATGCGTTCCAGCTGGAAAAAGCAAGCGTCGCACAAAGCGACCGAAGGGGCGGGTGGAAATAATCCAAAGAAGGCGCATGCGCGCTCGCATGGACCTCGCTATAGAACGCACGTGCGTTCCAACTGACGTGCGCTCCGGTTATGTAGGTTTCTGATTAATATTAATCTGGCTGGCCATACTCCATGTGGAACACACCTAGATTGCAGCTAATGTGCACTCCTACTACATGTAACTAACCATATAGCTCTTTAATTAAAATCAATCCAAATAACCATGCCTGGTTGACAGCACAAAATTGCATTCTGGCAAACAGGAAAGAAACTAATCCATGTTATGACTGCCGAAAATACAAATTAATTCATTGCACAATGTGGATGATTGCAGCAGCTCAAAGTAATGAAGCCACTACATGTTATAAAATGTATATTGAACGATGACACCATCTATAAAGCAATTCAATCATATATACTAGTGTTAATGATGGTGGTATGCTTCTATTAATGAAAAAACTACCGCTTCATGTGTTTTGTGAGTCAGATCTCCACGTACATATGAATATACATAACTGTGAAAAATGGTCACAGAATAAATTGCAAATGGTGAACATATTGTATGTTCCAATATAATGAGAAAAAAACAGAAAAAATATAGAAAAAATATACTAGAAAAATTACCAAAGACCCGGAATGTGATATTATGACATATTGATAAAGGAATTAATGTCCCATTCGACATTCATTCCTAATGGGATATAAGTCTGGAGTTCATATATCCAAAAAGTTTCGAGGCGGGATACCCCACGGGTCATAGCTCCACCTCTCCAGGGCGGGGTGTACTTGTCGATAACGACAAACTGAGTACCCTTGGGGTCCCTATGATGATGTTGCCTATAGTGTCGTGGTACGGGGTGTTTTGTGTCCCCACCTATTATTAATGCAATATGTTCGCTGACCCTGATGAAAAAGCAACGAATAGTGCGACCAACATATTGCATGCCACAAGGGCACGTGAGTAAATATGAATGAATGAATGAATGAATGAGAACTTATATAGCGCGGCACATGCGAACTGAATCGCCTCTGGGCGCTTGTTGTTCCTGTCTCCTTTGATATCAAAAGAGAAAAGTCTTGACCTTTTTCCTAAATGCTAGGTGGTTCTCCTCCAACCGAATGCTGGTTGGTAAAGCGTTCCATAGTCTGGGACCTTGGATCGCAAATCTTCTTTCTCCTTTGGACTTGAAGTTGGCTTTCGGAACCTGGAGCAGGTTCTGATTCGTGGATCGCAAAACGCGATTTGGATTATGCGCTTTTATTAATTCGCATAAGTAAAGGGGGGCATTCTCATGGACACATCTATGCGTAAGACAGAGGGCTTTAAAAGCGATTCTGTCTTTAACTGGCAGCCAATGAAGGGCTCTCAGTGAAGGTGAGATGGATTCCCAGGGTTTTTTCCCAGTCACAAGTCTGGCGGCCGTATTCTGAACGACTTGCAGACGAGCGATTTGGTATTTGGGGAGACCGAGGTAAAGGGCATTTGCATAATCCAACCTGGAGTTTACAATAGCTCCCACCACGACCGCTAGATCTTCTTTAGGGATGAACGGAGTGAGTCTGCGTAGTAGGCGCAGTAGATGGTGAGATCCGCTGACCACTGACCCTATTTGTGCGTCCATTGTCATAAAGGAGTCAAAAATGACCCCTAGGCTTTTGACTTTGGCGCTAGGGGTGATGAGCTTGCCCAAAATAGGTGGGGGAGACCACGCTGTTGAGGGTTGATTCCTTCGCTTGGCGTGAAACAGAAGAAGTTCTGTTTTCGCTCCATTGAGTTTAAGATAACTCTTTGTCATCCAATCCTCTATCAAAGAGAGACATGTCTCTAGATTGAGGTGGTGATCCTGTCTGTTGCAGATGCGGAAATACAGTTGCGTGTCATCTGCATAAGAGTGATAAAGCAGATTTTGGCTGCTAATAATCTCAAAAAGAGGACGAAGGTAGATGTTGAATAGCACTGGTGACAGAGGCGATCCTTGAGGGACTCCGCATGTTACTGTGCGTTTTTCAGACGTAAAAGGTCCTAGCTTCACTGTTTGCGATCGGTTTTCCAAAAAAGAGGAGAACCAAGATAAATCGCCTTCTGCGACCCTGGCTACTTCAGAAAGCCGAGTCAGTAACAGATTGTGGTCTACAGTGTCAAAAGCTGCACTTAGGTCCAACAGAACCAGGAGACAAGATTCTCCTTCGTCTGCGGCCTTGAGAACATCGTCCCATACTTTCAGTAATGCTGTTTCCGTCCCATGTCCGGGACGGAAGCCTGATTGCAATGGGTCAAGTAGCTTGTAGGTATCTAGATGCAGTTGCAGCTGTTGTACCACTACTTTTTCCATTATCTTAGAGAATACGTTGAGGCTTGTTATGGGACGGCGGTGGAGTGGGTCCTTGGGGTCCAGGGAGGGTTTCTTCAGGATGGGTTGGATTACACCCTCTTTCAACTGTGAGGGCACTATGCCTTCCAAGAAAGACTGGTTGATAAGCTGCGTGATGGGAGGAGCCAGGATGTCGGCGCATTCCTTCAGCAGTTTTGTGGGGATAATGTCATTTGGCGCTGCGCCATTGCGCAGAGTACAAATGACATTCTTAGTGGACTCGATGGAGATGGGTTCCAGGGTGAACTTACCTGATATCGGAGAATTACTATGGGTGCTGTGTGAGAGGCTACAGGGGGGGCTGAGGGGAGAAAAATTTTGCTGAATGCTTTCACGGATTGCCTCGATTTTATTAACGAAATAATCCGATAGCTCATTGCAAAATTCTTGTGTGTCCGAACTGGGGGCTTCAATGCATCCTGGTTTCATGGTCTGGGTGACCATCTTGAAGAGTTCGCGGGGGCGGTTTTGGGCACCGTTGATAGCCTCCGAAAAATAATTCTTCTTGGCTTGGAAAATTCCTTTGTGGTATTTTCTTGTTGTCGCCTTGTAGATGGATAGGTTTAGCTCAGAAGAACATCTTTTCCAGGCAGATTCTGCCCTTCTGCGTTCTTGCTTCAGTAACGACAGCTGGTTGTTAAACCAGCTGCGGTTGTTTTTCCGAATGCGGGTTATTCGTTTCGGCGCTACCAAGTCGGCTGACTGTAGCATGGCCGAGTTTATGGCTTTCAATGTTTCAACGGCCGTTTGATGCGGCTGGGTTGTTTCTATTTTTTTCCTTAAAGTCGTTTTGAAGAGTTCCGAGTGGAGCTTCTTCTGACATCTAGTCCAGTGTGTTGCCACTGGATTCGATGTTTTTGTTGCGGGGGGGATGGTGGAAATACTGAATATAATTGCCTGGTGGTCTGTCCATGGCAATTTTTCATTTTCCCTAATTTTTATTTCCAGAGCTTGTCTGAAAATAAGATCAAGTGTGTGACCTGAAGCATGTGTAGGCCCACATACTAGTTGCTGCAATCCTAATCCTTCCAGGTGGTCGATACAGGCGTCGGCAATGGGGTCTTGTGAGGAATTGGCCCAGAGATTGAAATCCCCTAACAGCAACAGGTGTTTGCTGTTGAGGGTATAAGTGGAGAAGAAATCCGTCCATGATGAGAGCAGCTGCGATTTTGGGCCGGGTGGCCTATAGCAGAGCAGAATGTGGACGGTCTCCTTTGAACTTGCTTGCAGTTGCAGAGTAAGGGTTTCCATGAATGGAAGAGGGTTTTGGCGGACTGGTTTGGTGATCGTAAGATGAGTCTTGTGGATCACCGCCAGGCCGCCTCCTCTTTGCCCTATTCTGTTTTCCGTTATGATACGGTAATTTTCTGGCACCAATTCTCCTAGAATGGTGTTACAGTCGGCTGTGAGCCAGCTCTCTGTAATAAAAAGACAGTCTAGATCCTTTTGTTGAATGAAGTCGCGGATTTCTAGTCGGTGTTTTACTGCCGATCTAGTATTGATCAGAGCACATGATATGTGCTTGACCTGGGGTACATGTCTGAAATGTCTAACCGTCGATCTATGATTGGTTCTCCATAGTCGCTCAGTTCTTAGGGCCTTTCTGGTGATGGCTGGCAGTATTGCGGCGCATTGCCTCAAACTCCAAATGGTCTCGGCAGAATATTGCCTACATGCCATGTTCGCCAATACACCAGGGGGGGGAGGGGGGGATTTTAGGGCAGTGGGGAGAGGAATTGGCTAAACTCCTCTCTCCTGGCTTGGTCCAGAGGAAGGCAAAAAACCCTGGCGGCGCTCGGCCAATATGCTCCGGCAGGGAAAAAATTCCTTCCTGACCCCTGTAAGAGGCGATCGGGTAACCCCTGGATCAAGTTGTAGTGGTGATTAAGATTTGGGGCTGGGTGCAGCAAAAATGGCCTGCCGATCGGTAGCAGGATCCAGACTGGTAAAGCTTCCAGATTGGGTGGATCGGTGCTACTATTTGGGGCCAGGATTACTAGACCGGGGTGTGAGGTAACTTTCCTGGGGGTATGGGGTGGGGTTCAAGTCCGTTTTCGGACTTTGGTGGCGGTTGGAGGGGGTGAGAAGCGGCGCGCCACTAGGCCGCGGGTGAAGCCGCGGCCTTTCCTAAATTGCGGCTGCCGCGATTGCTTCCAGGCCGGCGCGGATGTATCGAAAAACGCCGGCCTGGAAGCCAGAAATGCCAGAAATGGCTGAAAATTGCCAAGGATTGCAGGGCAGGTGGCGGATGGGTAGTGAGGGGGTATAGGAGGGGAGATGTGGATAGGGAGATAGCAGGGGCTTTTAAGTGGCAGCAGCTGCTGTCCTCAAAAGGACGGCCGTCTGCAGCCTCAATGAAAGGCTTACCTGCTGGAGAAGGGTGACGGAGGGAAGCCAGGGGGGTCAGGTGAAGCAGGGGGAAGCCAAGCGGTGGATTGCAGGAGGAATGGAGGGATAGTGCAGGCTTGCCTAGCAGTGTCTGTCACCGTCTGCCTGTCTGGTTTCTGGCAGGTGGGGGCTCCAGAGGGAGAGAGAAACCAGGGGATCCAGGGGCGGCTCGAGGTCGGAGCGGATCTGACAGTGGAGGCTGATGCTGGGGGAGGAAAACCCTGCCTATCTGGCTCCAGGAGCCGTACGTCCTACTCTTAGGACGCACGCCGATTACTACTGGAGTCAGTTCAAGCCCTGGGGAGGAGTCACTCTTTCAGCAATATACAATATATTTAGTCGCACAAGTGCAGAACGTTTTGATTTTGTATTGTTTCTTGGTGACTGATGATGAAAACTCTGAAATTTTTCGTGTAGTGAGAGCATTGTGATGACACACTTTGCATCTCCTGCAAGGATAAAAACCAACTAAATCATGGAAGAACGAACTCTTTACGGGAGGGTTGATTATATTTGGAGCAATCTTGCTCTGTAGTGAAGGAACTCCCTTGAACACTATCTTTGCCTGTTCAGGCAATAAAGGACCCAATATCTTGTCTCCTCTAAGGATATTCCAATGTTTATTGAAAATGGTCTTAATTTGCTTATACTGAGTAGAATAAGTAGTCAGCATAGCGAACTTGAAGCCATCGTCTGTAGGGTGTTTAGGTTTGACAGATATTAGTGACCTCCTATCCAATAAAAGGACTCTTTGTAACTCGAGATCTATATCACTAGCCGAATATCCCTTATCTACAAACCTCGATTTCAAAATCTCGGCCTGTACAAGATAGGTGTGATCATCTGTACAGTTTCTGCGTATTCTAAGGAATTGACTACGCGGAACCGAACGGAGCCACGAGGGATGGTGACAGCTCCCCATGGGAATGTAACCGTTACGGTCCGTCGGTTTAAAATAGGTCTGGAAGTTGAATTTACCATTCACTATAGTTATCTCTAAGTCCAGAAAATGGATCTTAGTGGGGCTAAACTCATATGTCAAAGAAATGCCCCTATCGTTGTTGTTCAGAGACTCAAAAAAGGTCTTCAAAGACTCTGGACTGCCATTCCATAGGAGGAGGATGTCGTCTATGTACCTGGCCCACAGGCCCAAGGATGGAACAGTGTGGGCATAGACGACATCCTCCTCCCACTTGGCCATAAAGAGGTTCGCTAAACTGGGTGCGAACTTGGCCCCCATGGCGACGCCTCTTAGTTGTAAAAAATAACGTTGGTCAAACCAAAAATAACTGTGTTTAGTGGCGAACTCTAAGAGTTCAATAACATAGTCACTTTGAAATGAAGCGAGAGACTGCTCTCTGTTCAAAAAGTGCTGTACAGCTTCTATGCCTAAATGGTGGGGAATACAGGTGTATAGAGAGGCCACGTCTGCTGTGACCATAATACACCCTTCCTGTACTGCTATACCCTCCAGAAGGCGAATGGTATCGCCTGTATCCTTAATATATGAAGGAGTCTGTTTGACCAGGGGCTGAAGATAAAAATCAATATAGCGGCCTATACGTGAAGTGACCGAATTGATGCCACTCACGATGGGTCTTCCAGGTGGTTGGATGGGATCTTTATGTATTTTGGGCAAATATATTGTTGGAATTCTGGGTACTTTGGGAATTAAATATAATTTTTCTTTCTTGTTTAAAATTTTGAGATCAAATCCCTTGTTTACAAGGGTTTGTAACTGTTTTTTGTATATTGTAGTTGGATTATTGGGAATCTCCTGGTACGTGCCAGGTTCACCAAGAATACGACGCATTTCTTGTTCGTATTGCGTTTTGTCTAGGACCACGATCCCACCGCCCTTGTCAGCAGGACGAATGATCAAATCCTTGTTGTCACACAAGGATCTTACGCCCTGGCTAGACAGGGGCTGTGTAGAAAATCGTTTTTCTTTTAATTGGGACAAATCTTTGAGGACTAACTCCTTAAAAATCTTGACGGCGGGGGCAACAGCAACAGGGGGATTGGAGAGAGACGGATTCGATAATCCAGAATGAACTGTCCCTGAAGTTGCTGCCCGGCCGTCTGTCTGATAGGTGTTAGATACCATATATCGCTGGATGTTAATCTTGCGTATAAATTTTTGCACGTCGATAAACGTGCCAAATTTATTTAGTGGTTTAGAGGGAGCAAACTTGAGACCTTTGTCAAGCACAGATTGTTCGGCAACGGTCAATGTTTTGGAACTCAAGTTAAATACTCCCTGGCCTCTTATACCCTCCTTCTCTTTTCTCTTCTGTATACGCCTTCCTGCTCGGCATCCTCTCTTTGGTTTGGACCTTTGGAGTACCAGGGATGGCCTCCGTGAAAACCCTGTTCACCATGACCATTTGGGTCCTGATAGCCACGATGCTCTGAGGTTTGTTCATAACCACCACGTGACTGGTGTGGCCAAACACATCTACCGAAAGGCGTGGTTAGTATACTTGCACCCTATCCGCCATTGGCTAACTCATATACACCTTAGCTGTTACTGGCTCATTAGCCATTGGCTGTAAGAACTAGGCATAAGGAACGCCTCGTTCTGTGTCACAGTCATCGTTTCTTATTTTAAACTTTTATATTTTTAGTTAATTACTTCAAAAAATACTATTACAGTTCCACATTTAGCAATCATATCCCATAACATCTAGATCGAACGATATTCTCGTATTTTCACACAATATGTTGCTCACTTCCTGCTTATGCTAATGAGGCCAAACTCACATTGAGGCTTGGATAGCAATGCTATGCTAAATGAGGCCAAACTCACATTGAGGCTTGGATAGCAATGCTATGCTAAATGAGGCCAAACTCACATTGAGGCTTGGATAGCAATGCTATGCTAAATGAGGCCAAACTCACATTGAGGCTTGGATAGCAATGCTATGCTAATGAGGCCAAACTCACATTGAGGCTTGGATAGCAATGCTATGCTAATGTGGTCAAACTCACATTGAGGCTTGGATAGCAATGCTATGCTAAATGAGGCCAAACTCACATTGAGGCTTGGATAGCAATGCTATGCTAAATGAGGCCAAACTCACATTGAGGCTTGGATAGCAATGCTATGCTAATGAGGCCAAACTCACATTGAGGCTTGGATAGCAATGCTATGCTAATGTGGTCAAACTCACATTGAGGCTTGGATAGCAAGCCACAGCGCCATCTTGGATAGATGGAAGTGCTGCTTTTCATTGCTGCAGGTGCATGGTGAGTCAGATCTTCACTGATTGGACTGTAATTCACTGTTTTTACATAAATTGGAGTGGGCTACAGTGGAGAGACACCCCAGACGAAGTGCTCTGTCCACGAAACGCGTCGGGAGGACTCCACTGCCGCCCTACTTGTATACAAGCATTTTTTATTCAGCTAAAATGTAAGTTTGATAGCTGTAAATAAATATTTTATTTTTCTACTTAAACGGGATTACGCTATGTGGCCACTTCTTTCTCTTATCTCTTATACAAACCATTTTCTATGAGAATATCCACTTGGGGATCGCACTCCCAGCTGGGCTTCATCCATCCATCCCACGGAGGTCCTGCTGACCATTCAAAGTATTGCCTTGCCAAGGAGCCCATTGTGATATCAGCCACTACAAGCCTAATTTGACTTTCAGTGGCGTAAGCCATCTGAAGTCAACTGGTTCTGGTAAGCCTGCATTGCTTTCGGTGGTGGGAACAACACAGTGGAGAAGTCATTATTTGTTATTCACCAATCATCAGATTGACTATTACTTATTTATATCAGGATTTGTTTTATTTTCCTTTCACGGGACATTATTGCACTTGTCAGTCAGTGGCTAATAATTTACACATGTATTTCCAAAGAAATGAACAATCACTGTTGTTTTTCAATGTATATATGTTTCTATATGTGATTAATTGTATCCAACAACGGGTGTCATCTCACTTTCACACTGTTCATCACACACGAGTTACACAGTGCTTGTCCCTGGATTTTCCAGGGTCCTTTATTTGTTTTACTTTACACAAAATGTGTTTATTCTTTTTTTGTGCTTCTGACTGTCATTAACAGACAGTCACTTTAAAGCGCTACACATTTCCTACACATCCTGTTAGTTACCAAAAATCCTAACTTTTTAATTGTGCATTACAGGACAAACATGTCCCCATCGAGACGAAACGTTGGAAGGCGACGTTCTGACGTCACCGTGTCAAGTGATCAGACCCGGAAGATACGGGCTGCATGTTCGAGGAGCCGGCCAGCTCGTTCTTTGATGATTTTAGGTCTACATGTTTGATGTAAGTCTACATCTTTTTATTATATATTACATTTTGAGAAAACTATGCTATATGAGTTTTCCTTTCTTTATGGCACATCCCACATTGGTACCTTGCTTGAGGCAACTCAATATTGTGACTGCCCCTCTCTGAAGAAACGCTTTTGAGGATACCATCAGTATATGCCGTTTATGATCTCCCGTAACTAAGAGTTTATAGAGTTTCGGTAGGCAGTGTGCAACTGTGGTGGAGGTGTTTCTATCATCACCCTTTCCTGGAAGTTGGGGATTATTTACACCTGGGAGATCACTGAAACCGATCATCTGCTTTGTTATTTGGACTTTATGGTGGATAATGGTTAACCCATAACTGTTCACAAGACTTATTGATTTATTTAATGTTCACAGTTTGATCACTGTCTGTCATCACCATTTGCGCTGGTTTCAGTGCATTTTTGGTAATACACACATTAGCGCAACTTTTTGTCCTTTTACATCACAGGACAAAGGATGATTTATATATTCATGACTACTTGGGATGTCCCAAAGTACTGAACATGAGGGGTGAGCAATAGGGATGAGCTCCGGCGTGTTCGCACAGCCCACATGCAGAGCCCGCCAGGAAGTCTGCATGGCGCTGCGCTAATCACAAGCAAGGAGACATTGTCCCGATTAGGGCCGATCCTAGGGTCACAGGCGCCTTGGTGCAAAAATATTTCTGGTGCCCCCACATGAACTCCTCCCCTTTACAAATGTTTCTATGGCAATGACTCAACCACAGAGATGCTCCCCCACAAAGATTTCATTACCCTGGGATCCTTACATGATCTCTTAACAATAAACAAAATACAGGAAGAGAAGTAGAGTACTTTATTGGGACCTGGAGGGTGGGCTCTGTGATGGACACAGTGAGGGCTTCTGTTAGAGAGTCTGTTAGATGTTTGGTGCCCCTACCTCTGCAGGCGCATGGGTGCAATGCATCGTGCCTAGGATCGGCCCTGGTCCTGATGTTTGGCTGCAGAGATCGGGAAATGTCTCCCTGCCTGTGGTTAGCTCAGCATCGTGTAAACTTCCTGGCGGGCTCTGCACGTGGACTGTGCAAACACGCCGGAGCTCATCCCTATTAAGCAATATTACAAGGCCAACCTGCCCAAAACAGAATAGGGGAGAATGCCACTACAAAACTGCCTACAAGATCTTTCACTGAAAACTGGCATCTGCACAGACATTAACATCAATCTGTTAGAAGTTGTAAATGTGTGACGGGAATGCTGGGTAGCAGCTTTTTAAACTTGAGCAACAGAAGCTTGATGCTGGATTTCTCAGAAAGCACTGACACTCCTGGTGGAATGGGCATTAATAGGAAAAAAGGGGGAATCTTGCCTTTAATACCATAGGCCTGAGGAATGGAACACCCCCCCCCCCCACCCCCCCAAGAAAAGAGCAGGTCTGTTTCTTCCTGAGCAATCGGGTTAATTTACTAAAGCTAGAGAGTGCAAAATCAGTCTCACTTCTGCATCGAAACCAATCAGCTTACAGGTTTCATTACCAAAGCTTAATTGAACAATCTGAGGTTAGCAGCTGACTGGTTTCTCTGCAGAAGTGAGACTGGATTTTGCACTCTCTAACTTTAGTAAATAATCCCCACTGTGTCGTGTTATTGTCTAACTGCACCCTGACAGGGAGACCAGAGGGTAGACAAACCAGTGGTAGAAGAGTCGACAGATTTACCCGAAGTCCTAGAATGTTGACTGGTAAATTCCACCCCTCTAAAAACCACGCTGCCCAAACAGAGGTTTTCTGAAACACCTCCCCAAGCCTACAGGCTGGCATCGATCACCAAGACCTTCCAATTTATTGACAAAAAAAAAAAGACTTTCCTGTATCCAGCATCTGCATGCATATTCATCATTCCAGAGCTGACCTGCTCCTGGGAGTATGATAAAGTCCGAGGACTCCTGATGTTCATCCTATACTGACAGATACACAATTGAAGAGCTTTGGAGTAAAACTGGGAATAATTGATGGAATCAAAAGGTGGTTACTATCTTTCTGCCAGTATCTCCATACAGGAATAAAACACTAATTTTGAGAACCAAGCTTAAAAACACCAGACGTTGTGTGGGAACCAAAACACTAAATTGAACCTTTCCAGGATCTATGCCATCTAATGGATATTTGACATCAGCTTCTGAGTCAAATGCTCAAAGAGAAGCAGGTCATCCAAATAACCCGCAAGGTTAATATTCAGTTGCTCACCAACCCCAGAACCAATACCACATTCTGGGAGGGTGTTGATAGGCTGAAGGGCAACACCACAAACAGATAGGGCATCCTCTACTGCGAATTGCAAAAAAACATTGGCAAGGCTGGAAAATCAGGTTGTGTATAGAGGCAACCTTGATATCCACCGAACCAAGTACCAACTGGGTAGATTCCATCCTGAATTTTGTGATTTCAGGAATTTGTTGCGACTTTTGAGGCCTGATATCTTTGTTTGGCCTGGGAACTGTAAACAAGCTGGAATAGAAGCCATAAGACATCAGCCTTTCCAGAGTTTTAATAAAACCTATTTATTGTGGTTCCACATATGCCCTTGAGAGTGTAAGTGTGGAGGGGGAAATCAAGGAAACACTGTCCGAGGCTTGCTGCTTACAAAAAGGAACTCTTCTTGTATTCTGAAGGCATCACCAGTTTTTGACCTGTCATCTTCACCACATACTTCAGTGTGAAGAGAATGCTTTTCCCAAAAAGCATCCAAGTATGTTTGCCCTCAAAAGAAAATCAATGGGCTTCCTGCAGAGAAGTACCGCTGACAGACATTTGAGCCATACAACCCTGCTTATGTGAACAGACATGGTACCCAACCAAGAAAGCTGCCTTATGGAATTTTCAAAGGCATTTACTAAGAAACTTAAAGCGGAAGTAAACCCTTCTATCATTTTCAGCCAAGGAAGCTGCCATCTTTGCCTATGTTTAATCTTCAACTGCCGTGGTGCTGCACATGTGATCAGTTATGACACCAGCCATTGGATGGTTTGACAGTTTGGTTGAGAGCACAACCAATGTGACAGTTGGCAATCCCGGCATGCCGGAAATGTAACTGCTTTTTGAAACTGTTAAATCGATGGATTTACTTCCGCTTTAATGCTCTTGAAAAATCTTCCAGGAACTGCCATACAGCAGGAGCCCCTGGATTGAATTCTCTGAAACAAAGCATATGCTTTGAGGGCTTGGCACACTTCTATTGCATCAACTGCAGGCTGCAGAGCCACTCCTACCAGAGAGAAGCACACCTTAAAGAAGGAACCTCATCCATCGGGACCCCCAGGGCCTTTTTTTCCCCCCAAGTAGGAAGTAGCCAGGTCAACAACCATAGGACCCAGTCTCCATCAGGTATTTCTGAGTAAATTGCTTCCTCTGTGTCCCCAGGTTGGCCAAATCGGCATACGTTAATTCCTGCAAGTGAGGGTGCACTGGGAAGGATTTGGGTTGTTGTGTTGGCTACCAGGACTCAAACTAGGTAACTTAACTACAATCTAAGGCTCAACATGTAGCCGCTTGTGGAAAGCAGGCAAAATGGTGTCTGTGCATTCACAGTCATACATGGTGATATCATTACGCACATGCATCATGCCAATCCATCCTATTTGAACACCGCTACTGCAGTGTAGTGCTTCTCATAGAAATCTAGTCCAGCTGCAGTGCGAGTTTCCTTTAAGAACTCGACTTTCCCTCAGGGGGTTCACTGCCACAAACCTGCACCCTGACAACAAAGTCACATGGCAGACTTTACCCTGGAGATTGTTCTCATAGGACCCAATGCCAACTGGCAACATTACAGGCCATCCTAGTTCATCTGTAGACAAATACATCACCTAAAAACACAAGCTAAAAAATTTGGTTTAGCTAATCTGGGAGGGGTTATGCTTGGGTTGGGAATTCCTGCCTTGTTTGGCCAGTGTCCAATCACCTGAAAGCAGCAGCCCAACCCAAGTGCTCACAATAATGAAGTGCCTTGTGTCCTGTGATGCATGAGTAAGAAAATCTATTTTGCATGTTTAGCTCGGTGTACATTCTAAAGCATATTGCAAGAAAGAAGGCAAGAAGTCCATATGGAAAAAAGACCTAGGGGTTCATGTATAAAACGTTTGCTAAGCCATATGACAAACATCCACAAAAATTTGCCCTATTTTCTGAATTATTTGTAGTTCTGATATCATCAGCACCACCTAGTGGCCACAATGCTTTTTTCCCTCTGGAAATTCATCAATTAGGAAACAAAATAATTTTGTGGCCACTAGATGGCGATGATGGTATAGGAATCACACATAGTAGTAGTAGTATAGCAATTTGTCACATCTACAAAACAAATGTTTTATGCAATAGCTTAAAAAAATAAAATAAATGAAAATTAGCACAGGAGACATCATTTACAGTTAGTTGCCCGGATTCACAGACATCGGTACACATTTATGCCCCGTAGCGCATCTCTTTTACGCTACGCCGACGCAGCGCAGAGAGACAAGCATGGAAATCACAAAGCAAATACTCCCAACGTTGCAGCAGTGTGGCGTATATTGCGTATGCCGGCGTAGGTGGAAGTGGGTGTGACCCCATGCAAATGATGGTCCGAGCATGGTGCAGTGTTTTGCGCCGGGCGGATCATGAACGGCGCATGCGCCTTGACGCGGACGTATGCCCATCACCCCTATGTGCATGCTCACAACTACGCCGGCACAACTTCCTTAGATACGCCGAGCACATAAATACACCCAGCCATACGCCTGCCCAGCGCAAAAGTATACCAGCTTGCATGTCTTCCCCCTGGAGCAGAGTAAGTTTGCGGTCAGAGCCATGTCCGATACTGAGGTAGACAGGGACAGGAGGGAAAAAAAAATTCTCGGCAGATGAGAGTGCTATCCTGACGACACGTACCTCCATGGGGCACAGAGTTCCAGGACCAGCAGGGCCAGGAAGCAGGAGATCCTCCAGAAGATCACCCTGGAGGTCAATACCCTTGGGCATGAATCCAGGACCAGCAAGGACATCAGCAAAAAGATCAACGACATGCGTCGGCGTGTCCGGGATAAGCTGGCCAGCATCAGAAGGCACCTCAGGGGCACGGTAGGCGGACCAGCTTCTTCTGTGAGGTTGACACCTGAGGAGGAGGTCATTGCCAGTTGTCTGGAGCGGGAGCAGTTGGAGGGCCTGGAGGGCTTTGACTCCAGTGAACAGGACTTGAGGACAGGTAAGTGTGTAGCATGTGAGGGGGTGGAAGGGAACATGTGACAAGTGTGTGGGTCCACCAACATGTGAATGTTTTGTGTCATCCACAGATGTGCTGGAGGGAGCTGGGCCATCTTCTGCCTGTATCCGACCCACGCCATCCCTGGAACATCAGCCTCAGCCTCAGCCTCAGCCTCAGCCTGACCCCCTGGGAAGCCATGAGACATTGGTGGAGGGGAGTGCCCAAACCTCTGCTCTAGAGGTAGTTGGATCTCCATCTAGAGGAATGCCTCTATCTTGAGGAGGTTTCCATCTTCCCCGACCCTCTCAGACCTCCACGACCATCAGGGGAACCCCCTCCAGGGCTATTCTGTCCAGACGGACTCAACCGGCTACTTCCCCTAGAAAGGCTCTGGCCAAGACTAGGGGTGTAGCCGGTTCCCTCCAAGAAGGGCTTGAGAGGGAGCAGGCACGGCAGACGCACCACATGGCCGATATTGCCGGCGACCTGCACAGAGTGGCTGACAGCCTGGTCTCTTTTCCTGAGTCCTCGGATATGCAGCAGTGCCTCACACAACAGGCTGCCATTGCCCAGGCCATAACGGACTGCCTGCAGGACATCAATGCAAACTGCGCAGCCATGGCCACAAGCCTCTGTGACCAAAGCTAGACCCTAGATGCCATGCATGACCACATGTTAGCAGGGGGTCCCTCGTCATCTGTGGTCCAGGGATCTGGGGACGTGCAGGCCACCCAGGACCGGCACACTGCGGCTATTGTGGAGCTGCAGGTCACAGCATATGGGATCCTGGCAGAGTTGAAGGGCCTGGGGGAGGATGTGCAGGCCAATACTATTGCCATCCAGAGGGTCGGCAGAACAGGCGCCTCCAGCGGCAGACCAACGCCCACCAGCTGCGGATGCAGGCAGATACTAACACCGTTCTGACCCACATTGCCGTTGCGTTGGAGGGCATGCAGGCTACATCTGCCATCAGATCTAGGAGCGACAGACCAGGGGATGAACCTCCTCATGATGCCCCACCCCCCGAGTCGCCCCCCAGACAATTTAGGAGCCGTACCCGTGGCACGAGGCCTGGCCCACGAGAGGGAAAATGACTGTCCTCTGAATTTTTTCTGCTCAGAGTATGAGCTTTATATTTTTTTATGTTGGGCGTGAACAGATGTATGTGCCGTCCTCCTGTAAGTGCATGATCCCTATATTTTTCTTTTTTTGTTACTGCACACTGTGAGGAGTGCAGAAGTGGTGCCCGGACACCAGTTTGCAGGGGCAGGGTTTTCCCGGTGCTGCTACAGTGTGACTGGTGTGTGAGAGTGTGTATGTGTGTGTGTGACATTCCTGCCAGCAAGACGTGTCACCTTGGCCCGTCAGGGAGAGGTTATCCCCACAACCGTATGAATGTGGTATGAATGGACAGCAACATCATTGGGGCCTTGGCGTGGCGTTGCTGCTCCCCAAGTCTCGTGCGGTGGACTTGGGCTAAAACAATGTGAGGTGGATGTGGTGTGTGTGAGCTAGGGACCACAGTGGTGTGCATGCCTGCATTGTCCGTGTGCAATGATGAATGCGTGTGTTTAACGTGCAAAGATACGTTCCACGAGGCAACTCTTGACTGCTGTTCCTTCAGCAGACGGGGTAGCCTCGGTTAGGGGGGGGGTACTGTGTGGTTCGGGGGTCAGGTCATCACATATGTCAATCTCCAGGCCCTTTCTCATGGCATAGTTGTGTAGCTCGCAACATGCACTGATGATCTGGCACACAAAGTTTGGGGAATACAACAGGGCCCCCCCCAGACTTATCCAGGCATCGTAAACGGGACTTCAGGATGCCAAATGTGCGCTCCACCACTGCATGGGTGCGTATGTGTGCCGCATTGTATCTTCTCTCTCCTTTGGGGATTCCGGTATGGAGTCAGGAGATGGGGCCCAAGTGCATATGCCGAGTTACCTGGAAGGGAAAAGACAGGAGGATGTTAGTAGTGCATGTGCCCCTCGTGATGTCTGCATCATGGGGTCGGACAGTCATGCCTGACACCCATGTCACTCACCAACCAGCCAGCTGTCCCTGTACACGTTCTGTTTGAATTCTGCTGGGATGTTGCTTTGACGGTATATGTAGCTGACGTGGCTGGCCCCGGGGTGTTTGGCACGGATGTGCCATATGAGGCATTGGGCATCGGCTATCACCTGTACGTTGATGGAATGCCACTGCTTATGATTGCGGTATATGTGCTCTGTGGCACAGGGGGGCCGTAGTCCCACATGTGTGCAATCAATGGCCTCGATGGTGCGTGGGAATCCGGCAATTCTGTAGAAATCTTGCATTGCCTTCTGCCGCACATGCTCATGGGTAGGTTTGATGATGTGGTGGGATATGCATGTGAGGATTGCGGGGACAACCTGGTGCACGCATCTGCTCATGCTGGATTGTGACATTCCAGAAACGACTCCACTTGTACGTTGGAAAGATCCACTGGCGAGGAAATGGAGTGTTGCCAGTACCTTGAACAGTGGCTGCACTGCATGTGAGCCTTCCGTCTGGCTGGTGATTTCATCATGCAGGGCTGTGGCTAATTCCAGGATGGCATCAGGGCTGAATCGTAAGATGCAATACACCTTCGATTCCCCCATGCCAAAGTCATTCATCCGCGTTCGGTAGATCCTCTCCTGTGCCCTCCTCCGTGCCTGTGGATGCAGTAGTGCTATGACCATGTCTGCGCCTGGCATGTTGGCATACGGATGTGTTGTCCTGCAAGTGTGGTTGCTCAGCTCGTCCATAACGGTGCTGCTGCAGCTGCTCTCCAGCTGACCTGTGCACGTCTGTTGCTGAGTTGCACCTGCTTTATGGGTAATAACTTTGCGCCGGACGTACAACTTACACACACATCCCGTAGCCTGCGTCGAGCGCATGTACGTTCATGAATCGCCGTATCTCCCTCATTTGCATATACGTCCAGCGTAAATATGCCTGCCCTTTCCTGCCATTCATACAAGCCGTAGCACAGGTTCTATGAATGGAGGAGGCACAGCTATTATTCTTCTGCCCACCCCCCCATTCAGAGATCCTGTGTCATTCATAGACACTGTAACATATAACGAAAGGAGAAGAAGCAACACAAGGGACCCATCATGCAATGCATACTAGCCCATTATGCTGTTACTTTGCAGGGGGAAAGAAGAGGAAGTAAAACCCATCACATTACTGACAGATCATGACTTGAATCTCCTCCTCACAGATTCTTTTATCCATTTCAATGAAGGCAAATGACTAAGCACATTTGTAAAGCATAGCGATGCACCTTGTATAGGTGTCGCAGCACTGCAATACGCCTACCTTATAAACAGATCCCTGCGTTTTGTTTTTTTATAAAATATGATATACATATATTGTTTGCATAAATATGCAATATATGAAAATCAGCAGCTTCTGACAGAGTACAAAGAATAAAGTACTTACAGTTTTAGGCACAATGACTTCGTACAATTACATGGCTTTCTTGGGCGACTTGTTGATTCTGAAGAAATTATGCTATGAAGGTGAAAGACAAGAAAGAATATACTTTTAAATTTCTCAGCTTTTAAACTAAACCCGCAAAGATATATTTATCCTCAAAACCCTCACTGTGAAACGGGAATGTAAACAATATCAAAGCAATTTTCTAATTTGTGGTGTATAATTTGTTAACCACTTCAGCCCCTGCAAAGTTCCAGTACATCGCCAGGTTGAAGGGGTTATACCAAGATGATGCCTGCAGCTACATTTACCATTCCGATAACTTATTTTTTTCCAGCCGGTATTGCTCTTTAATGTAAAAGTAATCCTGGTGTCTCATTAGCTGTTGGATTGCCTTTACAAAAGGTGGAATGCCGCTGCCCCCCTTCTTCCCGGTTCTGCCGGCTGACAATAGATGACCAGGAGCTTTGAACGTCCCCGTCTAAGGTCTAAGCAACTGAAAGTGATGAGAATCTTGCCACTCCCTGTTTTGGTTTAATGTAAACAAGCCGTTACCAGCCTGTGAAAGCACTGGATGAAACCGATCTTGGTTTGATCTGATGCTTTTAAAAAGGGACAAAGGAGGGTTTTGGGGTCTAAGACCCCAGATCTCTCAGTAGAGAGTACCTGTCAATGCCTATGATATCATAACCATGAATGTTGTTCATCCCCTGTGATAGCAATGTGAATAATTATTTTAGAGACAATGTAAAAATGTAAATATTAAATAATAAAATCATTTAAAGCGCAAAGTTAAAAACGCACGCATCAGACCAGCATGCATATATAAACAAACATCGATCCGGCGATCACACCACACATATGAGGCATCACCGCCAACTTTAGAGCTAGTGAGCCATAATTCAAGCACCATGCCTTCTGCTTAAATTTAAAATGGTAACCTGTAAAGGCTTTTAAAGTGTTGCCTACAGATAATTTAATGTACCGTAGTTTGATGCCGTTCCACAGGCATGCGCAATTTTAAAGCGCAACATGTTTAGTAGGGTTGTCCCGATACCACTTTTTTAGGACCGAGTACAAGTACCAATACTTTTTTTCAAGTAGTCGCCGATACCGAATACCGATACTTTTTTTTAAATGTGTCCCCAAATGCAGCCATGTCCTTCACATATGCAGCCATGTCCCTTCAGCCATGTCCCTTCAGCCATGTCCCTCACATATGCAGCCATGTCCCTTCAGCCATGTCCCTCTAGCCATGTCCCTCACATATGCAGCCATGTCCCTCACATATGCAGCCATGTCCCTTCAGCCATGTCCCTCACATATGCAGCCATGTCCCTTCAGCCATTTCCCCCATACCTTTGCCGCCGAAAGCCGCCGCATGGAGAAAATCGCAGCATTCATTTGAATAGCTGTTTTGCCCGCACGTATAGACACTCCCCCTTGCTCGGGATTGGACAGATCACGATCACCCATCCTATCCAAATGAAAGCTGTGATGTTCCTGCATGCCGTTTAACCCATGCGGCGGCTTT
The DNA here is from genome assembly GCA_029574335.1 of Rana kukunoris. Taxonomy (NCBI): domain Eukaryota; kingdom Metazoa; phylum Chordata; class Amphibia; order Anura; family Ranidae; genus Rana; species Rana kukunoris. Next base: position 367,020,537 of record CM056049.1, read on the forward strand.
CGATGCGGCGGCAGCGGCGGAAGGGGGGGGGGGGGGGAGTATTCTATTTAGGTATCGGGGGTATTTGCGGGAGTACAAGTACTCCCGCAAATACTCGGAATCGGTCCCGATACCGGTATCGGGACAACCCTAATGTTTAGTATGCATTTACTTGGCAGAACATCATCTTTTATATATTTTACCAAAAAATTGGGCATTATATTGGGTCTGTGTGCACCAAAATTCATTAGTATTAATCCCAAAAGTAAACATTATATTGCAGATTCCCAATTTTTAGGCTTTATGTACACTGACCTACATTTACTGCAGCAAAAAGCAAAACGCGGCTAAATCGATTATTTTCACATTTAGAAAAGGGAGATTGAAGCTTACCTATATGCGGCAGCTCCTAAACTCTGCTAAAAGCTTAAGTCTGCATGGACACATAGGCTTTTGTGGAAGGAAGGAAGGAAGGAAGGAAGGAGGAGGCTCCAAAAGGAAGAAATATGAAGCGTAGGGAAGCCTCGGAAGGGGGGGGGGGGTTCGTCTTATATGGTGAGCACAGGCAAATAAAAAACCGTGAAAAAAATGTAAAATTAGGGGGTCGTCTTATACACCCGATACACCGGCAAATACGGTATATGCAGGCACTTTCAAGTGCTTCACATAACAATTACCAGTTTAGCAACTTAACATAAATAAAAGATTCACTTTTATTCACTTTGCATTACTTCAGGGCTTGACAAATTTGCTTGGAATCTAAGAGCCAGCTAAAAAAGTTAGGAGCCAGGAATGAGCCCCGTCCCTCCGAGCTCGCGCGCAGAAGCGAACGTATACGTGAGTAGTGCACGCATATAAAAGCGGTGTTCAAACCACACATGTGAGGTATCGCCGCGATTGGTAGAGTGAGAGCAATAATTCTAGCCCTAGAACTCCTCTAACTCAAAACATGCAACCTGTAGAATTTTTTAAACGTAGCCCATGGAGATTTTAAAGGGTAAAAGTTTGACGCCATTCCACGAGCGGGCGCAATTTTGAAGCGAGACATGTTTGGTATCAATTTACTTGGCATAACATTATCTTTCACAATATAAAAAAAATTGGGCTAACTTTACTTAATTTAAAAAAAAAGTACGGTGTGCCAGAAAGTATTGCAATTACTGCCATTTTATTCTCTAGGGCAGGGATCTCCAAACTACGGCCCTCCAGCTGCTGTGGAACTACACTTCCCATGAGGCATTGTAAAACTCTGACATTCGTAGACATGACTAGGCATGATGGGAATTGTAGTTCCTGAACACCTGGAGGGCCGTAGTTTGGAGACTCCTGCTCTAGGGTGTTAGAATAAAAAATATATATAATGTTTGGGGTTTCTAATTGGAGGGAAGGATGTAAAAAACAGACAGGGGAAGCTCCATTAGCATTGCTGGTTGTCTTGTCATACCAAAGGCCACCACAAGATGGCGCCAAATCACAGAAAGAAAGCATAGGCCTTCAGAAGGCCGTAAAGCCGCAGCCTGACACGATGTTGCGGCGGGGGAGGTGGGGGCACACGGAGACACAGGATGCCCCAGGTGCCAGGTCGCTAATTCTAGTCGCAATGGCGCCCTGGCGCCTGGGGTTTGTCGAACCCTGCATTACTTGAATATTTCATTAACAGCAAAACATTCACAAAAACATACAAGTGTATATGCTACCTATTTTATATCATAAAAGCTTGCTTTTAGAATGTCCAATCCCTTAAAAATCTACCGGTTTGAAAATGATAAAACAAAAATTATACTCACCCATTTAGTGGTCCACGGGGCTGATTCTGTGAACTCTGAGTAGCAGATAATCCTGCATTGCTTGCTATGGAAACATATGAAGACTGCTGCAACTGTACAAGAGCAACATAAAAAAAAAATTAACTGATATGTAAACAAACAAAAAGTTTTAAAATCTATACTGATGAACAACTCCAGCCACAAGGTGTTTATTGCTGTATCTACCTTCCATTTTGTTCTGGTGAACACAGGCTGTGAGGAAAATCTCCCTACAGGCACATACACTGCAATGAACCCTTAGGCCTCATGTACAATGCTGCTTCTAAACGAATGTTAGGAGCAGTTGGGCGTTTTTTTTTCCACAACTGCCCCTGAACTCTCCTCTATATTATCTTATCATTACATGTCCACAGTCGTTTATAGGCAGTTGAGTTTAGAACCTTTTTTTGGAACGCAAAAAAATGCACTCAAAAGCCGAGTTTACAGGCATTTCAAAACGTGGCCACAAGTGTTTTTTATTTTTTGGCTTTTATAATAAAACAAATAATTATATATATATATATATATATATATATATATATATATATATATATATATATATATATATATATATATATATATATATATATATATATATATAACTTTTTTTTTTTGTAGCACGGCTTATATATATATATATATATATATATATATATATATATATATATATATATATATATATATATATATATATATACATATATATATATATATACACACATACATATAGAAGCCGTGCTACAAAAAAAAAAAAGTTATGATTCCAAACATCAAGTTATGCAATAGGAAAAAATAGTCCATAAAACTCAAATAAGTGCAATCTTGAGATCAATATTTTCTCCACCACCACCACCACCACATAAAATGCACGCTTACCGAGATTCCACCAAGAATTTTGACTTAGACACCTTGACGTTAGCTAATATTGTACTCCCAAAAGTAGTCATTCCCAATCTACTGAGTATTAAGGCCACATTATTTGCATGGAAACACATAGGGCCAGATTCACATACAATTACATTGGTGCAGAGTATCAGAGATACACTATGCCGCCGTATTTTACCTGGCTCTACGACAAATTCATGTAGATTTTGGCCCGTAACGTACGGCGGCGTAGTGTATTTCTCGCGGCGGAATCGAAATACGCGATTAGGGGGCGTGAAGCATTTAAATTAGGCGCGTCCCCGCGGCGATCGAACTGCGCATGCTCCGTTCAGAAATTTTCCGCCGTGCATTGCGCGAACTAACGTCGATACGTCATTTGTTGTTTGAGTAGTGTCGTTTACGTACATTCCTATTCCCGGACGACTTACGTAAAGAATAAAAACAACCGTTGAAATTCGACGCGGGAACGACGGCCATACTTAACATGGGCTGTCTAATATTAGACCAGATAAAAGCTGGAATAACTTTACGCGGCAAAAAGATGACTACAGATGCCGTAAGAGATTGCGAATGACGCTCGTAACTTCGTGGATCGTCGGAAAAAGCTAATTTGCATACCCCGACGCGGAAAACGACGGAACTCCACCCAGCGTCTGCAAAAATAGGATTTTTTATGACAGCTTACCTGTAAAATCCTTTTCTTGGAGTACATCACGGGACACAGAGCGGCAATCCATTACTATGTGGGTTATAGAGTCTACCTTCAGGTGTGGACACTGGTGTAATTAACTACACAGGAAGTTCCCTCCCTATATAACCCCTCCCATACTGGGAGCTCCTCAGTTTTTGTAGCAAAGCAATAAGTGTCCCAATATCCCCAAACAAGAGGGGCGGGAGCTCTGTGTCCCGTGATGTACTCCAAGAAAAGGATTTTACAGGTAAGCTGTCATAAAAAATCCTATTTTCTTTATCGTACATCACAGGACACAGAGCGGCAATCCATTACTATGTGGGATGTCCGAAAGCAATGCTTACTGAGGGGAGGGAGACACAAACAACGCAGGCCGCCATCAGATGTGAGGATCTATAATGCTGCCAGATGCATACTGCGCCAAAAAGCTGCATCCTTTTGCCCTCCTATGTACATCTGACAAGAATCAGTGAACCTAAGCACAGACGCCAAGTTGCGGCCCTGAAAATCTGCGTCATAAAGGCTCGGTAAAGCATCGCGCATAAAGCGCTTACTATCCTGGTACGGAGCACCCCCCCCCCCCCCCAAGAAACAGGGGGAGTCCCACTCTCCGAACCACAAGCCTGAATAATACCCTGATGAATCAATCTTGAAAACAGTTGATTTTAGACGCTGCCTGCCCCTTCCTGGGGCCTCCTGGTAGCGCAATAACATCAGCTTTCCGTATCCGAGCAGCCGCTTCAGATAGGCCTTGACCCTTCTACTCCAAAGGAGAGAGTGTAACCATTTTAATAGCTGAACTGAACACTGCCTGCCCACATCTAGGGTCTTCTGGCAGCACAATAAAAACTTCAGATTTCTATATCTGAACCTTCAGATAGATATTTAACTGCTCTCATCTCTACTGAGAGAAAGCAATAACCTTTCCTTCCGAAAACAAGGTTTTGAAAAAGGGGGAGGTAAGAATATCTAGATTCAAATGAACACTGGATCCTTCTAGTAAATAAGGCTGGGTGAGGATTAACATCACCCTACTAGTAAGAATAAGTATGGTTTTATACCAAGAGGTTGCCAATACTGAAACTCTCTTGGAGGCTACCACAACCAAGAACACCAATTCCCTTGTTAAAGGCTGTGGGGAAATATGGTGCATCGGCCCACAGAGCTGACCCTGTAAGCCGACAAAACTAGAGCCAATCCTCCAAGCACAAGGGCGACTAAACTGGTGGACTTATGCGCGTCACCCCTTGTATAATGGCTCGGAACAAAGAGTGTGAAGCAAGCGACCTTTGGAGGCAAGGCCGAGATCGGATCCTTGATGTAACTTAAGGCTGGCTCCATCTCCTTTCCAAATGCAGGAATTTTATCTTTGACAAACTTCCAAGGATGCCACCATCTGTTTCATACCAGGAACATGGGCTCTCCCGATCCTGGGATATCTGGTCCTGGAGGCCAGCCTTCCTGTATGAATCAAGGAAGTGCCGTTGATTCTAAAAACCCTGATCCTGAAGAATGTGGGCTAAAATAGCCAGACCATTAATTCACCTGTTGCACGACAGGATGTAATACCCCCTTCGAAGTAGGCCTGGACAAGATGTAAGGGACCGTGGGTCCTCTACTACCACCCCTACTGTCCCTGCACAGAAAAGGTCGTCAGGGCTATGCCGAAGTAATCAGGCCAGCTTCCGCCATCCTCTAATGTTGCATGGAAGCCACAAACGCCGCGGCACTGGGGGGAGAGACATAACCAGTGACCACTGGTCCCACCAGATTACTAACACATCTGCCCCGCATGCGGGTGGATCCCTTATCCTTGACCTCAAGCTGTTCAATTTCTTGTTGAGCCTGGACGCCAATACATCTTATGTACAGGGTACTATTTCTGTGGCCCTTGGTCAGGAAAACAGTCGGGGTGTAGAGGTCCTTCTTCTGGAGACACTTGTTGACGGCTACAGCGAATCGCCTGCCAATTCTGCATTTCATGAAATGACGAATGTCAATAGGCAAGGCACAAGCTCCTCCTTGGTAAATTAAGTAAATCACTTAATATGGTATAGTCTGATTGAACTCTGACCGAACCAACCAGCCCCTGAACGTTCAGGCCCCTAAGCCAGATGCTCCATCGGTAGCTCTAGCTGACAGATAAGGCTCCCTTGGAGCTCGACTACTTCCCCTGGGCCAAGGTCTCTTCCTGACCTGGCAAACCCTTTAGTTAAGAACCACCAAGAGGAATTCCAGCCTATCTCTGGGACCGGTTCTTTGGATAATGCTAGGTCAAGATCCACTCCTTCTAGGCCAACACAATACTGTTTATAACAGTCCTGAATAAAAGTATAGGGAACTGTCTTGAATGAAGCAGCATCTTCTCTAGTGCCTTAAGCAGAAGGCCAAAAGTAAGGAACTGTTCCTTGCCGTAACCACCTAGACCAGCTTTCTTATAGCGATGGTCTTGTCTTAGGCCAAAAGTACTCTCCTGGTGCAAAACATACCCAGCTTCTTGTCAATGAAGAATTTATCTTTAGACTGGAATCCTAACTCAGGAGATCCAGATACCTGACCATGCTGGACAACCTTAGGTCCAGCCATGCTGCTGACTGATACATCAGCAGGAGTCTGCTTCCGTATGCCATTACTGCTATACCCTGGGCCTACAGACCTGCTAGAGGCGGGCCCTAGCACCCTGACAACCCAGACACGGAGGCTAACCCAAAAGGGCAAGACCACCAACTGGAGATAGTGCTGTTCCCCTGCACAACGCAGACAACCTCTGCAGTCCCAAGTAAATAAACACACATGCAACTGGCTCCCCATATGTGTATGTGGCAAGTGTTAAAGCCATATGCCTCAATGGAAGCGTGTGTACATGGCAGTGTGTGTTCATGGAAGCATGAAATCATATAAATATGTCTCACGCCAAACATGCATATAGCATGTGTGCTCTGGAACGAGCATCCTTGCAAGCAAGCAAGCATGTGCTATAAACGTGTTATGCAACAATGTGCAACATGAACCCATGCAGACACGTATCTCTATGCAAACACAAGGCATCCTGTATTGCTTAATTAAGCCACCATGTGCAACTTTAAAGTAACCATGCATGCGATTCAGCATCTTCCATGCGATCAACATCTTATGCATTTTAAGCACTACTGTGCGGACAAGAACCCTTGTGTGACCAAGCACCCCTGTGCGTTCCAACATCCTTATGCACCCAAGCATCTTAATGCGACTTTAGGCATTTCTGTGAAACAAGCCTCTCTATGTGATCAAGTATCCCTGGGTAATCCAGGACTCTGTTGATCCAACAACCATGTGTGATCCAGCTTCTTTTTGCATTCAAGCATCTTTAAGCGATCCCTTTAGGCCTTGAGTAATTCAGGACTTGGGTGATTGGGTAATCCTGTGTGATTCAGCATTTTTATGCCTTCAGGCCTATTTATGCGATTCTAGGCGTTTCTCGATTCTAGGCATTTCTGTGGGAACAAGCCTCTTTGCGTGACCAAATACCCTTGGGGAATCAAGGACTTGGGTGATCATGTAATCCTGTGTGATTCAACCTTTTTATGCATACAAGCATCCTTTATGCGATTCAGCATTTTTATGCATACAAGCATCTTTATGCGACTTTAGGTACTTTTGTGGAAACAAGCCTATTTGTGTGACCAAACATCCTTGGGTAATCCAGGACGCTGATGATCAGGTAACCATGTGTGATCCAGCATCTTTTTTGCATCCAAGCAACTTTATGCGATTTTAGGCCTTTCTGTGGAAACAAACCTCTTCTGTGTAACCAAACATCCTTGGGGGAAACAAGGACTTGGGTGATCAGGTAATCATGTGTGATTCAGCATTTTTATGCATACAAGCATCTTTATGCGACTTTAGGTACCTTTGTGGAAACAAGCCTATTTGTGTGACCAAACATCCTTGGGTAATCCAGGACGCTGATGATCAGTTAACCATGTGTGATCCAGCATCTTTTTTGCATCCAAGCAACTTTATGCGATTTTAGGCCTTTCTGTGGAAACAAACCTCTTCTGTGTAACCAAACATCCTTGGGGGAAACAAGGACTTGGGTGATCAGGTAATCATGTGTGATTCAGCATTTTTATGCCTACAAACGTCTTTATGCGATTTAGCATTACAAGCATCTTTTATGCGACCTCTTTTGTGGAAACATGTAGCACCATATAGACAGAAACATGTATGTTTATGCGATCCACAATAGAATCTGCTCTGTTACTTGTTTTTATCCCACATACATTCCAACTCATGTATGTTATGCAACATGCGGACTGGTAAAGAGGAAATTATCCTCTGCAGATGTGTGTTTCCTCAATTAAGAGACATTAGCAATGTGTGCCCGCAACTGTGCATCCCTCCGATGCATTTGGTTAGCCTGAAGCCGACACCAGGCTGAGGATTATATGGAGGTCTTACTAGCCACCTATAGGAAAACCTCTCTTTACACTCTAAGGAGAAGATAGAGGTGTAATCAGAACCTGTAGGGCTTTTGATAGCTTCTCCTTGTTAGGCTGCAGCTCCTGTCTCCTGTCCTCTGACAGTGAAACTTTTATCCCCAAGCTTTCTAATCCCTTTGTTTCAGGATTAAAGCAGGAAAAGGGGGACACCCCCTTTTTTTTTTTTTCTTGCAAAACACAAAACACATGCAGAGTGATTGCAATGTTGGGGGAAGGCTGCAATGCCTGACAGGTCTGATGGCTCAATCTATGAGCTGTTTAAGTCTCTTCAGAGGAGAATAAGGGTCCACCAGGTTCAGGTGGCGATCCCTCTTTATATTCCTACCCCTGACCTTATTCAATGGGGAGACCAAGTCCTAAGCTAAAGCAAAGGCACTTAACCCAGGTGCATCAAATAGCTGAATTTAGTCTGACACAATGCCTGCTAATCTGCACAGCTAGATGCGAGTAGGCGTCTTAGATGAATCTGTATCCAACTCACACAAGGTGCTTACGTTTGTGTCCCCCTAGCTTTACAGAGCTCTGACGTCTGGGCCCTTTGAAGAGCCTTCTCTGCGACTGCACTGAGCCGGTGAGCACGTGCAACATGGTAGAGCCTGAAGCGGAGGAAGTGGGACACAATAGATCAGCTAACACTTAAGCTTCCGTTTTCTGGAAAGCATGGTAAGCAAAAACATCAGGCATGTCTTCTACTGCCCATAGTAGTGGAAACACAGATAAGACTTGCAACTACTCACGGAAGACAATCCTTTGTATAGGATTAAGGGCATATTTTATTTTTTTTATTTTTTATGTACCAGCCCCTTCAAGGGGAGATATATAGGTACTGCAGCCATCCTGTCTAACAGACATGGTGGGCCAGGCTGCATGCCGGCTAGGGGAGGTATATGGGTGCCCTGAGCCATCCTGTCTCAGAAGACATAGTGGTTTACTTTGCCCATGCATAGAAGCATAATATAGGCGAGACCCAAGTCCCCCACGGAGGACCTACTGTCGAACCAAGTCCCGTAGGCCCTCCTCTTACCTTCTCCACGCTGCAGGGTATTGCCAAGCAAGAGGCCCAATCTTCCCCCTTCACCGTGGGTATTGTCCTAGACCTTCAGGGACCGGGGTCCATGGCAGGAACACCAACTCCCCTGGACCTATATAGCATCCTGGCAGCAGAAAAAACATTTGGTCCTTAGAAGGCACAAAGTTCTGGAACCCAGGATCCAGCCCTCCGCAGAGAGGCATTATAGGCTAAACCTCGTTCTTCGTACCGAGGCCCGGGTACCGTCCACTTTGGCTATGAAGCACCTTGGACGGATCCGGATTTATGAAGGTTTTTTACATCCAGCATGGATCCCTCCAGTGGAGCTCCTAAGAGCACATGTTCACTCGTGACCAACACCTTAGACACTGATGAAAAAACTGAGGAGCTCCCAGTATGGGAGGGGTTATATAGGGAGGGAACTTCCTGTGTAGTTAATTACACCAGTGTCCACACCTGAAGGTAGACTCTATAACCCACATAGTAATGGATTGCCGCTCTGTGTCCCGTGATGTACGATAAAGAAATTATTGCAGCGTAGATCCGAAGGCGTACGAACACGTAAGCCAGTCGGATTGAAGCCCGAAGCCGTCGTTTCATGGTTTGAGGCTTCAGACTAATGAAACGACGTGCGTAATTTGAAAGTACTCCGGTCTAACGCGAGATAGACCGGAGTAAGGGCTCTGTGAATCTGGCCCATACTTTCCAAATCTAGACATTTAGAAGAAAAAAAAAATTGACCTCCCTACAGAAATTATTAACTACTGTAAAATCCGAATGTCAGTAGACGATTGTATCAAACAGGGATATTTTCTTTACGTTAACCTTCCCCTGAATTATAAAAATGTCACTATGTGCAAGCTGGGAAGGTGTAAGCGTTTGAGGGATTTCAACCCGGAAAATACGTTAGAGATACCATCGATAATCTGGGATTATTTATCCCAGCAGAGGGATTACGTTAAAAAAGGTATTTCATATTTCTACGACATACTTTCATCCCAACCAATTGAGAAAAATACTCATATGATAAAATGGGAGAAAAATTTAAAACGTATCCTTTTCTTGGGATCAATGGAAAAAATCACTCCAAACAATAAAAATGCATCTTCATGCATGGAGCACTGGGATAACGCCCAACAAAAATACTAATAGATGGTATATACCCCCTACAGGCTAAAATGTACCCTACAATGTCCGACATTTGTTGGAGGTGCAAAGAGCAAACTGGGAACCTCCTACACACGTTTTGGAGTTGCAAATCATTGAGAAGCTTTTGGAACTCAATATCATCCTTCATAGCAGATCTCACAGGTAACCTTCTTGCGCTTACACCTGCCTCAGCATTACTGGGTATTGATCTTGAGATATACCCTACCATTTATAGAACTGTTGTGACCCATATATTGATAGCCTCAATACTAACTGTTGCTAAACTATGGAAATCCACAGATTCACCTAATATTACCACGGTCATAAATAGATTGAATATCCAAGCACAATTTGAGCCGATGCTAGCTTACAAAAACCATACAATCCCCTCTTTTAGGAGTAAATGGAAAACATGGTTAACCCATCATAGAGCCTTCGCCTATTTAAGAGATTGCAATATTTAATTCTCGCTTGATTGTTTAAAAACATTTATGCTTAGTATTAAGCGGTATGCAGGTGTAGTACCATGACTATTCTATTAGTTCTTAGTGGTTCTGTTTCTGTTTATTTTTATCTTTTATTTATTTATATTGTTACTTCTTATTTAGTACAGGCTGTACTATTGTTTATCGTGATGTCCTACCAGTCCTACAGTTAGAACCCAGATGGGGTAGGCTGGTCTAGGTCACCAAGGCCCGTACCAAGTCTACAAGAAAGGCCTTTACTGTTCTTTTTATGTCGTTGCTGTTTTATTTGTAAAACAACTCTGCTCTTTATGCATTTTTAATGCGACTGTACTATCTTTTTCGATATAATAAAAATGTATAGTTAAAAAAAAAAAAAAATGCACGCTTACCGGAGGGCAAGCTATATAGGCTTGCGGCTATCAACCCAGCCAGGGTGGGTGTTCGCAAGCTGGCCGGCTTTTACCTTGATGTTTTTTACTTCTTACCTTTTTGTAAGTGTGATTCTTATTTTTATTAGACATTGTTTTATCTGATTTACGCTATGGTGAGTTCCTTTAGTTTTTGGGTAACACCTGGTCTCATCTTATCTATGATCACCAAATAAACAAGTCTTTCCGGCCATCTGCTGTGTTACCTCTTCTCCATTATATCGAGTATCTTGGAGCTGCTGCCTCAGATCCTTTTGGATAAAGGCCCTGGCTGGGTTGATATGTGCAAGCCTATATAGCTTGCCCTCCGGTAAGTGTGCATTTTATGTGGTGGTGGAGAAAATATTGATCTCAAGAATGCACTTATTTGTGATTTATGGACTGGTTTTTCCTATTGCATAAATTGATCTTTGGAATAACAACAAAAATGTTTTGACACTATATATTTTTTGTAGCGCAGCTTCAGCACTATTATATTATTTTGCTTATGTGTGATAGCTCACTTTTTGAGCTGCTGCTTGTATTGTTTATTTTTTTCTTATTTTTATAAAATTATGTGAATGTTGTACCATGTACTCGTGTTAAAAAGTTATCATGTTCGCCTTGCATTTCTTCCTTGATATTAAATATATCTGGTGATCCTGCCAGTGCCCCTGCTTTCCTATTTCAAAATTACAACCCCAGCATGAGAGCACATCCATCCCAGTGTGGCAAGTTTTATGGCTGTGCTGGGCGCACAGCCTGCATGTCCTCTAATGGTTATACTTGTGCAATATGCCCCCTGCACATTCATTCACTGGGAAGATCAGTGTACTGTTATTTCATCGACCCCAAAAGAGAGAAAATTATATATCACGCACACACACAGAGCATATATATTCATTACAGTTATAGTTGCTCCCAAGAGTTGTTTTATTTATTTCTACATAATAATCCCACAATAAGATTTTTCTATAGACACTCAGTGGGGACAAAGTACATTAGAGTCCTGAATATGTGGTATTTTCTAAGGACTGAACATGAGCTGTGGCCCAGATTAACTTACCTGAGTCACATATTGAGCGGGTAGCACGGCATAGCCAACGTTTCCAGTTCCTGGAGCAGGTGTCAGAACAGTACCTGGAGGAAGATTAGTGAGGTTGGGTTGAATTTGTGCCAATGGTGTAGCAGGCATGAGAAGTCGCTGCTGTGGTTGACTGGTGGTCACTATCTGTGAAGGTGCATTTATTGGTTTTGGGGCCACCTAAAAAGAGAAAGACATTAATAGGAACATATACACCACTAATAACTTTAGGTGTAAAATACTGATGCAAAGTCTTTGTCAAAATGTTTAAGTGATCCAGTAGTGGTCAACTTTCTTGACACAGGGGGCCTCAACCCCCAAAAAGGGCCAAAAATGTCATTCAGTAAACACTCATTATCAGAAACAGCAGACACACAACAAAATAAAGTAAAAAAAACAAAACAAAAAAAACTATGGGCATAGGAGCAATTGTCAGAGATTGCAGACGTGATACAGGAAAATGTCAGACTGTGGACATAACACAAGACATGGTCAGAGATTGCAGACATGCTGCAAGAGACTGTCAGAGACTTTGAACATGCCAGTTGTTGTTGGAGACTAGGAACACGCTTCATGAGACAATCAGACTAGAAACAAATTTTATGAGGCTGCTAGAAATCACTACTATTAATAGGGCGATAGGAAAACATAAATTAGTTTCTGCAGGGGCGCCCTGGGGGGCCACACAAAAAGTGCCAAAGGCCCCCCAGCTTCAGGTAATAATGCTTTCCATATTAGCTATAGTGGAAGAGGAGTGTTGCATAGTTAGGCTAGGTTCACACTTGTGCAGGTGGTTGCGGGTATCGCACCTCTTCCTGCACGCAAAACACACTGCTCTTTTACAGACACGCAGGACTGCCATTCATTCTTAATGGCACACCCACACATCTAAACACGCAGCGCGTTTGCAGGAAATCACTGCGGCTGCAATTTTAAAAAGATGCAGGGGAGTTTTCCTGCGTTTCCACAGGTACAGGAGCCCATTCAAGTGAATAAGCTGCTGTGCAAACACGGGTCACACCAAACACATAGGTGTGAACCAAACCTCAGACTGATTAAAGGTCCATTCAGTTCAAGTGAAGGCAAAGATCGATAAATAAATATATTGAAGATTCCTAGAATGCAATTTATTGAAGATTCCTAGAATGCAATTTAAACAGGTAGGTAAAGAAGCCTTTCCGTATGCAGGGGTTAAACCTCTGTATGCCCTTGTCATTTGCAAAGCCTGTAAAGTGATGAACCTCTCTCCAAGTTTGAAATATGGACTGTTCGTGTATTTATAGAAGGTGAACAAATCCCCCTTTTAAACACCTCATCAACAGGGACAATTAACATGTTTTATTTTATTTTTTTCGTTTTTTTTATTACCCACACACTTCTACAAGGCTCATTAGTTGGTGCAAACTTACATCAGATTCATAATATGAATATATAGGGAATATCAATGTCTAACTAGTAGAGAAAGATATAAACTTGCTAAACAGAATGTTGGGGAACTGGAGATTGTGCAGAGAAGGGTGTGATAGAATTATTTTAAAATACTATATTTGATAAGTTGAAGCTAACTCTGTTATTAGAACCACTAATGTGTTTCTCCATTATAATCCTTTAAGTGTTTATATATTCTTTTATATGTATTCTTTTTATACCTTTTTCATATACACATGTATGAAATCACATTAGTGCTTTATTTTCCTTGATGATGTTACATAAGATATGTGTTACTCGCTGGAATTTGAGGATACAGGAATGTATTTTAAAGTCACTCATTTCTAATTGTGACACTTCCCCCCATCTGTGAAGAAAGTTTGCAAGACAAAGCCAAAAACCCATCCCCCAAACTGTTCCATCACTGAAGAGCTGCTGGTCATGTGGCCAAGAAAAGCTGTGCTGAACCGTTTCGCCTTATATGGCAAATAACGACGGAACTGAATAACTCCTTTAATCAGAGAATTTCTTCCAAACATGAACTTCCCCCTTCTCTTAGGCTGTTCCTCCCACTTGTAGCCCATCCCACTGGCAAAAGGAATGTTTCTTGAAGATTTGTGTGGGAGACCCTGTTTATGAACTTTAACCACTTCCATACCAGGCACTTACGCACCTTCCCGCCCAAGCCAATTTTCAGCTTTCAGCACTGTCGCAATTTGAATGACAATTGCGCGGTCATGCTACACTGCACCCAAACAAAATTGGCGTCCTTTTTTCCCCACAAATAGAGCTTTCTTTTGGTGGTATTTGATCACCTCTGCGTTTTTTTTTTTTGTGCAACAACTAAAAATAGAGCGAAGATTTTGAAAAAAAAATAAAGTTTTTATTTTTTTCTGTTAATTTTTTTGTAAATGAGTATGTTTTCTCTTTCAATTATGGGCACTGATATGGTGGCACTGATGGGCACCGATGAGGTGGCACTGATGGGCAACGATGAGGTAGTTCTGATGGGCACTGATTAGGTAGCACTGATGGGCACTGATAGGCGGCGCTGGTATTGGGCACTGATGGGCACTCATGGGCGGCACTGATGGGCACTCATGGGCGGCACTGATGGGCACTCATAGGCAGCACTGGGCACTCATAGGCGGCACAGGTGGGCACTCATAGGCGGCACAGGTGGGCACTCATAGGCGGCACAGGTGGGCATTGATAGGCGGCACAGGTGGGCACTCATAGGCGGCACAGGTGGGCACTGATAGGTGGCACAGGTGGGCACTGGTAGGTGGGCACTGGGCATGGATTGGCACTGTGGGGTGGCACTGACAGACACTGGGGTGGCACTGATGATCACTGAGGGGTGGCACTGATGGATCAATGTTGCCAATCAGTGCCCATGTGTGGGCACTGATTGGCATCATTTTTTTTTACTGCCCCCCCCCCTTTTTTTGTTGTCATTTTTTTTTTTTGTCTTTTTTTTTTTTGTCATTTTTTTTTTCTTTTGTATTTTTTTTCTTTCCCTGGTGGTCCGTGTGGCGATCCGAGGGGGGGGCTGCGCTGATAAACAATCAGCGCGAACCCCCCCTGTCAGGAGAGCCGCTGATCGGCTCTCCTGTACTCGCGTCTGTCAGACGCTAGTGAGGAAGAGCCGTCGGCGGCTCTTCCTGTTTACATCGTGATCAGCCGTGATTGGACACGGCTGATCACGTGGTAACGAGGCTCCGCCGGAGACTCGTTACCGAGATCGGAGGTGCAGGGTGTCAGACTGACACCCCGCATCACCGATCGCCGCGCTGCGCGCCCCCACGGGCGCGCGCGGCATTGAAATCGTGCTAGACGTTTGAGAACGTCTAGTCACGATTTCATAACCACTTCCCTGCCGTAAATCGGCTATTGGCCGGGCGGGAAGTGGTTAAACAAAGAGCTAGACATGTGCTTTTAGTGGGCGTAGGTAAGGGGCGTGGATGAGGGCGTATGTGGGGTGGGTCAATAGCTGGATGGGAGGAAACTGGGTGTGTCTTTTATCATGTGAACAGTATACTTAGTATGTGAACCAATCAACATGCCTGTGTCTTGTGATGTCATCGAGTAATAAAAGTGGAGGAGGGCTGGCTGAGCTCCAGCATTCTTTCTTTCTTTTTCCCTCTACTGAGAAGCATCCTGTTTTTTCCTTCACTGTTGCAGTAGGACAGTACCAGCCTTCCCCGAGTTTGTCAGGAGATTAATTAAATAATCAAAGAGTCTTTAGTAATTCTCTTTCAAGGGCAATTAAATTAACCACAAAATTGTTAAATACCAAATACTGGGCACTTTTACTCCAGGAGAGCCACTGATCGGCACTCCTCTGCTCGCACCCATGTTAGCGCGAACTGAGGAAAGCCGATTGCCGAAACTTCCTCGTTACTGCTGTGATTGGTCGTGGTAAAGCGACTATGTCACAACAACATACTGCACCAACGAATGCTGCTCTGCCCACCCCGAGGGCGTCCACAAGCGGCTTATCCTGCTGGACGTCATTTGACACCCAGTCAGGATAACCGATCACCCGCTCAGTCGTCATCCTGCTATAGGCGGGGCGGGATGTGGTTAATAAGACCACAGCTGTGTGGAAAGATTAACCAAAATGAATTTGTTATTACTAAACACTTGCATTAACCACTTGCCTACTGGGCACTTTTAGGCCCTTCCTGACAGCCAATTTTCAGCTTCAGCGCTGTTGCATTTTGAATGACAATTGCGCAGTCATGCACCACGGTACATAGAGCTTTTTTTGGTGGTATTTAATCACTAATGGGTTTAAAAAAAAAAAATCTAAATAAATTAACACTGAAAATGAAAAATAAATAAAAACACCTAAAAATAGCCATTTCATAGATTGTTATAACATTTTGGAAAACAGGTAATTTTTATCCTTCACCATTGAGCAGTGATGGACACTTATTGGCAGCCCTGGTGGGCACCGATTGGCCTGCACTGAGAATCAGGACACCGATGTTCCGTGCCCCGATTATCAGTGTAGCAGCAGGCATGATCATGGAAGGCCATCATATGATGGCCTCCCAGAACTAGCCGTGCGCGCTGTAGCCACCAATTCGTCTATTGCGCGGTCGGCAAGTGGTAAAGGCAAACGCCACAAAAACTATTATGTCTGTTTTGTGTAGCTACCTGTGAGTTGATCGATTTCTCAACTATTCTTTAGAGCAGGGTTTGACAAATTTGTTTGGAATCTAGGAGCCAGCTAAAAAAGTTAGGAGCCAAAAAACGCACTCCGTCCCGCCAAGCTCGAGCGCAGAAGCGAACACATACGTGAGTAGCGGCCGCATATGTAAACAGTATTCAAACCACAAGCGAGGTATCGCTGCGATTGGTAGAGCGAGAGCAATAATTCTAGCCCTAGACCTCCTCTGTAACTCAAAACATGCAACCTGTAGAATTTTGTAAATATCACCTATGGAGATTTTAAAGGGTAAATGTTTGTCGCCATGCCACGAGCGGACGCAATTTTGAAGCGTGACATGTTGAGTATCAATTTACTCAGCGTAACATTATATTTCACAATATATAAAAAAAAAAATTGGGCTAACTTTACTGTTGTCTTATTTTTTAATTAAATAAAGTATTTTTTCCCCCCAAAAAAGCGTGCTTGTAAGACTGTTGCGCAAATACGGTGTGACAGAAAGTATTGCAACGACCGCCATTTTATTCTCTAGGGTGTTAGAATAAAAAATATATAGAATGTTTGGGGGTTCTAATTAGAGGGAAGGAGATGGCAGTGAAAAAACACATTAGAACTGCTGTTTTTTGCTACTTGTAATGTAATGTAACGTGTAATGCCAACGGCCACCACAAGATGGCCACTCCGCGATTCCTTCTGCAGGCCTCAGCTTCCTTCTGTGAAGGCCGCGGCTTTGCGGCCTTCTGCTGGCCTCAGCTTCCTTCTGTGAAGGCCGCAAAGCTGCGGTCTCAAATACCGGCGTGCGTGGGCCCACCGCGATTGCGCCGGACGGTAATTGAGGCTGTGGCTTTGGGGCCTTCTGCAGCCCTAAGCTTCCCCAGGCGCCAGGTCACAATTTCTTGTCGCAATTGCGACCTGGCGCCCGGAATTTTGTCGAGGCCAGCTTTAGAGATTCGAATGTCAAGAAAAATTGCACTTACTTGTTTGACAGTCTGTGCTGAAACTATAGGAACAGACATCCGCACTTGCGTAGCATTTACCACCACTGGTTTAGCTGGGGGATGAAAAAAAAAAAAAAAAAGGGACATTACTTGTATTGCTTTGCTAAAATCTAACATACTTAAAATGATTCCTGTTTCACATGTTGTCTACATCTTTTTAATAACACCCTACAATAAAAAGCACTGCAAATCCATATTAATCTTACCAAAACTCTTGAATAGACGAATGACCTAAGATCCCCCTGTCAACAACTGCCATAAGGACTCCTGACCTCAATGACCCGCATCTGCGATAAGAATTGCCTTATGAAGAATTCCAGGTATAGTATATTTTTACAGCTTGGACCAATGTAACTATGTATTCGCCATATCTGAGGGGAGTTCCCTGAAAGCTGAAAAATCACTGAAGCAGACACTGATACTCAAGTTATCTCCACTTGCTTCTGGGTCCCATGCTAAGCAGCCATCCAGATGCATTGAGAATTCAGGAGATCAGCTCCTCAGAACAGCCGTTATTCTGATTAGATGAGGTAGAGAGGTGGGGAAGTGACATCACATGCTTCACTTCATTCAAATAGAACCTCTCATTCTTTTTGGCCAGGAACATTGCTGGCATTTCTGGTGAGGTCAAGTATCTGCCTTCTTCTGGTTTATTCTTTTCGGCTAAAGACCAACTCCATCTTTAACACCATGTTACATCCATATTTAGGGTGTAACAAGGTGCCAAGTGGACGTGCATTCAGGTCATTCACTCACAGATATGAATGAATTGACTACAAGTACTGTCTTCCAGTCTGACCCACTTACTCCAGCAGTCATTTCTGACCCCTCTCCTTTGACTTCGGGTGTTCATTTGTCTTCTTGTCTCACAGTGCAGGTATTCTCTACAGATATGCAGGAATTTATGACTCAGTGCCATGTGTTGCTCCCCCTGATTTCAGAGGCCTAAAGTATCCACAGCAACTTTTCCGCAGCAGAATCTGATACAAATTTTTTTTATTCCCTCCGGGATCCTTCAAAGTGTTGTTGTCAGGCACAGAATCCCTTCCTTTTTTTAGAAAAGCAGAACCCACCAGCCAAATTTTAGTCAGCAGTTGTCTCACCTAAACAAAAGGAAACCGTTTCCTTTCTAATTGAGGCAGTATGAGCCATTTGAAAGTGGGCCTGTACTCCCCTAAATGACCAGCTACACAATGCTAAGGATTGACACAGGTTGACACCTTCCCATCCTGCATCAAAACATTCTTTACATTCCTCCAAGTTAGGTTCCAGTTCCCATACCCACAAGTCTTCTTCTAACCCTTTAAGCTCAGAGATTCTAAGCGTCCAAGACAAATCAAGGGAACCAAATCCACCACCACATGATGAACTGCCCTCACCAGTTTGGCAAAAGTGAAAGGGTGCCTGATGGCTTTTGTAGAGATTTGGAAAGCTCACAAATAGCCGATACATGGGCAAAGGAGGGAGTATTAAAAAGCTATAAAACACTTTCACTTTCCGCCTTCATTCTTCCCATGTCTCAGCAATGTTGGCTGGACCTCTTTTTAGTCCTACAGGGATTACTCTCCCACAGGGTTACCATTCCCGTTCCCCCAACCCAAAGGTTTTAATTCAAACCTGTTTATAATTTCAAAACTAAAAAAAGAAAAATTTGACCCATCTTTAACTCTCCCATTATTACAGAGACTTCTTAGCATCCAACAAAATTAATGTATATTTACATAAAACTAAAAAGGAATATTGAAAACACTATCCTGTCTTTCTAGGTCAACGATTTATTTCCTTGGCTGTGAGAAAGCACCACTAAGTTTGTGGCCCCTTAATTTGGTCTTGCCTTGAATCCAATAGTGTTCACAAAAGGTCCTCTCACTAGTTCAGGGTCTTAGAGATACCCCAGTGATTGGATATTTAATTTGGATTATCTGTGGATACGAAAGCAGACCTCCCTGGCCCTAGACTTGTTAAATCACACCACTATTGACCATGGAGGATATCAGATATATCATGAATGTTGAGAAGTCATCCGTGATATTGTCACAATGCACTCTGGCCTTCTGGTTACTTTTCAGGCCCGGAACTTCATGCCCCAGAATATACTGATGAAGATACAGAGGCAGGTTCTGCAACTTCAATCCTTAGGTCAGTCTTCCCTGCGGAGCTGCATGCGAGGACTGGTGAAATTAATCTTCAAAGCAGTTCCATTGGATTAATTACACTCACAAACCTTGCAATGGAGCATTCTCATGGCATGGGGCAAGATGATGCAGTTACACCCTCGAACCAAGAAGTCACAGTTATAGGGGCTTCTGTCCCTGGCATCGGGGTAGTTGTTTCCTTTTACAATAGACATTTGTATGCCACTATTAGTTCTAGGCCCTCTGTCAGTTCAGGGTTGCTGGTCTAAGTAAGAATCAATGTTTCCAAACATCATCAACTCCCCCTCCCCCAGCCTGAATTCAATTGGACAAAGCCACAGCTGTGCCTTATAAAAATGCTTGGATCTTATTATACCATCTCCATGTGGCCAATACACCTAGTATTTCCAAGACTCAGGTTTGCCATCATGGAGTTTTCACACTATTTATTCATGTATACATCATTATTATTATTATTAATAAGTATTTTTTGTAATGGTCTGTTGGCATATTGCATGGGGCTATGGAGTGTGCTGTGGCTGACAGGTGGATGCTTGGCAGGGGTCAACCGCTTCACCTCAGCTCCTCCCCTGGCTTTGGCTAGTGGGAGGCGCCTCGTAGTTTGTCCTCAATTTGATAATTGAGTGATATATATTCATGTAGATCAGTGTGCCTCTGTTAGCTATGATGAAGAGGGTTCTGATTCGTAAACGTGAAAGCCTCCCTTTATGTAAATAGACATCACTTGTAATTATTGGATCATCCATGAGTCTGTTTATACATGAGTATATTTTTATTTATTTCAGTTTATTAAAATGGTTTTATGGTAATGCACATGGGTAGTGCACTCTTTGTGCGTTTTGTTACAGTCTCTAAGGATCTCCCGATCAGAATAGGGCAGCAAAGCTTGTTCACCACCAGACTTTTGATGGATTGTTTTATCTGAGAAATACAGTGGAAGATTTACACATTTCTATTTGTCTGACCACAGAGCAGTTTTCCACTGCGCAACAGACCATTTTAAAGGAGTTTTGGCCCAAAGAAGCCAGAAGCGTTTCTGGATCATGCTCAGATATGTGTTTTTCTTTGCATGATAGAGCTTTACCTCGCATTTTTGGATGGCATGGGGAACTGTGTTCACAAACAGCAATTTTTGAAAGTACTCCTGAGCCCATGCAGTGATGACCATCACAGAACAATGCCGGTTTTTAAATGCAGTGCTGTCTAAAGCTTAGAAGATCACGAGCATCCAATATTGCATATTTTGGCCTTGTTCCTTATGATTCTCAGAATCTTTTGATGATATGATGTACTGTGAATGATGAAAAACTCTTGCTTGAGCTGTGTCTAGGGCTAGACCCAGATATTCAAAGCAACAAGTTACAGTGCTGATTTCTGAAGATTCATGCCTCCATTTGTTTGTTTCTGTAAACACAAAATATTTATTTTTGTGTTTACAGGCTGAAGCTCTATTAAAAAAAAAAAGTAAATAATAGTAAGTAATAAGATACTTTTTTACCTCCTAGGGATAAGTCTTCCTAAACTGAGCCATAGGCTTTTTTGGCTGAAGAAGGTGCGTTTTGTTACCATCAGTAGCTAAGCATACCTCAGAACATACCTCAAGATGTTGTTTCTTACAGACGACACAGAGCAAGCCAAAGTGTTCTTCATGTGAGACTTATGTGTAAAACATGACAGGAAACCTCTAGCGGCCAATCAACACTGTAGTTTAAAGCTACAACCATTTGATACAAAACATTCGAGGGATGAACCATAGTGATCATATCTCTTCAAATAGCCTTAGACCTGTCAGTTAAGGTTTGACAGATCACGGTCATAACCAAAAGCAGGATGCAAAGCAAGGCCTGCCAGAAAGGACAAGGTTCTAGAAAAAAACATCTAGACCAGTGGTTCTCAACCTCTCTAGTGCCGTGACCCCTTGATAAAATTTCCCAAGTTGTGGGGACCCCAACGGTAACATTTTTCTATCGTGAGTCGTCAGCACCCAAGGTAAGACAAGTAGTTTGCGCCCCTAACCCACAGACATTTAGCGCTCTCCGAGTCCCTTCCACTCGTACAGTATTAAAACCCCTTATAGTACATTTTAGGATGTACCACTCTTTCTCTTTGTTCTCCTTTCTTTCCCTTTTATCTCTCGATATCCTAATTCCTTGTTTGTTATCTCCATCCCTCTCTAGACGTCTTTGCTTGTTCTTTCTCTTATTCTTTCTCTCCCTTTTTCTTTGTTCCTCCCCCTTTTCCTCTCCCTTCCATGTATTCTCTATTTTTATTCCTTCTCTTACTCCCTGGCGGGGAGTATGGGATCAGTGGCAGTGCTGGCGGGGAGTATGGGATCAGTGGCAGTGCTGGCGGGGAGTATGGGATCAGTGGCAGTGCTGGCGGGGAGTATGGGATCACCCAACTTAGGTGCTCTTGATCAAGGTCATCTGCTGATCTGAGAACTGTAGTGAGGACTTTTAAAGGCAACTCTAATCACAGGTAGTGTTACTCACTGTGTCTCTGACTTTGTGGTTTCTCATAGCAGTGACACCGATGTGGAAATCAGCAGATAGGGTGTCCTCCAGCCCCTTCCACTTCACATTCCTCACCAGTCAGCTGACCTCTAGTCCCTGCCTCCCAGCTATGCCGTGAACTGAATGGACGGCTGTGAAGAGGCCGAGTGGGCGGCCGCAGGCTTCAGCAACAGCCCAGGTTTTGGGGACCCTTGGAAAATCCTCATTTGACCCCCAAGGGGGTCTCGACCCCAAGGGTTGAGAACCACTGATCTAGACTCTTGTCCTTGAAGACAGGTGTATGCTCCACTGGGATAAGGGATGCTTTGTTAAGAAAAGGACACTGTCAGATCCACAAAGATTAACAAAGTCCTCCCCAAACAGCACAGGGCTAACAAGTACTTGGGAGGTACAGACATTTTGTCAAAATATTTCCAGTCTTTATAAAAGAAGACCTGGAACAGTGGGTGCACCAACAAGGTCTTGGCAGTCTTAAGAGATATAAAGGATCCTAGACTGGGAACAACACTGGTAAAACCGAAAGACTCCTTTAGCTTTACCATGATTTGCACCTCATCAAAAAGAGCTCAAGCGGTCTCATATTTGGGAGTGAATACAACAACTACTCATAAGCAGGTTCATTCAGTCAAATTGGACAGATTTAGCATCAGACGGTCTGAGCAGCTGATAGCTTGGATCTATAGATACGCTGCGTAAAGTCTATTCTGCGCCAGCGTATCTTTTTTTCTGTATTCAGAAAACAAGATACGCCGGAATTCAGCTAAGATACGAGCGGCTTAAGTCTGTTACACCGTCATATCTTAGTTGCATATTTACGCTGGCCGCTAGGTGGCGCTTCCGTCGATTTACGCGTCTAATTTGTAAATTAGGGAGATACGCCCATTCACGAACATACTTGCGGCCGGGCGTCGTAGTTTACGTTGTTTGCTTAAGCGTCAGTCCGGCGTAACGTTACCCCTGCTATATGAGGCGCAGCCAATGTTAAGTATGGACGTCGGGACAGCGTCGAATTGTACGTCGTTTACGTAAATCGTTCGGGAATGGGGCTGGACGTAATTTGCGTTCACGCTGTTTACATTGACAACTTGCAACGTGATTTCACGCATACGCACTGGGATATGTCCACAGACGGCGCATGCGCCGTTCAGAAAAAATGTAAATTACGTGGGGTCACGATTTATTTACATGAATCACGCCCCCACATTACTAATTTGAATTAGGCGCCCTTACGCCGGCCACTTTACGATACGCCGCCGCAACTTATAGAGCAAGTGCTTTCTGAATAAGGCAATTGCCCATAACAGTTGCAGAGGCGTAGCGTAAAGAGCATACGCTACGCACGCAGAAATTTACGCCCCCTTCTCTGAATCTGGCCCAGAATCTGCAAGGGAATGTGTAGAAGTGCGCCTGTTACTTCTGAATTCAGAATCGGTAAACAGTTGGGTAGTTTGGCCCATAAAGTCATGCATGACTGACGAATAAACCTCCCTAGACAGGGTAGAGAAGTTGACCATTAGCAACTGTAACGGAATGCACCGTAACAGACTGAGATATTCCTATGTCTAGGGTCACCTTATGTCCACTAGGGCCATGGGGTGACAAAGAATCATAATTCATATGTTACAGAAGACATTAATAAGGGACATTAATAATAATTCATGTTTGCAGGATGTCTTCAAATACCAAAAGCGGTTAGCTATGCAATCTGGGCACACATGCTTTTGAAAGGTGTTAATTCAGGTCAGCCAGCCAGTGAGTCATACCTTTGTATAATATGCTATTGAAATATCTGAAGGTGTGGATTGCACCCACTCTCACTAGACTTTGCCATTGTGTGATAAAGCTGTATAGATAACTTATTCAACTAGATGTCTGTGTTATTATTCAAGGTTAATTGAACCCTATTGAAGATGCGGTGCCGACCGGTCTACATGTTTAGCTTACCTGAATGCCTATTAGAGTGTGATTGAAGCCCCCCATGGTGTGAAGGGGGGTGGAGATTGCATTGTCCTGTGATTAACTGTATTATGCTGTACTGGATATAAGAAGCTGAGAAAATACTAATAAATTGTCATATCTTTGGAAGCAATAACGGAGCTCTGTCTCGTCTTATTCTGGGAAAGGATATGGATCGTGTATGCAATATTGTCGGAGTTTGTCAGATAAGCTTGTCGTGGGTGGATGGAAAGTCGTAAGCGGTGGTGACCGTTACATTGGTGGCAGCAGTGGGATGATTCCATCTTCAGAAGGACGGCTACAAGGACACATGACAATGGAGACGCTGTATGAACAGATGAAGCTCTCTTCCCTCATGGACTTACTGGAGAGCCGGGGCAGACCGGCCAGCAACCGTAAGAAAAGGGACATTATCGCAGAACTTGTCGAAATGAATAGAGCTAAGAGGCCCAGCGTAACAGACAGGACACCCGGAGAGAATTTTTTGATCGGGCTGTTAAACATGGACTGGCACAATATGGTCCTAATCCTCCGCCGGAGATCATAGATCGGGTTATAGCGGCTGTGGATGCCACCTTGCGACAGCGAAGAAGTGCTGCAGCAGCTGAAGAGAGAGGAGAGGTGCAGATACCAGTCTCCATTGAAGAGGAATTCCAAAGGAGGTTACAAGAGATGCGGATACAGCATAGAGGACCAGTATCAGAGGAGGTCCTGTTGGGATGGTCGGATGTGATTCGGTGCCAACTCTGGAAGGAAGCGTTAGCTCAGGAGCAGCATCACCAAGGAAAGGTCCTGCCCTCCATCTATGCAAGGTACTGGCCGCAGTATGACGTACGACTGCTGTTGTTGGGGGAACAACCGAAGCAGGAGTGGATAGCAGAGTTAAGCAGTCTGATCCGGACAGAGATGCAGCTGGATGAGAGCTACAGAGCCCTCCGGTGGTATGTAGCCCAAGAGTGCCCGTGGTCAGCGGATGACAGCCCCACAGAATGCTATGACTATGATGGCCTGGGATTGTTGTATTGGAGGATGTCCAGTGATCCCGACTTCGGGGATGATCGGGAGTGGCGCTTGGAGGACATAATGGAGCACAGAGAGAAAAAATTGAATATCTCGGGAGGCCACTGGTCAGAGGAAGATTTGGAATTTCTGGCCATTCAGGAATGGGAGCTGGAGGTCGTCTACAGACAGCTGCTAGACTCGGCTCAGCAGCAGGGTGGGGCTCCCATTGCCTGGGACTATGAGGAAAGTTCAGATGACAACTGTGAACTCCTGGCTGATGAATCGGCAGTGGAAAATATGGAGATTTTCATCCCTAAAGCCGAAGCGGATGGTGTGGAGTTCCAGGGAGCTGGGGCGGTTGGCCCCCCTCTCCAGCAACAAGCTGAGGTGGTAAAGCTTTTACCCCCAGCTGAATCACTGGCAACAGAGCAGGGTACCCCAAGCCTCTGCTCCCAACTAGCAGAAGAGGGGGACCCTGTGGTAGTGGATGGGACTGTGGTCTCCACTCACAGCAACACAGCGGAAGATCTGGCAACAGAACAGAGGGTCACGGACCTCTGCTCTCCACTAACGGAAGAGGGGGACACTGTGGTAGTGGATGGGACTGTGGTCTCCACTCACAGCAACCCAGCGGAAGAGCTGGCAACAAAGCAGAGTGTCATAGGCCTCTGCTCCTCACTAACAGAAGAGGGGGATCCTGTGGTAGTGGATGGGACTATGGTCTCCACTCACAGCAACCCAGCGGAAGAGCTGGCAACAGAGCAGAGTGTCATAGGCCTCTGCTCCTCACTAACAGAAGAGGGGGATCCTGTGGTAGTGGATGGGACTATGGTCTCCACTCACAGCAACCCAGCGGAAGAGCTGGCAACAGAGCAGAGTGTCATAGGCTTCTGCTCCTCACTAACAGAAGAGGGGGTTCCTGGGGTAGTGGGTGGGACTTCAGTCTCCACTGGCACAACCCCAGAAAATGGTACAGGACTGGGACAGGAGGATGTCGGCTTTGCTTTGCAAGCACCGGGGGGTTTTCACCAAGCACCAGTGGATGGGACTTCAGTCTCCACTGGTATACCCCAGGAAGGGGGGGCAGTTGGCCCAGACCCCCAACAGCATGATGGACTGAGCCCAGCTACCCTGCCTTTTCCCCAGCGGCAGGCGTGTTCTCTGAGAGAGGCAGAGGTTGGCGGGGTGAGTAATGCTCAGTTTGGAGCCATTTATTTGGGGTACAGTATGGATACCAGCATTGGAGGACGGGACCTACTGACGGACTTCGGAGTCAACCCGTTTGGGGTTACCACCTGTGTCCGTCTCCCACCGGAAGGGGAGAGATGTAACGGAATGCATCGTAACAGACTGAGATATTCCTATGTCTAGGGTCACCTTATGTCCACTAGGGCCATGGGGTGACAAAGAATCATAATTCATATGTTACAGAAGACATTAATAAGGGACATTAATAATAATTCATGTTTGCAGGATGTCTTCAAATACCAAAAGCGGTTAGCTATGCAATCTGGGCACACATGCTTTTGAAAGGTGTTAATTCAGGTCAGCCAGCCAATGAGTCATACCTTTGTATAATATGCTATTGAAATATCTGAAGGTGTGGATTGCACCCACTCTCACTAGACTTTGCCATTGTGTGATAAAGCTGTATAGATAACTTATTCAACTAGATGTCTGTGTTATTATTCAAGGTTAATTGAACCCTATTGAAGATGCGGTGCCGACCGGTCTACATGTTTAGCTTACCTGAATGCCTATTAGAGTGTGATTGAAGCCCCCCATGGTGTGAAGGGGGGGTGGAGATTGCATTGTCCTGTGATTAACTGTATTATGCTGTACTGGATATAAGAAGCTGAGAAAATACTAATAAATTGTCATATCTTTGGAAGCAAGAACGGAGCTCTGTCTCGTCTTATTCTGGGAAAGGATATGGATCGTGTATGCAATATTGTCGGAGTGTGTCAGATAAGCTTGTCGTGGTTGGATGGAAAGTCGTAAGCGGTGGTGACCGTTACAGCAACAATGCTAGGAAAAAACTCAGATGACCTAGACCAGTGATGGCGAACCTCGGCACCCAAGATGTTTTGAAACTACATTTCCCATGATGCTCATGCATTCTGCAGTATAGTCGAGCATCATGGGAAATGTAGTTTCAAAACATCTGGAGTGCCAAGGTTCGCCATCACTGACCTAGACCCTAGGAGCAGAGGGCACAGAGATTTTAAGCTGCACACATCAACCAGACATGAATATCCAGTGTAGATATAGAGCTTGGAGAACCGCACATGAATATCCAGTGTTGGAGCAGGATTGAAAAGCTGATTAAGGCGTATATATACACTGCCTTGTCAAAAATTTCAAAATCAACAGTACTCATGAAATATATTATATAGAAAAAAGCAGTGCAGCGCTGGAAGACAATATTAAAAATATAAATCAAGTCCATCAATGATCATGCAGGATGGAAAGGGTTAAGATGCCTCTTGAGGAATCAATGTGGTGCTCAGATCAGACTCCTTCAACATAGACAACAGGTAGGTTCAATTTTGATGTCAGGACAGCCACCTACCTGGTGTTTTATTGTTATATACGCACTTTCTATGCACTAGGATATAGTGCTCTATTTGTGAGTACCTTTTTTATAATAAATATATATTTGTATTGTGATCATGCGGAAAGCACTATGTGTCTGCTTTATACTTTTTCCATGCCATCATTCCACTTGTGAGTATATAGGATGACCATCCATCATCTGCAGTCTTTTGGAGAAAAGGTTTTCTGGTGGAGACATACCCCCCTATTTGAGGGAAAAGCGCATTTGACCTGCTGCTCACACAGAGGTCCTTCTGTTCAGGTGAGCGGTTTGTACTTCTGATAGTGGATACCTGTTGTCTATGTTGAAGGAGTCTGATCTGAGCACCACATTGATTCCTCAAGAGGTATCTTAACCCTTTCCATCCTGCATGATCATTGATGGACTTGACTTGATTTATATAAATTTTTAATATCTTCCAGCGCTGCACTGCTTTTTTCTATGTACTCTACCTAAGGATTCTATTGACCTTCAGTGTTCAGCTGCTTTTATTGTTGTTTTGAGTGTTTTTGCGCAGTCTGCTTTCTCTTTGTACTATGAATTATATTATACCTGGCCACATACATATAAGCTAGATACAAAAAAAAAATCATACCTTGCTGGAGAGGCTGAGTGCTGGTGCT
The DNA here is from genome assembly GCA_029574335.1 of Rana kukunoris. NCBI lineage: Eukaryota > Metazoa > Chordata > Amphibia > Anura > Ranidae > Rana > Rana kukunoris. The sequence continues at coordinate 367,048,965 of CM056049.1, forward strand.
TGGGTTCTGACCAGATATGGCGTTGCTTGCTGTTGATGTAGTAACAAGCCTTACATAATGAAATTTGCTTCCAGGGACTTGAATCTGCTGTACATTTGGAGCTGCTGAAAGCGGTATAATTGTTTTGAACTGCGGTGTTGCATTAACACCACCAACTGTTATTGTCTGAACCGTTGGTTTTACAGACTGAAAAAAAATAAAAAAAGGAGACAAAATTAATGTCATTTAGAGATCAATAGTATGAAAACACCTTTTTATTTTTAGAAAACGGTTGCACCCGCCGTAAAAATCTGTTTTCTTGGAGTCCACTGAGGGACACAAGGAAGACATTCAGGTTTTACAGTGCTCAGGATTGGATCGTGGCAAATGAAAAAATAAAGTAAGCCAGTCCAAGATAAGCTTGTAGCAACTAGCATGCTGCAGTTTTGTACCTAAGCAGTACTGAGAGTATGATCATAAACAAACATGGGTGTGACCCGTGTACCCCAACAAACTTCAAGAAAAGGATTTTACGGGGAGCAAAAAACACTGGTTTTCTTTCTCAGCCATTGGGCAGCACAGAAAGAGTTTAACCTTCAGGACTTTCAAAAGCAGTTAAATGAGGGGTAGGCAACAGTGAGCAAATACCAAACAGGAGGCCTAAACAAAATAAAAATAAAAATAAAAAGACTGCCTGCAGATAAAAGAGCTGCCTGAAGGACCTTATGCTAGAAGCTGGTATTGGATAAGGCATGAATATAAAACCTGCTAAAACTTAGAAATCCTGTGAACCAAAGTCCCATAAGGCATAGCAAGATTGACAGCCACAAGCATAACACCCAGAGGCATGATGGGACTTGTAGTTTTGCAACAGCTGGGGGTCCGCTAATTGCATATCCCTGCCATATAGTTTAAGAAGCACTCACAGTAGTAAGCGTAGAGTGTGTCTTGACAGTAAAGGCAGCGACCTGCCCGTGAGACCATAACCTTGGAGAATCACCTAAAATTGAGGTCCTGCATTCCTTACAAAGTAAATAATGCCTTCCACATAAGGTGATAAACATTGTGAAGTAGATTTTCTAACCGTTAACAATGTTGGAATTACTTATTCAAGGATAAACCCTGTCATTCAGAACCTTGGTTTCAAAAGCCATGCTATGCTGTTAAAGATTGAAGCCATGATAGTAAATTGGTCTTTGAGACAGCAGATCCAGATGATTTAGAAAAGCCCACAGAGCATCTGCTTATGCCACGTACACAAAGTTCTCTGAACCTTCGACTGTCAAGAACGCGGTGACATACAACACTACAACGAGCCGAAAAAAAGTTCAATGCTTCCGAGCATGCGACAAAATTTTGCGCATCGGAATTGCTACAGACGATCAGAATTTCCAATTGGATTTTTTTCTGTTGGAACCAACTCTCAATGGATGGAGCCTACACACGGTCGGAATTACCGACAAAAAGCTCACACCTGACTTTTCTTGTTGGAAATTCCAACCGTGTGTACGGGGCATAAGAGTCTTATCGGGTCAGAGTATCACATATGCCTGGGCAATGCCAAATCTATAAAAAAATATAACAGGAATATCCTCCATCCCAATCCACATCTCGATCCTGCCTCTGATGAAGTAGTAATATCAGGGGGAGGAAAAGCATAGATCAGAATGTACTGATCCCACAGAGCAAAAAAACAGTACTGCTTTCGCTAGGAGATTCCTATACCTTGAGACAAACCTGTCCAGTTTCTTTTGAAACTGGAGGCCAGGGGGGGTCTACATGCAATGTCCCCCACCTGTGACACAGATTCCGATACACCTCTGTATGTAGGGAACACCCCCCCTCCCTCCTCTTGCTTTCAAAGATCCAGACACTACCGGCTTAGAAGGACAGTCTACCATAGTGCAAACTTTCTGGTCAAACTTTCTGGTCAGAGATTTTTGTAATTCAATGTAAACTTTTTGACACATCTTTATCACCAGACCCAACTGTAGCTCTCCTGAAAAACAAACCCGTGTCTTTGACCCACAGCCAATTTAAACTTCTGCTCCATGTCACTACTGCTGCCAAACAGACCATAGCTAAACCCTGGAAATCCACTTCCTTTTGCATACTGGCAGAAAAACACAGAATTACCCAAGCAATGATTCACGCCAAATTGGAAGCTGTTCTATTAGATAAAGTTCCTAAATTTGAGACGCTCTGGAACTCTTGGGCGACCCATTTCCTACACCCTGGTTTCGATGAAACCTTACTACTCCCATAATATCTCCAGCTAACTTTCTTTACCCTACCCTCGAGTCTGCCCCCAATCTCCCATCCTCCCCTAGGTGTGTCCACTAGCCCACACTCCCCCTTCCCCAGCCCCTTCCTTTCTTTTGCTCCTTTCTACTCCTATTACGCACTTGTCCCCCATCCTTCCCACTTCCTTTTCGTCTCTATGCTTCCAATTCTTCCCCCTGCAGCCTTGCTACCACTGACTTGAGCATATAGATAGGCCTACCCCTTAGCATGCCCCCCCTGCCCACCGCGATGTAGTCTCCCAGTACTCTTTAATAAAGTCCCTTATTGGGGTGCCAAACTGCTTCCTCTTATTTGGGCATGGTTTGGAGACCTATGTAAATGCACTCCTCCCAATTCCACCATCCCCTCGTTTTTTTTACCCGGGTGTTAATAAGCTGTTTACACCTAAAATTTCATGCTACCTTTGTGTATCCTTGTATGGGATTATCCTTCCTTGTTATTTGTCATGTGCCCTTTTTGACCCTGCACGGTCTCTTACATGCTCTAGCTTTTGTTATGCCGTACTTACGCTATATACCTTTCTGCACTGTTACTTGTACCTTTTGTTTCTTTTAATAGAAAAAAAAGGAAAAAGTCAGTCTACCAATTGTCCACGCCTAGGAAGCAAAACAAACTGTAATATGAAATTTGACTCATGGCAGGATCCGTACTACTGCTCTTGTCCTGGAAATACCTCTGGTTCCTCCCTGTTGGTTGTCCGACCATCCAAATATCTGGATCACATGATCCTCCAACTGTAAGATTCATTGTTGCAAGGATAAAAAAAAAGTGCCCAAAACCCCAGGATGTTGACAGAGATGAGATTCCTCTGACATCCAAGGGAGTACAGGGAGTTTAGATAGGGTGCTCAGGATCCAACAGGCTTGGCATGCATCATGAGGTTCTTCCAAAAGAAGGGAAGGAACAACTTTGCCAAATCTGGAGCCAGACTCCTGAGCCACCAAGCCAGGGACAACCTGGTCTTCGATGCCAGAAGAATTGGATAGACTCGTCTCAAAATTACCAAATCTTGTGTTGTAGGGGTCTAGAGTGGAATTGTGCAAAAGGGACTACCTTGAAGGAGCATAAAAATCAGCCCCTGGGCTCTAATGCAGAAGTCGAGAGTTTGACGTTTCTCCTGGGGAAAATAAATCTTTGACTTGAGGGGTATCCAGGATTAGATACAGATTTTCCAAATGATGAGTCATGTCTCCAGCACTGATTTAAGGTTTAGACCCAGCCAAAAATGAGTCAGCCAGAACCAAAAGGTGACTGTTCACTCTCAGCAGAAGGTTGTCAAGATATTCCACAAGGGATTCCCTTAAAACAGAGTAAGACTGACTGGGGTTAGCACCTTGGCACAGAAAAAAATCCACGGACAGATTGTAGAGGGCCCACAGCAAGGAAATGCTCATAAATTATGAAATGCAGTTATATTGTTACCTTGTACCATGCACTTTTTATACATAGGTCTACAAAGAGAACCTGCAGGGGAAGACACTACATAAGCCAAAGCATTCTTCTGTAATAGTCAGCAATCACTAATACTATTTAGCACAAACAATTTTACATGACTACAGTGAAATCCTCCGTGGAGAAAGCAGAGTAGGCAGCCAGGTCTGACCGAGCTAAGGAAGACTCCCAAGGATGGCACAAACTCTAGCAGAGGGCAAAAATCTATGCCAATAGGAGGTCATGAGTTCCTAGTCGTGAGGTAGCTGAAAAAAGCCATAACGCAGGCTAGACCCCCCACGTTCAGTGAATTGGGGTCCAGGTATTGCACTTTAAGTGGCGCTTAGAAAAGGCTGATCCAGATAGCTGCATACAACCAAGGGCCCTTTCACACGGGCGGACAAACGCTCCGTTTTTTACAAGTCCGTTTACGGACTTGTAATGCATCCCTATGGGATTGTGGATGTTAGCGGATGATGCATCCGCTAACATCCGTAAAGATCCGCGTCCGCAAAGATCCGCTTTTTCGGACGGAAGAAAACCCTATTTTTCTTCCGTCTGGCAGGAACGGATCGGATGAATACGGACACACAGTCCGTATTCATCCGATTCCCCATAGGGGATAGCGGAGGAAAGACAGGGCGGTCTCTGCACAGTGTGCGGGGACCGCCCTGTCCGCCGACAGCTCAGCGGGGATTTACGGATAATCCCCACTGAGCAAACGGACACACACGGGCCGGATCTATACGGATCCGCTCCGTGTGAAAGGACCCTTAGCAGCAATGTGGCAGGAATCTTGAAAACTAGCTATCAAAAAAGTTTAACCCTTTTCAGCAGAGCAGACATGTCAATCCTCCTAGGACACAAGAAAAAAAATGATACCTGCTGGGAGCAGATGTGTTTATCGTGGGCTGGACCCCAATTTTTCTGTTTGCCAGTGTTCAATCCTCCTGTAGGTTGCCAAATTATTCAACAGTATGGGCCAGTACCAATTACACAACATTACAGGCCTTCCAGTTTCCCTGAATTTATTGTATTAATCACCAACTTATTATAAATATTGAATTGAAATGTTGAACCAATTAAAAAAACTCAGGTACTTCTGGTCTCATGATATATTTTTTTAACTTTATTTAAAAGTAAGAAAAATTTTGACCATCTCACTGGCAGAAGTAAAACCACAGTGATTACCTGAGCGGTTGTACAATTAGTAATAGCCTTTGCAGGAGAGGAGGTGGATGTCTGAACACTCAGAATCTGCTGACCAAGGGCCATACTTATGGGCACACCAACTGTCTTCTGAGGAGAGCTGGAGGGCTGTGATGCAACCGATACCACTGTGACCTGAGGAGTATTACAGAATAGATTAAAAAATGCTGAAATGGGAAAAAATAAATAAAAAAAGGGGGTAAGGGGATCTTTACATTAACCAATTTACTGCCAGGTCATGCTTTTCATTTCTAACCATACATTTTTGGAAAGCACGGGAGGCTAGAATAAAAAAAAATGGTGCACCTGATTTTGTACATCCCACAATAGTTATTGATACAAGACATTTTAAACATACAATAACAGGTACGGTACTGAAATTCTAAGAGAGCCATCCGCCCATGGAAAAGCGCTGTATATGTGTGAAAGGGAGATTGCAGGTGACCCTTCAATGCAAACAAACTGTATATAATGCCAAAAGAGTTCTGGTGATATATGTCAAAAGTGTGTAACAAAATTTTATAAACAGTACAGACCAAAAGTTTGGACACGCCTTCTCATTCAAAGAGTTTTCTTTATTTTCATGACTATGAAAATTGTAGAGTAATACTGGAGGCATCAAAACTATGAATGAACACGTGGAATTATATACATTAAAAAAAAAAAAGTGTGAAACAACTGAAAATATATGTCATATTCTAGGTTCTTCAAAGTAGCCACCTTTTGCAGCAGACACATCTCTAGAACAACTGTTAAGAGGAGACTGTGTGAATCAGGCCTTCATGGTAGAATATCTGCTAGGAAACCACTGCTAAAGAAAGGCAATAAGCAGAAGAGACTTGTTTGGGCTAAAGAACACAAGGAATGGACATTAGACCAGTGGAAAACTGTGCTTTGGTCTGATGAGTCCAAACTTGAGATCTTTGGTTCCAACCACCGTGTCTTTGTGCAACGCAGAAAAGGTGAACGGATGGACTCTACATGCCTGGTTCCCACTGTGAAGCATGGAGGAGGAGGTGTGATGATGTGGGGGTGCTTTGCTGGTGACACTGTTGGGGATTTATTCAAAATTAAAGGCATACTGAACCAGCATGGCTACCACAGCATCTTGCAGCGGCATGCTATTCCATCCGGTTTGCCTTTAGTTGGAATCATTTATTTTTCAACAGGACAATGACCCCAAACACACCTCCAGGCTGTGTAAGGGCTATTTGACCAAGAAGGAGAGTGATGGGGTGCTGCGCCAGATGACCTGGCCTCCACAGTCACCGGACCTGAACCCAACCGAGATGGTTTGGGGTGAGCGGGACCGCAGAGTGAAGGCAAAAGGGCCAACAAGTGCTAAGCATCTCTGGGAACTCCTTCAAGACTGTTGGAAGACCATTTCAGGTGACTACCTCTTGAAGCTCATCAAGAGAATGCCAAGAGTGTGTAAAGCAGTAATCAAAGCAAAAGGTGGCTACTTTGAAGAACCTAGAATATGACATATTTTCAGTTGTTTCACACTTTTTTGTTATGTATATAATTCCACACGTGTTAATTCATAGTTTTGATGCCTTCAGTGTGAATCTACTATTTTCATAGTCATGAAAATAAAGAAAACTCTTTGAATGAGAAGGTGTGTCCAAACTTTTGGTCTGTAATATATATATATATATATATATATATATATATATATATATATATATATATATATATATATATATATATATATATAGCACTGGACCAACATTCTGCAATAGTATACCTTATACCATCCCACAAAAATACCTTAAATCATTATTAGAACACAAAAACATAATATAACTTACATTCAACTAAATCTAAAAGATAAACATGGGATGCAACACATGTTATTGTGCATCACACAGAAGTGAACTGGGTATTTATAGGTTTGTTTTTCTTTTTTAACTATATTTTGTTTAATATAATTTTTTAAGGAAATATAAGACCTCTCTTTTGCATTAGGGAAGGAAATGGATGACACAAATTCCTCCTCTACACTTCCTACTGCACAGAGCACTTTCCTGTCCATTCACAAAGAGAAGATGATAGTAAACATGCCCTCTGCCTTGTCCCCTCCATAACCCTCGGTCTCTGCTGGTACAGGTGGAGGGAAAGCAGCAAAGGAAGGGAGGTATCAGAGAGCATACAAGAGACAGAGTTGTTGAGGTGACACAGACGGGAGATGATTGCCAGTGCACAGCGGGCAAGATGGTGGCAGACAGGGAACACAGAAGGTTTGCAGTAGCAGCAGCAGGGGGCATCAGCTGCTGATCGCAGTTATTCATTAGTAAGAAGGGTCTAGGGGACCCTTCGTTATAAGTTTATGGCTGCAAAAGTAAGAGAGGAAGGGAATGTAAAGGAAGGCTTTTGTCAGAACAGAACCTGCTCAGCGTTCATTAATTTCATTGGCCAAATACTCATTTATTCTGGCCACTATAATGAGCGCTCAAGACACGTATACACATGCTCCTCTCCTGAACTTGATTTTAGTACATTCAGATTTCCACCCTTGAATGTGGTGGGGGAAAGAAAATACATTTGACAGCTGCAGTGTGCATGAGGCCTAACTGAGTATGCAGCTTTTTTAAACTTTTAACCACTTAAAGCAGAGGTTCACCCTAAAATATACCCTCTCCCATGTGATCCAGCATACTGGCGTCAGCGCCAGTATGCTGTTTTTTTTTTTTTTTTAATCCCCCACTTACTGTGAAATCTTTAATCTTTATTTCTTTCCCCCGCGGTGGCTGGCGCCTATACAGCTTGTCAAAACTTCCGAAAATGGGGGCGTGGCCGGACGCGGAGGAAGATGGACGCACTCTGAGGGAGCTCCGACAGGAAACTGTTTCAGTGTCCACCCTTCACTGTAAACGGGAGATTAGTTTCTCGGTGCCCTCCTGCCTGACTCCGGTGCCCACACTGCACAGCCTGGTACTGTTCCCGTGTCCCCGGAGGGCTCACTCTCGGAGCGTGTCTGAGGAGACTCCGCCGCCACTCTGAGGCACACATAACAGCAGCCGCAGCTGTTCCGCGTGAGGTAATTCCCTCTGGTAATAGCTGCACGCTCTCAGTGACATTCCTCCTGGCAGTCTGTAGCTCAGTGATAGGATACAGGAGCAACCCCAGGATAGAGACTTACCGGGGGTAGATAGCACTGGTCATGGTCCTTTCCCTCAGGTGCCCTCCCCCATTTTGTGAACCCCCTGAATTGCGCCTACACCTGCCTATATCAAAGCAGCAGAACAGAGGGTTAATATCTCCTGACATTTGACGTTTCACTAAGAGACTCAAGATTCTCATACAGGGACATTTGTGTGAGTTTCCCCCTGCAACCTAGATTTGTTTGGAAACAATACCCAGGGTCAGGAAACCAGAGGTTACCTCACAGTCACCTCACAAGACCCCCTGTATACAACTCCACTCCTGTTAAGCTCCCACCTCAGCCTCTTAGAATTTGTTCAGAAGGACTATACACCAAAGGATTTGAGGGCTGCAGTCTGGAGAGGAAAACTTCCATCTGCTGTATATATATCCTGTCTTAATCTTTACACACTGAATATAACCCTTTGTATGGGCACTCTCATGGTGGCGACTTAGGGAAAACCCTCCACCCTCCACTCACCGTCGTATGTCAGCTGACAGAAATTAAGGAACTTTGACCCTCCTTTTATACTGCCATGTCATCCACTTACCACACTAAATATGCTATCAAATTAAAAAGGATCTTTTCAACTCCTACTGTCTGACTACAAATATCAGATCATGGGTATGAACTAAGCACTAAAATATCATGCTCCTCCTAAAAGGTTGACACAGGATACTTAATAAGCTGCGAAACCTAAGATTCATATATCTTTGTCTCCTGTGGGTGTAAATACTCTAACACACCCTCAGCACATGAAGGGAAAGCGTAGCAAGAAGAACAAAAATACGAACAAAATTTTAGCCGTCAAGGACTCTATCAAAAACATGGACTCCATACTTCAGACAGGCACGCTGGAAATTACAGAAAATTCTATGTCTGTCAAACAAATCTCATATCACTTGCTAGCCATTTCACCACCTCCTCCATCAGATTCTACAACACATACTGCTCTATATTCGTCTGTTGTAAAAGAAGGAATGATACCTACAATGTCGGGTCACTTAACCCCTCCTGAGATCTCTTCTCAAAACCCTATATATATCCTTTAATGTCACTGACCTATTCAACAGAATTTCGGAAATGCTGGATAGGGGCTTGGCTCAAAATGCCGAGAGAATCACTAGGGACATCAGGGCCGACTTTCAGAGCATCGGAAACAGGATCGAATCTATAGAACGGAAACTGGATATCAATGTCTCAAAAATCAAACAAAATACTGACCACCTACAACACATGCAAGAACAACTGGAGGCGGCACAAGCCAGAATAGACGATTTGGAGAACAGATCAAGGAGGGATAATTTCAGGCTTAGTGGGCTACCTGAATCCACCACAGATGTGCACTCAGCAATACAGGACATCATCAAAATCCTGATCCCATCCATGCCCATTCACAAAATGGAACTGGACAGAGCACATAGATCCCTAGGCCCTCTGAGAAAAGATGGCTTGCCAAGAGATGTGATAGTGAAACCACATTATTACTCCACCAAGGACGAAGTGATGAAAAAATCTCGACAACAAGAAAATCTTCAATACCAAGGTGCAACAATACAAATATTTTCAGACATCTCTCCCTACACCATTCAGAAGAGGAGAACAATGAAACCACTATTGTCTGCCCTCATTAAAAAGGACATCAAATATAAATGGGCCTTCCCATTCGCCCTAAAATTCAATTACAACGGCAGAAACCACGTAGCACACAATTTCCAAGAAGGAGAAAGACTATTATTAGACCTGAAAATTATCTCGCTCGAACCAGCTATGGACACTTCACCTCCTCAACAACCTTCGGCTAAAAGAAATACACCCAATAGCCCAACCTCGAATACCTGGAACAGAGTCAAACACAGGAAAATTTGAAATGTCTCTACTACGCAACGATTGAAACGTTTTATTTCTAGTGGTTTTTTTTCTCTCTCTCTTCTTCTCTTTTTTCTGCACTCTCACAGGACAAATTGTTTTTCAGTACCTGATTGTATTACTGGTAAAGTTCTCCGGTAGAGTAAGAGTTAATATTTACTTGTTCACTTAAGTATTTTAGGTATATATACTTACGGCATTTTTTACCTTTTTTTTTTTTTCTCCTTATCTGGGATGTCATATGTCCTCGATTGCCTCTTTTGGGGATCATTCTTTTGCTTCCTTAAAAAAGTGTTTATGATTCTCTGAATGTCGCTGACAGGCGACGGTGAGGCCTTGTGCCTCAACCTACTTCTTGGAACGACACTTTGTCGTCCCGACAAGTGGGAAGTTAGTCCTTTATATGGACTACTCTAATAAATCTTGCGACTGTTACTATTTTTGCTTCCTTCTATATGTTTCTCTTTCCTTCTTCTCTTCTCCACTTATTGCCCCATCCTTCCTCCCGGCCCACCTGCCAATACATGTGTCTTCCAATTTGTGGTCTCAATTTTCAAAACACTATCCGTCCATAAGAGAGTTCACGATTCATGGCTGGTACAAATAATATTACTAGGCCCCTGCGTGTGGTGTCACACAACACTCAGGGGTTGAATTCTCCTGTTAAGAGACGGAAGGCCCTCCAGGCATACAAATCTCTTCATGTAGACATAGTGTTTCACCCCCTCATTCTTACATGCCCATTTCCCAGTATTTTACCTATCTAACGCAGAAAATAAGACTAAAGGCGTTGCCATTCTGTTTTCTAAATTTTGTAACTTTAATTTGCTAAAAGAATATGGAGACCCAGAAGGCAGATTTCTTTTGGTAAAAGGAACCCTAGATGAGAAATTATATACTTTTGTCTCATATTACGCACCTAATAGGGGTCAGAAGAAGTTTTTCTCTCAGATGCTCGAAACCCTCCATCCACTTATGGAAGGCATCATTATTATGGGAGGGGATTCCAACCTGGCTTTCGATTCAGGCTTAGATAAATCCAAACCAAATAATAAACCCATCAGGCCAACCAAAATTAGCACCCAAGTAGCACGCTTGCTTCATCAATCCCGATTGACCGATATCTGGAGAGAACTAAACCCGAAAACGAAAGATTATACTCATTATTCGAACCCTCACAAATCGTATTCACGCATAGACCATCTATTGTTATCTAACCATCATGTCCCAGCGGCCATTAAATCTACTATAAAAGATGTCCCCTGGTCGGACCACTCCATGGTTCTGTTATCTTTGAGAAAAGAGGCTACATCCCACAGAGCATCTCACTGGACGCTTAACCAGTCAATCTTAAAAGATCCTGCTCTCATAGCCGAAATTGAACAATCCATAAAGGAATATTTTGAAATCAACGATACAAAAGATATATCCCCGGAAACCTTATGGGCTGCCCATAAGGTCACTGTTCGGGGAAAAATAATACAAATAGCAGCCAAACTTAGAAGACAAAAAAAACTGACCACAGAGAAATTGGAGGAGACCTATTCAGATTTACGAAGAAAACATAAATCAGATCCCCAGAGTGTCCCTACGCACGCTCTTGACGCTGCTAGATCCGCTTTAAACCTGGCACTCACAGTAAAATCAGGAGATGATTTAAAATGGACGGGTGCCAGGTACTACCACCTAAAGGATAAAATAGGTCCAATGCTTGCACATAAACTGTCCCCAAGATTCAAATCAAAGACACTCCCCAAGATAAAAATGGTGGACGGTTCTTTCACTCTAAATCCTCGGCGGATGATGGAAGCCTTCCATAACTTCTACTCCAAGCTTTACACTAATGATAGTAATTTCTCTTCGGATAAAATGGGAGAATTTCTGGACAACTTGAAACTTCCAAAACTGACAAAGGCTCATAAGGAGGTGCTGGAGGCTCCCATATCGGCTGAGGAAATTATGTCAGTGATCAAAAACTTAAAACTGAATACAGCCCCCGGCCCTGATGGTTTCTCAGGTTCATACTACAAAACTTTTTCTATCATTTTATCACCCTACCTAGCACGATTCTTCAATTATATGACAGAGGGCATCCCTATTGATAAACAACTCAATATGGCCTATATTTCGTTGATTCCGAAGCCCGATAAAGATCATAGCCAAGTGGAGAACTATAGACCAATTTCCCTTATCAATAATGACCTTAAATTACTTACTAAAATAATAGCTAACAGACTGTCTGCTTTCATAGGTCAATACATTGCTAAAGACCAAGTAGGTTTTATTACAGGGAGACAAGGCCCAGACCAGATCAGGAGAGCCATTGATCTAATCTCCTTAATGTACTCTGGGTGGACTGGAGGTACTAGACAAAGAGGTATGCTCCTTTCACTCGATCTTCAGAAAGCCTTTGATTCAGTTTCTTGGCCATTTATGTTTACTGTATTGAAACGGTGGGGATTTGGCTCTAAACTTTTAGGAATCATTTCCTCTCTTTACTCCTCCCCTGAAGCTAAAATCCGGCTACAGGGCATATTCTCGGATCCTATAGAAATCCAAAGGGGCACAAGACAGGGCTGTCCTTTGTCTCCCCTGGTATTCGCAATCGTTATTGAATCTCTGGCTATAGCCATTCGAGATAACTCGAATATTAGGGGAGTCAATTGCAACAAAAAAGAACACAAGTGCGCATTATTTGCGGATGATTTATTACTCTTTATAACCTCCCCTTCTTCCTCCCTTCCGGAAATCCTCACCCTATTAAACAATTTCTCTAAAGTCTCGGGTCTCACGGTGAATATGGCCAAGTCCAGGGCCCTTAATGTTTCTCTTTCCGAATCTACGGTCTCTCTCTTGAAAAACAAATATGCCTTCAAATGGGACTGTTTCCACTAAATATTTAGGTATTAATCTAACCCCGAATTTCCAGGATTTATACTCAGCCAATTATCCCCCAATGTGTAGGAAACTCGAGAAAGATCTGACTGAATGGGGAACTCATAAAATAGGCTGGATTGGTAGAATTAATTCTATCAAGATGACCCTTCTTCCTAAAATCCTATATCTTTTTAGATCTCTTCCGATACCAATAATAAAAAGCCATCTAAAATCCTTCCAAGGTAAAATTACCAAATTCATTTGGAACAAAAAGGGCCCTCGCCTTTCTTCTCGCAGTCTCTTTAATTTACCCGTTCAGGGAGGCCTAGAAGTTCCAAATTTGATATGGTATTATCAATCTGCAAGGCTAGCACAATTATCAGAGGTTTACCTCAGAAACGAGCGCCCGGATTGGATAGGGATAGAAGAACAGGCTTCCCCATTGTCTACAATAGAAGAACTCATTTGGCGCACTCCCAAAATTAGACCTCCTATATTATCTCCCACTCTTTCACAAGCTTTGGCCTTATGGGATTCACTTAGAAACAATCCTTGCTTGGTTTCTAAAGGTAAACCTTTGTCAAGTATTTTTCTTGATCCATCCTTTCACTCTAACACTGAAGTAGATCCCTTCAAATGGTGGCATGATAAGGGGGTGTACCGTATTGGACGTTTCTTTACACATACAGGCCCCCTATCTGAGTAATACCTTTTAGACAATCTTGGCCCTCCCCCATCGGAAAGGCTCAGATTACACCAAATACACACCTTCGCACAGGAAATGTGGAATGAAAAATTAATCTCTGGCCTTCCAACCCCATATGAACATAAATGCGATCAAGCTCCGTTTAGGAAAGGTAATATCTCGGTCATCTATAAATCTCTTGCATCAAATAACATAAAATTACCACATATGCTAGCCTGGGAAAGAGAGCTTCAAAGTGATTGGGACCTAAAGGATTAGTAAAAAAACTATACTAGATCTCTCAAGGGCTTTATGAGTACAGCTCTCATTGAAGCTAATATAAAAAATTTCACTAGATGGTACCTAGTTCCAGTTAAGTTGGCCTCCATGTATCCATCAGCATCACCCGTATGTTTTAGAGGTTGTCAAGGAATAGGTTCCATGATTCACACTTGGTGGGAATGCCCTAGGATACGGGGTTTCTGGAATAAGGATTTTCACATTATCAGGAGAGTTACAGGTTGCAACCTTCATCAGTCTCCAGCAATTGCTTTATTAAATGGACTAATACCACAGACCTCTAAGGCCACCAGACAGCTGATCCTATTTATTTTGACAGGCGCCAGAATCACTATAGCAGCTGCTTGGAAGAAACCATCAGTTTCCATTTTACATATGAAAAGAAAGGTAACGTGGATTATGGAACAAGAAAAAAGAATTAATTCCATGTTAGATACCTTTACTCAATTCACTGAAATTTGGGAACCTTGGTTGAACTATATGGGAATCCCATACAACCTGAGAGTTTAGTTGCGGCTCTTGCCTCAGACTGATGTAATCTTTTGGCAGGTGGGCCCTCTCCCCTTCCCTTCTTCACATTTTCCTTTTCTCTTTCTCTTCTCCTCTCCTCTCTATTCTCCTCTTTTTCCCTTTTTTCGCTGCACAGGAGATATAGACCCCATACCACTCTCTCCTTTTGTCTCATGTAAGGTGGATATAATTTAACTAAATATATCTTTAAAGTTCCCTGTCTTCTCATAGGTTTATAAGTTGAGAGTTGATTATTAAACGCATCTTTAGATAACATTTAGATCCATTTTTTTTTTTTTCCTTTCTTCTCATTGAGGGGAGGTTGGGTTGAAGGGGCTGTCCTTCCTCCTCGACACAGAATGTTCCCGTTAGGGGTGTCGGGTGAAGGGAGGTGCCCTACAGATCCACCCCCTTTCCAGTTCGGTACAATTGTTTTATTATTTTAATTTTAAGTTTCGCAATCTCAACTTATAATAGAAGGCTTATTAAAGGGATAATTCCCCCAAAAACCTTTTTTTACCATTGATTGAGGCTCGTTATGTCAAGGGGAATCGGGTGGTTTTTTATTAGAAACGAAGCAATACTTACCGTTTTACAGATGCATCGTCTCCGTCGCTTCCGGGTATGATCGTCTGGTCTGGGCGTGCCTATTTGATTGACAGGCTTCCGACGGTCGCATACATCGCGTCACGAGTAGCCGAAAGAAGCCGAGCGACGGTGCGGCTCTATACTGCGCCTGCGCACCGTCGTTCGGCTACTTTCGGAAAATCGTGACGCGATGTATGCGACCTCGGAAGCCTGTCAATCAAATAGGCATGCCTATAGTCGGAGCCCATACCCGGAAGCGTCGGAGACGATGCATCTGTAAAACGGTAAGTACGGCTTCATTTCTAAAAAAAAAAAAAACCTGATTCCCCTTGACATAACGAGCCTGAATAAATGTTAAAAAAAAGGTTTTTGGGGGAACTACCCCTTTAATTGCTTGCTTAATAGGGAATTTTTTTTTTTTTTTCTTCCTTTTAAAAAAAATGTTTTCTCTTCTAAAATGTTTAGCTATCTTTACTAATTCCCACTCTTCCCAATTGTCTACATTTATTTTAACATTTAAAAGTTACTAGATTTAAAGATAAGATGTGGGGGGAGGGGGGAGGGGATGTGGGGAAGTCTAGATACGAAACGTAATATATTGTTCACTATTACAATTGTCAACTTTATGTCTCCTAATGTATTCACTGTACTACATTTACTACACTGTATGCTCTTTATTTTTTGAAAATAAACTTAAATTTGAATGACAAAAAAAACTTCCGAAAATACCCGAGTTAGGACTCGGGTATTTCCGGCGCAATGCGGCGCCTGCGCACAGACCTAGGAGCTGAATGCGCAGGCGCCGTATTTCTCCGAGTCCTATTTCGGCTTTTTAGCCATAGGACTCAGAGAAATACGGCGCCTGCGCAGTCAGCTCCTAGGTCTGTGCGCAGGTGCCGCATTGCGCCGGAAATACCAGAGTCCTAAATCGGGTATTTTCGGAAGCTGGGATTCGACGTGGATTCCCGCCAATTCTACACGTGGGCGGAGTTGTTATGAATCCTGAGAAGGAAGTCCCCGCCGGATTTTAAATAAAAATCTGGCATGGGTTCCCCCCTCAGGAGCATAGCGGGCCCTTAGGTCTGGTATGGGTTGTAAGGAGACCCCCCCTACGCCGAAAAAACGGCGTGGGGGTCCCCCCACAATCCATACCAGACCCGTATCCAAAGCACGCCGGCCGGCCGGTCAGGAAGGGAGTGGGGGCGACCGAGCGCCCCTCCCCCCTCCTGAGCCGTACCGGGCAGCATGCCCTCAACATGGGGGGGTCAGGTGCTCTGGGGCAGGGGGCACACTGCGGCCCCCCACCCCAGAGCACCCTGTCCCCATGTTGATGAGGACAGGGCCCCTTCCCGACAACCCTGGCCGTTGGTTGTCGGGGTATGCGGGCGGGAGGCTTATCGGAATCTGAAAGCCCCCTTTAATAAGGGGGCCCCCAGATACCGGCCCCCCACCCTAAGTGAATGAGTATGGGGTACATTGTACCCCTACCCATTCACCTGGAGGCAAAGTGTAAACACAAATAAACCACACAGGGTATTGAAATATTTTATTAGTAGGCCGCCGGGGGGGGGGTTGGGGAATGATCGCTTTTAAAAAAGCGCCCCTCTCCGGCGGGCTTCTGCGGGGGGGTGGGTGCCGCTGTTCTTCGCCGTCATCTGGTTCTCTTCCGGCGCCGGGGGGGCCGCTTTGATAAAAGCGCCCACCACCTGGCGGGCTTCCTTCGACATCTTCGGCGGCGGGAGGGGGGGGGTCTTCTTCCACTCTCCGGGGTCTTCTCCCGCTCTCCGGGGATCTTCCCCCTGCTATCCGGTGTCTTCTTCTTCTTCTTCAGGACTTGCCGCCGCTATCTTCGTGTGTTAGCTCAATTACTAGCGGCGGCGAGTCCCCTCTTCTGTGACCTCGTCGTCTTCTTCTTCTCTTCTCCAGATGTTGACCCGACACTTCCTTCCGCTGTTATGGCGGGCGCCCGGCTCGCAGCGAGTTATATAGGCCTGTCTTGTGACGTCGCAGTCCCATCATGCTCCGGTAGGTACCTACCGGAGCATGATGGGACTGCGACGTCACAAGACAGGCCTATATAACTCGCTGCGAGCCGGGCGCCCGCCATAACAGCGGAAGGAAGTGTCGGGTCAACATCTGGAGAAGAGAAGAAGAAGACGACGTCACAGAAGAGGGGACTCGCTGCCGCTAGTAATTGAGCTAACACACGAAGATAGCGGCGGCGAGTCCTGAAGAAGAAGAAGACACCGGAGAGCGGAGAAGACCCCCAGAGAGCGGAGAAGACCCCCAGAGAGCGGAGAAGACCCCCGGAGAGCGGAGAAGACCCCCGGAGAGCGGAGAAGACCACCGGAGAGCGGGAGAAGACCCCCGGAGAGCGGGAGAAGACCCCCCCCCGCCGCCGAAGATGTCGAAGGAAGCCTGCCGGGTGGTGGGCGCTTTTATCAAAGCGACCCACCCGGCGGCGGAAGAGAACCAGACGGCGGCGAAGAACAGCGGCACCCACCCCCCCGCCGGAGAGGAGCGCTTTTATAAAGGCGATCATACACCCCCCCCCCCCCCCCCCCGGCGGCCAACTAATAAAATATTTCAATACCCTGTGTGGTTTATTTGTGTTTACACTTTGCCTCCAGGTGAATGGGTAGGGGTACAATGTACCCCATACTCATTCACTTAGGGTGGGGGGCCGGTATCTGGGGGCTCCCTTATTAAAGGGGGCTTTCAGATTCTGATAAGCCTCCCGCCCGCATACCCCGACAACCAATGGCCAGGGTTTTCGGGAAGGGGCCCTGTCCTCATCAACAGGGTTTTTTGGCGTAGGGGGGTCTCCTTACAACCCATACCAGACCTAAGGGCCCGCTATGCTCCTGAGGGGGGAACCCATGCCGGATTTTTATTTAAAATCCGGCGGGGACTTCCTTCTCAGGATTCATAACAAACTCCGCCCACGTGTAGAATTGGCGGGAATGCGCGTCGGATCCCCGTCGCTTCTATGACGCACTCGCTGGAATGTGCTTTTACTATTCCAGCGAGTGCGAGATGTCGGCAGCCTGTCGCCGAGAATCAGCGCGATGCTGTCGTGCTAAAAACACATTCTCGGCGGCAGGCACTGTACACATACTTGCCTTCCCTTCATCTCTCTGTAGTTTTGCTTGCATACAGGAAGCAGTTATAAAGTTAGTCCAGCTGGAGTATGAGCAGCCAACTGAGGGCACCAGTACTGTGGGACTGAGCATCATACTCTCTTATACATGTAAGAATGCATCATCTGTATTTGCTCCCAGCAACTGAAAAGTAGGGGATGCATTTATTTGCTGCGAGCCAGGCCTTTAAAATTTACTAGGGCTGTTACTGATCAAAATTTTTGTGTTCGATTAATTATAACTAGAACTGCAACTAACGATTATTTTCATAATCGATTAATCGGCCGATTATTTTTTCGAATAATCGGATAAAATCATAAAAAAAACGTAATGTGGAATTTTTTCGTTTATTTAACAGTAACTCAAACGGCAGATTAAAAAACGTTTAACATTAACATTACACAACTTTGCAGCAGTACTATTCCTCCCGGGAACACCAATGCTGGGGCACTATTCCTCCCGGGAACACCAATGCTGGGGCACTATTCCTCCCGGGAACACCAATGCTGGGGCACTATTCCTCCCGGCAGGGCTTGACAAATTTGCTTGGAATCTAGGAGCCAGCTGAAAAAGTTAGGAGCCAGAAAACGCGTCGCGTCCCGACGAGCATGCGCGCAGAAGCGAACACATAAGTGAGTAGCGCCCGCATATGTAAATGGTATTCAAACCACAAATGAGGTATCGCTGCGATTGTTGGAGCGAGAGCAATAATTCTAGCTCTAGACCTCCTCTAACTCAAAACATGCAACTTGTATTTTTTTTAAAAAAGTTTGCCTATGGAGATTTTAAAGGGTAAAAGTTTACCGCCATTCCACGAGCGGGCGCAATTTTGAAGCGTGACATGTTGGGTATCCATTTTACTCGGCGTAATATTATCTTTCACAATCTAAAAAAAAAAATTGGGATAACTTTACTGTTTTATTTTTTAATTTAAAAAAAAAAAAGTGCGCTTGTAAGACCGCTGCGCAAATACGGCGTGACACAAAGTATTGCAACGATCGCCATTTTATTCTCTAGGGTGTTAGAATAAAAAATATATATAATGTTTGGGGGTTCTAATTATAGGGAAGGAGATGGCGGTGAAAAATTACATTACAATTTCTGTTTAACTTGTAATGTCAAACGGCCACCACCAGATGGCGCCAGTTTACAGAAGAAGGAGCTTGGGACTTCACAAGGCCACAAAGCCGCGGCCTCAATTACCGTTTGTCGCGATCGCGCGGCGGAGGAGATGGGGGCGCACGGAGACACAGGAACCTGTGCCTCCGTGCTCCCCCACCTCCCCCGCTGCTCGATTGCGGCGGGCCGACGACAAACGGTAATTGAGGCCGTGGCTTTGAATGGGCGGAAGGGCAGACCAACTAATCGATAATGAAAATCGTTGACAACGATTTTCATTATCGAATATTATCGATAATATCGATTAATCGTTTCAGCTCTAATTATAACGCACATACAGATCCAACTACTTTTAGCTGATCTCCTTGCAGGCTGAGTCCCAGTGCAGCTCCCAACCACTGGAAACATGGATAGCAGGATACAAAAAACATACAAAAGGCAGCGCTCGATAGGAATAGCATTAAAACTTTTATAGTCTTCAAGTAGGTAACCAAATAAATATTGCACTGGAGATAAAATCGATGTAGCTACATAAACTGTAAAAATGGTGTGAGTAATACCAAACGGTACCAAAAGCAACCATAAAAACATGTAGCTAAGTATGATACTGGTATAAAAATGTGTACAACGATACCACTGCTGAATCCAGATGAGGAGGGGTTAACATCAGTTCGTCGGCATGTAGATGTCCCGTGAAGGGAACTATCACAACTCCCAGTGGATGGTTGTAGAATCCCAGGCTGATAGAGGGAAGTGGAACAGCCCTGGCGTGTGGCAGATAGTAAGGTCCCGCCGGCATGCAGATATGAGGGCACAGCAAAGGAGCCCTTCAGAAGGACGCAGTAAGCCCCGCCAGAACTCTCCGAAGGCCCAGAAGCCGGCGGAGAGGTGTGTACCAATCAAAAGAATTTTAAATCGATCAAAAAGATTTTGATCAATCAAAAAAATTTAAGATTAATCGATCAATTAAAAGATAATTTGCACAGCCCTAAAATTTACTTTACGCACAGGTTTGCTTTAAAGTGTATACAAAGTCAGCGTAATAAAAGTCAATCTTCAAAAAAAAAAAAAAAAAAGTTACCTTGGTAGTAGGAGACTTTAGAGGGGATATGGCAATTTTATTGGACGACTGGGTTGTGGACTCTAGGGATGTCCCAGTGACTGCTCCACTTTCAGTGATTGTAATTTGCTTGGACTGAGTTGCAGAATTAACATGAGAAAGCACCTTGCCTATAAAAGAAAGTAAACATCTTAAAAAGGCTGGATTCAGACTGTTGTGCTGCAATTCATTCTAAATGGCACCCCAACACACCTTGAAAAAGCACCTGCGTTGCAATGTGCCACAACACATAGTAAATCATTACTAATACTGCCACGCATTAGGCACCCCATTCAAACTAAAAGATTGCCTTAATGCAACACACTTTAAAGTTTATTAGTAATAAACACGTTCTACTGACCTGCTCAGTGCAATAGCATTGCAAAGAGCAGCCCCGATCCTCATCTTCTGGAACCCCCCCCCCCCAACAAGTGCTCCTGACTCCTCTTCTCAGTATGCCACCCGCTTGCGGGATCAATCCTGAGCCAAGCTGCCTGTGTCCACAGACAGTGCGGCTTGACCCCGCTCCTTTGATACAGGATTTGACTGACCAAATGGCTCCCACTTCCTCAGAAAAGCCTTGATACCAGGGAGAGCCACTACAGACAGGCACAACACATTTGATCTAGTGAGGGCTCAGGTAAGTATGAATGAGGGAGGCAATATCACTGCCTGAACGTTTTTACCATAATGCAGGGATTTGCTTTAAAAGGTAAAAATCTTTATGCTTTAGAACCACTTTAATGAGTGGCACAACATGCGTTGATGTGCGGAGTAAGTAATAAATCATATGAAGACATTTTTTGTTTTTAGAAGTATGGCCTCTCCAACAATAAAGGTGATGCAACAATTTGCCCTACACAGCAAATAACCTCACGGGTGGCCATATGCATCCATCAATGATAAGGTTGTTAAAAATGTCTGAACGGTTATTGACTTTTAGGCTGGATTCACACTGTAGTGGTGTGTTGGCACATGCAAATGTACCCATGTTAGGGCTTGTTCACACTATCAGTTTTCCTTCGGGTTTTTCTCTTCAGGTTTACCAAAACCATGTAGTGCAAGGGCCTGCCTGATTGCATACAAATTGAGACTCTTGAGGTTAGACCTCATATTACCGGTAGATGGATTTGGTAAACCTGAAGAGAAAAACCTGAAGGAAAACTGATAGTGTGAACAAGCCCTTACTTGGGAATTCTGTTATGTTATATTTATTACACCAAATGATGGGTATTTGTCTATGTTTTAAATTAAACTTAGTTCTGCTTCGTAACAAAACCATTTAATTTTTTTCCTTAACTAATGTGTAAAAACCCGACACAGACATCAGTGAATTACATGCAAAGATTATTTGAGCATAAAGGTTATTTTTACTCTTTACATGGGTTCACATTGCTCCGAGACGGAAGTCGCACGAAAGTCGATCTGATTTTGCCCTGTGACTTCATTGCAACGTCAATGAACGGGATCCGACCTTGAGATGAATGTGACTTGTCCTTTGACCACTCGAAACAATTCCTTTGCTTCTGTTATTGAGGAGACTTCATGCCAAATTGAAAAAAAAAAAAAAAACTCTCTGCAGTGGGCTTCCAGATTCCGATAAGCCCCTACCCACAGAACCACCGCCCAGGTTTGTCACTCGCTCATCCGCCCCCCTTTCCCGATTTGCTGGGCTGCATGCTTGGATAAGGGTCTTTTATGGATTTGGGTGGTGGGACCACGCCATTTTTTTTTTTTTTTAAGATCCTCAGAGCACAAGTTGCATGTCACAAGTCGGATCAGTTAAGATGATGATCCTACTTGGATGTGACTTACATTCAAATCAATGGGCTGAAATGGCTTCCAAAGTAGTGCAGGAAACTGTTTCAAAGCTGGACTGACACAAGTCGAACCAGTTAAGACGGTTGTCATAGGAAATCATTGATTTTGATATGTCATGCAACTTGTGCTCTTGAAGTCAGAGCCTATGTTGGACCAGTGTGAACCAACTTATGCATTAATACTGTATGAAGACACAGGCAAAAGGATAGTATATAGAACTTGAGGCTGGGTTCACACTAGCTGCGACTGCGGCTCACAGCAGGGGGTCCAGTGCACCCCTGTTCTCTGTTTCAGGTGCGAATAAGGTCCGTCTTTTCGCCTGAATTCGGACCTGAAACAGGGCCAAAGACACACAGGATCCTTGTCCAGTGCGGGCCGCGGCCATCCCGGAGCTGTGTAAACAGGCTCCATTGAGAGCCGGTCACAGTCTCCTGTCATGCAAATTGGATGCAGGGAAAGCTGCATCCAATTCGCATAAGTCTGAACCCAGTTTAAGGCATTGCCTTTCATTTTTCATTTTAAGATAACATGAATGACATCAACTTGATGCAAACGTCACAATCCAAACTAAATTTCTATGTACTGTATAGTCTACAATTATGTACTTACTGTAAAATCCTTTTTTAGGAGTTCATTGAGACACACAGAAAGTCTATGACCTTCAGGCTGCACCTGAGCGTTTCAAAGATGTGCGTTTTTTGCAGCGATTTTGTTCAGGTCACCAATGTAAAAGGCATAAAAAAGCCTGTAATCTGCCTCCAAAGAAGCTTGTGTTCTTTTTTGAACTTAGGGCAATTTTCAAACGGCCTAAAGGTTTACTGCCCCGTACAGGAGAGTTAAACACTGGCAAATAAAAAAATTGTAGGGTGTCACAAGTTAACCCTCCCACAAGTATCGAGGGCATAATAAAATTCTCTGAGGAGTGGGACCTGCTTACCTGAAAGGACTCTAAGAAAAGTTTTTTTGGTGAGTGCAAAAATCCTATTTTCTTTTTCACCCATTAAGGGACAAAGAGGTCTTCAATACCAGACATTTTCACCCCCCAGACCAATTTTCAGCGCTGTCACAGTTTGAATGACAATTGCGCAATCATGCAACACTGTACCCATATGACATTTTTATATATTTTTTTTTTTTTCAAATAGTGTTTTATTCTTTTGGTGGTATTTAAACACCACTTTTGCAAATAAATAGCCTTTCTTCATAAATTTAGGCCAAAATAGATTCTGCTACATTTCTTTGTTAAAAACAACCCAAATCAGTGTTTATTAATTAGTCTGTAGCAAAGTCTACAAACTAGTTTATACATATCAGAAAATCAATCTTGATGTACTGATGCTTCTTCTCATTTCTTGAGGCTCGAAAACGACAGGACAGTACAGATATCCCCCAAATGACCCCTCTTTGGAAAGTAGACAGTCCAAGGTATTTAGTAAGTCAACAAAGCATCATCATATACAGTAACTGTTGCGACAATAATCAGGGATACTGTGATAACTAGAAAATGCATTTCCTGAGGAAAATACGTGGGAATGCTGAATAGCTGAATTGCTAAGCCTGCACAAATGCCATTCACCATAACCACTATACTATCTTTATGACATACAAGCAGTGTTCCTTCAGTATTTATAAAGCCTCTCTTTGATCATTAAAGATGTTGTAAATGTAAAATAATTTTCCCTAAATAGCATTTTTTTTTTGCAACTTATGTCAACTTTTTTTTTAACCACTTAAGACCCGGACCAATACGCTGGCAAATGACCCAAGGGGTTTTTGCGATTCGGCACTGCGTCGCTTTAACAGACAATTGCGCGGTCGTGCGACGTGGCTCCCAAACAAAATTTGCGTCCTTTTTTTTCCATAAATAGAGCTTTCTTTTGGTGGTATTTGATTGCCTCAGCGATTTTTATTTTTTGCGCTATATACAAAAATAGAGCGACATTTTTGAAAAAAAATCAATATTTTTTACTGTTTGTTATAATAAAAAAACAATAAACTAAATTTTAGTCAAACATTTAGGCCAAAATTTATTTAGCCACATGTCTTTAGTAAAAAAAAAAAATCGCATTAAAAAAAAAAAAATTAGCTACTTAGCGGGAACAGCGACACTAATACAGCGATCAGAAAAATGATCGCTTAGTGATGCTGGCAATAGGGAGTGAAAGGGTTAACTAGGGCAGTGATCAAGGGGTTAAAACTTTATTGGGGGGGGGGGGTGGGGGGGCTACCCTGACACTAACACTAACTGACTGTCACACTGTCTGTCACACTGACACTAAATACAGTAATCATACATGTATGATTACTGCATTCAGTGACACTGTGACATGGGGGAGGGGGGGGCGATCGCGGGGGTTAAATGTGTTTTTGTGTGTGTGTAAGTGTGCTGTTGGTGCAGACTTACTTGCTGTGTTGTGATCTCTCCTCAGCGGCGCTTGAAACAAATGCAGAGGGAGAGATCAGATAGCTTCCTCCTTCCTGTGTTTACACAGGAGGAGGAAGTGACAGGGCGGGCGGGCGCGCGCATTGGCTGGGAGCGATCCGGAGGGGGCGGGTGAAAACGGATAGCCGCCCCCTCTTGTCGGATCGCTCCTGCAGCTGCGCGGACCGCCGCATGTACGGGGGGGGGGTCCGATCGGACCCCCGATCCCCCCCAAGGCACCAATGTATATATACGTTGATGTGCCTGTCGGTGCCATTCTGCCGACGTAAATGTACATGCGGCGGTCCTTAAGTGGTTAATAGCATTTTTTTTTTTTTTGCAACTTATGTCAACTTTTTTTGTGTCTAAAAGCTTAATATTTTAAAAAGTATAAATAGTACAAAAAAAACTTGAAGAAGTCCCATCGTTAGCTGAATGAGATGAACATTTTAAAAGTTGAATGGTCTCAATCGCTGAAAGTATGCCGAAGTTACGCAGAGCCAAAAAACGTACGGAATAAAGGATAAAATTAAAAATAAGAATAATAAAAAACGAATATCAATACTGGGAATGCTTATTAAAGCATTCCCACTAATTATTAGCTTTTTCATACTAATAAAGGGATTTTTAAATACAGCTTACCTGTAAAATCCTTTTCTTGGAGTACATCACGGGACACAGAGCGGCATATTCATTACTATGTGGGTTATATGGAGTACCTTCAGGTGTGGACACTGGCAATCTCAAACAGGAAGTCCCCTCCCTATATAACCCCCTCCCCTAGAGGGAGTCCCTCAGTTTTGTAGCAAGCAGTATGCCTCCCAAAATGGTCACCCAAAAGAGGGGTGGGAGCTCTGTGTCCCGTGATGTACTCCAAGAAAAGGATTTTACAGGTAAGCTGTATTTAAAAATCCCTTTTTCTTTCTCGTACATCACGGGACACAGAGCGGCATATTCATTACTATGTGGGATGTCCGAAAGCAATGCTTTAATGAGGGGAGGGAGACATCTTCCAAAGAAGGATTCAATTTAGAGATAAACTCAAATCATAATAATAATTCTAATCTTAGTCAAGAAAAAAACTTTTTTTTTTTTTTTTTTTTTTATAACCAAGGGTGTTTCTGATCCCGAGGATTTCAAACTGCAGCCTGTAGTACTGCCTGACCAAAGGCAGCATCCGCATTTCTTCTCACGTCTAGTTGATAAAACCTTGTAAACGTGTGGACTGATGACCACGTTGCCGCCTTGCATATCTGAGCCATAGAGATCTGATGGTGTGCTGCCCAAGAGGCGCCCATGGCCCTGGTAGAATGGGCCTTTACCGACAACGGAGGAGGCAACCTCTTCAACCCGTAGGCTTGAATGATTAATTGTCTAATCCACCTCGAGATGGTGGATTTTGCAGCTGCCTGCCCCTTCTTGGGGCCATCTGGTAGAACGAATAACACATCTGTTTTCCGGATCTTTTCTGTAGCTTTAAGATAGGCCTTCATGGCCCGGACAATATCCAAGGTATGCAGCAACCCCTCCTTTCTAGATGTAGGTTTTGGAAAGAAGGATGGAAGTACCAAATCCTGGTTTAAGTGAAATTTGGATATAACCTTTGGTAGAAAGGAAGGATGGGGCCGGAGAACTGCCCTGTCCTTATGCAGAACGAGATATGGTTCCTTACACGATAAGGCTGCTAATTCTGACACTCTCCTGGCCGAAACTATGGCGACCAAGAAAACCAATTTTCTTGTCAGTAAGACTAAAGGAATCTCAGCCAACGGCTCAAAAGGCTGTTTCTGTAGAGTGGACAGGACAAGATTTAAGTCCCATGGACAAATTGGTGACTTGACAGGAGGATTAATACGCAAGACCCCCTGTAAGAAGGTCTTTACCAGCGAGTGGGTGGCCAGCGGCCTCTGAAACCACACTGACAGAGCTGAGATCTGTCCCTTGATTGTGCTTAGTGCCAGGCCTTTATCCACTCCTAGCTGGAGAAAACTTAACACCCTATCAATAGTATATTTGCGGGAATTCCATCTTTTGGATTCACACCAGCCTACGTAGTTCCTCCACACCCTGTAATAAATCACCCTGGAGACCGGCTTTCTAGCCCTAATCAGGGTAGGAATTACCTGCCTAGACAGACCCCTACCCCTGAGAATCAGGGATTCAGCCTCCAGGCCGTCAAATTTAGACGCTGTAATGTAGGGTGGAGGATCGGGCCTTGTGAGAGTAGGTCTGGTTGTAGAGGAAGAGTCCAAGGGTCTCCCACTGCCATCTTCAGGACTAGTGAGTACCAAGTCCTCCGGGGCCAAGCCGGAGCTACTAGAATGACTGGCTTGTTCTCCACTCTGATCTTGCGCAACAGGCGCGGGAGTAACTGTAGTGGAGGGAATGCATATAGAAGTCTGAATTGATGCCAAGGGCAAACCAACGCATCGGTTCCGCAGGCCATAGGATCCCTCGCTCGCGACACGAACCTGTCTAGTTTCTTGTTGAACCTGGATGCCATTATATCTACGTCCGGCATTCCCCACCTCTGGCAGATTGTCTGAAAGACCTGGGGATGCAGAGACCACTCCCCTGGCAACAGACTCTGGCGACTTAAGAAGTCTGCCTGCAGGTTGTCCACTCCGGGAATGAATATCGCTGAAATGCAGGGTACATGAACCTCTGCCCATTGAAAAATCAAGTTCACCTCCCTCTGAGCGGCCTGGCTCCTGGTTCCCCCTTGGTGGTTTATGTATGCCACCGCCGTGGCATTGTCTGACTGGATTCTCACCGGGAACCCCTTTAATCTGGAGGTCCAAGCCAGAAGGGCTAGGCGGGCAGCTCTGATTTCCAAGATATTGATGGGGAGCTGCCTCTCTGCTTTCACCCAAGTTCCCTGGCGGGAGAACCCCTCGAAGACCGCCCCCCAGCCTGCCAGGCTGGCGTCTGTGGTAACTACCTTCCAGACAACAGGGCTGAAGGATTTTCCCTTTAGAAGATTCTGAGGGTTCAACCACCAGGCCAGGCTTTGTCGGACCCTTAATGATAGCGTCAAAGGGGACTCTAAGGCATGTGCCCTCTTGCCCCAGGCTGCTAGAATGGCTGCCTGTAGGACGCGAGTGTGGATCTGAGCGTATGGTACTGCCTCGAATGTGGCCACTAGCTTGCCTAGTAATCTCATACACAGGCGAATAGTTGGTTTTTTCTTGTTTAGAACCAACTGAACCAACCCCTTGATAGCTTCGATCTTTACAAGGGGCAGGAACACCTTTTGATGTTCTGTGTCTAACCTCATGCCGAGGTATTCCAACTGCTTTGTAGGCTGGAACGCTGACTTTCCCCGGTTCAGGACCCAGCCGAATTCTTCGAGGTACCGAACCGTGAGGTTTACTGCCTTTTGCAGACCCGGCCGTGAGTGATCTATGATTAAAAGGTCGTCCAAGTATGCTAGGACTGTGACCCCTTGGATCCTTAAATTGGCCAGAATTGGGGCTAGGATCTTCGTGAATACCCGGGGGGCCGTGGCCAGCCCGAAGGGGAGCGCCCTGAATTGGAAGTGTCGCTGCCCCACCGCGAAGCGTAAAAACCTTTGATGCGACTGAAAGATTGGTACATGAAGGTAAGCATCCTTTATGTCTATGGAGGCCAGAAAATCGTCCTTCTGAAGCGCGGCGGCTGCTGACCGGATGGATTCCATCCGGAAGGAACGAACCCTTAGGTAACCGTTTAACCTCTTTAGGTCCAAGATTGGCCTGACATCGCCGTTGGGCTTTGGTATGACAAAGAGATTGGAATAGAAACCTAGGCCTTGCTCTTGGGCTGGCACTTCTATAATTACGTCCTGGCCAAGCAGGTGATCCAAAGCTGCCAGCATTGAGGCCTTCCCCGCTGGATCCCTTGGTAGCCTTGATTCTTGAAAATGAGGCGGAGGATACCTTAGAAACTCCAGTCTGTAACCTGTGGTTACAGATGCCCGGACCCATTTGTCGGGGATCTTGGCTTCCCAAACTTCTGAGAAGAAACAAAGCCTTCCCCCCACCCGCAAGAGTGGGGGCGCCCCTTCATAAGGCCGACTTAGGGGCTGTCTTTGACGGCTTGCGATACCACGGCCTCTTACCCCCAGGGGTCTGTCCCTGCGATCTACTGTTAACGTTGGATCGTGCAGGCGGCCGTCGATACTGCCTGGAATTTGAGGGCCCCGAGACAGGAAAGAGCTGCCTTTTAAATGTAGGAGCCCGGAATGTCTTTTTGACCGGTAAAAGGGTACTCTTGCCATTTGAAATAGTCTGAATATATTTATCCAGATCCTCACCGAAGAGTCGTCCTCCATGGAAGGGAAACCCTGCCAGAAGCTTTTTGCATGGGGGCTCCGCCGCCCAGTTCTTCAACCATAAGAGCCTTCTCATGTGCACCAAACATAGTGATAAACGAGAGGCCTGCTGGATGGAATCTTTTATAGCATCTACCGCAAAACACAGAGCTCTGGGAATGTCAGAAAACTCTTCTGCTTGTTGGGTAGGCATGTCCCTTAACATTTCCTTTGTCTGGTCTTTTAATGCCTGACAAACTCCGATTGCAGCCACCGCTGGCTGCACCACTGCTCCTGCCGTAGCAAAGGATGCTTTTAAAAGTGTCTCTAATCTTTTATCAACCGGATCTTTAAACATATGTATGTTTTCCACCGGACAAGTTAGTGATTTATTCACACATGAGATGGCTGCATCCACTACTGGGAGCCTCCACCTCTTGGAGAACTTTTCCTCCATGGGGTAAATGACCGCAAATCTTTTCGGTGGCAGAAAAATCCTGTCCGGCCGTACCCAATCCCGAAAGATTAATTCCTCCAAGAGAGGATGGACCGGAAAAACTGCGTTGTTTAACGGAGCTTTCAAAGAGCCCAGAGAGGATACCGGAGGAACCTGAGGCTCTGGCAATGGTAAACTAAATGCCGAGCGGACCATGTCCGTCAAAGACTGTACCCACAGTCTTTCTGTCTGGGAGTCTGAAAATGGTTCCTCAGAGGCAGATCCCTCAATCCCTGCACCCTCTTGGTTCAGGTCTAGTTGATCCTCCTGTGATTCCAATTCCTCTGGAGAGAGAATCTCAGCATCTGAGGATACACCTCCTGGTGATGGGGATCTAACCCGTTTCTTACCAGGAATAGCTCTAGCGATCAATGTTGCTATTCTCTCTTCTAGCCCCCCTAGGGATACGGCTAGCATCTCCTCTGTGATAAACACAGGGCTGGGCTGATCTGGGCCAGCCTCCGCACCAGATCCCCCTAATGGCTTATCCAAGGCGCTTCTTATGTTAATAAGTTGCGGGGAAAGTATCGGCATATCAGAATCAGAAAGGGAACCCTTTTGTTTTTTGGTCTTTTTTGTACCCTTTGACCCCGAACCCTTGGAAGCCATAATACAAAATCAATGGACTCCGCCCACACAACAGACTGTAGTGGGCAGGAGTACAAAAATCAGAGTTTAGGGGACAATAGATCACTAATGCCCAAAAACTGATGGGATCCCGTATGTTCTTTTTTTTTTTTTTTTTTTTTTTTTAAATATATTATATATTTTCTTTTGACAACATACCGTGACCCCAAACTAAGTTTGCCAGCCTCCAAACCTGCTGCAAAAAAGGGGGATTTCTTGGCTTAACAAAAAGGTATTGGAACAAAGTCCACATGTACTACCCCTCTTCCGCCACCGGGAGTCACTGTTCTGCCGCTCTGCGTCCTCTCCTCTGAAAATCAGCCTCAGACTGAGCACTGACAATGCCTGCTGTCTATAACAGCACAAAGGCGCGCCCCTGTATGACGCCGCAGGCACGCCCCCCCCGCCCTCCTGTCTGAACGGCGCGAAAAACGTCAATAAGACGCGTGCGCGCGCGTATGCCGGAAACAGGAGGAACATGGAGGAGCCGCGCTGCTGGAGATCCAGGAACGCAGAAACAGGCGGCAGATTCAAACCCCCGGCCAGGTAGGACTCTCCAAAGGCCCCTAGGGATCCTTACTAGCCCTAGGAAGAAACAGCAGGTTTAGCTAGCACACATATTTAGACAGGGGGACCTAGTGATGGGGGAGAAAAGGTGTCATCCTGTCTCTCTTTAGACATAGTGAACAAGGTTGCCCATGCAGAGCATACTTAGGCTATCCCCCCTTTTAGGTTACCCCGGGGAGCCTGCTGTCGAACCAAGTCCCGCAGGCTCCCCCTTACCTGCTCCATGCTGCAGGATGTTTGTCCAGCAAACTGATCCAATCTTCTCCCATCTCCGTGGGTAGCGTAGTAGACCTTCAGGCCCTGGGGTCCTATGAAGGTACCCACTGTCCTGGACCTATATAGCACCCTGGCAAACAGGAACTTATGGTTTTTACAAACTCCAAGTCCTGGGCCCAGGGTCCAGCCCTCCAAAGAGGAGCATTATAGGCAAAACCCCACGGCTTGGGGCCCGGGTACTGTCCACTTTGGCACTGAGGCTCCTTGGACAGATCCGGTTAGCCCGCCCTTAATCCCAAGGATGTGGAGCAAAGCTATTCCGTGACCAACACCTAAGACACTGGCGAAAAAACTGAGGGACTCCCTCTAGGGGAGGGGGTTATATAGGGAGGGGACTTCCTGTTTGAGATTGCCAGTGTCCACACCTGAAGGTACTCCATATAACCCACATAGTAATGAATATGCCGCTCTGTGTCCCGTGATGTACGAGAAAGAAATTTATTTTTTAGTTTCTCTTTTAGTACGTTTCTCTTTTTTTACACACTGTGACCAGAGCAATACTGTTTTACCATGGTAACACTATACTACTCTAGGGAGGTGATCAGGATTATTTTTTTACACACTACAATTGCTTATAACAGTGATAATCACTGTTATAAGCAACCTTTTTTTCTGAACGAAATCCACTTCTTCGGTGTGTACTATTGTGATTAGCAGAAAATTGGCTACTGCTAATCACATGGTACAGATGGGCTGCATCTGTGCCACATGATCACTATAACCAATCACAGAGATCAACACTATAGAACATAGTCGTATGAATGAAAGCTATTCATTGTGTACAATTGCCATGTGATCTGCTGTGACTGGTCACAGTGATCACATGGTAGCGGCAGGAGACAGCGGGTGACATTGGGCACTCGCTAGGCGTGATCCTGGGAGAAGGTCATATATGACATCCACCTAAGATGGGAGAGCTCCCGCTCGTCTTTCATGTAACAATGGGCTGGGTGGGATTCAGTTAATCTAGAAATCCAAAAGCTGCATGATTAATCGTTAAGAATCGTTATTGCGATTATTTTCCATGTTGCGATCTTGATCCCGATTCTTTCTATGCAGAGAATTCTCTATGCTCTGAAGCCGACAGCCGTCGAAAGGAAGAAAAATAACGCTAAGTTTGCAAAGAATCACAACAGTCTTTAGCAGTGGAACCAAGTCTAAACATTGTAACAATTTGTCCTTTAGAGGAATAGACTTTGGTGTGTAAATGAGGAAAGCTTAATCACTAAACCTTTTTCTGACATTAGTTGGTTTTAAGTTAAAATCATTTTTTTTGCTAGAAAATTACTTCGAACTAAAGGTCGACCGATATGGGTTTTTCTCTGGCCGATGCTGATATTTAGAAATCATGGCGGCCGATATATGATGCAGATTTTTTGGGCCAATATGTTAGGTCGATTTTTTCCCTACATCTCATAAAATATATCAGTTAGACCACTTTCCCACTGGGGAGTTTTTCAGAAGATTTTGGGCTAAAAACAGCGCCTGTAAAAGGGGCTCCTTGCAGTCTGTGTAAAAGCCTGAGTGTTTTCACACTGAGGCGATGCGCTGGCAGGACATTAAAAAAAGTGCTGCAAGCAGCATTTTTGGAGCGGTGTATACCAACCATTCCCCCACCACTCCTGCCCATTGAAATTGGCTAACTTTTCTGTTTAGTTTTTATTTTAAATTCATTAAAGTGTATTTTTTCCCCCCAAAAAAATGTGTTTGAAAGACCGCTGCGCAAATACCGTGTAACATAAAAGGGCCTCCCTTCCCGCTGTCCTCCGGTGCCCTCCACCACTTATCAGAGCCGCTGGCAGCGGCTTCGGCAATCAGATCCTTCTCCCTGTTAGGTATGAGATGAGTGGGTGAGTGGGCGGGAAGATGGCCCCCATCCGTCTCCATATCATTGCAGGGCGGAAGCAACGTCTTTTTGAGCCCAGATCTCATATTTAAGAGGTCCTTTCATGCTTTTTTTCCCTATTACAAGGGATGTTTACATTCCTTGTAGTAGGAATAAAAGGGATACCATTTATTTTTATTTTTTTAAAGAACAGTGTAAAAATAAAAAGTAAAATAAATAAGGAAAAAAGGGATTTTTAATAAACAGCTTACCTGTAAAATCCTTTTCTTGAAGTACATCACGGGACACAGAGCGCATAGCCATTACACTTGGGTTATATGGGTACCTTCAGGTGTGGGCACTGGTGTAATCAATTTCACAGGAAGTTTCCTCCCTATATAACCCCCTTCCACTGGGAGTGCTTCAGTTTTGCAGCAAGCAATTCCTCCGAGGTTACACAATGTTCCCCAAAAGAGGGGTGGGAGCTCTGTGTCCCGTGATGTACTTCAAGAAAGGGATTTTACAGGTAAGCTGTTTATTAAAAATCCCTTTTTCTTTATCGTACATCACGGGACACAGAGCGCATAGCCATTACACTTGGGATGTCCTAAAGCAATGCTCTATGAAGGGAGGGAGACCGTAAGGCCAAGAATAGCCAAACAAAAAATTATCAGGAAGTAAAGTAACTCCACCAACAGAAAAAAAGGGGGCGTGACCCGGACCAGAGGATTCTATACTGCTGCCCGTAGGACCGCCTGCCCAAATGCTGCGTCCATACCCTTTGCAACGTCCAACTTATACAATTTAGTAAACGTATGTACGGAAGACCAGGTTGCCGCCTTGCAAACCTGTGCCATAGAGATCTGATGGTGTGCCGCCCAGGAGGCACTCATGGCCCTCGTAGAATGGGCTTTAACTGATAAGGGAGGTGGAACGCGCTTCAGACCATAGGCCTGAAAAATCAGCTGCTTAATCCACCTAGCCAAGGAAGACTTGGCCGCCGGCTGACCCTTCTTGGGGCCATCTGGAAGAACAAAAAGCACATCTGTTTTCCGAATCTTCTCTGTAGCCTTGAGATAGACCCTCATGGCTCGAACCACGTCCAAAGTATGAAGCAGTCTTTCCTCTCTGGACTGGGGAGTAGGAAAGAAGAATGGTAGGACTAGGTCCTGATTCAAGTGAAAACTGGATATGACCTTAGGAAGGAAAGAAGGTTGAGGCCGCAGAACCACTCTGTCCTTATGCAGAATAAGGTATGGCTCCCTGCATGACAAGGCTGCCAGCTCGGAAACCCTTCTGGCCGAAGCCATAACCACCAAGAAAACCAACTTTCGGGTTAGTAGCACAAGAGGGATTTCTGTCAGAGGTTCAAACGGCTGCCTTTGTAAAGCTGACAAGACCAGATTTAAATTCCAGGGGCAGAGGGGAGCTCTAATAGGGGGATTCACATGCAAGACCCCCTGCAAGAAGGTTTTCATAAGCGAATGGGTGGCCAAGGGTCTTTGAAACCATATCGATAAAGCCGACACCTGCCCCTTTAGAGTACTAAGAGCCAACCCTTTGTCAACGCCAACCTGGAGGAATCGCAAGATCCTGTCAATAAAAAACTTTCGAGGATGCCATTTTTGAGACTCGCACCACTCCACATAGGTTCTCCAGACTCTGTAATAAATATTTC
This sequence comes from Rana kukunoris, assembly GCA_029574335.1. Taxonomy (NCBI): domain Eukaryota; kingdom Metazoa; phylum Chordata; class Amphibia; order Anura; family Ranidae; genus Rana; species Rana kukunoris. Next base: position 367,083,223 of record CM056049.1, read on the forward strand.
TAGAGACCGGTTTCCTAGCCTGAATCAACGTAGATATGACCTGAGCTGAGAGGCCTCTGCCCTTAAGAATTAGGGATTCAGCCGCCAAGCCGTCAAATTTAGCTGCTGTGAAGCAGGGTGGCAGATTGGGCCCTGAGACAGCAGATCTGGGCGCAGGGGGAGCGGCCACGGCGCCCCGACTGACATCTTCACGATGAGTGCGTACCAAGCCCTCCTGGGCCAGGCTGGGGCCACCAGGATCACAGGCCTGCGCTCCACCACGATTCTCCGTAGAAGGCGGGGAATCATCTGCAGTGGAGGGAACGCATACAGGAGAGAAAACTGGTGCCAGGGGCAAACCAACTCATCGGTCCCGTAGGCCGAGGGATCCCTGGCTCGGAATATGAATTTGTCCAACTTTTTGTTGGATCTCGTTGCCATAATGTCCACATCTGGGACTCCGAATCTTTGGCAAATCTCTTGGAATACCTGGGGGTGAAGAGACCACTCCCCCGGGAGCAACTGTTGACGACTCAAAAAATCTGCTTGAGAATTGTGTATCCCTGGGATGAACACCGCCGAGATGCAGGGTACATGTGCTTCGGCCCATGAGAAAATCAGGTTTACTTCCCTTTGGGCTGCTAGGCTCCTCGTGCCCCCCTGGTGGTTTATGTATGCCACCGCAGTGGCATTGTCGGACTGTATCCTTACTGGCAGACCCTGAAGGGGGAGAGTCCAGGCGATCAGGGCCAGCCGAGCAGCTCTGATCTCTAGGATATTGATGGGAAGCAGTTTTTCTGCCTCCGACCACTGCCCTTGCTGGGTCTGTCCTTCTAGAACTGCCCCCCAACCTGACAGGCTGGCATCCGTGGCTACTATTTTCCACGTGATGGGGCAAAAGGATTTCCCCTTTGACAAATTTTGAGGGACCAGCCACCAAAACAGGCTGCGCCGGACTCCTGGGGAGAGCACTAACGGACGATCTAACGCCTGAATGGACTTGTTCCAAGCAGAGAGAATGGCTGCCTGGAGATATCTGGTATGGATCTGGGCGTAGGGCACTGCCTCGAAGGCGGCCACCATCTTCCCCAGCAGTCGCATACATAGGCGGATAGTCGGCCTCTTCTTGCCTAAGATCACTTGAACTGCTTGAGTTATTGATCTGACCTTTGCTTGAGGTAAAAATATCCTCTGGCAGTCTGTATCTAGCCAAAGGCCTAGATATTCCAACTGCTTTGTGGGTTTCAATATCGATTTTTCTTGGTTCACAATCCACCCGAATTCCTCTAGATGCTGAACTGTGCGAACTACTGCATGATTGAGGCTGGAAGCTGAGCTGTCGATAACCAGAAGATCGTCCAGGTATGCCAGGACCAAAATGCCTTCTGTCCTTAGGACGGCTAGCACCGGGGGTAACACCTTTGTGAATACCCGCAGAGCTGTTGCCAACCCGAAAGGGAGGGCTATGAACAGGTAACGACGGTGATCTATCATAAAACGAAGAAACTTGTGATGTGCCGGGTAGATCGGCACGTGCAGATACGCATCCTTTAGGTCTATAGATGCTAGAAAGTCGTCTTGATGTAGGCTGGCTGCCACCGAACGTATGGACTCCATACGAAAGGTCTGAATCTTTAGAAAGCGATTTAGGCGTTTGAGGTCTAAGATAGGCCTGACGTCGCCATTGGGCTTTGGTATTATGAAAAGGTTGGAGTAGAATCCCAGACCCCATTCCTGGGTTGGTACTTCTACAATTACTCCTTGGAGCAAGAGACGATCCAATGCTTTTACAAGAGAGGCCCTCTTTAATGGGTCGCTTGGAAGACTTGACCCCTGAAAATGAGGAGGGGGGACTTCCCGAAACTCTAGCTTGTAGCCCGTGGCTACCATGGACAGTACCCAAGAGTCGGGAATTCTGGCCACCCACACTTCGGAGAAAAACCGAAGCCTTCCCCCCACCCAAGAGAGTGGGGGCGCCCCTTCATGAATCTGACTTGATGACTGGTTTAACCGGCTTGCGAGACCATGGCCTCTTGCCTGCCGTGGCTTGTCCTTGTGGGCGGCTATTAAATGCTGAACGCCCGGGAGGCCGTCGATACTGACGGGAAGTTGAAGGGGCCGAGCCTGCGAAGGCCTGTCGCTTAAACGCGGGCCCACGCAAACTTGTCTTGACAGGCAAGAAAGAACTTTTACCACTTGATATGATCTGGATATATTTATCTAGGTCTTCACCGAATAGTCTCCCACCATGAAAGGGAAATCCTGCTAAAAGCCTTTTGCAGGGTGCCTCTGCTGACCAGTTTTTCAGCCACAAAAGGCGACGCATATGAACCAACAGCAGAGATAAACGGGACGCCTGTTGAATGGAGTCCTTAATAGCATCTACTGCAAAGCAGAGAGCCCTTGGGAGGTCAGCCAATTCACGAGCTTGCTGAGCCGGTATGTCCCTTAATATCTGTTTAGTCTGATCCTTTAAAGCCTGACAAACGCCAATGGCTGCCACCGCTGGCTGAACCACGGCACCTACTGTGGTAAAAGAAGCCTTCAGTAGGGTCTTCAACTTTTTGTCGACTGGATCTTTAAACATCTGGACATTTTCAACCGGACAGGTCAGGGATTTATTTACGCAGGAAATGGCTGCGTCCACGGTAGGGAGTGCCCATTTCTTTGCAAATTCCTCTTCCATAGGATAGAGAATAGTGAACCTTTTAGGAGGGATAAAAATCCTATCAGGTCGAGCCCAATCCTGAAAAATCACGCTCTCCAGAAGGGGGTGAACCGGAAAAGACGCACCACTCAACGGTGCCTTCAAGGAACCTAAAGAGGATACCGCGGGGGCTAATTGTTCTGACACTGGAAGTTTAAAAGCAGTGCGAACCATATCTGTCAGAGACTGGATCCACAGGCTCTCTGCTTGAGAAGCCGAAAAAATTTCATCTATAGTGGAACCCTCAATGTCTGAACCGTCGGGACTCTGGTCTGCTTGATCCCCCTGTGGGTCCAATTCCTCCGAAGAGAGGACCTCTGCATCTGAAAACACCAATCTAGGTGACGGGGATCTAGCCCGTTTGCCACCTGGCAAAGAGCGGGCAATTAAAGCAGTTAACCTTTCCTCTAGCCCACCCAGGGTGGTCGCTAGCATTTCTTCCGTAACGTAAACGGGAATGGGTTGATTGGGGGCCGCCTCTGCCCCTAGCACCCTCAATGGCTCCTGCAACATGCTGTTCGGTGGTCTATCTGGTGAGGGTGGGACCGCTAGAGCCTGGCCCAAATCCTCTGACCCCGATGGAGACCCCTTTAGTTTTTTGGGTACCTTTTGCAGCCTTAGCTGGTCCTGATCCCTTGGGAGCCATTGCACAACCTTGAGACACCCCTAAAGCCAACACCCAACTGTTGTAGCTAGAAGTGAACCATTAATAAGAACAGGCTATGGTAAAAAAAATCCAAATTTTCATACGCCCGAGAAGGCGGCAATACCGAGGAAGGTCCTGTGAGTATTGCCACACCAATGCCCGTTAGCTGGAGCCCAAGGTTGCACCGACTCAGATACTGCCAGATCTAAGGCTGAGTCCCTTTAAGAAAAAAAACTTTTTTTTTTTTTTTTCTGGTCAGTATGGGGCTAAGTCCAGACCTGAAGATCCACAAACCCCCACTGGGTGTCACTGTTTAGCCAGAAATAGCTCAGCTGCGCGCTCTGTGTCCTCAGCCTCCTCTGCCTTCAGGAGGGAATGACCAGCCAGGAAATGCTTTGCTGCTTTAATTGAGACCTGACGCTGCTGGCCCGCCCCCCCCCCACGCACGCTGACGCTGTAAAAGGCGGCGCGTACGCGCGCCCCCCCCCCCCCACGCTGAAACCAACATGGAGGAAGCAGAAAGCAGAGGAGAAGCCTGGACCAGCGCTAGCAACCCAACAGACACCAGGCAAGACACTAATCTTATTGTAGTGCACACATAGAGGAAGCTGTCCCCATAGGCTTCCTAAGAAACAGGAGTTTTGCCAGCATTTCCTCCTTATAGCACGTGGGGCTGCAGTATCATGCTAACAGGCAGATCTGGGGGGAGTAGTAAATACATATCTTTAAAAGCATACATATACCTACATGTTATCTGGGTAAACATTAGTACATCCCATCCTGCCTCAAAAGATATAGTGGAGATAGTGGCTGATGCACAAGCATACCATTAGCCGACCCAGAACCCCCAGGGGGATACCTACTGTCGAACCAAGTCCCGCAGGTTCCCTCTTACCTGCTCCACGCCGCAGGGTATTGCAAAATGCAAGAGGCCCAACCTTCCCCCATCTCCGTGGGTATTGTCTTGGACCTTCAGGGACCGGGGTCCTGTGTTAAGGAACCCACACACCTGGACCTATATAGCATCCTGGCATCAGTAGCGTTTAGTTCTTGGAAGAGACTAAGGCACTGGAGCCCAGAATCCAGCCCTCCAAGGAGAGGCATTATAGGCAAAACCCCACTCCAGCAGGGCCCGGGTACCGTACACCTTGGCTTTGAAGCACTTCGGACGGATCCGGCTAGCTATCCTGGGTCCCGAGACCTCCGAGGGACAGCTAGACGTGACCAACACCTAAGACACTGGCAAAAAAACTGAAGCACTCCCAGTGGGAGGGGGTTATATAGGGAGGAAACTTCCTGTGAAATTGATTACACCAGTGTCCACACCTGAAGGTACCCATATAACCCAAGTGTAATGGCTATGCGCTCTGTGTCCCGTGATGTACGATAAAGAAAAAGTAAAAACAAATTAATGCGCCCCGTCCTGCCGAGCTCACGTGCAGAAGCGAATGCATAGGCGAGTATCGCCTGCATATAAAAACAGTGTTCAAGCCACACGTGAGGTATCGATGCAATCTTTAGAGCAATAATTCTAGCCCTAGACCTATTTAACTTAAAACATGCACCCTGTCGAATTTTTTCAAACGTCGCTTATGGAGATTTTTAAAGGGTAAAAGTTTGTCCACGAGCAGGCGAAATTTAGAAGTGTGACTTGTTAGGTATAAAAAATAAAATAAAAATTGGGCTAACTTTACTGTCTTATTTTTTTTATTAAAAAAAGTGTATTTTTCAAAAAAAAATGTGCTTGTAAGACCGTTGCGCAAATACGGTGTGACAAAGTATTGTAACAAACGCCATTTTATTCTCTAGGGTGTTAGAAAAATGTTTGAGGGTTCCAAGTAATTTTCTAGCAAAAAAAAAGGGATTTTTAATAACAGCTTACCTGTAAAATCCTTTTCTTGAAGTACATCACGGGACACAGAGCGCATAGTCATTACATATGGGTACCTTCAGGTGTGGACACTGGTGTAATCAACTTCACAGGAAGTTCCTCCCTATATAACCCCCTCCCACTGAGAGTGCTTCAGTTTTGTAGCAAGCAATTTCTCCGAGGTTACACAATGTTCCCCAAAAGAGGGGTGGGAGCTCTGTGTCCCGTGATGTACTTCAAGAAAAGGATTTTACAGGTAAGCTGTTATTAAAAAAAGGGATTTTTAAATACAGCTTACCTGTAAAATCCTTTTCTTGGAGTACATCACGGGACACAGAGCGGCATATTCATTACTATGTGGGTTATATGGAGTACCTTCAGGTGTGGACACTGGCAATCTCAAACAGGAAGTCCCCTCCCTATATAACCCCCTCCCCTAGAGGGAGTCCCTCAGTTTTGTAGCAAGCAGTATGCCTCCCAAAATGGTCACCCAAAAGAGGGGTGGGAGCTCTGTGTCCCGTGATGTACTCCAAGAAAAGGATTTTACAGGTAAGCTGTATTTAAAAATCCCTTTTTCTTTCTCGTACATCACGGGACACAGAGCGGCATATTCATTACTATGTGGGATGTCCGAAAGCAATGCTTTAATGAGGGGAGGGAGACATCTTCCAAAGAAGGATTCAATTTAGAGGTAAACTCAAATAATAATAATAATTTCAACTTAGTCAAGAAAAAACTTTTTTTTTTTTTTTTTTTTACAACCAAGGGTGCTTCTGATCCCGAGGATCTCAAACTGCAGCCTGTAGTACTGCCTGTCCAAAGGCAGAATCTGCATTCCTTCTCGCGTCTAGTTGATAAAACTTTGTAAACGTGTGGACTGATGACCACGTCGCTGCCTTGCATATCTGAGCCATAGAGATCTGATGGTGTGCTGCCCAGGAGGCGCCCATGGCCCTGGTAGAATGGGCCTTTACCGACAAAGGAGGAGGCAACCTCTTCAAACCGTAGGCTTGAATGATTAATTGTCTAATCCATCTCGAGATGGTGGATTTTGCAGCTGCCTGCCCCTTCTTGGGGCCATCTGGTAGAACGAACAACACATCTGTTTTCCGGATCTTTTCTGTAGCTTTAAGATAGGCCTTCATGGCCCGGACAATATCCAAGGTATGCAGCAACCCCTCCTTTCTAGATGTGGGTTTTGGAAAGAAGGATGGAAGTACCAAATCCTGGTTCAAGTGAAATTTGGATATAACCTTTGGTAGAAAGGAAGGATGGGGCCGGAGAACTGCCCTGTCCTTATGCAGAACGAGATATGGTTCCTTACACGATAAGGCTGCTAATTCTGACACTCTCCTGGCCGAAACTATGGCGACCAAGAAAACCAACTTTCTTGTCAGTAAGACTAAAGGAATCTCAGCCAACGGCTCAAAGGGTTGTTTCTGTAAAGTGGACAGGACAAGATTTAAGTCCCATGGACAAGTTGGTGACTTGACAGGAGGATTAATACGCAAGACCCCTTGTAAGAAGGTCTTTACCAGCGAGTGGGTGGCCAGCGGCCTCTGAAACCACACTGACAGAGCTGAGATCTGTCCCTTGATTGTGCTTAGTGCCAGGCCTTTATCCACTCCTAGCTGGAGAAAACTTAACACCCTATCAATAGTATATTTGCGGGAATTCCATCTTTTGGATTCACACCAGCCTACGTAGTTCCTCCACACCCTGTAATAAATCACCCTGGAGACCGGCTTTCTAGCCCTAATCAGGGTAGGAATTACCTGCCTAGACAGACCTCTACCCCTGAGAATCAGGGATTCAGCCTCCAGGCCGTCAAATTTAGACGCCGTAATGTAGGGTGGAGGATCGGGCCTTGTGAGAGTAGGTCTGGTTGTAGAGGAAGAGTCCAAGGGTCTCCCACTGCCATCTTCAGGACTAGTGAGTACCAAGTCCTCCGGGGCCAAGCCGGAGCTACTAGAATGACTGGCTTGTGCTCCACTCTGATCTTGCGCAACAGGCGAGGGAGTAACTGTAGTGGAGGGAATGCATATAGAAGTTTGAATTGATGCCAAGGGCAAACCAACGCATCGGTTCCGCAGGCCATAGGATCCCTCGCTCGAGACACGAACCTGTCTAGTTTCTTGTTGAACCTGGATGCCATTATATCTACGTCTGGCATTCCCCACCTCTGGCAGATTGTCTGAAAGACCTGGGGATGCAGAGACCACTCCCCTGGCAACAGACTCTGGCGACTTAAGAAGTCTGCCTGCAGGTTGTCCACTCCGGGAATGAATATCGCTGAAATGCAGGGTACATGAACCTCTGCCCACTGAAAAATCAAGCTCACCTCCCTCTGAGCGGCCTGACTCCTGGTTCCCCCTTGGTGGTTTATGTATGCCACCGCCGTGGCATTGTCTGACTGGATTCTCACCGGGAACCCCTTTAATCTGGAGGTCCATGCCAGAAGGGCTAGGCGAGCAGCTCTGATCTCCAAGATATTGATGGGGAGCTGCCTCTCTGCTTTCACCCAAGTTCCCTGGCGAGAGAACCCCTCGAAGACCGCCCCCCAGCCTGCCAGGCTGGCGTCTGTGGTAACTACCTTCCAGACAACAGGGCTGAAGGATTTTCCCTTTAGAAGATTCTGGGGGTTCAACCACCAGGCCAGGCTTTGTCGGACCCTTGATGATAGCGTCAAAGGGGACTCTAAGGCATGTGCCCTCTTGCCCCAGGCTGCTAGAATGGCTGCCTGTAGGACGCGAGTGTGGATCTGAGCGTATGGTACTGCCTCGAACGTGGCCACTAGCTTGCCTAGTACTCGCATACACAGGCGAATAGTTGGTTTCTTCTTGTTTAGAACCAACTGAACCAACCCCTTGACAGCCTCGATCTTTACCAGGGGCAGGAACACCCTTTGCTGTTCTGTGTCTAACCTCATGCCGAGGTATTCCAACTGCTTTGTAGGCTGGAACGCTGACTTTCCCCGGTTTAGGACCCAGCCGAATTCTTCGAGGTACCGAACCGTGAGGTTTACTGCCTTTTGCAGACCCGGCCGTGAGTGATCTATGATTAAAAGGTCGTCCAAGTATGCTAGGACTGTGACCCCCTGGATCCTTAAATTGGCCAGAACTGGGGCTAGGATCTTCGTGAATACCCGGGGGGCCGTGGCCAGCCCGAAGGGGAGCGCCCTGAATTGGAAGTGTCGCTGCCCCACCGCGAAGCGTAAAAATCTTTGATGCAACTGAAAGATTGGTACATGAAGGTAAGCATCCTTTATGTCTATGGAGGCCAGAAAATCGTCCTTCTGAAGCGCGGCGGCTGCTAACCGGATGGATTCCATCCGGAAGGAACGAACCCTTAGGTAACCGTTTAACCTCTTTAGGTCCAAGATTGGCCTGACATCGCCGTTGGGCTTTGGTATGACAAAGAGATTGGAATAGAAACCTAGCCCTTGCTCTTGGGCTGGCACCTCTATTATTACGTCCTGGCAAAGCAGGTGATCCAAAGCTGCCAGCATTGAGGCCTTCCTTGCTGGATCCCTTGGTAGCCTTGATTCTTGAAAATGAGGCGGAGGATACCTTAGAAACTCCAGTCTGTAACCTGTGGTTACAGATGCCCGGACCCATTTGTCGGGGATCTTGGCTTCCCAAACTTCTGAGAAGAAACGAAGCCTTCCCCCCACCCGCGAGAGTGGGGGCGCCCCTTCATAAGGCAGACTTAGGGGCTGTCTTTGTCGGCTTGCGATACCATGGCCTCTTACCCCCAGGGGCCTGTCCCTGCGACCTACTGTTAACGTTGGATCGTGCAGGCGGCCGTCGATACTGCCTGGAATTTGAGGGCCCCGAGACAGGAAAGAGCTGCCTTTTAAATGTAGGACCCCGGAATGTCTTTTTGACCGGTAAAAGGGTACTCTTGCCATTTGAAATAGTCTGAATATATTTATCCAGATCCTCTCCGAAGAGTCGTCCTCCATGGAAGGGAAACCCTGCCAGAAGCTTTTTGCATGGGGGCTCCGCCGCCCAGTTCTTCAACCATAAGAGCCTTCTCATGTGCACCAAAAATAGTGATAAACGAGAGGCCTGCTGGATGGAATCTTTTATAGCATCTACAGCAAAACACAGAGCTCTGGGAATGTCAGAAAACTCTTCTGCTTGTTGGGTAGGCATGTCCCTTAACATTTCCTTTGTCTGGTCTTTTAACGCCTGACAAACACCAATCGCAGCCACAGCTGGCTGCACCACTGCTCCTGCCGTAGCAAAGGATGCTTTTAAAAGTGTCTCTAACCTTTTATCAACCGGATCTTTAAACATATGTATGTTTTCCACCGGGCAAGTTAGTGATTTATTCACACATGAGATGGCTGCATCCACTACTGGGAGCCTCCACCTCTTGGAGAATCTTTCCTCCATGGGGTAAATGACCGCAAATCTTTTCGGTGGCAGAAAAATCCTGTCCGGCCGTACCCAATCCCGAAAGATCAATTCCTCCAAGAGAGGATGGACCGGAAAAACTGCGTTGCTTAACGGAGCTTTCAAAGAGCCCAGAGAGGATACCGGAGGAACCTGAGGCTCTGGCAATGGTAAACTAAATGCCGAGCGGACCATGTCCGTCAAAGACTGTACCCACAATCTTTCTGTCTGGGAGTCTGAAAATGGTTTCTCAGAGGCAGATCCCTCAATCCCTGAACCCTCTTGGTTCAGGTCTAGTTGATCCTCCTGTGATTCCAATTCCTCCGGAGAGAGAATCTCAGCATCTGAGGATACACCTCTTGGTGATGGGGATCTAACCCGTTTCTTACCAGGAATAGCTCTAGCGATCAATGCTGCTATTCTCTCTTCTAGCCCCCCTAGGGATACGGCTAGCATCTCCTCTGTGATAAACACAGGGCTGGGCTGATCTGGGCCAGCCTCCGCACCAGATCCCCCTAATGGCTCATCCAAGGCGCTCTTTATGTTAATAAGTTGCGGGGAAAGTATCGGCATATCATCAGAATCAGAAGGGGAACCCCTTTGTTTTTTGGTCTTTTTTGTACCCTTTGACCCCGAACCTTTGGAAGCCATAATACAAAATCGAGGGACTCCGCCCACACAACAGACTGTAGTGGCCAGGAGTACAAAACCAGAGCTTAGGGGACAATAGATCACTAATGCCCAAAAACTGATGGGATCCCGTATGTTTTTCTCTTTTTTTTTTTTTTTTTAAATATATATTATATATATTTTCTTTTTTAAAACATACAGTGACCCCAAACTTAGTTTGCCAGCCTCCAACCTGCTGCAAAAAGGGGAATTTCTTGGCTTAACAAAAAAGGCATTGGAACAAAGTCCAGCATGTACTACCCCTCTTCCGCCACCGGGAGTCACTGTTCTGCCGCTCTGCGTCCTCTCCTTCTGAACTCAGCCTCAGACTGAGCACTGACAATGCCTGCTGATCTATAACAGCACAAGGCGCGCCCCTGTATGACGCCGCAGGCACGCCCCCCCCCCCCCGCCCTCCTGTCTGAACGGCGCGAAAAACGTCTATAAGACGTGCGCGCGCGCGTATGCCGGAACAGGAGGAACATGGAGGAGCCGCGCTGCTGGAGACCCAGGACTGCAGAAACAGGCGGCAGATTCAAACCCCCGGCCAGGTAGGACTCTCCAAAAGGCCCCTATGGATCCTTACTAGTCCTAGGAAGAAAGCAGCAGGTTAGCTAGCAACACATTCTTAGACAGGGGAACCTAGTGATGGGGGAGAAAAGGTGTCATCCTGTCTCTCTCAGACATAGTGAGCAAGGTTGCCCATGCAGAGCATACTTAGGCTATCCCCCCTTTTAGGTTACCCCGGAGAGCCTGCTGTCGAACCAAGTCCCGCAGGCTCCCCCTTACCTGCTCCATGCTGCAGGATGTTTGTCCAGCAAACTGATCCAATCTTCTCCCATCTCCGTGGGTAGTGTAGTAGACCTTCAGGCCCTGGGGTCCTATGAAGGTACCCACTGTCCTGGACCTATATAGCACCCTGGCAAACAGGAACTTATGGTTTTTACAAACTCCAAGTCCTGGGCCCAGGGTCCAGCCCTCCAAAGAGGAGCATTATAGGCAAAACCCCACGGTTTGGGGCCCGGGTACTGTCCACTTTGGCACTGAGGCTCCTTGGACAGATCCGGTTAGCCCGCCCTTAATCCCAAGGATGTGGAGCAAAGCTATTCCGTGACCAACACCTAAGACACTGGCGAAAAAACTGAGGGACTCCCTCTAGGGGAGGGGGTTATATAGGGAGGGGACTTCCTGTTTGAGATTGCCAGTGTCCACACCTGAAGGTACTCCATATAACCCACATAGTAATGAATATGCCGCTCTGTGTCCCGTGATGTACGAGAAAGAAATCCCTTTTTCTTTATCGTACATCACGGGACACAGAGCGCATAGTCATTACATATGGGATGTCCCAAAGCAATGCTCCATGAAGGGAGGAAGACCGTAAGGCCAAAAATAGCCAAACAAAAAACATTATCAGGAGGTAAAATAGCTCCACCAACAGAAAAAAGGGGGCGTGAACCGGGCCAGAGGATTCTATACTGCTGCCCGTAGGACCGCCTGCCCAAATGCTGCGTCCGTAGCCTTTGCGACGTCCAACTTATAAAATTTAGTAAACGTATGTACGGAAGACCAGGTTGCCGCTTTGCAAACCTGTGCCATAGAGATCTGATGGTGTGCCGCCCAAGAGGCACTCATGGCCCTCGTAGAATGGGCTTTAACTGATAAGGGAGGTGGAACGCGCTTCAGACCATAGGCCTGACAAATCCGCTGCTTAATCCACCTAGCCAAGGAAGACTTGGCAGCCGGCTGACCCTTCTTGGGGCCATCCGGAAGAACGAAAAGCACATCTGTTTTCCGAATCTTCTCTGTAGCCTTGAGATAAACCCTCATGGCTCGGACCATGTCCAAAGTATGAAGCAGTCTTTCCTCTCTGGACTGGGGAGTAGGAAAGAAGGATGGTAGGACTAGGTCCTGATTCAAGTGAAAACTGGATATGACCTTAGGAAGGAAAGAAGGTTGAGGCCGCAGAACCACTCTGTCCTTATGCAGAATCAGGTACGGTTCCCTGCAAGACAAGGCTGCCAGCTCGGAGACCCTTCTGGCCGAAGCCATAGCCACCAAGAAAACCAACTTTCGGGTTAGCAGCACAAGAGGGATTTCTGTCAGAGGTTCAAACGGCTGCTTTTGTAAAGCTGACAAGACCAGATTTAATTCCAGGGGCAGAGGGGAGCTCTAATAGGGGGATTCACATGCAAGACCCCCTGCAAGAAGGTTTTCACAAGCGAATGCGTGGCCAAAGGCCTTTGAAACCATATCGATAAGGCAGACACCTGCCCCTTTAGAGTACTAAGAGCCAACCCCTTGTCAACGCCAACCTGGAGGAATCGCAAGATCCTGTCAATAAAAAACTTGCGAGGATGCCCTCCTTGAGACTCGCACCACTCCACATAGGTCCTCTAGACTCTGTAATAGATATTTCTAGAGACTGGCTTTCTAGCCTGAATTAACGTAGATATGACTTGGGCTGAGAGGCCTCTGCCCTTAAGAATTAGGGATTCAGCCGCCAAGCCATCAAATTTAGCTGCTGTGAAGCAGGGTGGTAGATCGGGCCCTGAGACAGCAGATCTGGGCGCAGGGGGAGTGGCCACGGTGCCCCTACTGACATCCTCACGATGAGTGCGTACCAAGCCCTTCTGGGCCAGGCTGGGGCCACCAGGATCACCGGCCTGCGCTCCACCCTGATCCTTCGTAGAAGGCGGGGAATCATCTGTAGTGGAGGGAACGCATACAGGAGAGAAAACTGGTGCCAGGGGCAAACCAACGCATCGGTCCCGTAGGCCGAGGGATCCCTGGCTCGGGATACGAATTTGTCCAATTTCTTGTTGAATCTTGTTGCCATGATGTCCACATCGGGAACTCCGAATCTTTGGCAAATCTCTTGGAATACCTGGGGGTGAAGAGACCACTCTCCCGGGAGTAACTGTTGACGACTCAAAAAATCTGCTTGAGAATTGTCTATCCCTGGGATGAACACTGCTGAGATGCAGGGTACATGGGCTTCGGCCCATGAGAAAATCAGGTTTACTTCCCTTTGAGCCGCTAGGCTCCTTGTGCCCCCCTGGTGGTTTATGTATGCCACCGCCGTGGCATTGTCGGACTGTATCCTTACTGGCAGACCCTGCAGGGGGAGAGTCCAGGCGACCAGGGCCAACCGAGCAGCTCTGATCTCTAGGACATTGATGGGAAGCAGACTTTCTGCCTCTGACCACTGTCCCTGCTGGGTCCGTTTTCCTAAGATTGCCCCCCAACCTGTTAGGCTGGCATCTGTGGTTACTATTTTCCACGTGATGGGGCAAAAGGTTTTCCCTTTTGACAATTTTTGAGGGACCAGCCACCAGTACAGGCTGCGCCTGACTCCTGGGGAAAGACCTAATGGACGGTCTAATGCCTGTATGGACCTGTTCCAAGCAGAGAGAATAGCTGCCTGGAGAACTCTGGTATGGATCTGGGCATAGGGCACTGCTTCGAAGGCGGCTACCATCTTTCCCAGCAGTCGCATGCATAGGTGAATAGTCGGCCTCTTTTTGCCTAGGACTATTTGAATTGTTTGAGTCAATGACCTGATCTTTTCTTGAGGTAAAAATATCCTCTGGCATTCTGTATCTAACCGAAGGCCTAGATATTCCAACTGTCTTGTGGGTTGCAACCTCGATTTTCCTTGGTTCACAACCCACCCGAATTCTTGTATATGCCGAACTGTGCGGACAACTGCATGATTGAGGTTGGAAGCTGATCTGTCGATAACCAGGAGATCGTCCAGGTATGCCAGGACCAAAATGCCTTCTGTCCTTAGGACAGCTAGCACCGGGGCTAACACCTTTGTGAATACCCGCGGAGCTGTTGTCAACCCGAAAGGGAGGGCTACGAACTGGAAATGACTTTGATCTATCATAAAACGAAGAAATTTGTGATGTGCTGGGTAGATCGGCACATGCAGATATGCATCCTTTATGTCTATAGATGCTAGAAAGTCGCCTTGATGCAGGCTGGCTGTCACTGAACGTATGGAATCCATACGAAAGGTCTGAATCTTTAGAAAGCGATTTAGGCGTTTGAGGTCTAGGATAGGCCTGACGTCGCCATTGGGTTTTGGTATAATAAAAAGGTTGGAGTAGAATCCCAGACCCCTTTCTTGGGTTGGTACTACAATTACTCCTTGGAGCAAGAGGCGATCCAACGCCTTTACGAGAGAGGCCCTCTTTAACGGGTCGCTTGGAAGACTTGACCCCTGAAAATGAGGAGGGGGGATTTCTCGAAACTCTAGTTTGTATCCCGTGGCTACCACGGACCGAACCCAAGAGTCGGGAATTCAGGCCTTCCAGACTTCGGAGAAAAACTGAAGTCTTCCCCCCACCCAAGAGAGTGGGGGCGCCCCTTCATGAATCTGACTTGATGACTGGTTTAGCCGGCTTGCGAGACCAGGGCCTCTTGTTTGCCGCGGCTTGTCCCTGTGGGCGGCTATTAACTGCTGAACGCCCGGGAGGCCGTCGATACTGACGGGAAGTCGAAGGGGCCGAGCCTGCAAAGGCCTGTCGTTTAAACGCGGGCCCACGCGGTCTTTTCTTGACCGGTAAGGAAGAACTTTTACCACTTGATATGGTTTGGATATATTTATCTAGGTCTTCACCGAATAGTCTTCCCCCATGAAAGGGAAACCCTGCTAAAAGCTTTTTGCAGGGTGCCTCTGCTGACCAGTTCTTTAGCCACGAAAGACGATGCATGTGAACCACCAGCAGAGATAACCGGGATGCCTGTTGGATGGAGTCCTTAATAGCATCTACTGCAAAGCAGAGAGCCCTAGGGAAATCTGCTAATTCACGAGTTTGCTGAGCCGGCATGTCCTTTAATATCTGTTTTGCCTGATCCTTTAAGGCCTGACAAACGCCAATGGCTGCCACCACTGGCTGAACCATGGCACCTACTGTGGTGAAAGAAGCCTTCAGTAGGGTCTCTAATTTTTTGTCGACCGGATCCTTGAACATCTGGACATTTTCAACCGGACAGGTCAGGGATTTATTCACGCAGGAAATGGCCGCGTCCACTGTGGGGAGTGCCCATTTCTTTAAAATTCCTCTTCCATAGGATAGAGAATAGAGAACCTCTTAGGAGGGATAAAGATCCTATCAGGTCGAGCCCAATCCTGGTAAATCACGCTCCGCAGAAGGGGGTGAATCGGAAAAGACACACAAGTTAATGGAGCCTTTAAAGAACCCAATGAGGATACCACAGGGGCTACTAGTTCTGGCACTGGAAGTTTAAAAGCAGTGCGAACTATATCGGTCAAAGACTGGATCCACAGGCTCTCCGCTTGAGAGGCCGAAAAATATTCATCTACAGTGGAACCCTCCATGTCTGAACCTTCGGGACTTGGGTCTGCTTGATCCCCTTGTGGGTCCCGTTCCTCCGAAGAGGAGACCTCCGCATCTGAAAACACCAATCTAGGTGAGGGGGATCTAGCCCGTTTGCTACTTGGCAAAGGGCGGGCAAACAAAGCAGTTAACCTTTTCTCTAGCCCACCCAGGGTGGTCGCTAGCATTTCTTCCGTTACGTAAACGGGAATGGGTGGATCGGGGGCCGCCTCTGCCCCCAGCACCCCCAATGGCTCTTGTACTATGCTACTCGGTGGTCTAACTGGTGAGGGTGGGGCCGTTGAAGCCTGGCCCAAATCCTCTGACCCCGATGGAGACCCCTTTTGTTTCTTGGCACCTTTTGCAGCCTTGGCTGGTCCTGATGCCTTTGGAGCCATTGCCCAACCTTGAGTCACCCCTCTAGCCAACACCTGACTGTTGTAGCTAGGAGTAATTAATATGAGAACAGGCTGAGGAAAATGAAAAATTTTGTATATATATATTTTTTTTTTTTTTATTCGCCTGGGAGGTGGCAATACTGAGGAAGACCTGTGAGTATTGCAACACCAATGCCCGTTAGCCGGAGTCCAAGGTTGACTCAGATACTGCTGGATCTAAAGCTGAGTCCCTTTAAGCAAAAAAACTCTTTTTTTTTTTCTGGTCAATAGTGGAACTAAGTCCTAGACCTGAAGATCCACAAACCGCCACTGGGTGTCACTGTGGCCAAAAGACCCAGCTGCGCGCTCTGTGTCCTTCTTCCTCTGCCTCCAGGAGGGAAAGACCAGCCAGAGAAAAAGTTTTACTTTTAAAACAGACCCTGACGCTGCTGGCCCGCCCCCCCAACGCACGCCGACGCTATAAAAGGCGGCGTGCACGCGCGCGCGCGCACACACGCGCGCGCACCCCCCCACGCTGAAAACAACATGGAGGAAGCAGAGCAGAGGAAAAACATGGACCAGCGCCAGGCAGCACCAACAGACACCAGGTAAGCACTAATCTCATTGTAGTGCACAGAGAGAGGAAGCTGTCCCCATGGGCTTCCTAAGAAACAGGAGTTTTCACCAGCAATTTCCTCTTTAAAACATGTGGGGTTGCAGTATCAATGCTAACAGGCAGACCTGGGGTGAGTAGCAAATATATATCTTACACAAGTATACATATATCTACATGTTATCTGGGTAAACATTAGTATCCCATCCTGCCCACACAGACATAGTGGAGATAGTGGCTGATGCACAAGCATACCATTAGCCAACCCAGAACCCCCAGGGGGATACCTACTGTCGAACCAAGTCCCGCAGGTTCCCTCTTACCTGCTCCACGCCGCAGGGTATTGCAAACTGCAAGAGGCCCAATCTTCCCCCATCTCCGTGGGTATTGTCTCGGACCTTCAGGGACCGGGGTCCTGTGTTAAGGAACCCACACCCCTGGACCTATATAGCATCCTGGCATCAGTAGCGTTTAGTCCTGGGAGAGACCAAGGCACTGGAGCCCAGAATCCAGCCCTCCAAGGAGAGGCATTATAGGCAACACCCCACGCAGGCAGGGCCCGGGTACCGTACTCCTTGGCTTTGAAGCACTTCGGACGGATCCGGCTAGCTATCCTGGGTCCCGAGACCTCCGAGGGACAGCTAGACGTGACCAACACCTAAGACACTGGCGAAAAAACTGAAGCACTCTCAGTGGGAGGGGGTTATATAGGGAGGAACTTCCTGTGAAGTTGATTACACCAGTGTCCACACCTGAAGGTACCCATATAACCCATATGTAATGACTATGCGCTCTGTGTCCCGTGATGTACGATAAAGAAAAATGATTTTTCACCAAATCTCAGAAAGAGGCTCGGTCCTTAAAAGGTTAACGAGTACTGTCATTTCAGATCCACTGCCGCATCACCAGCAGTCCCATTAAAGTGAATGAGACCCTCGGTGAGTCAACAGCGGGTCAGAGATGACAGTTGCTCTTAAAAAATTATGATTTAAAATCGAGTCGATTTAAATCAAGCCTTTTTACTAGCGATTTAAATCATGATTTAAAAATCGACTTGATTTAACCACTTAAGACTCGGACCTTTAGGCAGCTAAAAGGTTTTGCGATTCGGCACTGCTTTGCTTTAACTGACAATTGCGCGGTCGTGCGACGTGGCTCCCAAACAAAATTTTCGTCCTTTTTTCCCCACAAATAGAGCTTTCTTTTGGTGGTATTTGATCACCTCTGCGGTTTTTATTTTTTGCGCTATAAACAAAAATAGTGACAATTTTGAAAAAAAATCAAAATGTTTTACTTTTTGCTATAATAAATATCCCCCAAAAATATATATAAGAAAAAAAAAATCCTCAGTTTAGGCCGATATGTATTCTTCTACCTATTTTTGGTAAAAAAAAAAAAAAAATCGCAATAAGCGTTTATCAATTGGTTTGCGCAAAATTTATAGCGTTTACAAAATAGGGGATAGTTTTATTGCATTTTTATTAATATTTTTTTTTTTTTTTTTTTACTACTAATGGCGGCGATCTGCGTTTTTTTCCGTGACTGCGACATTATGGCGGACACTTCGGACAATTTTGACACATTTTTGGGACCATTGTCATTTTCACAGCAATTTTTTTTTTTTTAAATGCATTGTTTGCTGTGAAAATGACAATTGCAGTTTGGGAGTTAACCACAAGGGGGCGCTGAAGGGGTTATGTGTGACCTCATATGTTTTTAACTGTAGGGGGGTGTGGCTGTAGGTGTGACGTCATTGATTGCGATTCCCTGAATAAGGGAACACACACAATCAATGCGGGCGCCACAGTGAGGAACAGGGAAGCTGTGTTTACACACAGCTCTCCCCGTTCTTCAGCTCCGGGAACCGAACGCGGGAGCTTCAGTGAAGCACGCCCGCGACACACGGCTGGGCACTAACAGAGGACGTACCTGTACGTGCATGTGCCCAGCCATGCCATTCTGCCGACGTAAATGTGCAGGAGGCGGTCCTTAAGCGGTTAAATAAAATCCACCCTGTAAGATATACTTTTAACATTTCTTTTAAAACAAGATGATGCAACATAAACAGATACAGGGAAAGCTACTGGTCTTTACCTGCAAACACAGATGATACTTGGGTAGTCTGCCCAGGCTTGCTGTTCAACGGTTTTGCAATGATCAGTTTGGTAATAACAGCACCAGAAGACGAAACAGGAACTTTCTTAGCAATCTGAAAAACAATAAATTGCCCATGATACGAGCCCATTTGATATTGTACATTAAAAAGGAACATCACCATTCACCCCCCATTTTTTTACAATCCCAGCTTATTTTATGCTAGGTCCTGCATGGTTCAGATGCTCGCCCACCCAGCGGATGCAGCATTGTCCTGCTAAAATCCAATTCTCTACAGTTACTGCTCGAGGCCCGCGCTGCCATTTTCTCCTGTGACATCATATGGAGGATGCCGGCTCTACCGGGTTTAGGTGCTGCTTCCCAACACACCCCTCCTCCTTTGATAAATGGAATGATGTGCAGTGCCCCCAATGCCTCCTGGGATATGTACTTTATTTAAAAAGGTGACACTAAACAATATCCTTATTTTTTTTATTTTTTTAATAATACATCCACATCCACTACCTAATAGCCCTGTAATCTATTTATCATGAAATGGTTTCTTACTGTACTTTTCTGCCTCCTTGTAACATCCTCCAAGAGCTCCGCTTCTTTTTCCTCTCACTTCCCTTTGTTTGAAAGAAGCAATGCACATAAGCTGCAATGATGTGCACACTACAAATCCCATAGTCCACAGCCATCTTTGCACTTATGTACAGTGAAACCAGAGACGAAAGAACACAGCCACCCTGTTAAGACACCTTTGTGTTAAGACTACATACTTGAATAAAATATATTTGTTTTCAAAAATCGAGTTTAGTGTCACTTTAAGCAAAGCGATCATTATCAGTGGGTAAGCTGGTCTGAAGAAGAGAACTGCAAATTATTTTAAAAATTTTCTAACATTTGGCCATCAGATGGGTAAGTTTAATTACTATGATTTTAGGGTTGAACTTTTATTAGAAGCTTTTTGTGTGCGGTTCTTCTGACTCTTAATCCATGCCATAACCCTACAGTATACAAACATCAAAAGCAGAAGCAAAAAATGTTTGTATTAACACCCTCAGTTTTTAAGACATTACGTAAAAAGGCAAAAGGAACTTATTTATGAAGGCAAAATAATTAACTAGCTGATTATCCTAGGTGAAGCTAAAGGCATTTCTGGCAAGATTTGGGCCACTTAGGACACAATGATGAAAACCTATGACTGTTAGCACTTATACATATAGGTTTTAGTAGAAAGGCCAATGAACACAAAGCTTTTCTGGTATGTAGTGATGGTCTTACTTAAAGAGGAATTCCCGCCCACCCCGCTACAGCTGCCGACTTTTAACATTAGGACACTTACCTGACTTGGAGTCCAGCGATGTCGGTACCACAGCCGATGTATACATCGGCTATTCGGGTGCAGCCCCCACCATTGCTTTTGGCTGGACCAGCGCTGTGACATCAGCAGACAGTGGACTTCAGGCTGCCGTCTGCTGAAAACAGGTCACAGGACTGCAGAATGAACTGCATTCCTGTGAACCACAGCCAACAAGCTTTGGCTGTACTTCTCCTTTAAGTGTAGAGTGTTTCCAGTGAGTTCACTTCAGAGAGGAATTACTATTTAAGACTTGCTGGCACACTTATTTTATTTCTTATTTAGGAAAAAATAAAACGTTCCACCATCACTTCAAACACCAACATAAATTACATTAGCCTCCATGTTTGCTCTTGCAGCGTGGATAAGCAGGCCTCAAGCCTGGGCCTTTAGTCTAGTCCCGCAGACTATTACACCCATCGCTGAGCCTCTCACTTAGCTCTCTGTGAAACTTTGCAGCTCCCTGCTGCGCTGGCCCACACCCTGGTCTGGGCAGGATGCCTCCAATCTCTCAGGAGGAGCCCTGAACTAGGGGCCCTTGACTATAAAGGGTTTGCACATCTGCATGCACACACAGCCTGCTGGTCTCTGGTAAAATCTAGACAAGGGTTAGAGACTTCTTCTCTCCCAAAGCTCTTTAAAGTCTCTGGACCCCAATCCTAGCGTTACAGAACCCAAATAAAATGGAAAGAGGTGATTTTCTCTGCTCAAATCAGACATTATGGAGTCCCTCAATAATAATCCGTGAGAACTGTGGGTGCCATGTACCTCTTCTAACGCTCTCACAATAAATAAATAGATCGATGTACTATATCATTCAGTTTGCTTAAAATTTTAAAAAAAAAAACCTTCTGATAACTATGCAGGACCAATTAAATTAAACTGTAAAGTAAGCTGAATGTAGGTCGTCACTAGCGATCCACCCTTCCTAAATGCTGAAGCCAGACCACCAGCATTAAAAAAAAGGATTTTTAATAAACAGCTTACCTGTAAAATCCTTTTCTTGAAGTACATCACGGGACACAGAGCGCATAGCCATTACATATGGGTTATATGGGTACCTTCAGGTGTGGACACTGGTGTAATCAACTTCACAGGAAGTTCCTCCCTATATAACCCCCTCCCACTGAGAGTGCTTCAGTTTTGTAGCAAGCAATTTCTCTGAGGTTACACAATGTTCCCCAAAAGAGGGGTGGGAGCTCTGTGTCCCGTGATGTACTTCAAGAAAAGGATTTTACAGGTAAGCTGTTTATTAAAAATCCTTTTTTCTTTATCGTACATCACGGGACACAGAGCGCATAGCCATTACATATGGGATGTCCCAAAGCAATGCTCCATGAAGGGAGGGAGACCGTAAGGCCAAAAATAGCCAAACAGAAAACATATCAGGAGGTAAAAAATAGCTCCACCAACAGAAAAAAGGGGGCGTGAACCGGGCCAGAGGATTCTATACTGCTGCCCGTAGGACCGCCTGCCCAAATGCTGCGTCCGTAGCTTTTGTGACGTCCAACTTATAAAATTTAGTAAACGTATGTACGGAAGACCAGGTTGCCGCTTTGCAAACCTGTGCCATAGAGATCTGATGGTGTGCCGCCCAAGAGGCACTCATGGCCCTCGTAGAATGGGCCTTAACTGATAAGGGAGGTGGAACGCGCTTCAGGCCATAGGCCTGAAAAATCAGCTGCTTAATCCACCTAGCCAAGGAAGACTTGGCAGCCGGCTGACCCTTCTTGGGGCCATCCGGGAGAACGAAAAGCACATCTGTTTTCCGAATCTTTTCTGTAGCCTTGAGATAAACCCTCATGGCTCGGACCACGTCCAAAGTATGAAGCAATCTTTCCTCTCTGGACTGGGGAGTAGGAAAGAAGGATGGTAGGACTAGGTCCTGATTCAAGTGAAAACTGGATATGACCTTAGGAAGGAAAGAAGGTTGAGGCCGCAGAACCACTCTGTCCTTATGCAGAATCAGGTATGGTTCCCTGCAAGACAAGGCTGCCAGCTCGGAGACTCTTCTGGCCGAAGCCATAGCCACCAAGAAAACCAACTTTCGGGTTAGCAGCACAAGAGGGATTTCTTTCAGAGGTTCAAACGGCTGTCTTTGTAAAGCTGACAAGACCAGATTTAAATTCCAGGGGCAGAGGGGAGCTCTAATAGGGGGAAATACATGCAAGACCCCCTGCAAGAAGGTTTTTACAAGCGAATGCGTGGCCAAAGGCCTTTGAAACCATATCGCTAAGGCAGACACCTGCCCCTTTAGAGTACTAAGAGCTAACCCCTTGTCAACGCCAACCTGTAGGAATCGCAAGATCCTGTCAATAAAAAGCTTGCGAGGATGCCCTCCTTGAGACTCGCACCACTCCACATAGGTCTTCCAGACTCTGTAAAAGATATTTCTAGAAACTGGTTTTCTAGCTTGAATTAGCGTAGATATGACCTGGGCTGAGAGGCCTCTGCCCTTAAGAATTAGGGATTCAGCCGCCAAGCTATCAAATTTAGCTGCTGTGAAGCAGGGTGGTAGATCGGACCCTGTGACAGCAGATCTGGGCGCAGGGGGAGTGGCCACCGTGCCCCCACTGTCCTCCTCACGATGAGTGCGTACCAAGCCCTTCTGGGCCAGGCTGGGGCCACCAGGATCACCGGCCTGTGCTCCACCCTGATGCTTCGTAGAAGGCGGGGAATCATCTGTAGTGGAGGGAACGCATACAGGAGAGAAAACTGGTGCCAGGGGCAGACCAACGCATCGGTCCCGTAGGCCGAGGGATCCCTGGCTCGGGATATGAATTTGTCCAATTTCTTGTTGAACCTTGTTGCCATGATGTCCACATCGGGAACTCCGAATCTTTGGCAAATCTCTTGGAATACCTGGGGGTGAAGAGACCACTCTCCCGGGAGTAACTGTTGACGACTCAAAAAATCTGCTTGAGAATTGTCTATCCCTGGGATGAACACTGCCGAAATGCAGGGTACATGGGCTTCGGCCCATGAGAAAATCCGGTTTACTTCCTTTTGAACCGCTAGGCTCCTCGTGCCCCCCTGGTGGTTTATATAAGCCACGGCCGTGGCATTGTCGGACTGTATCCTTACTGGCAGACCCTGCAGGGGGAGAGTCCAGGCGACCAGGGCCAACCGAGCAGCTCTGATCTCTAGGACATTGATGGGAAGCAGACTTTCTGCCTCTGACCATTGACCCTGCCGGGTCCGTTTTCCTAAGATTGCCCCCCAACCTGTTAGGCTGGCATCTGTGGTTACTATTTTCCACGTGATGGGGCAAAAGGTTTTCCCTTTTGACAATTTTTGAGGGATCAGCCACCAGTACAGGCTGCGCTTGACCCCTGGGGAAAGAACTAATGGACGGTCTAATGCCTGTATGGACTTGTTCCAAGCAGAGAGAATAGCTGCCTGAAGAACTCTGGTATGGATCTGGGCATAGGGCACTGCTTCGAAGGCGGCCACCATCTTTCCCAGCAGTCGCATGCATAGGCGAATAGTCGGCTTCTTTTTGCCTAAGACTATTTGAATCGTTTGAATCTACGACCAGATCTTCCCTTGAGGTAAAAATACCCTCTGGCATTCTGTATCTAACCGAAGGCCTAGATATTCCAACTGTCTTGTGGGTTGTAACCTTGATTTTTCTTGGTTCACAATCCACCCGAATTCTTCTAGATGCCGCACTGTGCGGACTACTGCATGATTGAGGTTGGAAGCTGATCTGTCGATAACCAGGAGATCGTCCAGGTATGCCAGGACCAAGATGCCTTCTGTCCTTAGGACGGCTAGCACCGGGGCCAACACCTTTGTGAATACCCGCGGAGCTGTTGCCAACCCGAAAGGGAGGGCTACGAACTGGAAATGACTTTGATTTATCGTAAAAACGAAGAAACTTGTGGTGTGCTGGGTAAATCGGCACATGCAGATATGCATCCTTTATGTCTATAGATGCTAGAAAGTCGCCCTGATGCAGGCTGGCTGTCACTGAACGTATGGAGTCCATACGAAAGGTCTGAATCTTTAGAAAGCGATTTAGGCGTTTGAGGTCTAATATAGGCCTGACGTCGCCATTGGGTTTTGGTATAACAAAAAGGTTGGAGTAGAATCCCCGACCCCATTCTTGGGTTGGTACTTCTACAATTACTCCTTGGAGCAATAGGCGATCCAACGCCTTTACGAGAGAGGCCCTTTTTAATGGGTCGCTTGGAAGACTTGACCCCTGAAAATGAGGAGGGGGGATTTCTCGAAACTCTAGTTTGTATCCCGTGGCTACCACGGACCGAACCCAAGAGTCGGGAATTCTGGCCTTCCAGACTTCTGAGAAAAACCGAAGTCTTCCCCCCACCCGAGAGAGTGGGGGCGCCCCTTCATGAATCTGATTTGATGACTGGTTTAGCCGGTTTGCGAGACCAGGGTCTCTTGTTTGCCGCGGCTTGACCCTGTGGGCGGCTATTAACCGCTGGACGCCCGGGAGGCCGTCGATACTGACGAGAAGTCGAAGGGGCCGAGCCTACAATGGCCTGTCGTTTAAACGTGGGCCCACGCGGTCTTTTCTTGACCGGTAAGGAAGTACTTTTTCCACTTGATATGGTGTGGATATATTTATCTAGGTCTTCCCCGAATAGTCTTCCCCCATGAAAGGGAAACCCTGCTAAAAGCTTTTTGCAGGGTGCCTCTGCTGACCAGTTCTTTAGCCACAAAAGACGACGCATGTGAACCATCAGTAGAGATGAACGGGATGCCTGTTGGATGGAGTCCTTAATAGCATCTACTGCAAAGCAGAGAGCCCTAGGGAATTCTGCTAATTCATGAGTATGCTGAGCCGGCATGTCCTTTAATATCTGTTTTGCCTGATCCTTCAAGGCCTGACAAACACCAATGGCTGCTACTGCTGGCTGAACCATGGCACCTACTGAGGTGAAAGAGGCTTTCAGTAGGGTCTCGAATTTCTTGTCGACCGGATCCTTGAACATCTGGACATTTTCAACCGGACAGGTCAGGGATTTATTCACGCAGGAAATGGCCGCGTCCACTGTGGGGAGTGCCCATTTCTTTAAATATTCCTCTTCCATAGGATAGAGAATAGAGAATCTTTTAGGAGGGACAAAGATTCTATCAGGTCGAGCCCAATCATGGTAAATCACGTTCCGCAGAAGGGGGTGCATTGGAAAAGACGCACAAGTTAATGGAGCCTTTAAAGAACCCAATGAGGAAACCTCAGGGGCTACTAGTTCTGGCACTGGAAGTTTAAAGGCAGTGCGAACCATATCTGTCAAAGACTGGATCCACAGGCTCTCCGCTTGAGAGGCCGAAAAATATTCATCTCTAGTGGAACCTTCCATGTCTGAACCGTCGGGACTTGGGTCTGCTTGATCCCCTTGTGGGTCCCGTTCCTCTGAAGAGGAGACCTCCGCATCTGAAAACACCACACTGGGTGAGGGGGATCTAGCCCGCTTGCTACTTGGCAAAGGACGGGCAAACAACGCAGTTAACCTTTTCTCTAGCCCACCCATGGTGGCTGCTAGCATTTCTTCCGTCACGTAAACGGGAATGGGTGGATCGGGGGCCGCCTCTGCCCCCAGCACCCCCAATGGCTCTTGTACTATGCCACTCGGTGGTCTAACTGGCGAGGGTGGGGCCGTTGAAGCCTGGCCCAAATCCTCTGACCCCGATGGAGACCCCTTTTGTTTCTTGGCACCTTTAGCAGCCTTGGCTGGTCCAGATCCCTTTGGAGCCATTGCACAACCTTGAGTCACCCCTATAGCCAACACCTGACTGTTGTAGCTAGGAGTAACCAATATGAGGACAGGTATGAGGAAAATGAAAAAAATTAATTTCTTTTTTCTTTTTTTTTTTTTTTTTTTTTTTTTACCCGCCTGGGAGGTGGCAATACTGAGGAAACCTGTGAGTATTGACACACCAATGCCCGTTAGCCGGAGTCCAAGGTAGACTCAGATACTGCTGGATCTAAGGCTGAGTCCCTTTAAGCAAAAAAACTTTTTTTTTTTTTTTTTTTTTCTGGTCAATAGTGGAACTAAGTCCTAGACCTGAAGATCCACAAACCGCCACTGGGTGTCACTGTGGCCAAAAGACCCAGCTGCGCGCTCTGTGTCCTTCTTCCTCTGCCTCCAGGAGGGAAAGACCAGCCAGAGAAAAAGTTTTACTTTTAAAACAGACCCTGACGCTGCTGGCCCGCCCCCCCAACGCACGCCGACGCTATAAAAGGCGGCGTGCACGCACACGCGCGCGCACCCCCCCACGCTGAAAACAACATGGAGGAAGCAGAGCAGAGGAAAAACATGGACCAGCGCCAGGCAGCACCAACAGACACCAGGTAAGCACTAATCTCATTGTAGTGCACAGAGAGAGGAAGCTGTCCCCATGGGCTTCCTAAGAAACAGGAGTTTTCACCAGCAATTTCCTCTTTAAAACATGTGGGGTTGCAGTATCAATGCTAACAGGCAGACCTGGGGTGAGTAGCAAATATATATCTTACACAAGTATACATATATCTACATGTTATCTGGGTAAACATTAGTATCCCATCCTGCCCACACAGACATAGTGGAGATAGTGGCTGATGCACAAGCATACCATTAGCCAACCCAGAACCCCCAGGGGGATACCTACTGTCGAACCAAGTCCCGCAGGTTCCCTCTTACCTGCTCCACGCCACAGGGTATTGCAAACTGCAAGAGGCCCAATCTTCCCCCATCTCCGTGGGTATTGTCTCGGACCTTCAGGGACCGGGGTCCTGTGTTAAGGAACCCACACACCTGGACCTATATAGCATCCTGGCATCAGTAGCGTTTAGTCCTGGGAGAGACCAAGGCACTGGAGCCCAGAATCCAGCCCTCCAAGGAGAGGCATTATAGGCAACACCCCACGCAGGCAGGGCCCGGGTACCGTACTCCTTGGCTTTGAAGCACTTCGGACGGATCCGGCTAGCTATCCTGGGTCCCGAGACCTCCGAGGGACAGCTAGACGTGACCAACACCTAAGACACTGGCGAAAAAACTGAAGCACTCTCAGTGGGAGGGGGTTATATAGGGAGGAACTTCCTGTGAAGTTGATTACACCAGTGTCCACACCTGAAGGTACCCATATAACCCATATGTAATGGCTATGCGCTCTGTGTCCCGTGATGTACGATAAAGAAAAAAAGAAGATCACCAATAGCAAGCCCTATGGTACAGATTAACAGGTACAGGATTAACATCAAGACAGGTGATCCTATAGCATCTGCATCCCTACACCCTACCCAAAGTGCATTGCACATCTATATGGACAACAGACCCATATGGGACACATGCATTTAACAAGACATCACAACTGAAGCATAATGCTCCAGACATCCGCTCTAATCGCATTCAAGAGATCTACTGCAGCAGTAAAGAGATATTTTTTGAGGAATTTCATCCATCCTGCCACAGTTTAGTATCCAATAATGAAATGTGAACATTAAGAATGGATTTCAACTGCTGGACAGTTTAATCCTTTAATGTAAGCAAGCCCTCTACTGGTCCAATGTCTTTCCTGTTAAGGTGGGTCATGGCCAACCTACAGTAGGTATAGACCACGGTTTCCATTTTAAAGGAAAGCAATTTAAACACCGGCTTCAGTGGGGTCCTGGACCTTTTACAATGCTTCCAGTCCATGTAAAAATTGAAGTGGTTGTTCAGCCAGGATCTCATCTTTATATCATCCCCTCTGTCAGATAAAAAAAACTGTATCCTAGCACCTGTGCTTTATAAAAAAGGAGGAGAGGGAGACACAAAAGAGCCGACAATGGCAGCGGATGACAAAGGCACCTACACTGACCACAGCTCAGCAGCCCCGATATATCATGGTCAGCATGCAGAGGGGAGAGTAAAAAATGGCAGGATCAGCCAGGTATTACAGGGGGGCAAATAACAGCACAAGCACTGTGTTGTAAAACATACTTTGAGGTAACAGGATCAATTTATTTGTATTTATTTTTTGAGTTAACAAACGCTTTAAACCTCATAAACAGCAAGTGGGAAGGTCTTTGGAATTGTAGAAGCTCTGAAAGATCCAAGGCTGAAGACAGCATGCCGATTCTCCAGATGTAGTATGTACAGCATTAACAAGGGCCAAATCGGTCTCTTGTACTTCGGAGGTAATAGCAGTAGAGAGACTGGGGTGGGGGGACCTCTGAGGTGGCCACTGTGATCAGTCAAGGGACTCTTCTAGGCCCACAGGGATCTCAAACATGGACTCTGCAAGGAGAGGTGCAAGAGCATGTCACTGGAATTAGTAGAAGAGTTTGGGTTGGGATCAGCCACTGTAGCATGACCATCTCTTCTGTGTCTAGGCAAAGTCTCTGATAATCATGAATTCAGGCAACAGAAGTTTTGTTGTCAGCCCTACTGCCTTACTGGGCTTCTAGGGCACCATCTGCACATACTTTGCATGGGTTTCCTCTGGGTACATCGTTTTCATCCCACATTCCAAAGACAAGCAAGCTAGTAGGTTAATTAACTGCAGTCTCAATTGGCCTAAGTATGTGTATGTATGTGAGATAGGAAGCTTGAAGCCCAATTTCCTTGAGGGCAGGGACTTATGTGAGTGTATAATGTGCAAAGTGTTGCATAAAATGTCAGAGAGAGAGAGAGAGAGAACAGAGCTTGCCCAGCACTCCACCTAGCAGATAGTGTCAGTATTCAATGCCTCAACATAAACCCCTTTCATAGTAAAACTGGCAGTAGAATAAATGAAAAAAACTATCCATTGGTGTAGAGACTGAGGTATCTCCTGGTGCTTAGCCTAACTAGCTTACTTAGGGATTGAGACTTCAGAGACAGGGCAAGCATTGAGGTAATGTTGGTAATTATGAACCTGAAAAGCAGTACATGGCTAACTTGTTACCAGAACAAAAGTGCCCATAGTGGAACCCAGAGCTCACAGGTCACTTCCAGACTGGCCCTGTAACATCCAGTCCAACAGAGTCCAAGTACGGCACTCTAAAGCTAGCCCGAAGAAAGACTTATCCAGAAAGCCATCATATAGAGGCCTGCACAAGCATCAACATAGCATGGACTCTTGAATGAAGAGAAATAACTTCAGACAATTCTAAGAAAAAGATAAGAAGAAAAAAAAAAACTTGTCTTTTTCCCAGAATTTTTGTACTCCTGTAGGCAGCAGAATAAAATCGACAACAACTTTCTGTGTTCCTCAATAAATTAGAAAAATACTTTTAAATTATTTATATATATTTTACCTGTACATTCTGTACTTGTTGTGTCTGGAGAATTGAAGACTTGGAAGTGGAAGTAATGAGTTGAGCAGACGTTAATGAGGACATGCCCAGTACAGGCTTCATATCAGAACGGCTTCCAATAGTAACCAACTTGATCTGCTGTGGTGCCCCCTTGCCATCTACATGCTGGAGAGGAGCGACTTTCTGGGTACCCGACATCTGATTTTGAGGAATCAGTACAATGGGATGGCTTGACTTCCCTATAGTTGTTACGATCAGCTTTTCCTGCTTCACAAATCTATTACCAGAGGTGATGTCAGAAGCCTTATTAAGAAGCACTTGTCCAGACAATTGTGTCCCCAGTTTATGTATGCCACTTTGTAGAACAGTGTTCATAGCTGTAGCTGAAGGTCCTGGGCTCGGTTTTGAAGCAACGCTTACTACGGCTAGGTGGCTGGCATGATTACTAGTGGTTGGAACAGTTTCCTTAGGAAAAGACGTACTAACACATTCTCCACTGCTATTTACTTCTACTATTTCCTCCAGTTCTGTTTCCATAGGCACCTCCTCTGCAATGGGAGAGGAAATTGTAATGGCTTCAATGCTGTCATCATCCATGTCTCACTTTCTAAGATGAGAAAGAAGGGTTTCTATTAGTGTCCAAAGTTTTAGGCCAGACAAAACTCCACCCCCTCCATTACCTTTATCATACGAGATGGAAAAAAAAACAGCTATATTTGTTGTGTGAAATACATATTAATGCAATTATAAATACTTACAATGGTCAGCTTCAAGAAAGAAAAAGTTTTGGCTTGACATATATATTCAGTCAAGTTCTGAATTTGTTACAAAGAAAAATAATTGTGTTTATATATTTCTTTCACAGTCTCCTGTACAGCAGACAAAGTGGTATTGCACCCAAAACCTTGGATGTAGTGACTGCATTAGTTGTCTTTTTTTTTACCTGGTGATCCAAGTAGTCAGTCTGTTATTTTCCTTTAACTGACCAAGTTGCCCAGCAGTGGAAACACCCTAATGGCCCGTACACACGATCGGAATATCGGACGACAGATCATACGACTTTTTTCACTTAAGGCTTCATTTCAATGGACGTTTTTACAGCCACTTTTTTTAGCCTTTTTTACAGCTTAAAAACGCCTGTCCATGTTTATTTTAGAAGCGGCAGTGTTTTTGAGCGTTTAATGTCTGACGTTTTTACAGCTCTATTGCTGGAGCTTCAGAACGCACTGCTCCTGTTTTTTTTTTGCAGCTTAAAAACGTCTCAGCCATCTACAGCTCAAAAACGTCATGGTGGGCATGAGGCCATAGACTAACATGGAGAGCTGTTTTTCAGCTGCAAAAAACGCTCAGAAAAGTGGCTGTAAAACGCCAGTGGAAATGAGCCCTAATAGTTGCAAGTAAAATAAAATAGGTTATTAAAGTCACGAAAATTCTCATACGACAAAAAAAAAAAAAATCGGAAGTGATGTCATGTGTTGTAATGTATTTGTATTGTATTCTCGGACGACAACTAAACTGGCTGAACGTAAATCGTACGATCTGACATCGTACGAAGAAAATTTTTGCACTTGTCCGATCTAATAATATCGGATGAACGGTCGTGATCGGCTCTCGAAAGTAGTGTACACACGATCCGAAAATCGTACGATTCTTCCTCGGACGATCGTTTTCGTCCGATATTCGTATCGTGTCTACAGGCCATTAGACAGGAAGTGTGTTAATGGCTAGATCACCAGGTGAAAGTAAAGGAAGGAAAGTCTAGAAAAAAAAAAACAAATGAAGTCACCATGTTTAAGAAACAGTAATATATTATCTTTAAATTTTGGGTTTAACATTGCTTCAAGATTTAATTTTTTTTTTTTTCCTGTATAATCACCCACCCTAAGCAACTTGGAAGCTACCTTGCAGCCAAATGCTGAGCAGAACACTAAAGCCTCTTACACACGATCAGACTTTTGTCCGAAGGGTGTTGGCAGTGAACTTGTATTGCATACAAATGGCAAAGAATTGTTGGCCAACAAACACAAAACATGTTTTTTTCAGCTCTTTAACGCCACCCTTTGAGCAACTTCTGCTAATGTTGTTTAATGGCGAGCGTTGCTTCCGAGCATGCGTGTTTGCACGTTGGTCTTTTGTGTGATTGACTTGTGTACACACGCTCGGATAATGCGACATCACACATTTGTTGGCGGACAATTTTAAAGCATGTTATCCCATATTTGTTGGCAGATCCGACAACAATTGTCCGATGGAGCATACAAACGATCGGACTATCCGACAACAGCCTGTCATCACACAATCCCCTTCTGATTATCCGATCGTGTGTATGGGCCTAAAGAGCTTGCAAACAACACAGAGCTTTAAGTGAAGTAGCGCGATTTCAAAGTAGCATCAATGTGAACCAGAGCTAAGGCTCGGTTTACACTGCCACAACTTGGGATCCGACTTGTGAGACGCCAAGCCACGCGACATGTGAAATCCCATTTTAGTCAAAGAGCAGTCTTAATTATCACTACTGAAGTCATTCTAACTTTAGAAAAGGTTCCTGTACTTCAAGGGCAACTTCTTTCCGACTTGTGCCCATAGACTTTAATAGAAGTTGCCTCCAAGTGGGATCCTTATCTTAATTGATGTGATTTGGGTCCGACATTACACGAAGATTACCCAGGCATTGCCTAGCAAAGTTGTGCTGACTTTCAGGTCGCGGCAGTGTGAAACGCCTCTCTTCTCTTTTATAATCTGTAGATCCTGAAGTGCAGGTTAATTTGTTTCATTTCTACAGTGCACTTTATATTGTATTTTGTATTGCTGTAATCATTTTTATATGAATAAATGATTGTGGAGCGAATCATCTGAGTTTCCATTATTTCTAATGGAGAAATTCCCTTTGATATACAAGTGCTTTGGATTGTAAAGCACATTTCCAGAATGAACTATGCTCGCAATCCAAGGTTTTACTGCATTATATTGCAGTTTACCAATTCTTAGATGTGATGTCTGCGTTGGTTTTCTTTTCTTTATTTATTTTCACCTGGTGATCTACTCAGCAAGTCTGTTCTTTTTCAAACGAAGAAGCGCTCTTACAAATGTAGTATTTACAGGGATGAGACAAACCATTTACTACTGACAGGGGTGAGTACAACCACTCTTATTTATGTAAAACCTTTATCCCAAGGTTTGCTTTAAATTATAAAGTGTAAGCTGGAGTTTGGCTTCAACCGCCTCCTGCACATATAGGTCGGCAGAATGGCACGGCTGGGCACATGCATGTACAGGTCCTCTTTAACCACTTAAGGACCCCCGCACGCACATATACAGCCACAGAATGGCACGTACAGGCACAAGGGCGTAAATTTACGTCCCCGCCTGAGTGCGGTTCGGGGGTCCCATCGGGACCCCCTCCGCGGCGTGCGGGGGTCCCCCTACCTCTGGGAGCGATCCGGGATCTGCGGGCGGATGTCCGTGATATCCGCCCCCCCCGCGATCGCTCCCAGCCAATGGGAGCGCGCTCCCAGCCTGTCACTTCCTCCTCCTGTGTTTACACAGGAAGGAGGAAATTATGTATTCTCTCATCGCAGCGCTGTTTCCCAGCGCTGCTGATGAGAGAAGACATCACAAGTAAGTGTGCACCAACACAACACTGACACACACTCACATAGGCATATTAACCCCTTGTGATCGCCCCCCCCCCCCCCCCCCCCTGTCACAGTGTCACTGAATGCAGTGATTTAATCACTGCATTTAGTGTCAGTGTGACAGGCAGTGTAAAAAACAGTTAGTGTTAGGTTCAGGATAGCCCCCCCATCCCCCCTAATAAAGTTTTAACCCCCTGATCACCGCCCTAGTTAACCCTTTCACTCCCTATTGCCAGCGTCACTAAGCGATCATTTTTCTGATCGCTGTATTAGTGCCGCTGTTCCCGCTAGGTAGCTATTTTTTTTTATTGCGATTTTTTTTTTTACTAAAGACATGTGGCTAAATAAATTTTGGCCTAAATGTTTGACTAAAATTTAGTTTCTTTGATTTTTTTTTTTAACAAAAAGTAAAAAATAGTGGGTTTTTTTTCAAAAATGTCGCTCTATTTTTGTATATAGCGCAAAAAATAAAAATCACAGAGGTGATCAAATACCACCAAAAGAAAGCTCTATTTGTGGGAAGAAAAGGACGCAAATTTTGTTTGGGAGCCACGTCGCACGACCGCGCAATTGTCTGTTAAAGCGACGCAGTGCCGAATCGCAAAAACACCTTGGGTCATTTACCAGCGTATTGGTCCGGGTCTTAAGTGGTTAAGTGCCCAGCCGTGGGTCGCAGGCACGCGCCCGCAACCCGGTTCGAAGCTCCATGACCGCAGCCACGGGACCCGATCGCCGCTGGAGTCCCGCGATCGGTCCCCAGAGCTGAAGAACGGGGAGAGCTGTGTGTAAACACAGCTTCCCCGTTCTTCACTTTGGCGCCGTAATCAATCGTGTGTTCCCTAATATAGGGAACCACAATCAATGATGTCACACCTACAGCCACACCCCCCTACAGTTAGAAACACAGATGAAGTCACACTTAACCCCTTCAGAGCCCCTTTGTGGTTAACTCCCAAACTGCAATTGTCATTTTCACAGAATCAATGCATTTTTTGCTGTGAAAATTACAATGGTTCCAAAAATGTGCCAAAATTGTCCGAAGTGTCCACCATAATGTTGCAGTCACGAAAAAATAAATAAAAATTTGCTGATCGCCGCCATTAGTAGTAAAAAAAAAAAGAAATTAATAAAAATGCAATTAAAACTATCCCCTATTTTGTAAATGCTATAAATTTTGTGCAAACCAATCGATAAACGCTTATTGCGAAAATTACCTTATTTATCGGCGTATACCGCACACTTTTTTACCCTGAAAATCAGGGCAAAATCGTGGGTGCGCGGTATACGCCGATAGCCGCTTTCCCGCGTCTATTTCTGCCCGACTATTCACGAGTGTACTGCGCCTGCATATACCGAGCGCAGTACACTCGCATATAGTCGGGCAGGCTCGGCTCCTTTTGCGCTCACGTCCTGTACGTCCAGGACGTCAGCGCGAGCAGAGCCGAGTCTGCCCGACTATACCCGAGCGCACTGCGCTCGGTATATGCCGCCGCAGTATTCGAAATCGGCGCGGAAAAGCGAGGAGGACGCAGAAGGACGAAGAGGACACCCGAAGCCGCAGACGGACACCGGACCCGACGAGGAGGACACCCGAAGCCGCCGATGGACGCCGCGCAAGACGCCAAAACTGTAAGTACAAAAAAAAGGATTTTTAATAAACAGCTTACCTGTAAAATCCTTTTCTTGAAGTACATCACGGGACACAGAGCGCATAGCCATTACACTTGGGTTATATGGGTACCTTCAGGTGTGGACACTGGTGTAATCAATTTCACAGGAAGTTTCCTCCCTATATAACCCCCTCCCACTGGGAGTGCTTCAGTTTTGTAGCAAGCAATTCTCCCGAGGTTACACAATGTTCCCCAAAAGAGGGGTGGGAGCTCTGTGTCCCGTGATGTACTTCAAGAAAAGGATTTTACAGGTAAGCTGTTTATTAAAAATCCTTTTTTCTTTATCGTACATCACGGGACACAGAGCGCATAGCCATTACACTTGGGATGTCCTAAAGCAATGCTCTATGAAGGGAGGGAGACCGTAAGGCCAAGAATAGCCAAATAAAACATTGTCAGGAGAAAACATGGCTCCACCAACAGAAAAACAAGGGGGCGTGAACCGGGCCAGAGGATACTATACTGCTGCCCGTAGGACCGCCTGCCCAAAAGCTGCGTCCGTACCCTTTGCACCGTCCAACTTATAAAATTTAGTAAACGTATGTACGGAAGACCAGGTTGCCGCCTTGCAAACCTGTGCCATAGAAATCTGATGGTGTGCCGCCCAAGAGGCACTCATGGCCCTCGTAGAATGGGCTTTAACTGATAAGGGAGGTGGAACGCGCTTCAGACCATAGGCCTGAAAAATCAGCTGCTTAATCCACCTAGCCAAGGAAGACTTGGCAGCCGGCTGACCCTTCTTGGGGCCATCCGGAAGAACAAAAAGCACATCTGTTTTCCGAATCTTCTCTGTAGCCTTGAGATAAACCCTCATGGCTCGAACCACGTCCAAAGTATGAAGCCGTCTTTCCTCTCTGGACTGGGGAGTAGGAAAGAAGGAAGGTAGGACTAGGTCCTGATTCAAGTGAAAACTGGATATGACCTTAGGAAGGAAAGAAGGTTGAGGCCGCAGAACAACTCTGTCCTTATGCAGAATAAGGTATGGCTCCCTGCATGACAAGGCTGCCAGCTCGGAAACCCTTCTGGCTGAAGCCATAGCCACCAAGAAAACCAACTTTCGGGTTAGTAGCACAAGAGGGATTTCTGTCAGAGGTTCAAACGGCTGCCTTTGTAAAGCTGACAAGACCAGATTTAAATTCCAGGGGCAGAGGGGAGCTCTAATAGGGGGATTCACATGCAAGACCCCCTGCAAGAAGGTTTTCATAAGCGAATGGGTGGCCAAGGGTCTTTGAAACCATATTGATAAAGCCGACACCTGCCCCTTTAGAGTACTAAGAGCCAACCCCTTGTCAACGCCAACCTGGAGGAATCGCAAGATCCTGTCAATAAAAAACTTTCGAGGATGCCATTTTTGAGACTCGCACCACTCCACATTGGAGAACCTGACTCTGTAATAAATATTTCTGGAGACCGGTTTCCTAGCCTGAATCAACGTAGATATGACCTGATCTGAGAGGCCTCTGCCTTTAAGAATTAGGGATTCAGCCGCCAAGCCGTCAAATTTAGCTGCTGTGAAGCAGGATGGCAGATTGGGCCTTGAGACAGCAGATCTGGGCGCAGGGGGAGCGGCCACGGCGCCCCGACTGACATCTTCACGATGAGTGCGTACCAAGCCCTCCTGGGCCAGGCTGGGGCCACCAGGATCACAGGCCTGCGCTCCACCCGGATCCTCCGTAGAAGGCGGGGAATCATCTGCAGTGGAGGGAACGCATACAGAAGAGAAAACTGGTGCCAAGGGCAAACCAAGGCATCGGTCCCGTAGGCCGAGGGATCCCTGGCTCGGGATATGAATTTGTCCAACTTTTTGTTGGATCTCGTTGCCATAATGTCCACGTCTGGGACTCCGAATCTTTGGCAAATCTCTTGGAATACCTGGGGGTGAAGTGACCATTCCCCCGGGAGCAACTGTTGACGACTCAAAAAATCTGCTTGCGAATTGTCTATCCCTGGGATGAACACCGCCGAGATGCAGGGTACATGGGCTTCGGCCCATGAGAAAATCAGGTTTACTTCTCTTTGGGCTGCTGGGCTCTTCGTGCCCCCCTGGTGGTTTATGTATGCCACCGCAGTGGCGTTGTCGGACTGTATCCTTACTGGTAGACCCTGAAGGGGGAGAGTCCAGGCGATCAGGGCCAGTCGAGCAGCTCTGATCTCCAAGATATTGATGGGAAGCAGTTTCTCTGCCCCCGACCACAGCCCTTGCTGGGTCTGTTCTTCTAGAACTGCCCCCCAACCTAACAGGCTGGCATCCGTGGATACTATCTTCCACGTGATGGGGCAAAAGGATTTCCCTTTTGACAAATTTTGAGAGACCAGCCACCAAGACAGGCTGCGCCGGACCTTCGGGGAGAGCACTAACGGACGATCTAACGCCTGAATGGACTTGTTCCAAGCAGAGAGAATGGCTGCCTGAAGATATCTGGTATGGATCTGGGCGTAGGGCATAGCCTCGAAGGCGGCCACCATCTTCCCCAGCAGTCGCATGCATAGGCGAATAGTCGGCCTTCTTCTTTGCCTAAGACATTTGAACTGCTTGAATTGATCTGATTTTGAAAAATCTTTGGCAGTCTGTATCTAGCCGAAGGCCTAGATATTCCAACTGCCTTCAATACCGATTTTTCTAGATTTACAATCCATCCGAATTCCTCTAGATGCTGAACTGTGCGACCTACTGCCTCTGAGCTGTCGATAACCAGAAGATCGTCCAAGTATGCTAACCGAGGACGGCTAGCACCGGGGCTAACACCTTTGTGAATACCCGCGGAGCTGTCCAACCCGAAAGGGAGGGCTACGAACTTAATGGCGGTGATGGTTGTGATGTGCCGGGTAGATCGGCACGTGCAGATACGCATTTTTATGTCTATAGATGCTAGAAAGTCGTCTTGATGTAGGCAATCCATACGAAAGGTCCGATTTAGGTTTTGAGGTCTTGACGTATTGGGCTTTGCCCAGACTCCATTCCTGGGTTGGTACTTCTACAATTACTCCTTGGAGCAAGAGACGATCCAATGCTTTTACATCTTTAATGGGTCGCTCTTGACAAAATGCACTCTAGCTTGTAGCCCGTGGTTACCACGGATGAGTCGGGAATTCTGGCCTGGCTACCCAAGAGAGTGGGGGCGCCCCTTCATGAATCTGACTTAAGGACTGGTTTAGGCTTGCGAGACCATGGCCTGTCGTGGCTTGTCCTTGTGGGCGGCTATTAAATGCCGAACGCCCGGGAGGCCGTCGATACTGACCCGAGCCTGCGAAGGCCTGTCGCTCTGATCCTTGATGGGCACTTTTACCACCTGATATGGTCTGGATATGGTCTGGATATATCTATCTAGGTCTTCACCGAATAGTCTCCCACCATGAAAGGGAAATCCTGCTAAAAGCTTTTTGCAGGGTGCCTCTGCTGACCAGTTTTTTAGCCTATGAACCAACAGCAGAGATTGTTGAATGGAGTCCTTAATAGCATCTACTGCAAAGCAGAGAACTCTTGGGAGGTCAGCCAATTCACGAGCTTGCTGAGCCGGTATGTCCTTTAATATCTGTTTAGTCTGATCCTTTAAAGCCTGACAAACGCCAATGGCTGCCACTGCTGGCTGAACCACGGCACCTACTGTGGTAAAAGAAGCCTTCACTCCAATTTTTTGTCGACTGGATCTTTAGGACAGGACAAGTCAGGGATTTATTTACGCAGGAAATGGCTATAGGGAGTGCCCAAAATTCTTCTTCCATAGGATAGAGAATGGTAAACAGGAGGGATAAAAATCCTATCAGGTCGAAATCCTGAAAAATCACGCTAGAAGGGGGTGAACCGGGAAAGACGCACCATTCAATGGTGCCTTCAAGGAACCTTAAATTGTTCTGACACCAAACCATATCCGTCAGAGACTGGATCCTCTCTGCTTGAGTATCTATAGAATCTTCAATGTCTGACCCGTCAGGACTCAGGTCCGCTTGATCCCCCTGTGGGTCCAATTCCTCCGAAGAGAGGACCTATCTGAACACACCGTCGGGGATCTAGCCCGTTTGCCACTTAAAGCAGTGCCCACCCAGGGTGGATTCTAGCATACGGGACCAGCACCCTCAATGGCTCCATGCACGATGCTAGGTGAGGGTGGGACCACTGGAGCCTGGCCCAAATCCTCTGACCCCGTTGGAGACACCACCTTTTGCAGCCTTAAGGGAGCCATTGCACAACCTTGAGACACTTCTTCTAGAAGTTTTTCTTTTCAAGGTACAGTGTGAGTACTTTTAAGACAGACTTGAGTCCCTTTTCTGGTCAGTGTGGACTTTTAAGTCCAGACCTGAAGATCCACAAACCACCACTGGGTGTCACTGTTAGCCAGAACTGGCTCAGCTGCGCGCTCTATGTCCTCACTCTCCCCTGCTCTCAGGAGGGAATGACCAGCCAGGAAATGCTTTTTTGCTTTATCTGAGACTGACACTGCTGGCCCGCCCCCCCCCCCACGCCACTGACGCTGTAAAAGGCGGCGAGCACGCGCGCGCGCCCCCCCCCCCACGCTGAAACCAACATGGAGGAAGCAGAGAGCAGAGGAGAAGCCCGGACCAGCGCTAGAAACACAGACACCTGGTAAGCCACTAATCTTTGTAGTGCACACATAGAGGAAGCTGTCTCCCTAGGCTTCCTAGGAAACAGGAGTTTTGTCAGCACTTCCTCTCTATACACGTGGGGCTGCAGTATCATGCTAACAGGCAAATCTGGGGGGAGTAGCAAAATACATATCTTTTAAAAGCATATATATATCTACATGTTATCTGGGTAAACATTAGTACATCCCATCCTGCCTCAACAGACATAGTGGAGATAGTGGCTGATGCACTAGCATACCATTAGCCAACCCAGAACCCCCAGGGGGATACCTACTGTCGAACCAAGTCCCGCAGGTTCCCTCTTACCTGCTCCACGCCGCAGGGTATTGCAAAATGCAAGAGGCCCAGCCTTCCCCCATCTCCGTGGGTATTGTCTTGGACCTTCAGGGACCGGGGTCCTGTGTTAAGGAACCCACACCCCTGGACCTATATAGCATCCTGGCATCAGTAGCGTTTAGTTCTTGGAAGAGACTAAGGCACTGGAGCCCAGAATCCAGCCCTCCAAGGAGAGGCATTATAGGCAAAACCCCACTCCAGCAGGGCCCGGGTACCGTACACCTTGGCTTTGAAGCACTTCGGACGGATCCGGCTAGCTATCCTGGGTCCCGAGACCTCCGAGGGACAGCTAGACGTGACCAACACCTAAGACACTGGCGAAAAAACTGAAGCACTCCCAGTGGGAGGGGGTTATATAGGGAGGAAACTTCCTGTGAAATTGATTACACCAGTGTCCACACCTGAAGGTACCCATATAACCCAAGTGTAATGGCTATGCGCTCTGTGTCCCGTGATGTACGATAAAGAAAACTTTTTTTCCACAGGAATGGGGGCAACTTTAGGGGTGCGCGCTATACGCGGGAGCGCGCTATACCCCGATAAATACGGTAGGTAGAAGAATACGTATCGGACTAAACTGAGGAAAATAAAAATGTTATATGTTCGTTTTCGGGGGATATTTATTATAGCAAAAAGTTAAAAAATATTGCATTTTTTTTTTAAATTGTCGGTCTATTTTTGTTTATAGCGCAAAAAATAAAAACCGCAGAGGTGATCAAATACCACCAAAAGAAAGCTCTATTTGTGGGAAAAAAAGGACGCCAATTTTGTTTGGCAGCCACATCGCATGACCGTGCAATTGTCAGTTAAAGCAACGCAGTGCCGAATCGCAAAAAAACTGGCCAGGTCCTTTACCTGCCTAAAGGTCCGGGTCTTAAGTGGTTAAAACTGCTAATAAAGGGCTCAAAATTTGAGCTACTAGCCAGGCCACAAGGTTTGGTCGCCACCAGTTGCCCCGCCAAACCCCTACCCTGTCCATCTCCTCATAAATTATCTCATGAAATGACAATTAAAGCGGGGTACCACCGCTACAAACACTGTAGCTGCTGACTTTTAATAAGGACACTTACCTGTCCTAGACACCCGCAATGTTGCTGCCCCCCCCAAGGCCGATCCCTTGATCCTGGCAGCTCCCGGGACCGCCATCCTTACTGAGGGAAACAGGCAGTGGAGCCTTTGCAGCTTCGCTGCCCGTTTTCTACTGTGCATGCCCAAGTCTCGCAGCGCTTTTGTGAATGGGCGGCTGCTTTGTGGTATACACACAGTTCCCAGAAGGCAGCGCGCCCCATTCCCCAAAAGACACCGTGAGGAGGACAAGAATGAAGACCTGCCGCGGACTAGGAAGAGGCAGATTAGGCATATCCGCATAGCAACTGCCATTTCTGGTAAGTAAAACAATGTTTTTAATTTTTTTTGCAGGTTTTTGGTGCAATTTAGTTTTTTTAAGGTGGAATTCCACTTTAAATGTTTCATGCAGAATGAGAATGGCTCCCATACAACCCAGGCTGCTGGCAGTGCTCGACCACCCACCCCCCTGCTCCCAGGCAGCCCGCAAAATGCGAGTGGAATTTTTGAGGGCTGTGCTAATACATTTAACCCTAACCTCCCTCCCAGACTGACAATGATGCTGTCTAAAAGGTACACCCTATGCTCCTTTATTCATAGTGGAGGACCTCTAATACAGGTGTCTTACTGACCAGATCACCAGGTGAAGAAAAAAAAAAAAAGAAGAAAACTAATGCAGCCACCACATTTAAAATGATTGATAAGCTGAAATATATTACATTTTTGGTTTTGGATTTTACAACACTTAAATTGTCAGGAATTGTTTTACAGAGGAGGTTGATGGCTGTAACCAAAAAGACAGTCAGAGACTAGGTACCTATTACAAACTGTTAAGCCTTGTTCACACGGGTGTACTTTAGCACTCGCCAAGAGTCCTGTTTACTTGCAAGGAGATGCAGAGGTGTTCTGTATATCCCTGCACAGGCAATCCCATTCAAGTCAACTGGGAAGCACTGGCTGCACAGACACAGCTGCTGCACCGAATCTGACATCTGTGCAGGGCCTCCAAAAAACCTTGGTTTTCCACCGGTGCAACCTGACATGCGACTTAACAGTTCAAAGTCACATTACAAGCTGCACCCCATTTTGCGCCACAAGAACCTTTCAAATTGTTGGGACTCGTCGCATCAACTTTGAAAAGAGTTCCTGCAACATTTCTGTGCGACTTGCATTAACATCTACTGAATGTAGTTGCACAGGATGTCAGCATATGAAATCTCACTGATAGTTTGCTTTGAAGTCGCATAACTTTAAAGGAGCTCTGGTGTAAACCAGGGCTAACTCAGTGTGCAGTCGGCGCTGTGCACCCGCACGGATGTCAAATTGGGAGCAGCAGCTGAGTTAGTACAGTTGCTACGTCTCAATTGACGTGAATGGGACCAGTGATGCACAGATCATGGGTAAACATGACCCTTGCATGGGAGTACGCTTATGTGAAAGTGACAAGTATTACGGGTCTCTTATAAAATAAATCAATGCTCTCACTCCTGACTGTTGTGACCCTCGAGCTGCATTTCAATAGGCAGCAGGCCGAGCATCAAGACGGTCACCAAGCTTCAAAACTACTTATCTGTATACTTTGTTGAGGTCAGTAACTCTGTATGTACTGAAATCAAAGCATCACACTGGCAGCCAGGGAACTAGCATTCTCAAAAGCAGAGGTTAGCAACGGCAACCTGCTTGGCGTTCCCATAACAGATCCCCTTTATGTGAGCCTGCTTTACATAGGCACTGGTCCACATAGAGTGAACACTTTTGTCAGTTTAATAAAGCTTTTATTTATACAGATCAGTACACTGGAAACAGACATAAAAAGAGGGCTTCATTTAAGTTCAAAAGTCGAATAGTTGCCCCCCATAATCTATGCCATCTAATGACTTCCATGCCCCTTGTTATTTTGCATGCCAGGCTGTGCACATATGCCCCCCAATAACAATTCATGGCTACTTAAGAGTTTCCCTCACATAATGCATATTAGTCATGTGCCCTCTCACTCCATGCATACACTTACACTCTACAAGCTCATACCATTCATGCCCCCCACACTCTGCCCACTTATCACCAACCTACCCCCCAGCCTATGCCCCCTCCTCATAAACATGTTCCCTGCTACTACTACCACTTTACTCTGACTCCTCGGCTCACTAATTGCCCCCCCGCAGGACAAACCTGCTGTGGAGCAGCTGCGAGCTGACTGAAGACTTCCCGGGCTCTGCTCAGATCACGGGACGACAAGCTCCGCCTCCTTCCCCTTCTACTTCCTGGAGGAAAAAAAGTCTCTTCTCGCGAGACTTTCGCTGTTTCCGTAATTGGGAGGGCGGCTGTTACGTCAGGCGGGCTTTGGGTTACTGAGGGAATACTAGCAGTCCGGGCCGGGGAACTGAACATATGTGTGTGGTGTGCGAGTTTATTATCAGTACTATGGAGCCGTGTATATAGGACGGCAGTAATATCTGCGGGAAGCGACAGCTCTCCGGCCATGTGTTCTAGTTTGCTAGAAGAACTTTGCTTCGTATATTCTCGTTATACTTGTAGGATAAGATTTACTAAAACTGGAGACTGCAACATCTGCAGCAGCTCTGCACAGGAACCAATCAGCTTCCAGGTTTTATTGGAAAAGCCTAATTGAACAAGCTGAAGTTAGAAGCTGATTGGTTACCATGTAGAGTTGCACCATATTCTGGGTGCTCCAGTTTTAGTACACTGCTCAAAAAAAGGAACACTTTGAAAACATATCGGATCTCAACGGCAAAAATCTCATGCTGGATATCTCTACTAATATGGACTGGGTAATGTGTTAGCAATGAAAGCATGGCACATCATTTGATGGAAATGAAAATTATCCACTTACAGAGGGATGAATTCAAAGACACCCCGAAAATCAAAGTGAAAAAATTATGCAGCAAGCTAGTCCATGTTGCTAAAATTTCATTGCAACAACTCAAAATGGTCCTCAGTAGTTTGTATGGCCCTCAAGTGCTTTTATGCATGCCTGACAACATCAGGGCATGCTCCTAATGAGGCGACGGATGGTGTCCTGGGGTACTTCCTCCCAGATCTGGACCAGAGCATCACTGAACTTCTGAATAGACTGAGGTGCAACCTGATGGCACCGGATGGACCGAAACATAATGTCCCAGAGGTGTTCTTTTGGATTTAGGTCAGGTGAGCGTGGGGGCCATTCAATGGTATCAATTTCTTCATCTTCCAGGAACTGGCTGCATGCTCTTGCCACATGAGGCCGGGCATTGTCGGGCACCAGGAGGAACCCAGGACCCACTACACCAGCATAGGGTGCGACAATGGGTCCAAGGATTTCATCCGGATACCTAATGGCAGTCAGGGTGCCATTGTGTAGCCTGTAGAGGTCTGTGCGTCCCTCCATGAATATGCCTTCTCAGACCATCACGGACCCACCACCAAACCAGTCATGCTGCATGATGTTACAGGCAGCATAAAGTTCTACGCGGCTTCTCCAGACCCTTTTACGTCTGTCACATATGCTCTCATCTGTGAAAAGCATGGGGCACCAGTGGCGGACCTGCCAATTCTAGTGTTCAATGGAAAATGCTAATCAAGCTCCACAGTGTCCAGCACACTAGAGGACGCCTGGCCCTCAGGCCACCCCCATGAAGTCTGTTTCTGATTGGTCAGAGACATTCACACCAGTGGCCTACTGGAGGTCATTTTGTAGGGCTCTGGCAGTGCTCATCCTGTTCCTCCTTGCACAAAGGAGCAGATACCGGTCCTGCTGATGAGTTAAGGACCTTCTAC
Source organism: Rana kukunoris (assembly GCA_029574335.1). Classification (NCBI taxonomy): domain Eukaryota; kingdom Metazoa; phylum Chordata; class Amphibia; order Anura; family Ranidae; genus Rana; species Rana kukunoris. The sequence continues at coordinate 367,127,600 of CM056049.1, forward strand.
GGCTCTGTCCAGCTCTCCTAGAGTAACTGCCTGTCTCCTGGAATCTCCTCCATGCTCTTGAGACTGTGCTAGGAGACACGGCAAACCTTCTGACAATGACAAGTATTAATGTGCAATTCTGGAGGAATTGGACTACCTGTGAAACTTTTATAGCAGGGGTGGCAAACTCAAATTCATCGGGGGCCGCATCAGCAGTATGGTTACCCTCAAAGGGCCGGAGCGGCACAGAGTAAGGGGAATATGTGCCGCGTCGCTCTCCAAAATCCTGGCAAAATGAGGTGGTTGCTGTGCAGGCCAGGGATGGACTGGGACAATAAAGTGGCACAGGACTTCAGCCAGACCGGCCCACTTTATTTTTCCAAACACACTTTGTGCTGCTGCCAAGACTGCCAGTACTGCCACTGGTCACTGATGAATGAATGTACTGCCACTGATGCATTAATGGCTGACCAGTGGCAGTACATTCATTCATCATCAGTGACCATGACCAGCAGTGGCAGTACATTTATTCGTCTGTGACCATGGCCAGTGAATTAATTTGTCTGTGACCATGGCAAGTAAATTTATTCATCAGTGACCATCACCAGTGCAGGACATGTCACTGACAGTTACGGACAGTTACTATGACCAGTGGCAGACAGTACACCCCCCTCCTCGCCATGCTGCATATTCAAAAAATCATAATGGCAGTCACAGTTTATAATCTTTATACACAGTACATCCCCCCCTCACAGACTTCCATTCTGATTTTTTTAATATGCAGCATGGCGACGGGTGGGGGGGAGGGTGGTGTAATGTACTGTTTGCCATCACTGGTCATAGTAACTGATGTGTATGAAGATTATGAACAGTTCATAATCTTCATACACATATCACATCAGTTACTATGACCAGTGGTGGCAGACAGTACATCCCCCCGCCGCCATGCTGCATATTAAAAAAATCAGAATGGCAGTCGCAGTTAATAATCTGAATACATCAAACTGCAGATGTCTGAGTAGTGTTTGTGTTAACCTACTTTTTAAACTTGCTGGCACTGACTGTATCGTTCCTCCTCGGCAGCGCTGGTTTCCGCCTCCTCTTGTAAATTTAACAGCCTCTCTCTCCTCGGGCTCAGCTCCTCCTCCCATGCCCTCCTGCATACGGCCGTGACCCCCTGAGATACGTCACGCCGCTGGGAGGGGAGCAGGGCTGCTCTAAACATAGGAGGAGCCGGAGGGAAGTATTGATGGCATTGGCAGCCGCAGCGTGATGGATGGCTTTTGGCTGGCGGCGCAGCCAGGTAAATTCAGAATCACCAGAGACACTGACATTCCGATCAGCTGGTGCGGGCCACATTACAAGGTCCGGCCCGCGGGCCTTGTGTTTGCCACCCCTGTTTTATAGGGTCCAAGTATCGCCTCATGCTACCAGTAGGGACACTGAACCTAGCCAATGCATAAACAGTCACAAAAGATGAGTAGGGAAAAAAAATCTCAGACACCTCCACCTGAAAAACCATTCCTGTTTTGGAAGTTGTCTCTTTGTTGCCAATCTAGTGCACCTGTTTTTAATTTCAATTAACAGCAAAGCAGCTGAAACTGATTAACAACCTCCTCTGTATACACCCCTCCCCCTCTGCTACTTAACTGACCAGAACAATACCCCAGGAGTTTTGATTCAAAAGTGTTCCTTCAATTTTTTTGAGCAGTGTATATCTACCCTCATAGGGTCATGAAGTGCAATAATAACACTATAAACTCAATGCTAAGGGGAGCTGTCTGCACATGGAGTTGTTGGAGACTGAGATTGCTACAGGTTGCTGCTAGACATGTGCAATTCGCTTTGTTCCGAATTCGCTTTTTGATGTAATTCCGAAATATTTGAAGTAACAAAAACCCATTTAACACGTTCTTCCAAAAATAAGAATGAACATTCAAAAGAACAATTTGAAAATCCGAAATAATAACTATTAAATTATGGGTATTGGCATTTCCTTTCAAGTTTGGCTGTTAGTGAACGTAACGAATACGAAGTTCCGAATTATCCGACATAATGAATGTCGCATCTAAGGCCGCTTTCACACTGAAAGCGCCTGCCGTTAGCGGTAAAGGGGTTAAAAGCCCCCGTGTAGTGGCACTTTGGAAGCGCTGCCCTTTCATTGTAATGGACAGGGCCATTTTGGGAGAGTTGTATAGAGCGCTTCCAAACCGCCCCAAAGATGCTGCTTGCAGGACTTTTCCGAACGTCCCGCAAAGGCACCACTCGAGTGTGAAAGCCCCCAATGTAACTGCCTTCATGTGAAAGGGGTCTAAACGAATGGAACGTAAAAAATAATAAAAACGTTTTATTATTATTAATTTGTTATGTATGTTCCATTTGTTTAGATGCAGAATTCATTATTTCGGATAAAGTTGACGTTCATTAACGGCCAAATTTCAAAAGAAAATTCCAATACCTATAATTTAAGAGTTATTAGTTATTTTTTTGGATTTTTTCCAAATAACGAATTAGAATTTATTCGAAATAACGAATTTCGATCACAACGAATGACCCGAAAAAAGAAACAATTTTGCGCATTTCTAGTTGCTGCTAATACAGGCTTGAGCCTCACAGAGAATTTTAACCATATCAATAACCAACACTTTTACCCCCTTCCTGTTCCAGACTAGCTTTCAGTGCTGTCGCACATTGAATGGCAATTAATCGCAACGCTCATTACGAAATACTTACCTTAAAACGCTGACCTGCAGTGCCGCCCACACCCTGCTCCCACGGTCGACATCTTTCCTGGAGTTACCTCTGAGTTCGTGGGCTCTGGCCAATCACAGAACGACGTGGCTCCCAAACAAATTTGATGTCCTTTTTTTTCCACAAATAGAGCTTTTTTTTGGTGGTATTTGATCACCTCTGCGGTTTTTATTTTTATGCTATAAAAATGCACTGATTGCTGTGTAAATGTCACTGACAGGGAAGGGAGTTAACACTAGGGGCGAGCAAAGGGTTAAATGTGTGTTCCCTCAGTGTGTTGTAGCTGTATGGGGATTGGACCGACTAGGAGAGGTGACATATCGCTGTTCCTACTTACTAATAACAAACAACATGTCTCCTCTCCTCTGACAGCACAGGGATTTGTGTGTTTACACACACAAATCCCTGTGCTGGCGCTCATACACACGATTGCGCGTGGCTGGCGGTGATCGCCACTTGCGCGCATCCGGTCCCCCACCATGCAGCGGATGCGCGCCCTTGGACGGCTCCTAAAGGAAACCCTGTACGGGGTTTCGCACAGGGGAGCCATTCTGCCCCGTAAATAGACATGAGCCGGTCGGGAACGGTTAATAAACGCATTACTTATTTTACACATGTGCCTGTGTTACTAGAACTGGCTTCAGTGTACATATAGCAGCCCTCAAAATTTGTGCTCGCCTCCTTGCATTTGGCGAGGGAATTTATGTGCAGTGCGAGTATCCCGTACGCCGCTCAGACGCACACAGTGCGGCCAGTAGAAAATCTGTATTCAAGTACAATACAGTTTCCACGCCGTCCCGCACAGGCTAGCACATGCAAGCAGCAGAATGGACACCAGCGCCGCCCGGGACCGCATAGGCCAGTAGAATTTCCCACAACTGTACCTGCCGCTCCTCTTCACCTCCCAGTCCAATAGCATTGCCTAGAACTGCCGCCCCTCTCCAACTCGGACCGCCCAGCACTTGCCTTGCCCAGCACTGTATGCCAGACGCCCGGGACTGCCCCTCTCCGCCTCGGACTGCCCCTCTCCGCCTCTCATAGTACAGTAGAACTGTGCAGCACTGTATACCAGACGCCCGGGACCGCCCCTCTCTACCACCCACACATTCGAGGAGTGCACAGTGGCTGTAGTAAAATGGTATGTTAAATTAAGACAGATGTGTGATGTTCTGGAGGCACTGGAAGATGTCCGCTGTGTGTGTGAGAACCAGGCGACAATGGTGAGTCTGGAGTGATGGGGCAAGGTGACGCTGACTTTAAAGGGGCACAATGAAACTGCATTTAAAGGGGCACGGTGACGCTGCATTTCATGGGGCGTGTTGACGCTGCTTTGATGGGGCACAGCGACACTGCAATTGATGGGGCACTGCGACACTGCAATTGATGGGGCATTGCGACACTGCAATTGATGGGGCACGGAGACACTGCAATTGATGGGGCACGGAGACGCTGCAATTCATGGTGCATGGTGATGCTGCAATTCATGGGGCAGGGTGACGCTGCAATTGATGGGGCAGGGTGACGCTGCAACTGATGGGGCACGGTGACGCTGCAATTCATGGGGCAGGGTGATGCTGCATTTAATGGTACACTGTAAAGCTGCATTTGATGGGGCACGATGACATTGCATTTGATGGGGCACGGTGACGTTGCATTTGATGGGGCACGGTGATGTTGCATTTGATGGGGCACTGCGACACTGCATTTGATGTAAGAAAAATAAATAAATCGCGCTACCTCAAATATATTAACAAACACAATTAAATGCAAGTGAGTAAACACAAAGTAAGAGCGGTGACCTGTGATGGCCACTAACCAATCAACGGTCACCTAAATAGGTGATAGTTATACCAAAAACCATACAGTGATATAAATATATATAATATATATGACCCTCTACTGGATTTAGACTTGAACTCTCAATTGATGTGCAGTCCAAAGCATTAAACAGAAAAAAAGTCTGTGAAAAAGTATAAAATAAACAAATCGTAACAAATTGATGAAAGTGACCAAAAGCAAACAAGTGTGTCCTCCACCAAGCTTATGATGAATTGGTCTCTTACCGGAAACCCATGATCCCCAATGACAGAGGATCAGATACAGCATGTACAGAGTCTCAATCGCGTGGTGTCAGATCGTCAAAACTTGTGACCAAAAACATTGCAGCAGTTTGGATGCCCACCATGCAAAAACATCAAATGCTCCACATAGTGTATTAAACGTATAAAATGTATTAAAAAAGATAAAAATGCACTTACAATTATGCAATGTGATAAACGCTTTGAAACTTAGTGTGCCGGCCGTAACACAAGAAATCTTCAGGCACTCGTCCACTGGGGGAACATATAGGAACTTGGGTGACAACAGCGCGTCGCTCGCCCTACGTCCGTTTTGAAATAACTTTCGTCTTCCAGGGGCCTGCATTTGATGGGCACAGTGAGGCTGCACTGATAGGTACTGATTTAAAGGATCACTAAAGGAATATAATTTTTTAGATAAATAGCTTCCTTTACCTTACTGCAGTCCTGGTTTCATGTCCTCATTGTTTGTGTTTGCTTTGAAGTTGCTGTAATTCTGCTCTGATCTCCACACTTCCTGCTTGTCTGGCTCCTTATGAAAAATCTCATGGCAGCTTTTCACTGTGGTCCAAGCTGTCATTACTGTGTGTCTTAGGCCTCGCACACACGAGGCAATAGATTTGTTCAAAACGGTCTGTCCGACCGATTTGAACAAATCTGCCTGTTTGGATTTTGGTTTGCTCGCGTGTACACACGAGCAAACCAAAATCCCCGCCAGCAGACGGCGCGCTGACGTGTCAGTGACGACATGTCGGGCGGACGGGTTCCCACCCGATAGATTTCAAAGCATGCTTTGAAATCTGTCGGGTGGCCAAATCCGTCGGCTCGCCCGTACACACGATCGAATCTGTCTGCTGGGACGGTCTAGCAGACCGTTTCCAGCAGACAGATTTGATCGTGTGTACGCGGCCTAAAACTCCTCAGAACCAATCAGATTCATTTTAAAAACAAAACACTGCCCTGGATTTGTTTGTTTTTGTTCTGTGTGTCTCTCTACTTCACAGAAACATGAAACCAGTTTAAAAGTGAAACTAAACTGCAGGCACATTATATGATAGATTTTTATCTATTTTTAATCATTTTTAAAAGGAATCAGTCAACTTTTATGTCTCTTTACCCTGTAAACAGTAATTTCATCCAAAAAATGTTTTTCCTTTAGTGACCCTTTAACCACTTTAGCCCCGGACCATATTGCTGTCCAAAGACCAGAGCACTGTTTGTGATTCGGCACTGCGTCACTTTAACTGACAATTGCGCGGTCGTGCGACGTGGCTCCCAAACAAAATTGGCGTCCTTTTTTTCCCACAAATAGAGCTTTCTTTTGGTGGTATTTGATCATCTCTGCGGTTTTTATTTTTTGCGCTATAAACAAAAATAGAGCAACTATTTTGAAAAAAATTCAATATTTTTTACTTTTTTCTGTCATAAATATCCCCCAAAAATATATATAAAAAAGTTTTTTTCCTCAGTTTAGGCCGATACGTAATCTTCTACATATTTTTCGTTAAAAAAAATCACAATTAGCGTTTATTGATTGGTTTGCGCAAAATTTATAGCGTTTACAAAAAAGGGAGTAGTTTTATGGCATTTTTATTATTATTTTTTTTTTACTAGTAATGGCGGCAATCAGCGTTTTTTTTCGGTACTGCGATATTATGGCGGACACATCGGACACTTTTGACACATTTTACGGACCATTGGCATTTTTATAGCGATCAATGCTATAAAAATGCATTGTATTACTATAAAAATACCATTGGCAGTGAAGGAGTTAACACTAGGGGGCAGGGAAGGGGTTAAGTGTGTTCCGGGGTGTGTTCTAACTGTAGGGGGGGTGGCCTCACTAGGGGAAATCACTGATCTTCTGTTCATACATTGTATGAACAGAAAAAAGGGATTTTTAATAACAGCTTACCTGTAAAATCCTTTTCTTGGAGTACATCACGGGACACAGAGCGCATAGTCATTACTTATGGGTTATATGGAGTACCTTCAGGTGTGGACACTGGTGTAATCAACTTCACAGGAAGTTCCTCCCTATATAACCCCCTCCCACTGAGAGTGCTTTAGTTTTGTAGCAAGCAATTTCTCTGAGGTTACACAATGTTCCCACAAAGAGGGGTGGGAGCTCTGTGTCCCGTGATGTACTCCAAGAAAAGGATTTTACAGGTAAGCTGTTATTAAAAATCCCTTTTTCTTGATCGTACATCACGGGACACAGAGCGCATAGTCATTACATATGGGATGTCCCAAAGCAATGCTCCATGAAGGGAGGGAGACCGTAAGGCCAAAAATAGCCAAACAGAAACTATATCAGGAGGTAAAATAGCTCCACCAACAGAAAAAAGGGGGCGTGAACCGGGCCAGAGGATTCTATACTGCTGCCCGTAGGACCGCCTGCCCAAATGCTGCGTCCGCAGCCTTTGTGACGTCCAACTTATAGAATTTAGTAAACGTATGTACGGAAGACCAGGTTGCTGCTTTGCAAACCTGTGCCATAGAGATCTGATGGTGTGCCGCCCAAGAGGCACTCATGGCCCTCGTAGAATGGGCCTTAACTGATAAGGGCGGTGGAACGCGCTTCAGACCATAGGCCTGAAAAATCAGCTGCTTAATCCACCTAGCCAAGGAAGACTTGGCAGCCGGCTGACCCTTCTTGGGGCCCTCCGGAAGAATGAAAAGCACATCTGTTTTCCTAATCTTTTCTGTAGCCTTGAGATAGACCCTCATGGCTCGGACCACGTCCAAAGTATGAAGCAATCTTTCCTCTCTGGACTGGGGAGTAGGAAAGAAGGATGGTAGGACTAGGTCCTGATTCAAGTGAAAACTGGATATGACCTTAGGAAGGAAAGAAGGCTGTGGCCGCAGAACCACTCTGTCCTTTTGCAGAATCAGGTACGGTTCCCTGCAAGACAAGGCTGCCAGCTCGGAGACCCTTCTGGCCGAAGCCATAGCCACCAAGAAAACCAACTTTCGGGTTAGCAGCACAAGAGGGATTTCTGTCAGAGGTTCAAACGGCTGCCTTTGTAAAGCTGACAAGACCAGATTTAAATTCCAGGGGCAGAGGGGAGCTCTAATAGGGGGATTTACATGCAAGACCCCCTGCAAAAAAGTTTTCACAAGCGAATGTGTGGCCAAAGGCCTTTGAAACCATATCGCTAAGGCAGACACCTGCCCCTTTAGAGTACTAAGAGCTAACCCCTTGTCAACGCCAACCTGTAGGAATCGCAAGATCCTGTCAATAAAAAACTTGCGAGGATGCCCTCCTTGAGACTCGCACCACTCCACATAGTTCTTCCAGACTCTGTAATAGATATTTCTAGAAACTGGTTTCCTAGCTTGAATTAGCGTAGATATGACCTGGGCTGAGAGGCCTCTGCCCTTAAGAATTAGGGATTCAGCCGCCAAGCCATCAAATTTAGCTGCTGTGAAGCAGGGTGGTAGATCGGGCCCTGAGACAGCAGATCTGGGCGCAGGGGGAGTGGCCACGGTGCCCTTACTGACATCCTCACGATGAGTGCGTACCAAGCCCTTCTGGGCCAGGCTGGGGCCACCAGGATCACCGGCCTGCGCTCCACCCTGATCCTTCGTAGAAGGCGGGGAATCATCTGTAGTGGAGGGAACGCATACAGGAGAGAAAACTGGTGCCAGGGGCAAACCAACGCATCGGTCCCGTAGGCCGAGGGGTCCCTGGCTCGGGATACAAATTTGTCCAATTTCTTGTTGAATCTTGTTGCCATGATGTCCACATCGGGAACTCCGAATCTTTGGCAAATCTCTTGGAATACCTGGGGGTGAAGAGACCACTCTCCCGGGAGTAACTGTTGACGACTCAAAAAATCTGCTTGAGAATTGTCTATCCCTGGGATGAACACTGCTGAGATGCAGGGTACATGGGCTTCGGCCCATGAAAAAATCAGGTTTACTTCCCTTTGAGCCGCTAGGCTCCTTGTGCCCCCCTGGTGGTTTATGTATGCCACCGCCGTGGCATTGTCGGACTGTATCCTTACTGGCAGACCCTGCAGGGGAAGAGTCCAGGCGACCAGGGCCAACCGAGCAGCTCTGATCTCTAGGACATTGATGGGAAGCAGACTTTCTGCCTCTGACCACTGTCCCTGCTGGGTCCGTTTTCCTAAGATTGCCCCCCAACCTGTTAGGCTGGCATCTGTGGTTACTATTTTCCACGAGATGGGGCAAAAGGTTTTCCCTTTTGATAATTTTTGAGGGATCAGCCACCAGTACAGGCTGTGCCTGACTCCTGGGGAAAGAACTAATGGACGGTCTAATGCCTGTATGGACTTGTTCCAAGCAGAGAGAATAGCTGCTTGCAGAATTCTGGTATGGATCTGGGCATAGGGCGCTGCTTCGAAGGCGGCCACCATCTTTCCCAGCAGTCGCATGCATAGGCGAATAGTCGGCTTCTTTTTGCCTAAGACTATTTGAATTAATGACCTGATCTTCTTTTGAGGTAAAAATACCCTCTGGCATTCTGTATCTAACCGAAAGCCTAGATATTCCAACTGTCTTGTGGGTTGTAACCTTGATTTTTCTTGGTTCACAATCCACCCGAACTCTTCTAGATGCCGCACTGTGCGGACTACTGCATGATTGAGGTTGGAGGCTGAACTGTCGATAACCAGGAGATCGTCCAGGTATGCTAGGACCAAGATGCCTTCTGTCCTTAGGACGGCTAGTACCGGGGCTAACACCTTTGTGAATACCCGAGGAGCTGTTGCCAACCCGAAAGGGAGGGCTACGAACTGGTAATGACTTTGGTTTATCGTAAAACGAAGAAACTTGTGATGTGCTGGGTAAATCGGCACATGCAGATATGCATCCTTTATGTCTATAGATGCTAGGAAGTCGCCCTGATGCAGGCTGGTTGTCACTGAACGTATGGAGTCCATACGGAAGGTCTGAATCCTTAGAAAGCGATTTAGGCGTTTGAGGTCTAATATAGGCCTGACGTCGCCATTGGGTTTTGGTATAACAAAAAGGTTGGAGTAGAATCCCAGACCCCTTTCTTGGGTTGGTACTTCTACAATTACTCCTTGGAGCAAGAGGCGATCCAACGCCTTTACGAGAGAGGCCCTCTTTAATGGGTCGCTTGGAAGACTTGACCCCTGAAAATGAGGAGGGGGGATTTCTCGAAACTCTAGTTTGTAGCCTGAGGCTACTACGGACCGAACCCAAGAGTCGGGAATTCTGGCCTTCCAGACTTCGGAGAAAAACTGAAGTCTTCCCCCCACCCAAGAGAGTGGGGGCGCCCCTTCATGAATCTGATTTGATGACTGATTTAGCCGGCTTGCGAGACCAGGGCCTCTTGTTTGCCGCAGCTTGTCCCTGTGGGCGGCTATTAGCTGTTGACCGCCCGGGAGGCCGTCGATACTGACGGGAAGTCGAAGGGGCCGAGCCTACCATGGCCTGTCGTTTAAACGTGGGCCCACGCGGTCTTTTCTTGACCGGTAAGGAAGTACTTTTTCCACTTGATATGGTGTGGATATATTTATCTAGGTCTTCCCCGAATAGTCTTCCCCCATGAAAGGGAAACCCTGCTAGAAGCTTTTTGCAGGGTGCCTCTGCTGACCAGTTCTTTAGCCACAAAAGACGACGCATGTGAACCACCAGTAGAGATGAACGGGATGCCTGTTGGATGGAGTCCTTAATAGCATCCACTGCAAAGCAGAGAGCCCTAGGGAATTCTGCTAATTCATGAGTATGCTGAGCCGGCATGTCCTTCAATATATGTTTTGCCTGATCCTTCAAGGCCTGACAAACACCAATGGCTGCTACTGCTGGCTGAACCATGGCACCTACTGAGGTAAAAGCTGCTTTCAGTAGTGTCTCGAATTTCTTGTCGACCGGATCCTTGAACATATGGACATTTTCAACCGGACAAGTCAGGGATTTATTCACGCAGGAAATGGCTGCGTCCACTGTAGGAAGAGCCCATTTCTTTACATATTCCTCTTCCATAGGGTAGAGAATAGAGAATCTTTTAGGAGGGACAAAGATTCTATCAGGTCGAGCCCAATCTTGGTAAATCACGTTCCGCAGAAGGGGGTGCATTGGAAAAGATGCACCAGTTAATGGGGCCTTTAAAGAACCCAATGAGGATACCTCCGGGGCTACTAGTTCTGGCACTGGAAGTTTAAAGGCAGTGCGAACCATATCTGTCAAAGACTGGATCCACAGGCCCTCCGCTTGAGAGGCCGAAAAATATTCATCTATAGTGGAATTTTCCCTGTCTGAACCGTCGGGACTTGGGTCTGCGTGATCCCCTTGTGGGTCCCGTTCCTCTGAAGAGGAGACCTCCGCATCTGAAAACCCCACACTGGGTGAGGGGGATCTAGCCCGCTTGCTACTTGGGCAAGGACGGGAAAGTAACGCAGTTAACCTTTTCTCTAGCCCACTCATGGTGGCTGCTAGCATTTCTTCCGTCACGTAAACGGGAATGGGTGGATCGGGGGCCGCCTCTGCCCCCAGCACCCCCAATGGCTCTTGTACTATGCCACTCGGTGTCCTGACTGGCGAGGGTGGGGCCGTAGAAGCCTGGCCCAAATCCTCTGACCCCAATGGAGACCCCTTTTGTTTTTTGGCACCTTTAGCAGCCTTGGCTGGTCCAGATCCCTTTGGAGCCATTGTACAACCTTGGGTCACCCCTATAGCCAACACCTGACTGTTGCAGCTAGGAATAACCAATGTGAGGGCAGGTATGAGAAAAATGAAAAAGAACTAATTTCTCTCTTTCTCTTTTTTTTTTTTTTTTTCAAAAAATTTTTTTTTTTTACCCGCCTGGGAGGTGGCAATACCGAGGAAGCCTGTGAGTATTGACACACCAATGCCCGTTAGCCGGAGTCCAAGGTAGACTCAGATACTGCTGGATCTAAGGCTGAGTCCCTTTAAGCAAAAAAACTTTTTTTTTTTTTTTTTTTCTGGTCAATAGTGGACCTAAGTCCTAGACCTGAAGATCCACAAAACCGCCACTAGGTGTCCCTGTGTAGTCAAAAGACCCAGCTGCACGCTCTGTATCCTTTCTTCCTCTGCCTCCAGGAGGTAAAGACCAGCCAGAGAAACGTTTTTTTTTTTTTTTTTTTTCCTTTATACAGACCCTGACGCTGCTGGCCCGCCCCCCCGACGCACGCCGACGCTATAAAAGGCGGCGTGCATGCGCGCGCACACACGCGCGTACACACGCGCGCACGATCGCGCGCACCACGCTGAACCCACATGGAGGAAGCAGAGCAGAGGAACAACATGGACCAGCGTTATGCAGCACCAACAGACACCGGGTAAGCACTAATCTTATTGTAGTGCACACACAGCGAGGAAGCTGTCCCCATGGGCTTCCTAAGAAACAGGAGTTTTAACCAGCAATTTCCTCTTTAAAACATGTGGGGTTGCAGTATCAGTGTTAACAGGCAGACCTGGGGTGAGTAGCAAATATATAACTTACACAAGTATACATATATCTACATGTTATCTGGGTAAACATTAGAATCCCATCCTGCCTCAACAGACATAGTGGAGATAGTGGCTGATGCACCAGCATACTGTTAGCCAACCCAGAACCCCCAGGGGGATACCTACTGTCGAACCAAGTCCCGCAGGTTCCCTCTTACCTGCTCCACGCCGCAGGGTATTGCAAAATGCAAGAGGCCCAGCCTTCCCCCATCTCCGTGGGTATTGTCTTGGACCTTCAGGGACCGGGGTCCTGTGTTAAGGAACCCACACCCCTGGACCTATATAGCATCCTGGCATCAGTAGCTTTTAGTTCTTGGAAGAGACTAAAGCACTGGAGCCCAGAATCCAGCCCTCCAAGGAGAGGCATTATAGGCAAAACCCCACTCCAGCAGGGCCCGGGTACCGTACATCTTGGCTCTGAAGCACTTCGGACGGATCCGGCTAGCTATCCTGGGTCCCGAGACCTCCGAGGGACAGCTAGACGTGACCAACACCTAAGACACTGGCGGAAAAACTAAAGCACTCTCAGTGGGAGGGGGTTATATAGGGAGGAACTTCCTGTGAAGTTGATTACACCAGTGTCCACACCTGAAGGTACTCCATATAACCCATATGTAATGACTATGCGCTCTGTGTCCCGTGATGTACGATCAAGAAATCAGCATTTCCCCCGCTGACAGGAATGAGAGCTGTGTGTTTACACACACAGCTCCCGTTCCCTGCTCTGTAACGAGCAATCGCGGGTGCCCGGCAGCGATTGTACCTGCCGGGCACGCGCGCGGGACTCGGGGGACGGGCGCGCGCGCGCCCTACAAGCTGCTAAAGGGAGGATGAGCTACCTGCTCCCGCGTGGCAGTGCCACCGTCCCGCAGTAATATGACAGCGGGCGGTCGGCAAGTAGTTAAGTTAATATTGGTAACGTTGTTGTTAATAGTATTTATTTTTGGAACTTAACCACTTTAGCCCCGGACCATATTGCTGTCCAAAGACCAGAGCACTTTTTGTGATTCGGCACTGCGTCGCTTTAACTGACAATTGCGCGGTCGTGCGACGTGGCTCCCAAACAAAATTGGCGTCCTTTTTTTCCAACAAATAGAGCTTTCTTTTGGTGGTATTTGATCATCTCTGCGGTTTTTATTTTTTGCGCTATAAACAAAAATAGAGCAACTATTTTGAAAAAAATTCAATATTTTTTACTTTTTTCTGTCATAAATATCCCCCAAAAATATATATAAAAAAAGTTTTTTTCCTCAGTTTAGGCCGATACGTATTCTTCTACATATTTTTCGTAAAAAAAAACGCAATAAGCATTTATTGATTGGTTTGCGCAAAAGTTATAGCGTTTACAAAATAGGGGGTAGTTTTATGTCATTTTCATTATTTTATTTTTTTTACTAGTAATGGCGGCGATCAGTGTTTTTTTTCAGTACAGCGACCTTATGGCGGACACTTCGGACACTTTTGACACATTTTTGGGACCATTGGCATTTTTTTAGCGATCAATGCTATAAAAATGCATTGTATTCCTATAAAGGGCCAGATTCAGGAAAGGTTACGCTGGCGGATCGAGTGATCCGCCAGCCTAACTGTGGCTTTGAGCCGGCGTTTCTGTTTTCTGTAACCAGAAAACAAGAAACGCCGGGTTGAAGTTCCGATGCGAGCAGCGTAACTGAGTTTCGCCATCGCATCGTTACTTCAACTTAAAAATGGCGCCGGGGGCGTTCCCGCCGATTTCCGCTCAAAAAATATGTTAATGAGCGGAAATCGGCAATTCACGATCGAAATCCGGCGCGACGCAATGACGATACGACGTTTCCGGACGGGATACGCGGCGCATAGATATACCTACATGGGGTTGGAGTATCCTATGTTAGGTATAGGCGTCGTCATCGCGTCGGAAAAAAAAAAAAAAACGTCGCTTGCGTAAAACGGTCATGAATGGGAATGTGACGTCATTGACGTTCATTCACAGATTTTGGAGCATGCGCACGGGGATGTTTTGACACTCGACGCATGCGCAGTACGTTGGCGGCGGGATCGCGCGTAGTTAGCATACTACACGCCCCGTACCCGCGACATTTGAATTCCGCCGGCTCATTTGTGATGCGCTGCCGCAACTTTAGGAGCAAGTGCTTCGTGAATGACAGCACTTGCTCCTAAAATTTCGGCAGCGCAACGCAAATCAGAAGCGTTACTCCAGAGCAAAGATGCTCTGGAATACGTGAATCTGGCCCATAAATGCCATTGGCAGTGAAGGGGTTAACACTAGGGGGCAGGGAAGGGGTTAAGTGTGTTCCTATTTGTGTTCTAACTGTATGGGGGGGTGGCCTCACTAGGGGAAATCACTGATCTTCTGTTCATACATTGTATGAACAGAAAATCAGTGTTTCCCCCGCTGACAGGAACGAGAGCTGTGTGTTTACACACACAGCTCTCGTTCCCCGCTCTGTAACGAGCAATCGCGGGTGCCCGGCAGCGATCGTACCTGCCGGGCACGCGCGCGGGACTCGGGGGCGCGCGCGGGCCGCCGGCGGCGCGCACGCGCCCCCTAGTGGCCGCATTAGTCCCGACGTAGAATGACGGGCTCTCGCCCAGGAGAGCCGACCTTCCGCCGTAGAACGACGGTGGCTGGTCGGCTAGTGGTTAATTCTGCTTAAAACATTTAACAATGTAATTTCATGAGATAATTTACAAGGGCGTGTTTACGGGCGGACTTAGGGGTGGGGCAGGGGAGGGGTTGGGTGGTGCAACTAGTGGCTAGTAACTCTTAAGGCCTGGCTAGTGGCTCAGGACTTGAAATTTTGAGTCCTGCATATAGTACACGGTGAACACAGAGGACTGGCTGTGTTTTCTTAACCACTTAAGACCCGGACCTTTAGGCAGGTAAAGGACCTGGCCAGTTTTTGCGATTCGTCGTGCGACGTGGCTCCCAAACAAAATTGCCGTCCTTTTTTTCCCCACAAATAGAGCTTTCTTTTGGTGGTATTTGATCACCTCTGCGGTTTTTATTTTTTGCGCTATAAACAAAAATAGAGCGTCAATTTTGAAAAAAAATGCAATATTTTTTACTTTTTGCTATATTAAATATCCCCCAAAAATCTATAAAAAAAATGTTTTTTCCTCAGTTTAAGCCGATACGTATTCTTCTACCTATTTTGGTAAAAAAAATTGCAATAAGTGTTTATGGATTGGTCTGCGCAAAATTTTTAGTGTTTACAAAATAGGGGATAGTTTTACTGCATTTTTATTCTTTTTTTTTTTTTCTTTCTCGTACATCACGGGACACAGAGCGGCATATTCATTACTATATGGGTTATATGGAGTACCTTCAGGTGTGGACACTGGCAATCTCAAACAGGAAGTCCCCTCCCTATATAACCCCTTCCCCTAGAGGGAGTCCCTCAGTTTTTTCGCCAGTGTCTTAGGTGTTGGTCACGGAATAGCTTTGCTCCACATCCTTGGGATTAAGGGCGGGCTAACCGGATCTGTCCAAGGAGCCTCAGTGCCAAAGTGGACAGTACCCGGGCCCCAAACCGTGGGGTTTTGCCTATAATGCTCCTCTTTGGAGGGCTGGACCCTGGGCCCAGGACTTGGAGTTCGTAAAGACCATAAGTTCCTGTTTGCCAGGGTGCTATATAGGTCCAGGACAGTGGGTACCTTCATAGGACCCCAGGGCCTGAAGGTCTATTACGCTACCCACGAAGATGGGAGAAGATTGGATCGTTTTGCTAGACAAACATCCTGCAGCATGGAAGCAGGTAAGAGGGGAGCCTGCGGGACTTGGTTCGACAGCAGGCTCTCCGGGGTAACCTAAAAGGGGGGTAGCCTAAGTATGCTCTGCATTGGCAACCTTGCTCACTATGTCTGAGAAGACAGGATGATCTCATTCCCCCATCACTAGGTTCCCCTGTCTAAGAAACAATTGTGTTTGCTAGCTACCTTCTGCTTTCTTCCTAGGGCTAGTAAGGACCCCTATGGGGCATTTTGGAGAGTCCTACCTGGCCGGGGGTTTGATTCTGCCGCCTGGTACTGCAGTCCTGGGTCTCCAGCAGCGCGGCTCCTCCATGTACTTCCTTATCCGGCATACGCGCGCGTGCGCGCGCACGTCTTATAGACGTTTTTCGCGCCGTTCGGAGGGGAGGGCGGGGGGGGGCGTGCCTGCAGCGTCATCAGGGGCGCGCCTTGTGTGCTGTTATAGATCAGCAGGCTATAGTTAGTGCTCAGTCTGAGGCTGATCTGAAAGGGAGAGGACGCAGAGCGGCAGAACAGTGACTCCCGGTGGCGGAAGAGGGGTAGTACATGCTGGACTTGGTTCCAATGCTTTTCTGTTAAGCCAAAAAAAAAATCCCCCTTTTGCAACAGGTTGGAGGCTGGCAAACTAAGTTTGGGGTCGCTGTATGTTTTAAAAAAAAAAAAAAAAAAGACTTATATATTAAAAAAAAAAAAAACATACGGGGCCCCATCAGTTTTTGGGCATTAGTGATCTATTGTCCCCTAAACCCTAGTTTTGTACTCCTGGCCACTACAGTCTGCTGTGGTAAGCGGAGTCCCTCGATTTTGTATTATGGCTTCCAAAAGTTCGGGGTCAAAAGGTACAAAAAAGACCAAAAAACAAAGGGGTTCCCCCTCTGATTCTGATGATATGCCGATACTTTCCCCGCAGCTTATTCCCATGAAGGTCGCCTTGGATGAGCCATTGGGGGGGTCTGGTGCTGAGGCTGGCCCAGATCAGCCCAGCCCTGTGTTTATTACAGAGGAGATGCTAGCTGTATCCCTAGGGGGGCTAGAAGAGAGATTAGCAGCGTTGATCGCTAGATCTATTCCTGGCAAGAAACGGGCTAGATCCCCATCACCAAAAGGTGTATCCTCAGATGCTGAAATTCTCTCTCCGGAGGAATTGGAATCGCAGGAGGATCAACTAGACCTGAACCAAGAGGGTTCAGGGATTGAGGGATCTACCTCTGAGGAACCATTTTCAGACTCCCAGACAGAGAGACTGTGGGTGCAGTCTTTGACGGACATGGTCCGCTCGGCATTTAATTTACCATTGCCAGAGCCTCAGGTTCCTGCGGTATCCTCTCTGGGCTCTTTGAAAGCTCCTTTGAGCAACGCGGTTTTTCCGGTCCATCCTCTCTTGGAGGAATTGATCTTTCAGGATTGGGTACGACCGGACAGGATTTTTCTGCCGAAGGCCGATCCTCCACCCTACATTACAGCGTCTAAATTTGACGGCCTGGAGGCTGAATCCCTGATTCTCAGGGGTAGAGGTCTGTCTAGGCAGGTAATTCCTACCCTGATTAGGGCTAGAAAGCCGGCTTCCAGGGTGATTTATTACAGGGTGTGGAGGAACTACGTAGGCTGGTGTGAATCCAAAAGATGGAATTCCCGCAAATATACCATTGATAGGGTGTTAAGTTTTCTCCAGCTAGGAGTGGATAAAGGCCTGGCATTAAGCACAATCAAGGGACAGATTTCAGCTCTGTCAGTGTGGTTTCAGAGGCCGCTGGCCACCCACTCGCTGGTAAAGACCTTCATACAGGGGGTCTTGCGTATTAATCCTCCTGTCAAGTCACCAGTTTGTCCATGGGACTTAAATCTTGTCCTGTCCACTCTACAGAAACAACCCTTTGAGCCGTTGGCTGAGATTCCTTTAGTTTTACTGACAAGAAAGTTGGTATTCTTGGTCGCCATAGTTTCGGCCAGGAGAGTGTCAGAGTTGGCAGCCTTATCGTGTAAGGAACCATATCTCATTCTACATAAGGACAGGGCAGTTCTCCGGCCCCATCCTGCCTTTCTACCAAAGGTTATATCCAATTTTCACTTGAACCAGGATTTGGTACTTCCATCCTTCTTTCCGAAACCCACATCTAGAAAGGAGGGGTTGCTGCATACCTTGGATATTGTCCGGGCCATAAAGGCCTATCTTAAAGCTACAGAAAAGATCCGGAAAACAGATGTGTTGTTCGTTCTACCAGATGGCCCCAAGAAGGGGCAGGCAGCTGCAAAATCCACCATCTCGAGATGGATTAGACAATTAATCATTCAGGCCTACGGTTTGAAGAGGTTGCCTCCTCCTTTGTCGGTAAAGGCCCATTCTACCAGGGCCATGGGCGCCTCCTGGGCAGCACACCATCAGATCTCTATGGCTCAGATATGCAAGGCGGCGACGTGGTCATCAGTCCACACGTTTACAAGGTTTTATCAACTAGACATGAGAAGGAATGCGGATTCAGCCTTTGGGCAGGCAGTACTACAGGCTGCGGTTTAAGATCCTCGGGATCAGGGGCACCCTTGGTTGTAAAAGAAAAAAAAAAAAAGTTTTTTCTTGACTAAGTTGGATTTATTATTATTATTTGAGTATACCTCTAAATTAAATCTCTTTTGAGAAGATGTCTCCCTCCCCTCATTAAAGCATTGCTTTCGGACATCCCATATAGTAATGAATATGCCGCTCTGTGTCCCGTGATGTACGAGAAAGAAAAAGGGATTTTTAAATACAGCTTACCTGTAAAATCCCTTTCTTGGAGTACATCACGGGACACAGAGCTCCCACCCCTCTTTTGGGGAACATTTTTGGGAGGCATACTGCTTGCTACAAAACTGAGGGACTCCCTCTAGGGGAGGGGGTTATATAGGGAGGGGACTTCCTGTTTGAGATTGCCAGTGTCCACACCTGAAGGTACTCCATATAACCCATATAGTAATGAATATGCCACTCTGTGTCCCGTGATGTAATCCAAGAAAAGGATTTTACAGGTAAGCTGTATTTAAAAATCCCTTTTTTACTACTAATGGCGGTGATCAGCGTTTTTTTTTTTTTCGTGACTGCGACATTATGGCGGACACATCGGACAATTTTGACACATTTTTGGTACCATTGTCATTTTCACAGCAAAAAATGCATTAAAAATGCATTGTTTACTGTGAAAATGACAATTGCAGTTTGGGAGTTAACCACTAGGGGGCGCTGAAGGGGTTAAGTGTGACCTCATCTGTGTTTCTAACTGTAGGGGGGAGGGGCTGGACATGTGACGTCATTGACTGTGTTTCCCTATATCAGGGAACACACGATCAATGACAGTGCCACATTGAAGAACGGGGAAGCTGTGTTTACACACATCTCTCCCCGTTCTTCAGCTCCGGGGACCGATCATGGGACTCCAGCGACTGGCGCACGCCCGCGACCCACTGCTGGGCACTTAAAGAGGACGTACAGGTACGTGCTTGTGCCCAGCCATGCCATTCTGCCAACGTATATCTGCAGGAGGCGGTCCTTAAGTGGTTAAAGCCTGGTACACACTATTGAGTTTTTTTTCTATTCAAAGAAATTCTGTCAGCTCCAGTCAGAGCTACTGTACTAACGATCCGATGTTACTATAGTGATCACCCCCTGCTAAGCTGTTTTTTTTCTGACAGGGGGACACCCCCTGCCAGCAGAGCTCTGATTTGGAGTCAAGCCTCTACTGGTTTTCCAGAATGCTCACCCGCCTGGCCGTTTTGCTGGCTTCTGTCGGACTGGCTGCCATACACGGGCCGAATTTCAGGTTTTTACTGAACCAGCCAATGTTGCCCAGCATACAACACAGCTGAAATGATTTGTGCCTCTAATAAGAAGGTCAGCTGTTGAGGGTGTGTTTGATTTTGTGTTTTCTTACTTGTAATGGCATAGTTAAAAGTAACTTTAGTATATTTGCCTAAAATATTACGTAAGAAAAATGTGAATCCCACCTAATTAATATGTGTAGTACTCACCCTATATCTAAGGGGGTATAATCAAATATATGATAAACAAAATATTCTACACAACCAACTGAGTTAACTTCATATTTTAGTTCAATACATTTTTATTAGGTTTTCACAAGAATAACAGAAAAAAAAAACCAGTATCCTTCATGTTATAGAGTACAGTAGAGGTATACAGCAACTGAATTTGGATGTCAAGGACGAAGTTATATGTATGTTAATTCACAGTAATCACATTCAATTACTGATTGTAAGAAGGGTGAAGGGTGTCATCTACCTCCGCAAGCACCCCACATTGGGAAGACACTGTGTCTTGCAAAGGGAACCACCTCTCCAGCCTACAGTGTACATGTGAGAGGATACATAAAAAAAAAAAAGAGGGGAGGGGGGGGGGGGAAACAGGACTTTAATGCCGTGTACACACGATCACTTTTCGGCATGAAAAAAAACGTAGTTTTTCAGCATGTAGAAAAAACAAAGGCCCAGATTCACGTACATCGGCGCATTATTGGACCGGCGTAGCGCACCGCCTTTACGTTAGACTTGCGCCATCTAGCCGCGTAATCCCCCGATTCACGTAGCTTTTGCGCAGGAAATTGCGCAATGGTAAGGTTTTTTCCAGAGGCGTAAGGAGGAGTAATACAAATTGGGAGGGACGTGGGCGTGTTACATTGAAATGAGCCGTGACCCCATGCAAATGAAGGGCCGGCCGGCTCGCGCATGCGCGCGTGAAGGAGACCATGTCAGCTCCGCTGTGCGCATGCTCACAACTCGGGAGCGGCGCAATCAGTGAAATTGGAAATGGACTAGGGCAACGTTGTGAACTACGCAGACAGCATAAATAGACACACACAAACGCACTTGCATTGCAAAAGTACATCCCTTTGTGTCCCTTCCCATTGAACCTAGTGCTTTTGTTCCTGTTGTTCGTTGCAGTGTGTCTTGTAGTTGTCAGATTAGTGTTCTGTGTGATCAAGTGCTTGTTGGTATATTTGTGAAAGTGTTTTTGATAAGTGTTTGAGAGACTGTTTGTTTGATTGATATATTTTTGTTCGTTTGTTTTCTTGCTTTATTTTTTCTTTTTCTTTTTTTTTGTGACTGTTTCTTGCTGAGTGCTAGTGTGATTTTTGGGTGTTTGTTTTCTCTTTGCGTGTGTTCTTGCCTGATTGGTTGTGCTTGTATTTGTGACTGATTTTTGGTGACTGGTAGTGAGTTTGTTTGGAAGTATGACTGAGAGAAAAAGAAAGCTTAATTTTACTGTGGGGGAAAAAAGAATTCTTGCCCGGGCCATTAGCGAGTATGGGCGTTTTCTCCACGGCCCGCAGAGTGCCACCACCACCCCGGCCAGGAGGAGGGAGATATTGGATAGGATCACGGAGCAGGTGAATTCATCGGGGGAGGGGGAGACACGGACCCGGTCTGGGATCGACAAAAAAATAAATGATCTCCGGCGTCTGGTGAAAAAAAAACTGGCCGCAATGCATGCCCATGCCAGGGGCACAGGAGGGGGCCCACCATGCCGTATTAGGCTTACAGCGACGGAGCATGTGGTGGCCCTGACCTTTCACTGGCATGAAGTGGAGGGCCTGCCAGGCTTTGACACAAGTCCGGTCCCCGCGGTGCCAGGTAAGGTTTTTTGTTCTATCAGGTGTGTAGCATGTGTGGGGGAGGGGGTGAAAGGGAATATGTGGCAAGTGTGTGGATCCTCCAACCTGTGAATGGTTTGTGTCATCCACAGATGTGCAGGAGGGTGCAGGGCCATCTGGCCTGACCGCTCCAACACCAGGACAGCAGCCTAATGAGGCCCCCCCAACAAGGCCACAGTCCGCGGAGGAGGTTCGAGAGGAGGAGGACGATCATGAGGAGGAGGACGATCATGAGGAGGAGGAGTCAGGCACTGGACGAGTGGTTTGTGCGGACTCTTCCCCTCTGGCTGGCAGAAGCCTGCCCTCCCTAAGGGGGAGCCCCCCCCATCCTCCCCCAACATGGCTCCCCTCACAAGGGCCTCCCCTTCTCCCCGCCCACAACCATCAGCTGGAGGCAGGATGTCATCCCAGAGCACCAGGGGGGCGCCCAATCTCCTGCCCGCCAGTCTGCGAAGGGACCAGGCCCTCCAGACCCGCCATCTGGGACAGCTCTGCCAGACTTTTGGGTGGGTGGAGGAGAGCCTGTCCTCCATGAAGGATACGCTGGGTAACCTGGACTCCCACTCCCGGGCTTTCACAACCTGCCTAAATGAACTGCAGACTACAGCAGCAGGCGTTGGGCAGGATGTGAGGGCCCTTACCCAGGCTATCCAGGCCAACACGGCAACACTTGGTGCTTCCCTGGACAGAATTGCCGTGGCCTTGGAGGGCAGGCCGCCAGGTGGGCAGATATCAGGGGCTGCTCCTCCTTCCCCGGCTTTGCCCCTCCCCCATGAGTCTCCCCTGAGGGGCCGGGGCCGTGGCCGGGGGCGCCCCAGGCGTGGCTCACGCAGAGGGCAATAAAAAATTTTTCCCCCTTTTTTTTTTTTGGCTGACATTTTTTTTAAATTTTGGGTTGTGCATGCTGTTTGAATGTGGGGGTGACATTCCTGCTGGAAAAGGGGTGTCATCCTCAATTTTGGTGGAGAAGGGTTCCCCAGGACCAGGGAGAAGTGATTCCCAGGTCCGTGTGAATGGTGTATGAATGTACAGTGACATAATTGGAGCCTTGACGTGGCGTTACTGCTCACCAGTCCTGCATGGTGGACTGGTGCCAATCCAATTTGATGAGGATGTGGGGTGTGTTTGCTAGGGACCATAGTGGTGTGAATGCATGCATTCTCATTGTGCCATGATTAATGTGTGTGTTTAACGTGCAAAGATGCCCAATATGAGCTGCCTCCTGACTGCTCTTCCCTCAGAAGACGGGGTATCCTCGGTTAGGGGTTGATTGTCTGGTTGGGGGGTCAGGTCATCACGTAGCTCAACCTGCAGGCCCTTCCTCACTGCGAGATTGTGCAGCATGCAACATGCAACGATGATATGGCACACGAAGTTTGGGGAATACAACAGTGTACCCCCAGACTTATCCAGGCATCGGAAACGTGACTTCAGGAGGCCAAAGGTGCGCTCAACCACTGCTCGGGTTTTGATGTGTGCTTGATTGTATCTTTCCTTCCTGGGGTTTGGGGTTCCGGATAGGAGTCATGAGATGGGGTCCCAGTGCATATGCAGAGTCACCTGGAAGGGAAAAGACAGGAGAATGTTAGTCATGCATGTGCCACTTGTGAGGTGTGCATCACGGGAGGGGATAGTCATGCCTGACTCCCATGTCACTCACCAACCAGCCAGGTGTTCCCATACACATTCTGAATTCCATTCGGATGTGGCATTGATTGTAGATGTAGCTGTCATGGGTGGATCCGGGGTGTTTGGCACGGACGTGCCATATGAGGCCTTGGGCATCAACTATCACCTGTACGTTGATGGAGTGCCAATTCTTCCGATTGCGGTACATGTGCTCTGTCTCATGGGGGGGCTGGAGTGCCACATGTGTGCAATCAATGGCCCCGATGGTGCGTGGGAATCTGGCAATTCTGTAGAAATCTGTCATTGCCTTCAGCCGCAGGTCCTCAGTGGTGGGTTTGATGATTTGGTTGGCCAAGCGTGTGAGGATTGCAGGGACAACCTGGTGCACACATCTGCTCATGGAGGATTGTGACATCCCAGCCACCACTCCACTTGTACGCTGAAAAGAGCCACTGGCAAGGACATGGAGTGTTGCCAGGACCTTCACCAGTGGCTGCACTGGATGTGAGCGTTGTGTTGGGCTGGTGATGTCCTCCTGCAGGGTTGTGGTTAATTCCAGGATGGCATGAGGGGGGAATCTGAAGATGCGATACACCTCAGAATCACTCATGCCAAAGAGGTCTATGCGTGTGCGGTATACCCTCTCCCGTGCCATCCTCCGTGCCATCCTCTGTGCCCTCCTCCTTCTTTGGTCATCTAAATTCACTAGTGCAGCTATGAGCGACGATGCCCCTGGCATGTTGGCAGTAAAATTGTAGTGCAACACGTGTGTGTGGTCTGCTCCTCAGTAACGGTGTTGCTTTCTGTGAGATGTAGACGTTTTTTCAAAATTTAGACCAGCTTTTAGGTGCTCTAACTTTAGACAGGACATTTTGCTGTTGCGCACATCGCGTAGCCTGCGCAGCAACTGCGTTTTTTTGTGGATCCCCGCAACTCCCTCATTAGCATATTTGACTAGCAAATCAATGGTGTGTCTAGCGCATTTTTGCGCGGACGGATGCGTCTGTCTAACGAAATTACGCCGGACAAAAAAAAGTAGATTTCTGGCGTAATTAGTTTTCTGAATCGCGCGCATCTAAACATTTAGACTTACGCACGCGCAACACCAGTTGCGCAGGCGTAATCGCTCTGTGAATCTGGGCCACAGTTTTTCCAACTTCATCATTAAAAACAATGTTGCCCACACACTATCGTTTTAAAAAAATTATGAGCAATGCGCAGCATACAACACGTATAACGGCACTCTAAAGGGGAAGTTCCATTTAAGCTCCCGTCTCATAACTTGCTTCTGAGCATGCGTGGGTTTAAAACGTTGTTTTTAATGTCGTTTTAGCCCACACACGATCATTTTTTACAACCCAAAAAACGAAATTTTTTAAAACAACGTTAAAAAATGCAGCATGCTCGAATTTTTTTTTTGTCGTTTTTCAGAAGATGAAAAACGATGTGAAGCCCACACACGATCATTTTAAATGACGTTTTTAAAAACGTTTTTTTTCATGCCAAAAAGTGATCGTGTGTACGCGGCATAACAGTAGTGTTAACAAGACTACAGGAGTACAATAAGGTAGTGGACACATTTCATTGATTAAGCATTTTCCAGTCTATTCACGGTTGCCACTTCTGAGTGAATTGATTTTGTTTGTTTGAATGGGTTAGATCCAAGACTTCCAGTAGGGTGGGAGGTTCTGGGTTTTTCCATCTTCTGGTGATAGTAAGTTCAGCTGCTAACAAAATATGTGTCGTTATGTGTCTAGTGTGGTATGGAAGTGATTCAATTTCAAGAGAAAGGAGTTCAAGGTTAGGAGAGGGTAATATGCAGTGTTTAGCGATTTGGGATAGGAGTTTAAATGAAGGCAACCAGAGGTTTGTTAGTTTAGGGCATTCCCAGAAGGTGTGGAGGAGGTCGCCTTTCTGACCACAATGTCTCCAGCATAGGTTAGGTGTTGTGGTCTGGAAACTAGATATTCTGTCAGGGGTCAGATACCATCTAAGCATTAGTTTGATAGAGAGTTCCCATAGTGAGGAGCACTTAGTGGCTTTGAATGTAGCGAGTTAACGTCATATTTATTGTATCAAATAACTATACAAAATTTTCTAGCACAAACTAAATTACCCCACAATCCCCATGACCTTCCAAAGAAACCCTCTCTTTGGTCAACCCAAATACCTCACCCTGTATGGGACAAAAATGCACCACCCCTCGTAACCTGGCGAGGGGTGGGGGATGCAGTCCCTGCAGAGAGCTATACCCACCCTCTCCAATGCAAACACCCCCTTAAAAATGTCTTTAAGCCAGACTGCCAGAGAACCCTAGAACCCGTTCCCTGGAGGGTGCAGTGATCCACCTTGAAGCAGGGCTCGGCTAGCGACCTGGCGCCTGGGGCAGCACAGCTGGGGTACCCTGTCTCCGTGCGCACCTCCCATGCGATTGTGTTGGGCCATGCCGGTCTGTGCCGGTAATTGAGGCCGCGGTTTTGGGGCCTTCTGCAGTGCTATGGATTGCTTCTGGAATCTGGCACCCTCTTGTGGTGGCTGTTGGTATGACAAGACAACCAGCAATGCTAATGGAGCTTCCCTGCCTGTTTCCATCTCCTTCCCTTTACTTAGAAGTTAGAACCCCCACATTATATATATTTTTTATTCTAACACCCTAGAGAACAAAATGGTGGTCGTTGCAATACTTTCTGTCACACCGTATTTGCTCAGCAGTCTTACAAGCGCACTTTTTTGGGGAAAAATACACTTTTTTTAAATAAAAAAAAAACACAACAGTAAAGTTAGCCCAATTTATTTTATATTGTGAAATATAATGTTACGACGAGTAAATTGATACCCAACATGTCACACTTCAAAATTGCGTCCGCTCGTGGAATGGCAAAAAACTTTTATCTTTTAAAATCTACATAGGCAACGTTTAAAAAATACTACAGGTTGCATGTTTTTTAGTTACAGAGGAGGTCTACCAATCACTGCGATACCTCACATGTACACTTTTAAACACCGCTTTCATATGCGGGCGCTAGTCACATATGCGTTCGCTTCTGCACACGAGCTTGGTGGGACGGGGCGCGTTCCTGGCTCCTAACTTTTTTAGCTGGCTCCTATATTCCAGGCAAATTTGTCAAGCCCTGCCTTAAAGCCACAATGGTACATTGGTCTATATGAAAATCATAACCTACTAAGCCTGTTGGGACACCTGCACAGTCATAGGTGAGTCAGTCAAGCATGGAACAATAGTGATCAAAAACTAGGACAGAACACCAATCGATATGAAATCATCTGATGTCCGGCTAATTAGCACTAGTAATACAGGTAAGGAGTTCAGCCATGTAAATGATCAGTCCCGACTGCTGTTACCTAAAGCAGGCTGTTCATGTGGGCATATGGAAGCAGAGATTGCAGTGATGCAGTAGTTTGTGAAACAAAGGATAGCTTCTGTGTAAAATCGGACCTCTGTACACAGCACGAGGAGTCTGCACACATTCAAATGTAAAGACACGTACCAAGACAAGAAGATTCCTGCAGCATGCAGGTAATCTCAGCCTGTCACAAGTGTAGCTATGCTCCTCAAGGTTTCAGTGTGGTGATAACAAGTGTACTCACAGACCTCACGGATCACCATTCATAGTCTCCTGCAGATGGATGGAGGAGCAAGCCATTCAGCCAATGGCCCAGTAGATACAGCTCTCCTGCAGGTGATATCCTCAACTGGAGTGCCCGTGTCTGTGCTGATCCGCTGATGTAATCCAGTATACAGTATTTAGAGACATCTGATCTCTCCAATCTAAGTGAGTAGGCAGATGGAATTGACAGCTGATGTATCAAAAAATCGGGGTAAAAACCCTGGAATTCATGGTGGCTGAGCCAATAAGCGGGGTGTATGTCCCAGCCAGCATCAGTATCTACATGTTTCGTTCCTGTATACCGGAACTTCCTCAGGACACACCTAAAAAAATGATAACTTCAAAAAACTTGCCATGCCTCCTACTAAGTACCTTGGACTTTGTACTTTCCAAAATGGGGTCATTTGGGGGATATTTGTACTGTCCTGGTGTTTTCGGGGCCTCAAGAAATGCATTAGTACATCAGAATTCATAGATTTTCAGATATATACCATAGTTTGTGGACTCTATAACTTTCCTACAGACACATAATATATACTGATTTGGGTTGTTGTCTCTTCTTACTTGTAAGTGTATAGTAAAAAGGTAGCTTTACATAGCATATGTATTTTAATGGACGATAGGCCAATACATTAGTCAGATAACCAAAAAATTGACCAAAACATTGAATGGACTCTTCACACACCTTGCTCATTAAATTATTGTACACTGCCTTTTCAATGTCCAATCTACAGAAAAAGCGAAAAAAAAACAAGACTAGCAAGTACATGCAGACAAAGCTAACAAATACACCAAAATACATAAGACATTATTGCCATGTTATGTCATATAACAAAGTGCTTTAAGGGGAGAAAATATAAAAGGAAAACATTAGAGGATATGCTGTACATATACACAAACAAACCCACATTTACATACATTTATGTTTGTTTGAAAAAAAATCTGAATTAGATTGGAATATAAGGAGATATTCACATCCTCAAACAATGACTAGACAGGAGAACCCAAACATAATGCACATGTACCTCTTTTGTTTTGTGGAGAGTGAATAAAAAACGATGTTGCATAAATGAGCAGAAGTTTAATTGGGTGTTGATAATGTTTAAGGATTGTAAAACAAATACCTGTAAAACAGTGACACAAATTAAACTGTCGTAATTTCAGGAAAAGCAACACAAGCAAGTGCGGTCCTTTATATAACATAGGTCGTGTTGCTTGGCGCAAAAAAATATGTCAGAAGTGTAAGGTAGTGATAGGATGTTAAAGAGCCAGGGCAGGTGTAGAAGAAAAAACATGTTTGTTTTCCATTATTTTTTTCCTTGAGCCCCCTTTTCCACTTCCCTGAAATAGAGGGCACATACAAAGGTACGTTAATGACCATATAAATAATTATACATGTCTTCTTTCTTTATTGGATTGTTTTTATTAGTAATTCATAGAACAATTTTTACACATTTTTATTACACATGCTTACACAAATATGCTAATGTCTTTATAGACAAATGTGTACAGCATAGAGCTATTTTTTTTTAACATAACAAACACTCTTATCACCTCCTCAAAAAAGGGGGAAAACATGTTTTACTCCCTATATTGTTTACATATGTGCAGCAGATAGCAAAATATTCAAATCTGAAAATATTAATATAAATATTTCACAAAATATTAATGCTCTTACTATGGGTTGTCACTTTAACCACTAGAGGGCCGCACTATAGACAAAAGACGTCCATAGCGCAGCTCTCAAATGCCAGGTGGACGTCTTTGGACGGCTTTTTATGTACATTACCCGCGCGCGCCACTGGGGGGCGCGCAGCGGGTAAACAGTGTGCCGCCGCATTGCTGAGGATCCGATGCGTGTACCTGGCGGCCGCGATGTCCGCCAGGTGCATGCGATCGGCGATGACACAGCAGGGACGTGGAGCTCTGTGTGTAAACACAGAGCTCCACGTCCTGTCAGAGGAGAGGAGACCGATCTGTGTCCCTTGTACATAGAGACACAGCATCGGTCACTTCCCCCAGTCACCCCCCACACAGTTAGAACACTCACAAGGAATACATTTAACCCCTTCCTCACCCCCTAGTATTAATCCCTTCCCTGCCAGTCACATTTATACAGTAATTAGTGCATTTTTATAGCACTGATCGCTGTATAAATGTGAATGGTCCCAAATTTGTGTCAAAAGTGTCCAATATGTCCGCCGCAATATCGCAGGCCTGACAAAAAAAAAATTGCAGATTGCCGCCATTACTAGTAAAAAATAAAAAAATAAATCATAAATCTATCCCCTATTTTGTAGGTGCTATAACTTTTGCGCAAACCAATCAATATACGCTTATTGCGATTTATTTAACAAAAATATGTAGAAGAATACGTATCGGCCTAAACTGAGGAAAAAAATGTTTTTTTTAAAAAATTGGGATATTATTATAACAAAAAGTAAAAAATATTGTCTTTTTTTTCCAAATTTCTGTCTTTTTTTTGTTTAAAGGGCAAAAAATAAAAATCGCAAAGGTGATCAAATACCACCAAAAGAAAGCTCTATTTGTGGGGAAAAAATGATAAAAATATAATTTGGGTACAGTGTTGTATGACTGCGCAATTGTCATTCAAAATGCGCCAGATCTGAAAGCTGAAAATTGGTCTGGGCACGAAGTGGGTTTAAGTGCTCAGTAATGAAGTGGTTAAACATGTAAAAGTCATTGCGCCTGCATTTTGAAATAAACAGAGCCTGTAACCTTTTCTAAAATGAAGATTAGACTAGGAATGCTGACCTGCTCATACTGTTACCAATCAGTATGTGTAGTACTCACCCTATATCTAATGGGGGGGGTCAAATATATGGGGAAAAAAATACACAAAACAACAAACAGAAGATTCTACACACCTGACTGAGGTAACTACATATGTATTGTATGAAATAACTATACAAAATTTGCTAGCACAAACCAAATTACCCCACAATCCCCATGACCTTCCAAAGAAACCCCCTCCTTGTTTAACCCAAATACCTCACCCTGTATGGGATGAAAAAGCACCACCCCTTGTAACCTGGCGAGGGAGCTAAGCCCACCCTCTCTAATGCAAACACCTACTTAAAATGGCTCTAAGCCAGACTGCCAGAGATCCCTAGAACCTGTTCCTTGGAGGCTGCAGTGATCCACCTTTAAGCCACAATGGGCGTATGGTACACTGCCCTGTGATAGAAAGGGTATACATTGGTCTATATGAAAACCACAACCTACTAAGCCTGTTGGGACACCTGCACAATCATAGGTCAGTCAGTCAAGCATGGAACAATAGTGATCAAAAACTGGGACAGAACACCCCAATATTCAATCGATATCAAATGATCCGATGTCCGGCTAATTAGCACTAGTAACACAGGTAAGGAGTTCAACAATGTGAATAATCAGTCCCAACTGCTGTTACCTAAAGCAGGCTGTTCTCAGATTTCCTTCTTATGTTTAAGGTCATACTCTTCGTTAGTTAAACAATTCTTTGCTTTCTTCTGTTTTTTATTATCCCTCTGAAATCAGTATGGGGCAAACTTAAGCCAATTTTTTCCTCCCTCTTTTATGTATTTCATATCCCACTGTGGGTCTCCTGAAAACCATGGGAAAGCCTTCTTGTCACCAAGACATAAGCCTTTCACCATATTCATATGAAATTCATCATTATCTCCATCTCAGGCCTCGTACACACGAGGGGATATGTCCGCTGAAAACGGTCCGATGGACCGTTTCAGCAGACATCTCTGATCCTGTGTATGGGCTAGCGGACAGATTTGTCCACCCGACAGATTTCAAAGCATGCTTTGAAATCTATCCGGTGGGAATCTGTCCGCCCGACATGTCTGCTGGTTAGTACACTTACCAGCAGACATGTCGTCCCGCACCGCCGCCGCGCCGCCGCCGAATGGATTCGGCGCATGCGCGGAAGTGTTTTACTTCCTGGTGCGGTGACGTGGCGGTGACGTGGCGGCGTCAACGTCACCGCCGCGTCACCGCGCCGTCCGCCGGCGGGGAATTTGATCCGATGGTGTGTACACGCCATCGGATCAAACTCCTGATCGGACATATCCGATGGAAATGGTCCGCGGACCGTTTTCATCGGATATGTCCGATCGTGTGTACGAGGCCTCAGAGGAAGGGGTTAGTAGTATGCATAGTTTCAGTCCTACACGGCTAAATTTGACACCTAGAGATTTATAAATTCATAATCAGTACCACAAATTCTAACATAATCCTTACAAGTTACCCCGGAGCTCTTTACCATGCTCTTGACCCATATTACAGTGCAACGAGAGACTGTCTTACCTTACAGTTCTATTCACACAACCAATTATCTTATACTTCTGTGCCACAGAAAGACAAAGCAAACAGAGGTTTGGGTTATAGTGGTGGTTACCTCATTAACTCTTTCTCTCCTTCCCAAAAGGAGTTACAGTACTGTTTTGTCTAATGTTAATGAATCCTCTCTCTAGGACTCAGGTCTCCCAAAGACCCTTCACAATTTAATGCGTGGTCCGTCTCCTTTCTATATCAATTCATCAGAGCCGAGGCTTTATCAGAGCAAGAAAATAATTTGTCAAATAAGACAAAAGTTTACTTACCACAGATGATTTATTTATCTAGGATGAGCCCCCATTATACACCTGGACAACCACCCTAGTTAAGCAGGCAGACCACCAGGACCCTCGGATCCGTGAGTCTTTATCAGATGAGACAAAAGCTTACTTACCACAGATGATTGCTTTATCCAGGGTGAGCCCCCATTTGAAAGGAATTATACACCTGGACGACCACCCTGGTTAAGCAGGCAGACCACCGGGACCCTCGGATCCGTGAGACACCAAATGAGACAGGAGAAACAGGCTGTGTTCATAAAATGTCTTATATATGACACGACATAAACAAACCCCCACGGGAGACCTGAGTGCGGAACTGGACATGGTGCGCAGACAGGTCACGGACCTATTGCACTACAAGGCCAAAGCAGCCTCACAGGTGTGTAGGCGGAGAGTGTATGAGTCAGGGAACAAATGCGGGAGGATGTTGGCTCAAGCTCTTCGTGCACAAAACCTGGCATCGTACATACCGCACATTACCTCCAATAGGGGCCAAAAGATGACACTACCCCACCAGATAACACAAGAGTTCCGTACCTACTATCAATCACTGTACAACCTACCCCCCCCCCCCCCCGACCCGAAGGCCCTGACCAGACGACAGAATATTTAACGACCTCACTTATGCCGACCTTGTTGACTGACGCGAGACCCCTGCTGGAGGAACCGATTACAACGTCGGAACTTCAGCTGGCAGTGAAAGCCGCCAAAACGGGGAAGGTCCCAGGCCCAGACGGTCTTACTGCACAATACTACAAGGTCCTCCTTCCAGCCCTTGGCGACCGAATGGTGACCCTATTCAACAGCCTGGGCACGGGTAACACATTCCACGATCACACACTTCTGGCACACATATCGGTAATCCCGAAAGAAGGAAAGGACCCGGGCCAATGTGCAAGCTATCGCCCGATCTCTTTACTGAACACTGACCTCAAACTTTTTACAAAGATAATCGCCTCCAGACTGCAGAACCATCTTCCAGTTCTGATACATCTAGACCAAGTGGGATTCGTCCCGACGAGGGAGGCTAGGGACAATACGATTAAAGTCCTTAACCTGCTACATGTGGTCACCACTACAAAGACACCCTGCGTTCTCGTTAGCACGGACGCCGAAAAGGCATTCGACCGGGTGAGCTGGCACTTCATGTTCTCTACCCTGGAGCATATAGGTCTAGGCGAGAGGATGAGGAGCTGGATCGCGGCGATATACTCTAACTCAATGGCGAGGGTGAGGGCAAATGGCGTACTCTCGGAACCATTTGCTATTACAAATGGAACCAGACAGGGCTGCCCGCTCTCGCCCCTGTTATTCGCGCTCGCGCTTGAACCCTTTTTGAGCCATATTCGGCTGAACAGGGGAATTAGAGGAGTAGAGGTTGATAAGACACAGTACAAAGTCTCGATATGCTGTTTTCGTTGACAGACCCGTCGGTGTCCCTACCCAATTTGATGTTAGATTTTGAGCATTATGGTGAGCTGTCAAAGCTTAAAATAAACCTAAACAAATCAGTGGCAATGGGCGTGGGTATCCCGATGCAACAACTCTCCCACCTTCGGGGCAAGTTCCGTTTAAATTGGACGGACGAAGCACTGACTTACCTGGGAACCCGCATCCCATCCAGGCTTTCCCAAATCTACAAACTGAACTTCCCACCCTTTCTTAAGACGGTATAGGCGCTACTGACAACATGGTCCACAGGATTACACTCATGGTTTGGGAGAAATAACACCCTGAAGATGACGATCCTGCCCAAATTTCTATACCTTCTACAGGCCCTCCCGATACTCATCCCAGCAGATTACTTTAAACAAGTGTACACAACATTTAAAACATTCCTTTGGGCAGGGAAACATCCCAGGATACACAGGAAAATAATTTCCCTACCCAAACGATTAGGTGGTATTGCGATGCCAGATGTCCGAGCCTACTACCATGCTGCACACCTATGCCGGCTGGTTGACTGGTGCCGACATGGGGACTTTAAGCTCTGGCCGAGATTGGAACAGGCCCAATGTGATCTCCCTCTACAGCGGGCTTCCTGGTGCCTGACCGCTATACGGGGGGACGTTAAGAAGCACCCGCTCATAGGTAACACGCCCGCTCGCCCGTTCTTGGGTAACCCACTTTTTGAACCAGGGATACGGGACGGGAAATTTCGAACCCTAAAAGACTGTACCTGGCCTCCCATTTCAGCGAAGCGGGACGCTGGAAGACGAAAATGGAATTAATGGACCCGGGAGGGGTTTTCTGCTCAGACTTCCTGAGAGCTGAGCAGCTCTGTCACTTTCTTGGCACTATGATACCCCCCCCCCCCGCAACGGAACAGCCCCTCACGTTACTAGAGGAGTGGTGCTCTGATACGGGGGCCATGCCACATACACTTTCCCACACACATGAACTGGTGAACGAGCAGGGGGCAGATTACTGTCCCCCATACTTCGCGGAATGGGAACGGACACTAAACTGCACGTTCTCAGGTAGACAGAGAGAATTTTTTTTATTTCACACACACAAGTCTTCCATGTGCACCAAGGTCCAGGAGACCAATTATAAGATCCTGCCCAGGTGGTATAAGACCCCAGACCTGCTTAACAGGATCTTCCCTGAGACGTCGGACAGATGTTGGCGCTGCTTGGAAGAAAAGGGTACACTGTTGCATGTTTTCTGGTCCTGCCCTGGCCTCAGAGAATTCTGGGACGGGGTCCGACAGATAACGCAGAAGTTCACGGACCGAGAGGTCCCAGACGATCCAGCATTCTTTCTTCTCCACGCAACTGAAGCTCTACACGAGTATACAAGAGATCGGTTGTCCGGCACTTGTTGGATGCAGCTAAAGCCTGCATCCCGCTCCGTTGGAAGTCACCAAACCCTCCGACCATTGGTATGTGGCTGCGGAAAATAGACAAAATCAATGAAATGGAACACTCCATCCTGACGAAATAGGATAGAGAAGAGATGTATACAGATACCTGGCGGATCTGGAATATCTTCAAATACTCCGAAGAGGGCCAGGCCCTCAGAAGAGGGAATACCAATGCCATGCCCTAAATTCATTGATTTTGTCTGTAGTAGCCTCTCTACATTGGAAGATGGGGGTAACAAACCAAAACAAAATAAAAACTGACCTTCGGGTTGGTGAATGGGACAGTGAGTTCATGGTCGCGGTAAAACCCTCCCCCCCCCCCCTTCATGCTCCTTCCTGTCTTCTTTCCCTTTCTTTCTATTTCTCCTACTACTAATCTATAAAATAAATAAGAAACATGTGGGAGCTGGACCCGCAGGACCATGGCGACCAGATTGGCCATGGGCACAAGAGCTGAGCTGCACCAACAGGCAAGGAGAGATATAAGAGAGGGAGGGGACGACACCGTTAGGTGTACAGACGCCCTCTCAGCCTGTAGGGTGACTGGATAACCCCCTCACGATGACAAATAATATTATCCTGTATTGCGGTAACTGACTTGCTTTCCAATTCTGTGTTATGTACCCTGATATTGTACTCTATGTACCCCGCTTGTAATTGTAATGCTGTGGTGGTTCCTGTGGACCCCGTTTCCCAGTTTATAAATAAAAAATTTAACAAAAAAAAAAATGTCTTATATACAAGTAAAACGAAGGGAGGAGGGGCTGAATATAAGGCATACGGGTCTTAAGGGATATACAAGGTACCGCAGTACTTCCTTATCATCACGAGTTAGGCTGCTAAAATAAGAAACAGAAATAGCCTATGTCTTCACAGAAACACAAAGCTTGTTGCAGGAATAGGCTCCACGACAATAACTGACAAAATCTAGTTCTATGTAAATTGAAGTTAGGCTTGCTATGGCAAAAACTCATATATACAGAAGTTAACTTCCACTTAAAGAAAATGGAGGGGAATGTTAAAATGGAGTCACACGTGTTTATACATTCTATTACATACATGTATTATGATATGTATATTTTTGGTCCAATCACTGAAAGCACACCATATTGGATAGGCACCACATCCCAGACATTTAAAAAATGAAACTTTTGAACACACAAGTGTAGATGGACCGCTTCAACGACTCGATCGTTTGGATCGGAGGAAAGGTCTAATGCTTAACTGATCAGATCCAAACGATCGAGTCGTTGAAGCGGTCCATCTACACTTGTGTGTTCAAAAGTGGGGGGCCTGCCCCACCTGGTGGTGAAATACGAGACGGCCCTTGGTCTCCTGTGGTCAAAGGGTGAGCTTAATTTTATGTAGCCTCTGCAGCCCAGTAATATTATGTGTATTATGTAAATGTATATTTTGTACAGGCATTTTTTGTATGTATGAAATTAATAATTATGTCTTTCTACACTCCTGTAGTTTAATCAATCCAAAAGCCGTGATTGTTACCATCTACCCCTGAGGAAGCTTATTACAAGCGAAACTGTTGGGATACAACAATCAACTGTTGGCTTAAACCTAATTTTATTTACCTCTGACCGACTACCTTTTTATCCTATATTATTCATAGGACTTTTTCGTTTCTTGTGGATATATTACTACATTGATGTCTATTTAATAAACAATCTTTTATTTTTTGTACCCCCTGGCTCGTACAATATTTTCTTTCTCATGCTAATAATTTTTTGTTACATAGCACCGTTTAGAAAATCCCATCTCCTTCTCTCCTCCCTTTTTTCCATGTATTATGATATGTATTTTATAATATACAGTAAAACCTTGGTTTGAGAGTAACTTGGTTTGAGAGCATTTGCAAGACAAGTAACATTTTTTAATACATTTTGACTTGATATACAAGCGATGTCTTGATATACAAGTAGCGTCATGTTACAACTGAGTATAAAAGAGAAGAGAGGTGCCTCTAAATGTAGCAATATGGTTACATTTAATGAAGGAACAACATTTAGCAACATATTGCTACACTTAGAGGTGCCTTTTTTTCTCTTTAATACTCTGTGGCTCCTGCTGGATTTTGCTTTTAATGCCCTTGTGGAGGCTTTCATTTGTGGATGGACATTTTATGGTTACACAACTTAAAATCACATTGCTATAATCTTTTTATATGAACTATAAACTGAAGGGCCTATGAATAAATGGTTGTGGAACGAATCATTTGAGTTTTCATTATTTCTAAGAGACGGTTCACACAGGGGCGACCCAAGTCGCGTGAGAAAATCAATGGAAGTTGTCTCAGAAGTCGGATCACTGTCTTAACTGAAGCAACAATACAGGAAGAGAACATACATTTCTCAGGCAAACCCCTCCCTCCCCCCTCCCTCCCACAGAGCTGATTGTTGTTTGATTGGCCACTGGAAAGCCTCCTGTTCTGGAGGTGACTTGAAGTTGTCTTGTAAGTTGCCTGATGATTCATACTCAAGTCGTGTCCAAGTTGCCTCCCAAAGTCATGCTGGAAGTCGTGTTGCCCCTGTGTGAACTAGCTCTTATGGGGAAATTTGCTTTGATATACAGCTGCTTTGGATTACAAGCATGTTTTTGGAACAAATTATGCTCGCAATCCAAGGTTTTACTGTGTTTTCATGTAATACATTTTCTTATATTTTACCTTGGTTTTGTGACTTGATAAAAGTCTCATAGGCTTTGGAAAGTTGTGGTGTAAGTGCAAATATGGGTTCGCCAGGCACCATAGCTTCCGCATCCAACCTGGGTACCCCAGGGTGCGGAAAAAACTGTGGATTGAGGCTGCCCATCTGCAGAAAGTGAGCCTGCCCAAACCCGGGTGGACCATCCTCCTGCGAGGGGCATCTCAGTGGCAACAAAACATGGGGGCCTGAACTATCTGCTTTAAGGTTGACTGAGATACTGATAACATATAAACATTAAAAAAGATAAACAACATAATACATAAGCAGAAGGGGTTTATTAAACCTGCAAAGGCCACAAAGAAAAGAACAAAAACAAGACTTGGGTAATGGCTGAATTGTTCAAGCAGGTACTTTCAACGATGGCTCTGCTAACTCCAACAAAGCAATGTCTAACCTAGACAGGATCTGAGCAGGGCCAAAAGTGTGCTCTTGCCCTGTCACCCAAATACTAGAGAAGCGCCAGGGCCGGACTGGCTTAGCGGGATACCGGGAAAATTCCCGGTGGGCCGCCTGCTGTCAGTAAAACTAATTAGCTGTGGGGGCCACGGCGGCGGCCGGCCGGCCGGCCGCCATCGCGGCCGCACTTTGCTATTGTATGCCTGCCCCATGCCTAGCTGCAGTCACCAGTGTCATGTTGATGTTTTCATTATGTTAATAAAAAGCAGCGGCGGCCGGCCGCCGGCGGGTTGGGGCCGCCATGCTCACCGGCGCCGCTGCACTTTCCTTCCCGCGCTGTGTTTACTGGAGGCTGGAGGAGTGGAGCGATCATGTGTCTGAGGGAGGGGAGGAGCCGAGCAGGAGAATCGAACGTCAGATGATCTAGTTCCATCATCCCGTGCGGCGCCAGCACCGCCCACTATGTTTCTCCTGCATGAAGTCATGAAGTGTGAAGGCAGAACCGCAGAGGAGAAAAAGTGAACAGCCTCGGCCAGCCTTGGAGTTGGAGCACAAGCGTGACAAGCCACAAGGTAAACAAATAGATTGTAATGAAATCCATCAATGCTGTTCCATCCTGAATCTCGACTCTCTCTCACCATATAACGGTGCATCCCCCGCCCCCCTCCTCTCTCTGTCACGATCACCTACCTTTGCTGCCCTTGGAAATTGTAAACTCTATATTCTCAGAGAGAAGGGGGGGGGGGGGAGTGCACCGTGCAATGGGTGGTGTGAGAGATTATACAGTTTACAATTTGCAAGGTGCATCTCTCTCTCTTAAAGCAAACAAATTATGTTTTTTTGCCGGTAAATGGTCTGCAGAGCATTTTAATCTCTTTGTCTTTCCCACCATTGCAGCCGCTCTCTCTCCCCCCACCATTGCAGCCGCTCTCTCTCTCCCCCCACCATTGCAGCCGCTCTCTCTCTCCCCCCACCATTGCAGCCCCCCTCTCTCCCTCCCACCATTGCAGCCGCCCTCTCTCCCCCCACCATTGCAGCCGCTCTCTCTCTCCCCCCCACCATTGCAGCACCCCTCTCTCCCCCCCACCATTGCAGCACCCCTCTCTCCCCCCCACCATTGCAACCCCCCTCTCTCCCTCCCACCATTGCAGCCCCCCTCTCTCCCTCCCACCATTGCAGCCGCTCTCTCTCTCCCCCCCACCATTGCAGCACCCCTCTCTCCCCCCCACCATTGCAACCCCCCTCTCTCCCTCCCACCATTGCAGCCCCCCTCTCTCCCTCCCACCATTGCAGCCACTCTCTCTCTCCCTCCCACCATTGCAGCCACTCTCTCTCTCCCCCCCACCATTGCAACCCCCCTCTCTCCCTCCCACCATTGCAGCCCCCCTCTCTCCCTCCCACCATTGCAGCCACTCTCTCTCTCCCTCCCACCATTGCAGCCACTCTCTCTCTCCCCCCCACCATTGCAGCACCCCTCTCTCCCCCCCACCATTGCAACCCCCCTCTCTCCCTCCCACCATTGCAACCCCCCTCTCTCCCTCCCACCATTGCAGCCCCCCTCTCTCCCTCCCACCATTGCAGCCACTCTCTCTCCCCCCACCATTGCAGCCGCTCTCTCTCTCTCCCCCAACCATTGCAGCCGCTCTCTCTCTCTCCCCCCACCATTGCAGCCGCTCTCTCTCTCTCCCCCCACCATTGCAGCCGCTCTCTCTCTCCCCCCACCATTGCAGCACCCCTCTCTCTCCCCCACCATTGCAGCACCCCCCTCTCTCCCCCACCATTGCAGCCCCCCCTCTCTCTCTCTCTCTCTATTGCAGCCCCTCTCTCTCTCTCTCTCTCTCTCTCTCTATTGCAGCCTCTCTCTCTCTCTATAGCAGCCTCTCTCTCTATTGCAGCCCCTCTCTCTCTCTCTCTCTCTATTGCAGCCCCTCTCTCTCTCTATTGCAGCCTCTCTCTCTCTATTGCAGCCTCTCTCTCTCTCTCTCTCGCAGCCCCTCTCTCTCTCTCTCTCTCTCTCTATTGCAGCCCCTCTCTCTCTCTATTGCAGCCCCTCTCTCTCTCTATTGCAGCCCCTCTCTCTCTCTATTGCAGCCCCTCTCTCTCTCTATTGCAGCCCCTCTCTCTCTCTATTGCAGCCCCTCTCTCTCTATTGCAGCCCCTCTCTCTCTCTCTCTATTGCAGCCCCTCTCTCTCTCTCTATTGCAGCCCCTCTCTCTCTCTCTATTGCAGCCCCTCTCTCTCTCTCTCTATTGCAGCACCTCTCTCTCTCTCTATTGCAGCCCCTCTCTCTCTCTCTCTCTCTATTGCAGCACCTCTCTCTCTCTCTGTATTGCAGCCCCCCTCTCTCTATCTCTGTATTGCAGCCCCCCCCCCTCTCTCTCTCTCTCTATTGCAGCCCCTCTCTCTCTCTCTCTATTGCAGCCCCCCCCTCTCTCTCTATTGCAGCCCCCCTCTCTCTCTCTGTCTCTATTGCAGCCCCCCTCTCTCTCTCTCTGTCTCTATTGCAGCCCCTCTCTCTTTCTGTCTCTATTGCAGCCCCTCTCCCTCTCTCTCTCACCACTGCAGCCCCTCTCTCTCACCATTATAGCCCATCTCTCATGGATTTATTTCTTAAAAAAAAAAAAAGCTAAGTTATGTATTATAATAAAATAATATACTGTAAATAATAATAAAATGTGAATGTATTTATTATAATAATAAATTATTATTTTTTTCAGGTAAAAAAAAATTGAATTTATATATTTTTTGCCTGTTCTCTCTGCATTGATCTCTTGTATCATGTTTGCAGTCTCTGACCATCTCTTGTATCGTGTCCGCAGTCTCTGACCATCTCTTGTATCATGTCCGCAGTCTCTGACCATCTCTTGTATCGTGTCCGCAGTCTCTGACCATCTCTTGTATCGTGTCCGCAGTCTCTGACCATCTCTTGTATCATGTCCACAGTCTCTGACCATCTCTTGTATCATGTCCGCAGTCTCTGAGGGAGTTTGAAGAGGAGTCAAGAGTGGGAGTGTCGCTGGGATGGGGACCATGGGAGAAGTCAGAGAAACCAGAGCCACCAAGCTGGAGCCGATTGACTGATCCCTGCAAGGTGCACCTAAATGGAGGTCAGTGAAAGCACCGCAAGGCCAGCCTAAGTGTGGGGGGGGTCACTGATGTAAGGGGGAGTGAATACAATAATGTAAAGGGACAAAGGTTCCCCCCTTATATCAGTAACCCACCCCTTACCTTAGGCTGCTTTCACATTCAGGCGTTGGGGGCGTCGGCGGTAAAACGCTGCAATTTTTAGCGGTGCTTTACCGACTTTTTTGCAGTGCTTTTCACCCGCCATTGGTGCACTTTTAACCCCCGCTAGTGGCCGAAAAAGGTTAAAACGGTTAAAATCGCCCCCAAAAAGCACTGCTGCTGATTTCAATGCCCCCCCCCCTCCCACGTTCCCAGATTTCCTGGGGTCCCCCTTGATGACTGACCACTTTTAACTGGTATTTGCATATATAATATAATATATAAAGCCCTATGTGATTTTTATATCTGTCTTCTGTATATATAATACACTCTTCAAATGTGCATAGTTTTCCCTTTCGTGAATAAGCAAATAATGACGTTATGCTATGGGGCTGGTATGACATTTTTTCCAGGGCTGGTTTTTATTCCCAGTCCGGCCCTGAGAAGCGCTCTCATCTGTCCTTACACGTCGCCACCCACTCCTCCGCTTCCATGATTTCATTCACCTGCCTGATCCATTCCTTCCTATTGGGAGCCTGAGCCCTTTCCAGTAAATAGGAATTACTCTCTTAGCCGCCTTTAAAAGGTGCGGTAAGGCACTTTGCTTATAATGACTAAGCAGGAAGTGAACTGGGGACAATGGAATGTCAACATCCAAGACAACTTTTATCTGATTTTTAATATCTGACCACAAAGGACAAATCACAGGACACTCCCACCACAAGTGCAGAAGTGTGCCACGCTGGCCGAAACCTCTGCAGCAAAGATCTGTGACTGAAGGGTATATATGTAACAAAGCTGTAGGTACACGATACCAATGCATCAGCAACTTATAATTGTTCCCCTTGTCTTAAAGTCAATGGAGCTATAATGCGTTAATTGGTAAAGATGCATAATTTGGTCAGCTGAGAACTTAGTCCCATAGTCATGCTCCCATTCTCAAATGAAAGCAGGTATTGCCGCAGTGGGGGCTGAATTCAAGAGTTTATAGAGTCTAGGTAGGGTAAGGGCACTTTTCCTATATAAACAGTTGCTCAAATAGGGTAAGGGTAGATAGTGCCCTAATAGAGCATCCACAGGTGGCACAGAAATGTTGCAATTGTCTATGGTGCCAGAAATCCATGTCGAAACCTTCAAATCTAACCTTAGTAAAGCCAAATTTTGATCATCCCTTGTAACATAAATGTAATTTGTGGTGAGATACTCTCAAAGAGAAATCATGTCTAAAGGGATGCAGACTCTCCCACATTTCACATTAGCCCTGCAGGTGCAGCAGCTGATTGATAATGATTGATAAAACCACTCCCATATAAATTCACTCTATACTTTACTCATGAACACAGACACACAGCTTTTTCTTGAGAATAACAAAAGGTAGGAATCTGCAACAAAATCTTAAATGCTTGCAATGAACATGGATCATCCACAGGGGAATGCTTTTTGTTGCTCAACAAAAGTGGGGTTACTAAAAAGGCCTTACTAGGCCTAAATCTGAATATTCTTTTGATATACCTTTATTTGAGTTCCAGGGCAGCCCAAAGTTTGTGCTTGATATATTTAATCCTGCTTCCTTTATCATAAATTATATTTAAACTTCTGAAGCAGGTTAAAACGTATGACTTATTACAGAGCGGCTGTTGTTGGTATATAATTGGTTATGTGTATATATATATATATATATATATATATATATATATATATAATTGGTTGTTCTTTGGAATAGCTCTCCTGCATAACAAGCAGGGACTGTCAGATAACCAGCTGACCAGGAAAAGTGACTCGTGTGGACAATACAACAATACCTGGGAAGAAAATAAACTACAGAGCAAATATGTTGTGCACCCTGTATGCATTGCAAGGTTTAATTTTCTTGTTTGACCTTTAATTAATTTAAAAAGAAAAGGTTGTGTGAAATTATTTAGTTAATCGCCTATAATTGCCTTGATATAAAAACCAGTAGCGCAAACAATTCAATGGCTGTTGACAGATATTACATGTCATTCTTGGCTTGTGTAATATCTTTGGCACCAATACATGTTTGTGTAATAAGAGCAAGGCTGCTTTATAAGTCCAGCATAAAAGATTCTGACGTGGACATTGTATACTTAGACTCAGAGAGAAAACATGGCAATCATTCTAGACTTTATAGCTCTGTTTTTTATTGCCATTTACTCATACCTGGAGGCCTTTGTCAAATTATTTATCCCAGAAAAAAAGAAATCTGTTAGTGGAGACATTGTACTGATTACTGGATCTGGACATGGAATTGGGCGATTTGTAGCCCTGGAGTTTGCCAAATTACAAAGCATTGTGGTGTTATGGGATATTAACAAGGTATGTAAATGAGTATTGTATTTAAAATATTGTTAGGTTATTAGATCATATGCTAATGTGTTTACAAATATATGTACAGGCTGTATGCATAACAGTGCCATTGTATTGGCTCAGTATTTTAGATATTATATGAAAAAAAAAAGTAAAAACATTTCTATCAAAATTACTTTGTATGAGAGGTTTTGTATTTCAGAAAAAAATTAGATAGCTAAAAGTGAACAGGTGTCTGTGCTAGTGTAATACACTGCCCACTCAATTGTTTAACAATCCAGTGTGCATATACAGCAGGTTGTTGCATACCGACAATGCAAAGGTACAGCAAATAGTTGCCTTTATATGTATATATATATATATATATATATATATATATATATATATATATATATATATATATGTGACATTTTTGTTATTAAAAAGAAAAAAGTATTCAATATTACTTTAAGTCATTATTTAAAAAGTACTTTGGTACACAGCAAATAACGAAATGATTAGGCTGGTTCAATTCTATCATGTCTGTATTTTAATTTGATTTATGTTCCCATTATTTATAGTTGTTTTTTAAGATTTCAATAGTTAACTAAATAGAGAGGAAGTGACTGCTGATAAAAAGCACAGTAACTTTTGATTATTTGTAGTCCTGAAAATGATTAAACCAGAGTTAAAAAGCAAACTTTATTTGGGCACCAAACTGATGCCACAGTAATCTTTGCCCAGGGAACATTTACCTCTGGTTGTAAATGTGTAGATTAAAGTGGTTCTATACCCGCTATTTTTTACCCCTGTAAGGCAAAAGGCATAATGAGCTAGTATGCACTAAAAAATTATCAGAAGGGGTGTGGCCGAGCCGAGCTAGGAGATGGCTGCCTGATAGACGAGCTCCTGCCACCCCAGAGCGATTTCGACAATTAGCTGTGTTTTCTGACCCCTACTCCCACGCTAAAACATGGGCACTTCGTCGAGACAATCATCAGCCTCCCGATCCCGCTCCCCCAGAGAGCACAACGACACCCTTGGGCAACATATCCCGGAGATGTTCCGGACCGGCCAAGGTAATATGGCGGCTTCCCGCCAAGGAGCGCACCAAGGCCGTTCACAAACCCTGACTTCCCAGGCACAAGATATCGTCCTGTCTGCGACTCCACCCGATCCCCCGCCGGTGTTCCAGGGGAGACCGGAGCCTGGGCTGCCATCCGCGTCAGCGGCACCGCCAATAACTATCCTAGACCTGAGGGCTGTAGCGTCCGACATCAAAGACGCACTCACGGCGGCCATAGCGGAACTACGACTGGACTTTAAAGCACTATACGGAAGAGTCGCGGCGACCGAGAAAATGCTGGAAGACCACGACCTTGTCCTCCAGAGCTCCACCAGAAAAATAGATGACCATACCCTGCAAATGAGGGAAATTAACCGGCATTAAGAGGACCTCGAGAATCGAGGAAGACGCCATAACCTGCGTGTAAGGGGCCTACCAGAAACCATCGAAGGGGGCCAGATAGTACATGAGGTAACTTCTCTCTTCAACTCAATCCTC
Organism: Rana kukunoris; assembly: GCA_029574335.1. Lineage (NCBI taxonomy): Eukaryota > Metazoa > Chordata > Amphibia > Anura > Ranidae > Rana > Rana kukunoris. The sequence continues at coordinate 367,172,219 of CM056049.1, forward strand.
CAAAGACCCCCGGACACGAAGATCTCCATGGAGAGGATCCACAGGGCGCTGCGGCCTAGAGGCAGTGACACAGACCCCCCTAGAGACCTTGTCTGCTGTCTCACTGACTTTGGCTTGAAAGAGGAGATCCTGAGGCAAGCTAGGGGCCAGCGCCTTCTACATGCAGGATCCCCAATCCAGTTATACCAGGACCTCTCGGGGATCACTTTGAAACACCGCCGGGACCTTAAGCCCTTACTGGATGCTCTGCATTCCGAAAATATACGGTACAATTGGAAGTACCCGTTCTGCCTGGCGGCATCCCACCAAGGCCATACCGCGCACTTAAAGGTTCCTGAAGACCTCCCGCACTTCTTCGAGACCCTGGGCATACTGCCGGTTGCTGTCCCAGAGTGGTATGCCATCTACCGCCGCTCTCTAGGCCGTTGGAATGGGCCCCAAGCAGAAAATATGGAGACACAACCTACACGATCCCGAAGAAGACGCTCACCTTTAGGCTATCGCACTTCCACCGCCGCTGGGCCCCGGAGGGATCGCGACCCGCTCTCCTCCCCTGGGGCACGGAGGGCCCGGAGAGACTACTAATTGGCCAGCCTGATATCTGATGGAGCTGCTACGCATAAAGCTGTGGGCAAGTTTGTTCCCCTGTTACCGTGTTATGGTTGACTGTGTTTACTTTGACTTTTGGAAACCACCACATAAGCTCATTGCTACCCCCTCCAGCCAACGCCATATGTGTTTCCCTGCTTGGGCTGTTACAACGCCTCACACGCTGTGCCTAGAGCCGCTGCCCATTCCCAGCATAGGATGACGCCGCTCGGCTCCTCCCCGGAGGCCACATAAGACTCTCGAGCCCCTCCCGCTTTCAACACTACAATACCCAGGACCCATTGCGAAGACCATCACTTCCGGGACCGGATCCTTGCACATTTTCCTCTCTTCCGGCGCACCGCACCTACGTCACGTCCGGGGAGACACCAACTTGGAAGAGCGATGGGCACCGTCCGCCGATACTGCAGCCTTCGAGAGCAGTGGGAAGTGTCCGCCAGGCTCACCGCTGAATGCTGGTAGAGGACTGCTCCTTTCGGGCTTCCGACCGATTGGCTGGCCGCCTGACTCCTCCCACAAGAGACGCCGCTGACAATCCGGACCCGGTCCCCCCCCATCCTCACCTTTCCAGGACTGCCTCCCACTGCTCGCACATTGCTTCTTGCCTGCAGGTGGCTCCGAGTCGATCCAGCCCATCAATACGGACCCGTTGCCGAATAGACCCGGAAGGCCCTAACACATCCCCTTCCGTGCCGCTCCCCACAGCCGGCCTCCGACCCGACCTGCCCGGCACACAGTTCTGAGCACTATGCCACCTATACTGCATCGTACAATGAATCGCACGCTGCTGGACTTGTCTTTACACCCTCGGATGAGTATACACATACAGCCCTGTCCCTGTACAGAACTATTCATGTGGTGAGACAACAATTATTGCAGACCAAATGTGTTGATTGGGGGATGTTGCCTGCCTGTTTAATGCTTTAACTGCGGGAGGCGGGCGCTTCTTGGGTGGTGGGGGGGGAACTATCCCGCCCCGATCTCTGATATGATGCTAGGCCCCGGGGATATAGCTTATTGAAACGCCATGTTGTCGAGCCCCCCTTTAACGGCGGGGAATTCAGATTTTAGTATGCTTCACCTTGTGATCTGACTACAGGACCGCTATGCCCACAGCGGAATGAGCCCCATAGGGATCCCACCCTTGGATCAGGTGCATAGTTACACACTCTGAGGTGGCATACCACGCTTGGATATCCCTCTCAATACCTAGTCATCTTCGGGCGAGGCTCTGGTCAACCCACGAGCGGTGTCGTGTGTCGGTGCTCATGTCCCTTCCACGGTGCGAGTACCCCACACGGCCGCACCTTACCGATTATCCTATTAATAGTATAGGCGAAGGGACTGTGTCCCCCCCACCTAAATCGGTTTCCTTCCCCAACCACTCTCAAAACAGGGGAGAACTGGTAACCCTCCTTATTACACCCCTCTTAACCCAAGGGTTCTGCCCCCCATTTGGAATTTGAGGCGTTTCGCCGCAATACTGCCAGCCATCACCAAAAAGACCTTAAGAATTGAGCACCTTTTGAGGATCGATCGACGATCGACTGTCAAAAATTTTAGCCGTTTACCCCAACCTAAGCGCATTTCATGTGCTTTGATCAACACAAGATCGGCAGTAAAACACTGACTTGAAATCCATGATTTCATTCTACAACACGACCTAGACTGCCTCTTCATTACAGAGAGCTGGCTCACAGCCGACTGTAACACCATTCTTGGAGAATTGGTGCCAGAAAACTACCGTATTATTACGGAAAACAGAATAGGGCAAAGAGGAGGAGGACTGGCGGTGATCCATAAGACGCGTCTTGCGATCACAAAACCAAGCCTCCAAAACCCTCTTCCATTCATGGAAACCCTTACTCTTCAACTGCAAGTAAACGGCCAGGAGACCGTCCGGATTCTACTCTGCTATAGGCCACCTGGCCCCAAGTCGCAGCTGCTCCTATCTTTGACGGACTTTGTCTCCACCTATACCCTGAATAGCAAACACCTTTTGCTGCTCGGGGACTTCAACCTCTGGGCCAACTCCCCGCAAGACCCCATTGCCGACGCCTGCATCGACCACCTGGAAGGATTAGGGCTTCAGCAACTAGTATGTGGGCCCACACATGCTTCAGGTCATACGCTCGATCTTATTTTCAGACAAGATCTGGAAATAAAAATCTTGGAAAATGAACCTTTGCCATGGACAGATCACCATGCAATTAAATTCATTATTTCCGAATTCCCCCTTAACAAAAACATCAAATCCAGTGACAACACACTGGACCAGATGTCGGAAGAAGCTCCATTCGGAACTCTTCAAAGCCACGTTAGGGGAAAAATTAATCACAATTCAGCCGCACCAAACAGCGGCAGAAACACTGGAGGCCATAAACATAGCACTATTGCTGTCAGCTGACTTGATAGCGCCGAAACGAAAGACCCAGATCAGGAAAAATAACTCCGGCTGGTTCAACAACCAGCTGGCATTACTGAAGCAAGAGCGCAGAAGGGCAGAAGCAGCCTGGAAAAGAAACTCTTCAGATGAGAACCTCTCGATCTACAAGGCAATAACCAGGAAATACTACAAGCAAATCTTCGAAGCCAAGAAAAACTATTTTTCTGAGGCTATCAACGGTGCCCTAAATCGCCCCCGCAAACTCTTCAAGCTGGTCACTCAGACCATGAATCCAGAATGTCTTGAAGCCCCCAACTCGGACACACAAGAATTTTGCGATGAGTTATCGGATTGCTTCATTAACAAAATTATGGCAATCCGGCAAAGCATTCAGCAAAACAATTGCTCTCCCAGCCCCCCCCCCGTAGTCATTTACACAGCACCGGCAGCAATTCACCACAGTTTGGTGAGTTCACGCTGGAACCCATCTCCATTCAGACCACTAAAAATATCATCGGCACTCTGCGCAACAGCACTGCGCCAAATGATATTATCCCCACCAAACTGCTGAAGGAATGTGCCGACATCCTGGCACCTCCTGTCACGCAGCTTATTAACCAATCCTTCAGGGAGGGCAAAATGCCCTCCCAGCTGAAGGAGGGCTTCATTCAACCCATCTTGAAGAAAGCCACCCTGGATCCTAAGGATCCACTCAACTGGCGCCCCATAACAGGCCTAAATGTTCTCTCCAAGGTAATGGAGAAAGCAGTGGTACAGCAGCTGCAACAGCATCTAGATACCCACAACTTACTCGACCCATTGCAATCAGGATTCCGTCCCGGACACGGGACGGAAACAGCATTGCTTAAGATATGGGACGACGTTCTCGAGGCCGCAGACGAAGGAGAATCTTCTCTTCTGGTTCTGCTGGACCTAAGCGCAGCCTTTGATACAGTTGATCACAAGCTGTTATTGACTCGGCTGGCTAAAATAGCCAAAGTCGCAGAAAGCGATCTATCTTGGTTCTCCTCTTTCTTGGAAAACCGATCGCAAATAGTGAAGCTAGGACCATTCACTTCGGAACAACGCACATTATTGTGCGGGGTCCCTCAAGGATCTCCCCTGTCGCCGATGTTATTCAACATCTATCTGCGTCCTCTTTTTGAAATCATCAGCAGCCAAAAACTGCTATATCACTCTTACGCAGACGACACGCAACTGTACTTCCGCATTTGCAATAAAAAGGATCACCACCTCAACCTAGAGACATGCCTCTCTTTGATAGAGGACTGGATGACAAAGAGTTATCTGAAACTCAACGGAGCGAAAACAGAACTTCTTCTGTTTCCCGCCAAGCGTAGGAATCAATCGACAACAACCTGGATCCCCCCGCCCATTCTGGGCAAAGTCATCACCCCTTGCGCTAAAGTCAAAAGTCTTGGGGTCATCTTTGACTCCGACATGACAATGAACGCACAAATAGGGGCAGTAGTCAGCGGATCTCACTATCTGCTGCGCCTACTACGCAGACTCACGCCTTTTATTCCCAAGAATGACATAGCGGTCGTGGTGGGAGCGATTGTAAACTCCAGATTGGACTATGCAAATGCCCTTTACCTCGGACTCCCCAAGTACCAAATCGCTCGTCTTCAAGTCGTTCAAAATACGGCCGCCAGACTTGTGACTGGGAAAAAACCCTGGGAAGCAATCTCACCTTCACTGAGATCCCTTCACTGGCTACCAGTCAAAGACAGAATCACCTTTAAAGCACTCTGTCTAACGCATAGATGTATCCATGGGAATGCTCCCCACTATCTGTGCGAAAAATTAAAAATGTACAATCCCAATCGTATTCTACGATCCACCAATCAAAATCGGCTTCAGATACCGAAAGCCAGATACAAGTCCAAAGGAGACAGCAGATTCGCTGTCCAAGGTCCCAGACTATGGAACGCCTTACCAGCCAGTATTCGACTGGAGGAGAACTTCAGGAGAAAGATTAAGACTCATCCCTTTTGATCTCAAAGGAGACAGGACCAACAAGCGCCCAGAGGCGATTTACTTCGCATGTGCTGCGCTATACAAGTTCTTCATTCATTCATTCATTCATTCATACTCCCCTCCCTACAAGCCTTTAGGGAGGCCTGCACCAAACACAAACTATCGGACCAACGCGGCCCCATGACCCCTCTTAGACTCAACCCCGCCTTCCCGCCGGGCATGCACCCCACCTTTCTGGCTGATAGCTGGCCGCACACATCCGTACGGGCGGGTCAATTCTTTCTCTCGGGTAGACTTAGACTACAATCAGAACTAGCCGCCTACACTGACAGGGACGAATTCCCATTTTGGACCTACTTGCAAATTCGACACTTTCTAGACAAGACGGCCCCAAGCTCCCACTGGTCTAGGCCTTGCTCCCCTTTCGAAAGCCTATGCTCAAAGGAGGAACCGCAGAGACATCTTATCTCAAAGATCTACAGTCTATTATCCTCTACACACTCCTCCAAACTTCACTGGGCAAACAAACAGTGGGAACGTGACCTCGCATTAGACCTCACGGAGGAGGACTGGGAAGCCATCTACAGGCTAGCACACAAAGGATCAGTCAATGTTCAAACACAGGAGGACACGTATAAGCTTCTCTACAGATGGCCATGCATATGGTAAATGCAGCACGGATGTGCATTCCGCTTAAATGGCTCTCCCCACACCCCCCGTCTCTAGCAGACTGGTTTGCACGCCTCAAAAAAACGATGGAGATGGAGGAACTCCTCCACCACTCTAATGATAACCCTGCAAAATTCACAGAGACTTGGGCCTGTTGGATTCATTTCACCACTACCGACGAATACAAAAATATCAGGCCCTGACAACCCTGACTAGGCTTTCTCGCCTCCCACTACCTTACCGAGCTGTGGCGGTCTGACTCTCTCCCCCCTCTCTGACCTGGACCCCTATTTCCCCCCCCTCCCCCTCCCTCTCTACTAATTTACAGGATACCGTAGACAGTTCTATACTACAGGACATCACCACCTTGACCAATTATCAGGCACTAAGAAGACCGGCTTAGGGACCAACTGTGGTGATGGCCCACCACTAGTATCCAGTATCTCACCGTTGTCCACGAGACAACTGAGAAACGGAAGCAAAGATCACTCGCTCAGGCAATGCTCCACATGTTCTTTGATATGTAACGGTGGGCGCAACAAGTGCTACCCAGGGCACATCGACCAAGGAGCCCCGCCCACATTGGTTAATTTCTCTTTTCTCTTTTTTCTTTCACTCTCCTTTTACTGGTTGTTTCCTACCCACTTACTATGATTATTACCACCTACGGCCAATGTAAAGCTGCTCCCAGATGCCCTGTTTTTTTTTTTTAAAGTTCTTTCTGTTGTACGTATACTGAGGTGGCTGCGTCCGCATATGCTTCCACTGTTAGCCGTTGTACATTTTCATTTTTCATGCTAATTGTACCTGTTGTAAAATTCAATAAACACTTTTGGAAAAAATAAATAAAAAATTATCAGAAATTTGTGCTTAACCACTTGACAACCGCCCCATAGACAAAATACGTCTACAGGGCAGTTGTTTAAGTCTGGGAGGCCGTAAATTAATGGCCTTCCAGAATCGTGCTCCCACGTGCCCCCTGGGGCATGCGCACGGGAGTGTCTATGACCGCCGGGTACAGAGGACCCAGTGCATCACGGATCACGGTAAAACGCCGCTGATGTCGGCGGTTTACCACGTGATCGCTCCGCCCAATGACGGAGCGATCACTTGTAAACAAACCGGCGTCATGTGATGACGCCGGTTCCTCCCTCCCTTCTCTGTACCGATCGGTACAGTGTGAGTGGAAAAGGGAGGGAGCGGATGTCAGCGGCAGTGCTGTGGGCTGGATCTGTGACAAATGCAGTTACAGATCCACCCATCCATCCCTCCCTGCATGCACAGCCATCCCTACCCAATACTCTGGGCATAGTGTGCGCATACTCTGCAATGCCCTGTGCATACTGTGGGCATACTCTGCAATACTGTGGGCATACTCTGCAATACTCTGGGCATACTCTGCAATACTCTAGGCATACTCTGCAATACACTGGGCATACTCTGCAATACTCTGGGCATACTCCGCAATACTCTGGGCATACTCCGCAATACTCTGGGCATACTCCGCAATACTCTGGGCAATGCTCTGCAATACTCTGGGCAATACTGTGCATACTCTGCAATACCCCACAATACGACCCCCTCCTGCTTCTACCGACAACGCTATGATCGAAACCAGGATTGTTTTTTTATTTATTTTTTATTTCAGGCTTCCCTTCCTAGAGGTGAGATGTGGGGTCTTATTGACCCCACATCTCACTGTAAAGAGGACCTGTCTTGCCATATTCCTATCACAAGGGATGTTTACATTCCTCGTAATAGGAATAAAAGTGATCAACATTTTTTATTTTTTTGCGGAAAAACGTGTGAAACGAAAAAAAATAAAGTAAAATGAGCAATAAAATATATATATATTTTAAAGCGCCCCTGTCCCCGTGACCTTGCATGCAGAAGCGAACGCATACGCAAGTCCCGCCCACATATGAAAACGGTGTTTAAACGTTAGAGTGAAAGCAATAATTTTGGCCCTAGACCTCCTCTGTAAATAAAAACATGTAACCAGTTAAATATTTAAAGAGTCGCCTATGGGGATTTTTAAGTAGCGAAGTTTGGCGCCATTCCACAAGCGTGTGCAATTTTGAAGGGTGACATGTTGGGTATCTATTTACTCAGCTTAACTTCATCTTTCATATTATGCAAACACATTCAGCTAACTTTACTGTATTATTTATTTTTTAAGCACAAAACTGTTTTTTTTTGTAAAAGACACGTTAGAAAAATTGCTGCGCAAATACCGTGTGAGATAAAAAGTTGCAATGGCCGCCATTTTATTCTCTAGGGTCTTTGCTAAAAATAAATATATAATGTTTTGGGGTTCTATGTAATTTTCTAGCAAATAAATGATGATTTTTAGGAGAGAAATGTCAGAATTGGCCTGGGTGCTCCAGAACGCCTGAAGGTGCTCCTTGCACGTTGTGCCTCTATATGTGGCCACGCTGCGTAAAAGTCTCACACATGTGGTATTGCCATACTCAGGAGGAATAGCAGAATGTGTCTTGGGGTGTAATTTGTGCTATGCATATGCTGTGTGTGAGAAATAACCTGCTATATGAACATTTTGTGGAAAAAAAAGAAAAGAAAAAATCTTGATTTTGCAAAGAATTGTGGGAAAAAATTACAACTTCAAAAAACTCACCATGCCTCTTTCTAAATACCTTGGAATGTCTTCTTTCCAAAAAGGGGTAATTTGGGGGTATTTGTACTTTTCTGGAATGTTAGGGTCAAATAATATACACCAATTTGTACTTATTCTTATCAAAGATATGTAGCAGTATACATTTTGGCCAAAATGTATGTAGAAAAAATACTAATTTGCTAAATTTTATAACAGAAACCAAGAAAAATTAATTTTTTTACAGAATTTTCAGTATTTTTTCTCTTATAGCGCAAAAAAAAAAAAAAAAAAACAACGGTGATTAAATACCACCAAAAGAAAGCTCTATTTGTGTGAAGAAAAGGACGAAAATTTCATTTTGGCACAATGTTGTATGACTGAGTAACTGTCATTCAAAGTGTGAGAGCATCGAAAGCTGAAAATTGGTCTGGTTATTAACCACTTGCCTACTGTGCACCTACACCCCCTTCCTGCCCAGACAAAATATAAGCTTCCGGCACTGCGTCGCTTTAACTGACAATTGCGCAGTCGTGCAACGTGGCTCCCAAACAAAATTGGCGTCCTTTTTTTCCCACAAATAGAGCTTTCTTTTGGTGGTATTTGATCACCTCTGCGGTTTTTATTTTTTGCGCTATAAACAAAAATAGAGCGTCAATTTTTAAAAAAATGCAATATTTTTTCCTTTTTGCTATAATAAATAACCCAAAAAATATATAAAAAAAATATTTTTTCCCTCAGTTTAGGCCGATACGTATTCTTCTACATATTTTTGGTAAAAAAAAAAATGCAATAAGCGTTTATCGATTGGTTTGCGCAAAATTTATAGCGTTTACAAAATAGGGGATAGTTTATGGCATTTTTTTTTTTTTTTTTTTTTACTATTAATGGCGGCGATCTGCGATTTTTTTATTGGGACTGCGACGTTATGGCGGACATTTCGAACACTTTTCTGACATTTTTGGGACCATTTACATTTATACAGTGAACAATGCTATAAATATGCATTGATTACTGTATAAATGTGACTGGCAGTGAAGGGGTTAACCACTAGGGGGCGGGGAAGGGGTTAAATGTGTGTCCTATGAGTGTTCTAACTGTGGAGGGAGGGGGGGGTGACTGGGGGAGGTGACCGATTGTGTCCCTATGTACAAGGGACACAATCGATCTCCTCTCTCCCTGACAGGGACGTGCAGCTCTGTGTTTACATACAGAGCTCCACCTCCCCGCTCAGTTACTGAGCAATCGCGTGTGCCCGGCGGCGATCGTTGCCGCCGGGCACTCGCACGGGATCCCCGCAGAGCGGCGGGTGCGCGCGCGCGCCGCAGGCGACGCGCGCGCCGCCCGCGGCTTTAAAGGGACATCACGTCATATGACGTGATGTCAGGATAATGGAGTCCTCTGCCCGCCGTCATTTGACGGTGGGCAGATGACAAGTGGTTAAGGGGGTTTAAGTGCCCAGTTGTCAAGTGGTTAAAGTAAAAACTATAGGCAACACTTTTTTTTTTCATTTTGGATAGAGTAAGGGAAGGTTATAGCCCCTGTCAGTTTATTTTTTACCATCCCTTTCCCATTGCAGAGATTTCCCTTCACTTCCTGCCCCACAGCCAAACAGGAAGTGAGAGGAAATCTATGTAAATTAAGGAACTCCATTGCCTCAGGCTCTCAGAACTAGTGTCCCCCACTCGAAAATTTCAGGACAGGTCTTAAACAGAACGGGGTGTGGCCTTAACATGAAGGGGTGGGTCATATTTAAATTAGGGGATGCATGAGTTTACTCAGGCCTAGGGCAGCACAAAACCTGTAGGACCCAGGTACACTAATTTACTGTCCGGAGAAGTCTGGCCAGAAGTTGTCTTCATGAAAGAATTGCGGCCAAAAAGCCATACCTCTGACGTGGAAACAAGCAACTCAACTATGCATGTAAACATAGGAACTGGGGTGTAAAAAAATGTCAGCAGGTTCTCTGGACTTATGAATGCTGGAATTATGTGCAAAACACAGGACCCTTCTGATAAACTTACCTCTATGACATTTATGATGAGGATGGACTGGGAGCCCTTGCTGCCATTGGTATATACAAGTTTTGGTTATATTTTTTCTGATATACAGGCTATTAATCAATGTTAAATAGTTTCTATGTTTTGTGACCATTAGATCATCTTCTGATGTTTGGTTATATGCAAGTGCCCTCTACCTAAGAGACAGTAGCTTTCAGTTTGTTTTTCAAGGCACTATATCCTGATATACCATTCATACCCCTTGAAATTTTCCAAATTTTGTCATTTTACAACCAAAAATGTAAATGTATTTTATGTGATAGACCACACAAAGTGGCACATAATTGTGAAGTGTAAGTAAAATGATAAATGGTTTTCAACAATTTTTACAAATAAATATCTGAAAAGTGTGGCGTGCATTTGTATTCAGCCCCCTTTACTCTGATAGCCCTAACTAAAATTTAGTGAAACCAATTGCCTTCAGAAGTCACCTAATTAGTAAATAGAGTCCACCTGTGTGTAATTTAATCTCAGTATAAATACAGATGTTCTTTGAAGCCCTCTGAGGTTTGTTAGAGAACTTTATTGAACAAACGGCACCATGAAGCCAAAGGACACACCAGACAGGTCAGGGATAAAGTTGTGGAGAAGTTTAAAGCAGGGTTAGGTTATAACAAAATATCTTAAGCTTTGAACATCTCACGAAGCACTGTTCAATACATCATCTGAAAATTGAAAGAGTATGGCACAACTGCAAACCTACCAAGACATGGCCATCTACCTAAAGTGACAGGCCTGGCAAGGTGAGCATTAATCAGAGAAGCAGCCAAGAGGCCCATGGTAACTCTGGAGGAGCTGCAGAGACCCACAGCTCAGGTGAGAGAATCTGTTCACAGGACAGTTATTAGTTGTGCACTCCCACAAATTTGGCCTTTATGGAAAAAAAAGCCACTGTTTAAAGAAATCCATAAGAAGTCATGTTCTGGAAGCCATGTAGGGGACAAAGCAAACATGTGGAAGAAGGTGCTCTGGTCAGATGAGACCAAAATGTTACCTTTTTACCTGGAATCAAAGCGCTATGTGTGGCAGAAAACTAACACTGCACATCTCCCTGAACACACCATCCCCACCGTGAAACATGGTGGTGGCAGCCGGAACTCAGGGATTCGTTGGGGGCCACAAAAATATATATGTCAAACTTACCAGGCGGGCCGTCCGAAACCGGACCTTGGACATGCCTGGTCTAGGCAATACATTTTCCTTCTACTTGTTAAAAAACCTCAAACCCAGCAGCAGATTTTTGCTGGAAGCCTATTTAATAAGACTGCTAGAATTCCCATTAGGATCTGTGTGTAACATCCACAAACTGGAACTTAAAGTTGCAATAAAGTCTTAGCAAAGCTGATTGATACTTCCTGAAAGCTTTGCATATACCTTGTGTAGCGGGGTCATGCCATCATTGACTATTGATAGCGATGCAGACCTGAATCCCCACCAGTGTTCCAGTGGTATTGTACTTATGTGGTATATTTCTTAACAGCAATGCATTGTGGGATAAAAGTACCAAGAGAAACGGACTCCATTGACAATTTGTAGGAACAGACCAAATTTGCCACAATGCTTTGCCTTTCTGGAGCACATGACACCTCCGTACAGCCTTATGGTGGAGGCTACTTAAAGTGGAGTTCCACCCATTTTTTTATGTTTGTCTGTGCTGCATGCCCTAATCTCATAGTGTTCAGAATAGACAATTTTTATTTATTTTGTTGCTTGTAAATACCTTTATTTTGTAGTCCTTCATTACTTCCTCCTCCTTATTAGCCTAGGCTATTAAGTCACATGGCTATTTGCAAGGGTTTCTGGGATAGGCATCATGTTTCCCAGTAGTCCTTGCAAACCTGACTGAAACCTATTACATTGCTTGTTCAGCACTGAGCATGTGCGAGATATTGAAAGCTGAAATCCAGGAAGTCATACAGTCTGGCTTCATGATGCCCACACTTAAGATGGCCACGGTCTATTTCTAGATTATAAACTAAATGCTGTAACAACCTAACAAAACGGACCTTAGTTTACAGACTAACTTTACTAGAATACATTAAGCTTGTGTATTACAGGGGTATTTATATTTAAAAAGTGAAATTGTCGGTGGAACTCCCCTTTAAAGGAAGGGAGGAGCTGTTTTCGCTCTCTTGGGATCTACGTTCTCCCCTCTGCGGAGCAGGAGAGAGCAACTACAGCCAAGCAGGTAGGCCTGAAGCCTGGAAGGGGATCCATCTGGAGACCAACCATCCGGAGAGGAACCAGACTGAGTGCCTGCAGTTTATGCTTCCAGAAGACCGGAAGAAGAAGCTGACTAACGTAACAGTGGGGAGCCGTTGAACCGAAGATCGTGTGTTGCGGAGCTGTGACTGTTTGGCGCGTTTTTCTTCCGTGAAGGCCTCAGACGGACTGAGTCTGCTCGGGTAAGAGGGCACCTGCCCGACTTTCAATACTACCCCAGTGTATAAAGTTAGTAGTACTCCATCAGACGGAGCTACGTGTTGTGTTCTGTTTTAACAGAGAGGCCTAGTGTCGGAAGGTCACACTAGCGGGATTGACTGACGCTGAAATAAGTGCACCAACGTTATTAACAGAGACTTCATCCTGTAGGAACATTCTGAAGCTGAGTACGCCCTGGCCAGGGTGTTTTGCACTTATATTTAGGAATATTACCGGTTCAAGTTCTGTCTTTATCTGCTGACTCTTGCAAAAGGCCTTTGCAGAGTAATTTATTATATAATTGTCTGTGTATGTTTAACCTGTTGTTCAGTCTCATTCTACCCGTTTGCCATATACCAAGTAAAGTTATCCATTTGGTTTTAACTATATTTACTGTGTGAGGTGTGTTTACTCCTGGAGCCGCAAGTTAAGAAGGTAATCATATTATTGTGTTGCATTGCATATTCTATAAATGTCATTGGGGCCCCAGCCAAGTGGGGGACACAATACTATTGCATTTGCCCTGGTGTGCCAAGGGAGGGTTCGAGCCACTTTAAGGGGGTATACAAATTAATGAGAGTAGATACCAAATCTATCCAGCGGCTCCTGAGGGGGTAGTGCTAAACTTGTAAAATCTTGTTGCACACACTGTTTTTTTTTACATACTGAAACCCATGTGTACAATGACTAAAGGGCATTCCAGCACTGCTCATTTATCAGAAGCTATATTTGGATCTGTTTGTTTAAAAAAAAAAGCTTTTGTGTCAGGACTTGTTCATTTATTTGCCTGCCTAAGATATCACATTCAAAAATCTGTGTTGGAAGAATACTATAGTGTGCTTAGTGATCAATTGCAGAGTGATTTTCTGACATGCTCTCGAAAAATTTGCAACAGGTAACCAACATAAAGGTCAGGAGAGTAATGGTATCATTAATTTTCTAATGTCCCATTAGTCTTTAATTTGCATGTATGAAGTCAAAATTGATTACTTGTTTGAGTAAAGGAAACACATGTATACACTGTTACACCCAGGTAGGTCTGGGAACCATTTTAAATAATACATTTTGTCATCTTAGTGGAGTTAACATTTTACATTAGTTCTAATAGGGATCAAAAGCGACCTGTGGCCTTATTAAGATGGGTGCTGGCATCCTAACTGCATGCAAGAGTTTTGCCTTCTGCATCTGCCCCCATTTTTGTTCAGGCACCCTATGCAATTGGATGCAGACATAGCAGCTGCACAGATACAACCATATCTGTCAAAATTTGACATGCGTACATGAGCAGGTGCACAACCCTGAATGCACGCTGTCTGTACATAACTAGTTACATTTTTTACCTGCCTTAAAATGTAATCCTTTACTCAAGTTTGTGCACCTAATCAGATTAGCATATTTTTAGAATGTGAGACTATTATTATTATTATTATTATGTAAAGCAAAAATAATGCAATACTGCACATCAGATAATGAAGGGATGGACATCATAAATTCCACACAGAATGGGCTGTACCCGAATAAGCTTAAAACCACTCCTGTGTAAATATTATTTTTCATATTTACAGTATGTGTAAATCCAATCACTAAATTCTTATCTGATTTTTAACAAGGTAGATTAATTTCAAATGTAATTTACATTATTTAAAAATTTGCAGATTTTATTAATCACTTGACTGGCACTTGTCTAGCTAGAGATTAGGATACTGTTATTGGCTTCAGTGACATTGTACTGGTGTACTGGTGTGGCTAGTGATCAGGACAGTATATCTGACTTACACTTTGTTCTGTTGACACTGTACTGGTGTGGCTAGTGATCAGGACAATGTTGCTGCCTCACACTGACTCTGGTGACACTGTACTGGTGTGGCTAGTGATCAGGACAATGTTGCTGGCTTACACTGGCTCTGGTGACACTGTACTGGCTGGCAATTGTGAACATTGTTGCTAGCTGTTCTGATCTTGTTACGCTGGCCTGGTGTGGTGATGATCAGAAACATTATTAAAGGCTTCACTGGCTCTGTTGACACTCTCATTGTTATGGTTAGTGATCAGAACACTGTTGCTGGCTGATCTGGTCTAGTGGCACTGGTGTAGGGGTGCTTGGGAACACTGCTGCTAATTGTGCTGGCTCTGGTGACAGTGGTATGGTTAGTATTAACCAGTTGGTGCCGGCCACACACAAATATGTGGCCTCTCGGTGGGTGGGCTTTGTTTTCCGAGTGGCCACACATTTGCGTGGTATACAGCTGTGCCCAGAGCATATGCCCAGAGGCGATTCAATTTGCATGTGCAGCGCTATATAAGTTTTCATTCATTCATTCATTCACTCTCCTGGCACAGTTACCAATGGCTAACGAAAATCTCACGATCGCTATTTGTGATCGGGAGCCTTCTGATCATGTGACCGCCGTGACAGCCAATCACATTGGTCACATAATCATAAACTCCACCTGGCATCCTAAACCCCTTAAAGGGCCAGGAAGTGCAGGCTTAAAGGAGTTAATGAACACTGTGTTTGACTTACAACACTGTCCCTTGTGTTCCTAGTTTACACTGGTCTCTTGACACTGGAAATGTCTGTGGCTAGTGATTAGGAACACTTTTGCTGCCTGCACTGGCCTGGCAGCCCTGACCCTGGTGTGTTGGCAATCGGGAACAATGTTACTGATCTGGAAACACTGGCACTTGTGTAATGGTGATCAGGAACACCATTGCAGGCTTACACTGGCTCTGGTGACAATAGCACTAGTGTGGCAGGGATCAGAAACACTGTTGTTGGCTTCACTGGCTCTGGTGACACTGGGACTGGTGTAGCTACCAATCACAAACACTTTGGCTGGCTTGTACTGGCTCTGGTGACTCTGTGGCTGGTGTAGCTAATGATCAGGGACACAGTGGCTAGCTGCACTGGTCCGGTGATAATATGACTTGTGTTGCTAGTGATCAGGGACATTGTGGCAAATTATAGCCAATGAAGCCTTTGTTTACGTAGATGATTTCTGTAATTGCCCATAGTGCTCATGTGGTATAGGACAAATTACATGGTTTGTGATCTTTTTTTTTTCATTCAAGTTTAAGTTTATTTTCAGAAAAAAGTCAGTACAAGTGATGAACTTCAAAGAAAGCATTTCATAGTGACATACAATCTTAAATTATAAGGTACATCCAGTTCATTACTTTCCCTTTCATTTTATCATTAAATAAAGTATCGCCCAAATGTAAAAGAAATTGTAGGCAACAAAAGAGAATAAATATATTGAAGATAATAAAATGTGTCTTAAATGACCTCCCCCACCCACAGATGTTCAATAATCTAGACTAGTCCCTTGAAACGTTAAAAAATATAATCTACCTATCGTCCAGATCAGTAAAGATGGTAGATGTTCAGGAGAAACTCCACCTCCCCTGACACCCCAAATGGGATCATCCTGTGTCCCCACCCACCTACTCATTACATAAATAAACAATATAAATTCATTAACAAGAAGACTCTCTATAAAACATCCTCCATAGTATAGACCCAAGAGAATGAAAGTAACACAAGAGACAGTTTCAAACATATCATATCTATTGAAAATGTAATATAAGGAAAGAATAATAAAAATTAAACATTATTCTCATCAAAATAAAGAAAAAGAACAACATATCTATTTAAAGCATGTTCCTTATTTGTAAAATAAGGAAATAACAGAAACAAAAAAAAGAAAAAGAAAAACAGGTAAAAAACTATAAGGAGAAAAAGATAGCATAAGAAGAGGAGGAGGAAGGAGAAAGAGAAAGAGAAGGGGATAAGATAAGAAAAGATGGAAAGATAAAGAGCCTACCCGCCATAAGTGTACATCAGTCCAGAGCAAAAGCAAATACTAGACCCGCAAGGTATAAGAGATTCCCATATATTTTAACCAAGGTCCCCATATTTCATTAAATTGGGTAGGTTTATCCATCATGGAGCCTATTCTTTTTTCTTGTTCCATAATCCATGTGACCTTTCTTTTCATATTTAGTATAGAAACCGATGGTTTCTTCCATGCAGCTGCAATAGTAATTCTAGCTCCCGTCAGGATAAATAATATCAGTTTTCTGGTAACTCTCGGAACCTGAGGTATGAAACCATTCAGTAAAGCAATCGCCGGGGACTGATGTAAATTATAACCTGTAACCCATCGTAAAATATGGAAAACCTTGTTCCAATATCCACGTATTCTTGGACATTCCCACCAAGTGTGAATCATAGAGCCCAGTCCTTGACAACCTCTAAAGCATAGAGGCGAGGAGGAGGGGTATATAGAGGCCAATTTTAGAGGTTTATGATCTGTACAATGGCCAAACAGCAAGTGGTTAAAATATACTTGGCCATTGGTCTTTTTTTGGTGTTTCCTGTTATGGGATAATAAATGGGTTGCTTTTGTGCTCCTGCATTGTTATTCTGTTTACAAGACAAGCAGCTGTTCTTGTGTTAGTATGCTCCATCAATGTCACTATCAGAAAATCGATGCTGAGGAGTGATGTGTAATTTGAATTGCATGTAGCAAGGGATTGACTGGAGAGCAGCACTGAGATATAAATAAAAAAAAGAATGAAAAAAAGTAAAAACAAGTATTTTAAAGGAGAAAAAATATGATATACAGCAGTAAAGTATTTTTATTCTAACCATTTTCACTGTGATTTGTAATATGTACCCTTCTGAGTTTATTGTCAATTAAAGCAACTGCACAAATAAAAAAAGTGTATTTTTGTTTTGTTTTGCAAAAATATATAATGTCTTGCTACCCATAATCAGTGCCAATGGTCTCCTCTTTCCCTCTTTGCCTTTAGCTATTATTTGTTTGGTGAATATTATTTTTAATTGATATAACTTTCATATGTACACTTTTTAATTTTGTAAATTATTTTTTGTTTCCTATGTTTAAAAATAAATGTAATTTTATTTATTTAATTATTGTAAATCAGAAAGGTAACAAAATAAAAAAAAAGTTGCATGTTTTCGTTTTTAGATTGTATATCAAATAAAATCATTTTTGCAAGGCAATGTTGCACATGAAAGCCTTATCTATCCTAAACAAAATGATGTATGTATTGCTGCCGTGTCAAGTAATGACAAAATGATTGCCGAATCAAGTGGCCCATAACTGAAATTTACGTTTAAAATTCATTTTGCATTTGTTTTTAGCTATGAATGTAGGCAATTTCAATAAGATATAAGCCCAGTCATTTATAAAATATAGCTAGATTTCACCCTGCATCAATTTATCAAGGTACAGCAGTAAATGACAAGTCTATGTGGTTGTGAATTTTTTCAGTTTTGCATTTAAAAAAAATATATATATACAGTGCAGAAAATAAGTATTTGAACACCCTGCTATTTTGCAAGTTCTCCTACTTGGAAATCATGGAGGGGTCTGAAATTGTCATCGTAGGTGCATGTCCACTGTGAGAGACATAATCAAAAAAAAAAAATTCCAGAAATCACAATTTATGATTTTTTTAACTATTTATTTGTATGATACAGCTGCAAATAAGTATTTGAACACCTGAGAAAATCAATGTTAATATTTGGTACAGTAGCCTTTGTTTGCAATTACAGAGGTCAAACGTTTCTTGTAGTTTTTCACCAGGTTTGCACACACTGGAGGAGGGATTTTGGCCCACTCCTCCACACAGATCTTCTCTAGATCAGTCAGGTTTCTGGGCTGTCACTGAGAAACACAGAGTTTGAGCTCCCTCCAAAGATTCTCTATTGGGTTTAGGTCTGGAGACTGGCTAGGCCACGCCAGAACCTTGATATGATTCTTACAGAGCCACTCCTTGGTTATCCTGGCTGTGTGCTTCGGGTCATTGTCATGTTGGAAGACCCAGCCTCGACCCATCTTCAAAGCTCTAACTGAGGGAAGGAGGTTGTTGCCCAAAATCTCGCAATACATGGCCCCGGTCATCCTCTCCTTAATACAGTGCAGTCGCCCTGTCCCATGTGCAGAAAAACACCCCCAAAGCATGATGCTACCACCCCCATGCTTCACAGTAGGGATGGTGTTCTTGGGATGGTACTCATCATTCTTCTTCCTCCAAACACGGTTAGTGGAATTATGACCAAAAAGTTCTATTTTGGTCTCATCTGACCACATGACTTTCTCCCATGACTCCTCTGGATCATCCAAATGGTCATTGGCAAACTTAAGACGGGCCTTGACATGTGCTGGTTTAAGCAGGGGAACCTTCCGTGCCATGCATGATTTCAAACCATGACGTCTTAGTGTATTAGCAACAGTAACCTTGGAAACGGTGGTCCCAGCTCTTTTCAGGTCATTGACCAGCTCCTCCCGTGTAGTCCTGGGCTGATTTCTCACCTTTCTTAGGATCATTGAGACCCCACGAGGTGAGATTTTGCATGGAACCCCAGTCCGAGGGAGATTGACAGTCATGTTTAGCTTCTTCCATTTTCTAATGATTGCTCCAACAGTGGACCTTTTTTCACCAAGCTGCTTGGCAATTTCCCCGTAGCCCTTTCCAGCCTTGTGGAGGTGTACAATTTTGTCTCTAGTGTCTTTGGACAGCTCTTTGGTCTTGGCCATGTTAGTAGTTGGATTCTTACTGATTGTATGGGGTGGACAGGTGTCTTTATGCAGCTAATGACCTCAAACAGGTGCATCTAATTTAGGATAATAAATGGAGTGGAGGTGGACATTTTAAAGGCAGACTAACAGGTCTTTGAGGGTCAGAATTCTAGCTGATAGACAGGTGTTCAAATACTTCTTTGCAGCTGTATCATACAAATAAATAGTTAAAAATTCATAATTTGTGATTTCTGGATTTTTTTTTTTTTGATTATGTCTCTCACAGTGGACATGCACCTACGATGACAATTTCAGACCCCTCCATGATTTCCAAGTGGGAGAACTTGCAAAATAGCAGGGTGTTCAAATACTTATTTTCTGCACTGTATATATATATGTTTATTATAAAATTAACTGAAACATTAATAAATGCACAGCAATCATATTTCCGTTTCTTGTATTGAAATAGGAAGGTGTGGAAGAAACCGCTGATCTATGTAGGAAACTGGGAGCAAAAGCTTATGCTTCCGTAGTGGATTGCAGTAAGAGGAATGATATTTACGCTGCAGCTGAAATGGTAGATTTTTATCATATATATATTTTTAACAAAAATTACAAAACTATACATATAATAACATTCTAAAGCTGGTCATACATAACACAATTTTCTTGTTAAATTTCCTCTAGATTTACCTTCAACTATGTAGTGCAAGAGCCTTCCTGATTGCATACAAGTTGAAAGTGTTTAGGTTTGACCTCATGGGTCTGGCATATCTAAAGCATTTTAATAAATAGAAATAAAAAAATTAATAAAAAGGAAACCTGTACAAGAAAATTGTAAAATGTATGGCCAGCCTTAGGAGTTACGTAAGGCAAAGAGGCTATTGAGTTTTCAGGGGAATTTACCCTTAGTTTAGTAAATCAGGCGAAGCTTTGCAGACTTCCACCATTCATTTATGTGCAAGCAAAAATATATATATATATATATATATATATATATATATATATATATATATATATATATATGTGTATATATATATATATATATATATATGTATATGTATTTATTTAAAAAAATGTACATGTTCCCTGAACATTACTACTCTTTGCAAAGTAAATGTTCACCACATTTTCCAAGTTATGTCCTTGCAAAGTGAACACCCTATTTGCCTTTAGTAAACTGAGATCTAATACATACAAGCAAAGGGCCAGATTCACATACAATTACATTGGCGCAGAGTATCAGAGATACACTACGCCGCCGTATTTTACCTGGCTCCACGACGAATTCATGTAGATTTTGGCCCGTAACGTATGGCGGCGTAGTGTATTTCTCGCGGCGGAATCAAAATACGCGATTAGGGAGCGTGAAGCATTTAATTCAGAAATTCCCCGCTGTGCATTGCGCGAACTAACATCGATACGTCATTTGTTGTTTGAGTAGCGTCGTTTACGTACATTCCTATTCCCGGACGACTTACGTAAAAAAATAAAACAAACGCTGAAATTCGACGCGGGAACGATGGCCATACTTAACATGGGCTGTCTAATATTAGACCAGATAAAAGCTGGAATAACTTTACGCGGCAAAAAGATGACTACAGATGCCGTAAGAGATTGCGAATGACGCTCGTAACTTCGTGGATCGTCGGAAAAAGCTCATTTGCATACCCTGATGCGGAAAACGACAGGAACTCCACCCAGCGGCCGCAAAATTATTGCAGCGTACATCCGAAGGCGTATGAACACGTAAGCCAGTCGGATTGAAGCCCGTAGCCGTCGTTTCATGGTTTGAGGCTTCAGACTAATGAAACGACGCGCATAATTTGAAAGTACTCCGGCCTAACGCGAGATAGACCGGAGTAAGGGCTCTGTGAATCTGGCCCAAAGTATTTTATCATAACACAGTTTTGTAAATAGGAATCTTGCCTTGAGAATTTAAAGTGGTTCTAAAGTCAGATTATTGGTGGTTCTAAATGTGTCAGGGATCAGGTGGGAGACTGATTTGATGAGGTCGGCCTCTCTTATATCTCCTGTCCTGGCTCCGCTGAAGGTGAAACAGAGGAAGCCGAAGGACAAGAGGGACACGAGTGCCTGGAGCAGGAGGTCCCGGGAGAACAGCTTGGTAGGGTTCAGAGGCCTGAAGCAGACTACGATGAGCTGTGCAGTACCAGGTAACAGCCAGGCAGGTAACCAAGATTTAACAGCAACCAGGGACATGGACAGGAGCAAGGTCTCAGGAAAAGCCAGGTTTGTCAGCAAGCGGGCAGTGAGGTACAAAATCATAGACAGAGCCAGAGTCAGGGACGGAGCCGGGTCAGGGATGGGCATCAGTACAGGAACAGAACACAGAGCCAAGGTCAAGAGCAAGCCGGGTCAGAATACTGGGAAGACACACAGGATCAGATCAGGATTCAGGAACACAGCTGAAGATCAGTCAGCAAAGCACAAGAGCCCAGACTTCCTTTAAATAGGCTGTCAGGTGCCAGAGATAATTAGGCTCGTACGTGCGTGCATGCGTGCCATTCTATTGCAAAGGTTATGCGCTTGCGCACGTCTGTGTGCAAAACGTCTCACAGGGGTTCCCTGACAAAATGGCAGATAAAACACCTGTGTGCAGCAGCCCCCCAATACTTATGTGAGCCCATCACAAGCCCATCCCATCTGGTACTCTCTCTCCTCATTGGCTGAGACAGCAGCAGGGTGCCATCAGCTCCCGCTGCTGTCAATCAAAGTCAGCGATCCTATGAGGAGAGAGTGCCTCTGCTGCCCTCATGGAAAGCTGCTTGCTGTGGGGGTACTTGGCAGAAGGGAGGGGCCAGGAGTCCCGGCAAGGGACCCGAAAAGTGAAGAATCTTGGCTGCTTTGTGTAAAACCATTGCGCAGAGCAGGTATGTATAAAATGTTTGTTATTTAAAAAAAAAACAAGGCTTTGATATCACTTTAATTTACACCTGCAGATCAGATGCAGGCAGATAAGCAGGGATGGTCAGGAGCAAGCCAGGTAAGGTCAGCTGGAGCAGGATACAGGCAAACCACAATCAGGGGTCTCAGGTAAAGCTGTAGACCAGACAGCACCGATCCACTGAAGTAAGGCAGTTTATATAGTCTATTAGAGCCACAACATCACTGGACGCGTGCGCATGTGCCCGTGCACGCCGTTGTTGTCATTTTGTGTGGCACTAGTACGCAAATGTGCCTGCGCAGCCCTTCTCAGTTGGACATGCAGAACAGGCGAACATCCATAGTCGCCATCTTGATTGCTGGTATGCCCTTCCTGACAAGTAGTGATGAGCGGAATACGCCATATTCGATTTTGCGATATTTCGCGAATATTTCGTGATATTTTATAAAAAAAAAAAAATGCGAAATTTCGCTATTTTTTTTTTTTGGATAAAATATCACGAATATTCGATATTTACGAATATTCGCTATATTTTATAAAAAAAAAAAAAAAAATTGCGAAATTTCGCAATTTTTTTTTTTTTTTTATAAAATATCACGAAAAAAAAAAATTTCAAAATTTCGCTAATGCGAAATTTCGCTAGTGCGAATACGAAATTGATTGCGAAATTGATTGCGAAAAAAATACGAATATTCAAAATACTTGAATATGCAATATTCGTAGCGAATATTCGCAATGCGAATATTTGTGAGCAACACTACTGACAAGCATGCTGGAACATGGAATAGGAGCATGTAGAAGGAAACAGCAGGTAGGACTATGACCCTATGACAGGAGTGTACTGGATGAATGGAGAAGCAGACCATACAGCAGGACTGCAAACCCCAGCACGGGAGTGGACTGGGTAAATGGCAGAAAGGACTGAGTCTCACAAGAGCAGGTTGTGAAATGGCAGAGATGAAAACAAGAGAACCAGAATACAGCACAATGGTTATGGCAGTTGGCAGACAATTGAATACAAACAGGCAGCTGAGGTTTGTACACCGAAAGTCAATCCAAAAAAAGTAAAAGGTGAAAAAAAAGCTCACAGAAGAAGGTGGAAGTATCGCTTAGGTGCCAGACACGTGGATGTAAATCCTTTAAATAGACATGGTTCCTTAAAAGGCACACACCTATGATATTATTGGCTGCAATGCTACAAGAGAAATGTAGAAGAGCTGCAGGCTGAGGGAGAGCTAATTTGGTCGAGGGGGGATTATGGTGTGGGGTTGTTTTTCAGGAGTTGGGCTTGGCCCCTTATGCCGCGTACACACGGTCGTTTTTTGCGATGAAAAAAAACGACGTTTTTTGTGAAGTAAAAAACGACGTTTTTGAAACGTCACTTTCAAAGACGATGTTGCATACACACCATCGTTTTTTTCACAAAAAACGAGGTTACGTTCACCACACTTTTCCTTGTCAAATATTTTATTGATACTTGGTAAGTAGAATATACAGATAGTGTACAGTGGTTACTTTGTTATAAAGAGTGTTTTGTTATGAATACAGGTTATTTCATAGCAATTGCAACATGCATAAGGCAACATAACGTATGGGAGAGAAGAGGTGAGAAAAAAAAAAAAGATATATATATAAGATGATGTTGCATTTAAGGTATTGATTGACAGTATAATGCAGTTACTTATATATCGATTTTGTAAGTTCCGTCTTGAGTTCACATGTCAATCTTATTAATAAAAATTTGTACAGTATAAATCATATAAGGTAACCATCAGGGGAGGGGGGGGGGGAGATATGTGGAGGGGAGGGGGAGTGGGTTAGGGGGGTCTGCAGGAGCAAGTCGGATTCCACGGTCATTGGTTAGATGTTTCTGTAGATATGCACACCGATTGAGCTACCATGGCAACAACACTCTATCATTAAAGGAATTTGGAGTAATGTACAAGGTCCACGGCTCCCATAGGTTTTCAAATTTAGTAATCGTGTCTGTGTCTAATGCTTCCATTTTGGCATGCGTCATTGCTACGTTCATCCTATTTTTCACTTCTGTCATCGAAAGATTGGGGGTTCTCCAGGCTTTAGCCAGGGTTTGTTTCGCTGCCGTAAAGAGTTGCATTAGTAATTTGAATTGTATGTTTGTTAGACACTCGGGCTTCAGATTCAGTAAGGCTGTTTTAGGATTCGGAGGGTTAGTTTTCCCAGTCAACGCATTAGTTATGTTGAAGATCTTTGCCCAGAACGTTTGCGCTTTAGGACATGACCACCAGATATGGTAAAACGTACCTATAGCTGAGCATCCCCTGAAGCATTGCCCTGTATAATTTGGAGCGTATTTTGCTATCCTGGCCGGTACCAGGTACCATCTGGTAAGTACTTTATAATTGGTTTCCAATGCTATTATGTTTGGGGAGGCAGCTTTCGTGTTACGCCATATCTGGTTCCAGTCCGAGGTCTCTAATTCGAGTCCCAGGTCCTCCTCCCATTTCCGAACATATGGTGGTCCTGTTGTGTTGTGGATTAGCAAATGTTGATATAGAGTAGATATCGTGCCCTTAGCATGTGGGTCTTTTCTGCATATTCTTTCGAAGGGGGACTGCTGGGCGAGTGGCGGGGTATGGTTCAAGTGTGGTTCGAAGAAGTTTTTTATTTGGAGGTATCTAAAGAGTTCTGAGTGAGGGATACCGTATTTTTTGCAAATTGACGGGAAGGGCAGGAAGTTCGATAGTTCCAAAAATTTGTACAGGTGTATGCAATCCCTGTCTATCCATTCTTTAAATGTTTTGGGAGCAATCCAAGCTGGATAGAATGCCGGGTTTTTATAAAAAGATAGCATAGGGATGTGAGGGGATTGTAAGTGGTATTTTGACTTGAATCTATCCCAAAGGGAGAGTGAGTGCTTAATTATGGGGTTATCTATGTTTTTGCGTGATTTGGGGGGTATCCATAATAGGTTGGTTGGTGGAATGGGGTCACATTCCGTTGTTTCTATCGAGACCCAGAGAGGTAATTCTTGGTTCGCGTGGTATTTAGTGAGAGTAGCTATTTGTGCCGTTCTATAGTAATGTGCAAAGTTTGGGAGTCCTAGCCCACCATGTGTTTTGGGGAGATGCAAAGTCTGTTGCTTTATCCTTGGCTTGGAAGAACCCCAAATGAAAGATGAGACTCTTCTCTGGATGATTCTCAAAAAGTATGCAGGTACTGGGATAGGAAGTACCCTAAAGAGATATAGTAATTTCGGGAGAATCGTCATTTTCACTGCGCTTATTCTTCCAAGCCAGGACAATGGGAGATGGGTCCATGCAGTTAAAATGTTTGTGATTTGTTTTAAGAGAGTTGGATAGTTATGTGAAAAAAGATCAGAAGTGGCTGCGGTTAGGTGTGTTCCTAGATATGGGATACTTTTTTCTGGCCATTCGAACGGAAGGCCTGTTTTGGCAGCTGTCAGTTCTAGTTTCGAAAGTGATATGTTCAGGGCTAGACATTTTTTAGGGTTGATCTTGAGTCCTGAAAAAGTTGCGAAGTGGTTCAGTATTGGGATAAGGTTTGGGCCTGACACTTGAGGGGATGCTAAAAATAGGAGAATGTCATCTGCGAATAGACATACTTTGTGCTTAAGGCCGCCTAGTTCTATGCCTAGTATAGTGGGATCTGATCTAATCTTTATTGCTAATGGTTCGATGAGTAGGGCGAACAATAATGGGGACAATGGGCATCCCTGTCGTGTGCCTCTTTTGATATTAAAGGTGTCTGATTTATATCCCGCGTACTTAACATAAGCTCTTGGGTTATTATATAGTTCCATTATCCATTTGATATAGTTTGGGCCGAATCCCCAGTTTTGGAGCGTATAATTTAAGTACGACCAGGAGACTGAATCAAAGGCCTGCTTAATATCCAGAGACAGAAAACAAGCAGGGATGCCCCTTTTTCTTGCAATATGTGCTAGCAAGCAGGCCCTTCGTATGTTATCGCCCGCTTGTCTGGAGGGTATAAAACCTACTTGGTCTCGATGTATCATTTTGCCTATGTGTTTGTTGAGACGGGTAGCCAAAATTTTACCTAGTAATTTTATATCTGTGTTTATCATAGAAATTGGACGGTAGTTGGTACAGAGGGTGTTGTCCGTATGCGGTTTAGGAATCATGCATATCGTAGCTAGTAGTGATTCGGGTCTGAAGGTCTTTTGCTTCAACAGGTCATTGAATGCGTCTGCCAGTCTTGGTGAGATTAGTTCTGTAAAAGTTTTATAATATCGTGTAGAGAACCCGTCTGGTCCTGGTCTTTTGTTTAATTTAAGATCTTTAATGGCCATGGACACGTCTTCTTGTGTGATAAGTTCTTCCAGTTGCAATTTTTGTAAATGATTCATCTTTGGCAACTGGATTTGAGAAAAGAAAGAGTTTGCTTCCGCTTCATTAAATGTGCCTGTTTCAGAGTATAGTGCTTTTAGGTGTGAACTAAATTTTCTTACAATTTTGAGAGGGTTGCTAGAAACAACGTTGTTCGCTATCTTTAGTTTTATGGGTTTAAACGTTCTATTTAGTGAGTTTAATGATCTAGCTAGATATGTCCCTGGCTTATTCGCATTTTTGTAAAAAGTGTGTTTTGACCTGTTAAGTGTTTTGTCAGCTGATTCTGTGAGGAATAAGTCATATTCTAAGCGTGCCTTATCTAAGCGTTTTTTGTTAGTGGGGGTGTAGTTGTCTTGCAAGGCCAGAAAGGCTGAGTTGTATTCAGTTTCAAGTTGCTTCGCTAAATGTCTTCGGTTTTTTTTGAGGATTCCCAATTCTCGCTGAAATGTTCCCCTTAAAACTGGCTTGTGTGCTTCCCATAATGTGAGTGGAGATATTTCTGGACTCGTGTTAAGTTCTAGGTATTCTTTCAAAGCTTGCTCGATGGGTAGGCAAAGGGCGGGGTGTTTGAGTAGAATTTCTGGGAGGTACCAAGTAGGATCATGATTTTTTGGGATCGCAGATGCTATGGTAGTGAGTACTGCGTTATGATCAGACCAGGGAATGGGAATGATACTTGAATTTAGAATTTCTGGGGTCATTCCAATTGTCACTAATATGTGGTCGATGCGACTGAATGATTGGCGGGGGTTTGAGAAGTGAGTGTAGTTTCGCTTTGTGGGGTTATATTCTCTCCAAGAGTCCACAAGGTTATATTTGGATAGGAGGCCTGGGAGAGTCCATTTAGATTGGTATTTTGGTGGCGTATATGGGGATTTATCTAAGAATGGGAGGAGGACCTGGTTCGAATCTCCACATAACAGGAGAGAGCCCATTTTATGCGTATTGACTGTTTGGAATAGGTGGGATAGAAAAGGTAAGGAGTTGGTATTGGGAGCGTAGTATGAGACTACTGTAATCGCAGAGTCCATAATATAGCCTGTTAGGATAAGGTATCTACCCTCTGGGTCTTTGATTTCAGATTTTAATGTAAAAGGAGTAGTTCGGTGAAAGGCTATCAAAGTTCCTCTTTTCTTGGTGGAAGCCGATGCAGTATAAACTTGTGGGTAAGAGGCATTATAGAATTTAGGGGTTGTGTCGGGAGTGAAGTGAGTTTCCTGTAAACAAACAATATGGGCCTTTTTGGCCTGGAAGGATCTAAATGCCTTTGTACGCTTTTGGGGGACGTTGAGACCCTGCACATTAAGGGTCAATAAGTTTAACGGGGCCATGGCAGCTCAATCAATCTAGCAATCTTACCGTCATTCTTGGTAGAGTAGTTGTCCGATTTGCTCCGTGCAGATATAAGGAGGGATGAGGGAAGGGAGGGTCCAAAACAATTAACCTTAAAAAAGAAAAATGAAAGATGAAATACAAAGCAAGTTAACAAGAATTTAATCAACATTATGTACATAGTGTTTGCCCGTGGTGGGAGAATTTGTCTCCCAACAAGGGGAAAGGGGGTCTCGTCAAGTCTCCACATAATACTATGGGGACCTGAGGAGATTTTAGAGAGGCACGTGTATTTTCCGTGAACTGGAGTACCGCTTGTTGAGTGCACAGTAGAAACACCTATTCAGGTGTCAGTTTTACTATAAATGGCTATAATAATAAATGAACAGGGTATAATTTGGTTCTTGCTGGGTGGGGAGTAAGCTTTAGAGGTGAGGGAGGAAACAGGTAGGGATAAAGTGGTGATCTCTTCTTGTGCTAGACATCTGGCAGAAACAGCTGTCTTGTCAGAACTTGGTTACTTGTGTTATTTATGGATTTAAGGTGTAGTGTTGTGACATAGTGAGTTTCTGAACAAGTTATAGTGATATTGTTAACGATGTGTTTTGTTTTAAGTTGATGTTCAAGCCGTGAGTAAGGTAATGTTGGTAATTGTGATTGCAAGGAGAGAATTTGCGTTAGGTTTGTACAGTACAAGGGAAGTGTTGGTTGTGGGCCATGGGAGGAAGTGTAGATTAGTATGATGGAGAGATGTGAGGTAAAATGAGGGAGAGGGGGTGTAAGAATAAGGAGGGAGTGAGGTAAGGATGAAAGTCTATTTAGGAAATGTGTGTGTGTCTAATTCTCTATTTTGCTCTTTTAAAGGTGTGGGGGGAAAGGGGTCAAAAAAAGAAGAGAAAAGAAAAAAGAAAGAAAAAAAAAAAAAAAGGCATGTAGTCCTTTTGTATTTAGAATATATAGGGGTCCTTCCATTATTTAACTTTCGCGTTGAAGAGGAGGTAATGTTTGAGGGAGTTCCATCAGATGCTCAGTCCATCGTGTCTTCTTGGTCTATGGTCTGGGGAGCGAATCTCCCTCGCTTGTTTGAATGCTGTGTGCCATTGTCCTTCTCAGGGCGAGGTGAGTTATTGCGGGAGGAATTCGGTGCAGTTCTTCTGCGGGAAGTGGTTGTTGTAGTTGGGTTTTCAATAATTTTGAGATCAAGTAAAGCTTGGTGCAATTGGTCAGAGGTTCTACATACAATTTTGGATCCTTGGTATGTGAACCTTAAGGAAAAGGGGAATCCCCATTGATATTTGATTTGTCGTTGTTGGAGTTCTGCTAGAAGAGGCTTCATTGCCCGCCTTTTGGATATAGTTAGCTGCGAGATATCAGCGAATATTTGATAGCTGTGACCTTGGAATGACAGGTCATTTTTCATTCTGGCTGCTTCTAGTATTTGTTCCTTAGTCTTGTAGTAATGGAACTTGGCAATGATGTCTCTGGGGGGACCTTCTGCTTTCTTAGGGGCCAGTGCTCTGTGGACTCTGTCCATTTCCAGACGTTCTACTGCAATTCCTGGTAACAATTCCTGGCATATTGCCAATGTTGTGCCTTGGAGGTCTATAATTGATTCCGGGATACCTCTAAACCTCAAATTGGACCTCCTTGCACGGTTCTCGTAATCCTCTAATCTATTTTGTAGCACCAAGTTTTCCTCTTTGAGTGTGTCCAGTTCAAATTGGTATTCTTGTGTATAAATTTCCAGTTCCTCCATTTTTGTTTCTAATACCTCTGTTCGGCTTCCCAGGTCTCTTATTTCCTTGGTTAGGTGTGAGGTGATTTGGTCCGAAGTGCGTTTCAGTGCTTTATTCAGCATTCTTTCAAATTGTGTCAGCAGTTCTGAGGGGATTTCTGCATTGTGACTAGAAGCCTGAGAGGATTTAAATTGACTTTCATCCTCGCTGTCTGACTCTGTGGTATCCAAAGAAATATTGGGCTTCATTGGTCTGGCTGCGCTTTTCCTATCTTTCCCTGAGGTGGGAGTCTCTGAGGTGGCTGAGGAGAATGGCGCCTTTTTTGTGGTACCTTTAGTGTGCTGAGTGCCGCTGCTGACATTCGGCTTTATCTTGTTTCTTGTACCTCCGAGCACCATTTTTGTAGAGGAATGTTCCCCGTGTCTCCCACGATCAGATATATTGTTTTCTGTTCAATTGCGGTTCCTATTTGCTGCGTTTATCCGCGGTTTTTTCCTCCATGGAGCGGAGCTCTAGTGCGGCATGACCGTCCTGCTAGACTCCGCGCGCGCGCCTCTCCTCACCACACTTTTCCATTGAAGCTCGCTTCATAACTAGCTTCTGGGCATGCGCGGGTTGAAAAACGTCGTTTTGAAAGACGTTTTTGCTACACACGGTGACTTTTTGTGAAACAAAAAACGACGTTTTGAAAAACGACACAAAAAATTCAAGCATGTTGGAATTTTTTTTTGGTCGTTTTTTTTAAGACAAAAAACGACGTTTTGCCCACACACGATCAATTTAAATGACGTTTTAAAAAACGTCGTTTTTTTTCATCGCAAAAAACGACCGTGTGTACACGGCATTAGTTCCAAGACAGTTTGGGCAATTTCATACTCCCAAACCTTGTAGGAAAAGTTTGGGGATGGCCCCTCCCTGTTCCAACATGACTGTGACTAATATGAGTGACCACATTTAACCACTTCCTTACTGGGCACTTATACCCCTTCCTGACCAGGTGAAATTTCAGCTTCTGGCACTGCGTCGCTTTAAATGACAATTGCGCGGTCGTGCGACGTGGCTCCCAAACAAAATTGGCGTCCTTTTTTCCCCACAAATAGAGCTTTCTTTTGGTGGTATTTGATCATCTCTGCGGTTTATATTTTTTGCGCTATAAACAAAAAAAGAGCGACAATTTTGAAAAAAAGTCAATATTTTTTACTTGTTACTATAATAAATAGCCCATTTTTTATTTTATTTTTAAAACATTTTTTTTTTCAGTTTAGGGCGATACGTATTTTTCTACATATTTTTGGTAAAAGAAAAAAAAACGCAATAAGCGACTGGTTTGCGCATAAGTTATAGCGCATACAAAAAAGGGGACAGAATTATTATTCATTTTTATAATTATTTTTTTTACTAGTAATGGCGGCGATCTGCGATTTTTATTGGGACTGCGACGTTATGGTGGACACATTGGACACCTCTGACACATTTTTGGCGCCATTCACATTTATACTGCGATCAGTGCTATAAAAATGCACCGATTACTGTATACATGTGACTGGCAGGGAAGGGGTTAACACTAGGGGGTGAGGAAGGGGTTAAATATGTATCCTGGGTGTGTTCTAACTGTGTGGGGGGAGGGGGTGACTGGGGGAGGTGACCGATGCTGTGTCCCTATGTACAAGAGACACAGATCGGTCTCCTCTCTCCCTGACAGGACATGGATCTCTGTGTTTACACACAGAGATCCATGTTTTGTCCCTGTAACTGCCGATTGCAAGTACCTGGCGGACATCGCGGCCACCAGGCACGCGCATCGGTATCTCAGGAATGCAGCGGGCACGCGCACGCCGCCGGCGGCCACGTGCACGCCGGTGGCGGCGCTCGCTCGCCATCTAGTGGCCATTAAGAGCACAGGACGCCTATTTGCGTCCTGTCAGGGATTCAGGACCGCCCGACGGCCGCATATATTTGTACGGCCATCGGGAAGTGGTTAACCCACCTGCTCCCCATTCACACCTTAGACCTTGTGACACTAACGAGTCACGGGACATCGGGGAGGGAAAATGGCAAATTGGGCCCAATTTGGACATTTTTACTTAGGAGTGTACTCACTTTTGTTGCCAGCGGTTTAGACATGAATGGCTGTGTGTTGAGTTATTTTGAGGGGACAGCACATTTACACTGTTATACAAGCTGTACACTCACTACTTTACATTGTCATTTCCTCAGTGTTGTCACATGAAAAGGTATAATAAGATATTTACAAAAATGTGAGGGGTGTACTCACTTTTGTGAGATACTGTGTGTGTGTGTATATATATATATATATATATATATATATATTCAAATTCATTTCTGTGTCTTACAAAGGTCAAGTCACAAGTCGGAGATGTGGATATCTTGATAAATAATGCTGGAGTGGTGTTTGGTGTGGAGTTTCTGAACTTAAAAGATGACCAAATTGAGAAGACATTTGAAGTCAACATCCTTGCTCATTTTTGGGTGCGTATGATACAGTTAAACAAAATCCAACATACCTTTTGATTTTTTGTGATAACTGAACAGCATTAATAGGACATTCTAAAATTTCTGATTAGAAAAATCCTTAAAAGAAAGGTGACTTTCCCATATGCGTGTTTGAGGGTTGTAAAAGTTTACCTTAAAGGGGTTGTAAAGAGGTTGTAAACCCTTGCGTTTTTTTTCACCTTAATGCATCCTATGCATTAAGGTGAAATAATTTCTGACAGTGACCGGCCCCCAGCCTCCCAGTTTTACTCATCGGACCCCTTTCATCCCTCAGTGAAGACGCACTACCTCTCTGCCCTTTTTTCTTCGCACCAATACCAGGGCATTTCTTTCCACATCCCTTTTAGCCAGTAGTGTATATAGTTTTTGTGCTGCCCTAGGCCTGACTAAACTCATGCACCCCCTAAATTTAAATATGACCCACCCATTCCTGTCAAGGCCACACCCCTTTCTGTTTAAGCACCACCCTGAAATTTTCGAGTGCGGACACTAGTTCTGAGGGCCTGGGGGTGGGCATTGGATTCCCTTAATTTGCATAGATTTCCTCTCACTTCCTGTTTGGCTATGGGGCAGGAAGTGAAGGGAAATCTTTGCAATGGGACAGGGATGGTAAAAAATAAACTGACAGGAGCTATAACCAGGGCCGGATTAACATAGGGGCTATTGGAGCTGCAGCTCCAGGCCCTTTCCTCAAGATAGGCCCATTTGCTCAAAAAGAAAAAAAAAATCACAAAAAAAAAGATCGACTTTGAGGATTGTAGCTCGGCGACCCATCACTGGTCAAAATATGGGGCTCCTATAATTTATGGTTCCGGAGATACGGGGCTGCTTGCGCAGCCTGTCAGAAGTTACATGCAGAGCGACCAGTTTAAATACAAGCTGACACACTCTGAGAGATGAGATCACAGGGCTTATAATAACTATTTGTATAGTACTTATGGTAATTAACCCCTTGCCACCCAGGCCGATTCTGACACTTCTCTCCTACATATAAAAATCATTTGTTTTTTGCTAGAAAATTACTTAGAACCCCCTAACATTATATACAGTGCCTTGCGAAAGTATTCGGCCACCTTGAACTTTGTGACCTTTTGGCACATTTCAGGCTTTAAACATAAAGCTATAAAACTGTAATTTTTTGTGAAGAATCACCAACAAGTGGGACACAATCATGAAGTGGAACAAAATTTATTGGATATTTCAAACTTTTTTAACAAATAAAAAACGGAAAAAATTAGACGTGCAAAATTATTCAGCCCCCTTAAGTTAATACTTTGTAGCGCCACCTTTTGCTGTGATTACAGCTGTAAGTCGCTTGGGGTATGTCTCTATCAGTTTTGCACATTGAGAGACTGACATTTTTGCCCATTCCTCCTTGCAAAGGAGGTTGGATGGAGAGCGTTTGTGAACAGCAGTTTTCAGTTCTTTCCACAGATTCTCGATTGGATTCAGGTCTGGACTTTGACTTGGTCATTCTAACACCTGGATATGTTTATTTGTGAACCATTCCATTGTAGATTTTGCTTTATGTTTTGGATCATTGTCTTGTTGGAAGACAAATCTCCGTTCCATTTTAACCATTTTCCCTGTCCCTGCTGAAGAAAAGCAGGCCCAAACCATGATGCTGCCACCACCATGTTTCACAGTGGGGATGGTGTGTTCAGGGTGATGAGCTGTGCTGCTTTTTCACCAAACATAACGTTTTGCATTGTTGCCAAAAAGTTTGATTTTGGTTTCATCTGACCAGAGCACCTTCTTCCACATGTTTGGTGTGTCTCCCAGGTGGCGTGTGGCAAACTTTAAACAACACTTTTTTTGGATATCTTTAAGAAATGGCTTTCTTCTTGCCACTCTTCCATAAAGGCCAGATTTGTGCAGTATACGACAGATATTTGTCCTATGGACAGAGTCTCCCACCTCAGCTGTAGATCTCTGCAGTTCATCCAGAGTGATCATGGGCCTCTGGGCTGCATTTCTGATCAGTCTTCTCCTTGTATGAGCTGAAAGTTTAGAGGGACGGCCAGGTCTTTGCAGATTTGCAGTCGTCTGATACTCCTCCATTTCAATATTATCGCTTGCACAGTGCTCCTTGGGATGTTTAATGCTTGGCAAATCTTTTTGTATCCAAATCATACTGCTCACTGTCATACCCTCCACACTTCTCTCCTATACATAGTGCCCGCTGTCATACCCTACACACTCCTCTCCTGTACATAGTGCCCGCTGTCATACACTTCTCTCCTATACATAGTGCCCACCGTCATACTCTCCACAATCCTCTCCTGTGCATACTGCTCACTGTCATACCCTCCACACTCCTCTCCTAAACATAGTGCCAAACTTTATACCCTCCACACTTCTCTCCTATATAAAGTGTCCACCATCATACTCCTCTTCTGTACATACTGTTCACTGTCATACCCTCCAAACTTCTCTCCTATACATAGTGCCCACTGTCATATCCTCTCCACTCTTCTTCTGTACATACTGCTCACTGTCTTACCCTCCACACTCATCTCATGTACATACTGCTCAGTATCATACCCTCCACACTCCTCTCCTGTACATACTGCCCACTGGCATACCCTCCACACTCTTCTCCTGTACATACTGCTCACTGTCTTACCCTTCACACTCATTTAATGTACATACTGCTCAGTATCATACCATCTACACTCCTCTCCTGTACATACTGCTCACTGTCATACCCTCCACACTCCTCTCCTGTACATACTGCCCACATTCATAAACTCCTCTATTGTACATAGTGCCGGCTGTCATACCCTCCACACTCCTCTCCTGTGCATACTGCCCACTATCATATACACCACACTCCTCTCCTGTAGATACTGCCCCCATCATACCCTCCACACTCCTCTCCTGTACATACTGCCCACTGTCATACCCTCCACACTCCTCTCCTGTACATGCCGCTCATTGTCATTCCTTCCACACTCCTCTCCTGTACATACTGCCCACTGTCCTTCCCTCCACACTCCTCTCCTGTACATACTGCTCACTGTCATACCCTGCACACTCCTCTCCTTTAGGGTGTGCACACATCACGGGCCCCGGCGATATGGCCTACCAGGCCGGGGCGCACGTGCTACGCGTTGTCTTTGGTTCCGGTACCATGTTGGCCCGGAGCAACTGAAGCGGTGATGGGACCAAGGTGGGATCAAGGTGACCGGACACTGAGAGTTTGTCTTATGGCAACCTGTCAGTCGGTGACGGAAACCAAGAACTACCTGAGAGAGATTCAGGTAACTACTTTATTGAGAAGGATTTGCTCCATTAATCTGCATTCCAGAGCAAGGGCCTGTGGCAGAGGTTCCACTCCTATTTCTATTTGAGCCAAGTCTGTGGCAGAGACTTGTTTCTTCTTCTCAAGGTTCCGAGTGATACTCTGGCTGCCAGTTCTGTGAGAGAGTTTGTCCAGGTACACTACACCCACTCCGGCTGGATTGGCGACGAAGCAAAAGTATTGTTAGAAGCAGGACTGCTTCTGTAAAGTTAAGGCCTGAATCTGCAATCCTCCTTTTTACCCATTTTTATCATATCTACTCCAAGTTCACCGTTTGCCGTGTTGGGCAAGAGTAAAATCACAGAGAGACACCGGCTGTTTGGACAT
This sequence comes from Rana kukunoris, assembly GCA_029574335.1. Taxonomy (NCBI): domain Eukaryota; kingdom Metazoa; phylum Chordata; class Amphibia; order Anura; family Ranidae; genus Rana; species Rana kukunoris. Next base: position 367,207,997 of record CM056049.1, read on the forward strand.
TCCTTCATTGCTCTCATCATCATCATATCCCTAGACATTTATACAGGTAACACACCGTCCCAAATCTATCCAGCGGCTCCTAAGGGGATAGCGCTACATTAGTACTTATTTATTTTGTGATTACTACTGTGATGTATAGAGGAACATCGGGGATCTCAGCTACTCTAAATAAAGCACTTGTAAAAAAAAAGTGTCCCTTAAAAATATTTTTGAAATGTTGGCAACTATGCACTTAGGCACTGCCCAAGGGCCACCGGGACAGTAGGGGGCCCCATGAGAGGCCCCTGGGATCCTGTGATAATAAAGCAGTAGTAAAATTTGCTAACATTACTACTTTTTAGATGCCCTGAGGTAGGTTATGCCATAGTGTATAAATATGCGCAGCATATTAGCACATTAGCACAAAGAACAAAGCAAAGTGGGGTTCAGCGCTCCAGGGAAATCCCAAGTGCACTCGTGGATCAGTCCAGTTATATGCGGGTGCTGGCAATGCACTAGGCAATGGAAATAACAAAGAACGGATGGACGGCCGCACACCGGAAAACTCTTGAGTTGTCTTTATTGAAAAAGCATAAGCAGGCACCACAGATACACAGCAAGAATCAAAAAATACGTGACGCGTTCCACACTTGGTTAGTGCTTATTCATGAATAAGCACTAACCAAGTGTGAAACGCGTCGGCGGTTTTTTGATTCTTGCTGTGTATCTGTGGTGCCTGCTTATGCTTTTTCAATAAAGACAACTCAAGAGTTTTCCGGTGTGCGGCCGTTCATCTGTTCTTTGTTATTTCAATATTAGCACATTAGGGTACACTTAAATTGTCTGACTGAACCCTCCAGTGCTGTGCTGTGATCTGTGCGGTGGGTCCCGGGGCGCTTCTATCTTTACCCGGTCTTCCTTCTAGGCTCTGTGCCTTCAGTCACTTGCCTTGGCCGGGCTGTGTTGATGTCATTCCAATGCATGATCATGCGCATCCTCTATAGTTCTAAATTAAGCACAAGTTTCTGATAATTTTATGGAGGACTAAGAAGATATAACCATGCCATTGGTGCAGCAGAAAACATTTAGCACAGCGAGAAATGTTTGTTGTCCAGGATGATAGGACAGTCAAAATTAGAAGCAGCTTGCATTACACTAACAGTGTAGCGCAAGCCGGCGGGGACTCTTTCCGTGCTGCCCTAGGCCTGGGCCTTGTTGGCCTAGGCCAGGATACAGCGTTGCTTTAAGCCCCATATTTTACTGTATGATAGAATGTCACATATGATTTGGTGCGGCATGCAGCATCCCAACCTTACAACCCCTCTCCGAATCGGGGAAGAATGAGGAGGGGTCCAGTGTGGCATCTTTGTCTTGGGCATCAGACAGGGTTGCCAACCTCCCACTGCATTTTTTACTGACATAGAAAATTTGTTCGTAAATTCGTAAATTTACTGATGGTTGGCAACCCCGATGCCAGATGACCTTGTCCTGGCACTGGAAGACCTTGCACCATGTGCTTCTTCAAGCCACCATAGTTGAGCAATAGCCTGCTGGGCTCTGATGAAGAGGCTTTGAGGTTCGAAATGCGTTAGCCGGCGGTGACCTTTTTTCAGTTCCTCCATGATCGGTTGGTGTGTGGTTCGAGGGTAATCCAGTACAGCTTATGTCGATTAAGCCTATACTGTGATTCTTTCTACTACCATTGTAAGTAGGTTTTTCATATATTTTATTTTATTACATTTGGTATAACGGTAACACACTAGGCTCGTGCACCTTTTTCTTTTCTTCTTTTTGTTGAGCAACAGCCTTCATGAAAATAAATTTACTAATTAAAAAATAAAAACATATATAATATATAAAGAAAAAAGATACAGTAAATAAACAAAATAGAGGAATGGAGGATATGTAGGAATAGAAAATATATGAAAAATTAGCAAAATAAGTTTTAGACAGGCATGCTAAATTGTGCTGGGTGTTAAACACAATAGATGGGCATTGTAGAATTGTAAATATTTTTAATGATATACAATTCTAATAAAGATTTTAATAAAAGGTATGTCTTAACATTCTAATAAGGGGGTATATGCAATGGAAGTAATGTACAGTATGTCATATTGTTAGGATAATTCTTCCCCTGTGATCAGTCAACTTCAAGTGTTCCAGAAGCAAGATCATTTATTTTCACATGTACTAGTACAAGTGGATGAGCTTACATGCTAAGAGAAAAAGCAAAAAGTCCCATACAGACACGAGGTATGTGAAGACCTTTATAGGGTCAACAGGAAGAATACTATTGGCTAAAAGACCACCGGTGGCTCATGACGCAAACAAGTTTTATTGCCAGTCACAGTGCCTTTTTACAATTCTTAGCAAAGGTTGATTTAAAGAAGTAACACAAACAATAGAATTAGGCTAGGTAAAGCCACGTGTCCTTAGAATCCATTTTAAATTTCTACAAATAGTCACACAATACACATATAAAAAACTTTTCCAACATTCCCTCCTCTTGTGTGGCTATTTTATCTCAACACATTTCGATGATAGTCCCTGTGTTTTATGCGCTTTCGGACTATATGTCATTTAGTTAAGCTTCAAGTCCACACAGGTCTCCTCGGAGGTAGGAAGTGCTTGATACATTGTTCTTGAGATTGCAGTTTCGATCACTTTTTGTGAAAGTCCTCGAACACAGGGAATGCAGCAACATCCGCAAGTGACCAGAACGGCCAAAGCCACAGCAATTGAGATCATACATGATGCGATAAGTCCAGTCCATTTACCAAACCATCCTTCAAGACAGTTTGTGAATGGGTCATTAATACCTGAATTCTCTAATTCATTCAATAGAGCAGTTAGTCCTTCCAGGGCTTTGGTCACAGTCCCCCTAGGGGCTGTATTGTTTGGGATAAAGGTACAACACATGCTACCAAACATTTTGCATACCCCTCCTCTTTCAGCCAGGATCATATCTAAAGCCATTCGGTTCTGCCATGCCATTAGAGAGGTGGGGCCCAGCTGTTCTGCTAGACCTTTTACAGCGTCCCTGGTATAGTTTACAAATCGTTGTTGGTTGTAATATATATAGTTAATCCAGTCAACATTTTTATTTATAGTCGCCCACCAGAAAAGAGACTCAAACCCAGCCGTTACCTGACTCCTGGCCTTAAACTCATTCGGCACCCCTCGAGGAACTCCAATCTCATCTATGTAGATCTAGGAGTCAAATGACCCTTTTGGGAGAGGTGTCCCTTCGATACCGTTGGTAACCCTTAGTCCACGGGTGTTCTGACAGGATTCTCAGGGGCATAACTAGCTGGACCATAGCACAATCCCCTCGGGCATTGGCCGGGATCCTAGCTCGCAGTTTCTTATCCCCACACATCCACCAGACATCAGCTCTCTGAATGTCCTGTTCCACCCAGTCACCATTTTCCTTGTTAATCCTCTCCGCACAGCAATCATCAGGTAGTGACCCAAGATCCACCGCGCTACTGTTCCCCAGGAGTGTAAAACAAGTAAAATTGCCTGGATAGGTGGCAACCGCTGGAGGTATCTGAGGTCTCTGTACTGGGGGAAACAACAAACTTAATGTGTGACAGGTAGAATTTGTTTCTGGTTTATAACTCTTATTATAAAACCGCAGCATACATTTTAAAACTTCTGGATCTGTATTGTAATCTAGAGAAAAAGGGACTGTTGCTAAATGTGGTCTAGCTCCAGCACAAACTAAACAGTTTTCCCTTTTTAGAGTTTTAACCGTGTATCTTAACCATTCTAACCACTCATTTTTTTTTCTTGGTAACCCGTCTCCAAAGCTATGGCATCTTCTACTGTTAGGTTAGTAAATCTTACAATGTTACTCAGAACTTCTATCTTAATATGGCCTTCTTCTTTCTCTTCTGTGTCTATCTTTTCCTGTTTGGTTTTATTGGGTGGTAATACCTTGAGGAAAAATGTACCTAAAGGATCTGTTCCCGCCACCCATGCTCCCATAAATTGTAACCGTTGATCCTTTTTTGAGGTTCTTTTAATGTTATCAGCAATTGATTGCAATCTCTGCCATGTGTACAGGGAGAGTTGGCCGCCTTTGTTATGGTGAGTCTTTCTTTTAAACCATTTATGCCTAGAATGTTGTACCCCCAATCTTGGTGTGCTGTGGTCCACAGGGCCTGGTTTCATACTGAACAGTCAGTTCCACTTGGAATATAACAAACATATTTATCTGCCCATTGGAGCCTTCTTGCTTCAGTTAAGTCCCCACAGTCCACCATTTGGCAAAAATCAACTAAAATGGTACTAGTTACTTCTTCTATGGAGGTTAAGTTCAAGGCCTTCCCCGTACTTGCCCATTCTAGAGGTTCCTTCTCTTTCCAGTTTCTGCCTCCACGTATAGACGTCTCACCTAGAGTCACCAGTAGACCCATGATAATAACTGTCCCTTTCATCCTAACCAGCTACAGAGCCCCGGGGGGATAAGGTAATGGAGTTCTTCACCGGTTTGAGATAAGCCCCGCCTTGTGCAGAACCTCCCTTTGTAGCCGGACTTTTTACCAGGGCTCTGCCGCCAACTGACCCTGCTCTGCCTGTAAAACCTTTTTGCAATGGGACTGGTGAGTCCAGGTAGACCTCTCTGCAATCCTTATTGCCGTGGGAGTGGTGAGAAGAACCTGATATGGCCCCTCCCATTTAGGCAAGTGCCAATGTTTCCTTTTTATTACTTTTATTAGGACCCAGTCTCCTAAATGGATTTTCTCTTCTCCTTTGGATTGGACCTTCTGGAATAGAACAGACCCCATTAATTTGTTTCTGTTTCAACAAGTTAGACATATATTTGGCTAAGGTACGTTCAGATTCTTCAACTGGTGTTTCATTTAGTAGTAAGGGTATTCTATATGGCCTCCCATGTATCATTTCGAATGGACTCAAACCTTGATGGGATCCATTATCGCTGTAGATCTTTTTAGGGATTCCAAACCTAGGATTTATATCTCTTAGTAATTCTTTGGCTACAGTCTGTGCATCAGCACTTCCTGTCGGGAACACCTCCACCCATTTGGTCAAAGCATCTATTATTACCAGACAATATTCTTTCCTTTTTACATTTGTCCAATTCAATAAAATCCATGCAAATGTGTTGGAATGTATATTGTGGTGTGGGGAACTTTCCTTTCTGCGGTCTTATGCCTCCCTGAGCATTGTGCTTTGCACATATAATGCATTGAGAACAAAAAGTTTTTGAGTAATTTGTGAAGCCATAGGCTGTACATACCTTTATTTAACATCTCAGTCATCCCCCTGTTTGACTCATGAGGTACTCCATGTGTCAACACTTTTGCATATCAGTAAGGACTGTATGATCTATCTCTGATTTCCAGTTCTGTCATTATTTGATGTGTTTCTTGTGCCGCTATTTTAGCCCCTTCATCTGCTCTTTTATTTCCCTCCAAAATTTCATCCTGTGTCACTACTGCGTATCTGGTTACATTTGTGCCATCTGGATTTTTTCTACTGGAGCCATCAAGAAAAAGTGTCATGTCAGGATTAGATAATGGTACATCTTTCAAATCACTTTGTGACGGTAGCTTTTCAGCGATGGCAGCAGTACAGTTATGTTTATGGCCATCAGTAGAGAGTGGTAGTTGTGTGGATGGGTTTAATGTAGTACACCTCTGTATCGTTAGGTGAGGTTGTGTCAAGAGCATTGTCATACAGGAAAGGTGTCGTGCTGGGCTCAAATATGATATCTTTTGTTGTAAAAGAATAACAGATACTGCATGAGGTACTATGAGTGTCAGCGGGTGATATAGCACTATAGATGCTGAGGCCTTTACTGCTTCGGCTGCAGTTACCACTGCCTGTACACAGGGTGAAAGTGCTCTAGTTACACTGTCTAGTTTTGTAAAATAGTAAGCAATTGGCCTCTCGTGCTCACCATGTGACTGTGTAAGTACAAATGTCATGTGACCTTCCCTTAAATCTACTGTTTGTTCGAAAGGTTTGTCATATTTCGTTAAGGCTTGCACTGATGAACTAGAAAGGACTTGTTTTAGGTCAGTAAAGGCTATCTCTGTTTCCTCACTCCATTTTATAGCATCCTGTGGGACCATGGGGTTACCATGTAAGGCATGGACCAACGGGGCAGTCAATATTGAATACCCGGGGATCCAAACCCTACAAAAATTCCTCATGCCCAAAAAATACATCCTTCTTTTTTTTTTTTTTTTGCCTCGACACCTGTATGAGTATTCGAATTCTCGCTTCATCCAGGTGCCGACCTTCTTTTGAGATATTATACCCCAAGTATTTGACCTGCTGTTGCCACAACTAGAATTTTAGTGTTATTTACCTTATGTCCTTAGATCATGAAGAAAATACAACAGAGCCATTGTATCAGTCCTACAAACCTCCTCTGAGGGAGACGCCACTAGAATGTGTCTTCATAGAGGAGTTGGCTTCCCCCTAGGGGCACAAATTGAGCCAAGTTTGAGGACATTACCTGTGAAAAGATGGTGGGGGACTCACAATAGCTCTGGGCAACCTGGTGAAGGTATACCTTTTCCCCCGGTAAGTGAAGGCAAATTAAAATTGATGGTCGGGGTGCACTGAAATGCTAAAAAAACATTACTAATTTCAATCACAGAGAAGAATTCATTCCCTAGATCCAAATCATTCAATAGTGTGTGTGTGGATCTGGTACCACAGGAGCTCTTGGTATAACTGCCTGGTTAACGGCTTGTAAATCCTGTACCATTCTCCAGCCTGTGGAAGGCAGAGCCTTCTTAACAGGGAAAAGAGTGGTGTTACAGGGGCTGTCAGGACACAGAATAATCACCCCTGTTTGTAAAAATGTATCTATTACAGAGGCTATACCCTCCTCTGCTTCCTTCTATGGGACTCTTTTGCACAAAAACCTTTACTTTCAAATTTGTTTCCCATTGTTTTCAGATACTTCTCTGAATGTTTAGCGTATTGTAAAACATCTAGAACTGATGCAGTTCGGTAAATAACCATATTTTTAACAATGTAATCTTTATGATCCTGTTTTAATCCATTTACAAAAGCTATTTTTAGCTGTTGCTGATATGCACTATTCACATCCTCAGCTTCGGGGATCCTGGAAAACACTCGTAGTTTATTTAGGTAGTCACTGATACTCTCCCTGTCTTCTTGTACTGTCATATTTATTTTCTGCCAATCAGTCCTTTGAATCCATCTAAGCTGACATCTATTCAGTAATGCAGTCAACCTGTTTCCTAAGTCTGGGCTATCTGGAGGTAATGGATCTCTTTGCCCCTGTCCGTCTGCCTGGCCGCAAGGGTCCCAATCCCCCTTTACGGAAGCCCAATCTGATCCCAGTACTCTCCTCAGGGCTCTCTCTCTACCTCCACCCCGTTCAACTTATAACTGTTCCATAATCCCTCTATGTTTTCAATACATTCTGCTTAACTTAATTTTGGATGTTTTATGTGTTCTGTAGCCTTGAGTATGTCCTTCTCAGTCCATGGCCTGAAAACAGTCATTGTCAGGGGATGCTGTCCTCCCACCCCATCCGCCTGTCCTCCCCTGGGGTTTGGGACTTCTATCAAGGGGTATTGTTCACCATCATCTACACCATACCTAATAGGAGGTTTACTTTATCTCTTGGCTCCTGCTGGGGCACCTAGTGCATAGGCTATGGAGTCAGTTAAAGTTTCAAAGATTGATCTGTTTATATCCAATAGTTTGCTGCTATCTGGAGAGATTAAGGAAGTAGGGTTAGGGTCTTGTTCAGAGGCGGTTCCTCTGACAGGGGTGGATGTCAAAGGGAGGGTGGTACGATGGGCAGTGGCTTGCACCTGAGGGGGAAGACCATTATAAGGAGGTGGTCTCTGGGTTCTACAAATGAAATCATCCTCTTTGTCCACTAGGGGAAGTTGGGCTTGGCACTTTTCTTTTGTTCTTCTAGCATGTTCAAGCCAGCATGCTGCCATTTCTAACTTACACCTTCCCTGATCTTAACAATTTAAGCTTTTTTTCACCAAATTCTAGCAACCTTTTACAGTTAAGTTATTCTAAAAAACAAATTTTCTTTCCCTTTTAGCACAGTATTTCACAATTTTAGGGTATTTGTTATGCATACATTTTTTATCTGCTTCTAATGGTGCATTAGGAACACAGCAGCACACACAATACACCCCTACATTCCCCACGATGCTCCGCTTGTGTGCCTCAGTGCCGAGTCCAGAATACAAGACTGGCAATTCCACTCTCAAACCCCTCCAAAATCTACACAAAACAACAAAGTCTAAACTCCCCAAACAGGAAACATATGCACACAATCTATACCTTCACCCCCCCCCCTTTTTTTTTTTTTTTTTAAAGCACAGTTTGTTTAAAACAGACACAGACAAAAAAAACACAAAACAAACAAAAAACAAGAGAGAAAAAAAAGTCCTGTCTAAACACAAGATTGCAGACACGTGAAACATATAACTGCCTGAACAGAAAAATTCTCTGTCGCATTAATTAAATGGGCTTTCTAATAACTTGTAAAACACTGGGGTAGCGATCCTTGGGCCATGATAACAATAAGAATACAGGTAAATCAAAAAAAAAAAAAAGTTAAAACGTGTGTGCAGCAGTACTGTTCAAAAAAAAAATTGTAAAGTTAGCCATTAGAAAAAAGAAGAAGATGGTACTACACCACCTATTACAGAAAAAGTGATCACCAAGAAAACAGTAGGCCTCGCAATCTGTGTAGATCACTCAGCTACTTTTAGCGCTTAAATTGTCGGGTCCGCAACCTACGACATTCGGTATACCCTTCAAATCTTTTTTTTTATCTGTCCCGGACAGCAGGCGACGTCCATTTTTACCTCAGGCAACGCCCCAAATGCCTGTTTTACAGTGGACTATTAAGATGTCATACAATCAGTCTCAATGTCTGTTATTACAACTCATCAGTGGACTATTAAGATGTCATACAATCAGTCACAAAGTCTGTTCTATAACTCATAACCAGAATCAAGCAGAGAAAAAGAAAAAAAAAAGAGAAAAAAAATATAAAAGTAATCTAAAGTATCTTACCTCCCAAACACACTAGAAGGACTGGATCACGGCAGGTTCGGAACCAGATGGTTGGACCCGTGTCCCGGTAGCAATCGGCCCCTATTTAACCACTAATGGTAAGTGGAGGGACTTATTTTCTCAGTGAGGTTTGAGATCCGATACTCACCGATGTCTGTTCGATCAGAACCATTGGACCCGGGCTTCACATTGGTACCGGCTCGAGAAGGACCAAATGTTAGGATAATTCTTCCCCTGTGATCAGTCAACTTCAAGTGTTCCAGAAGCAAGATAATTTTTTTTCACATGTACTAGTACAAGTGGATGAGCTTACATGCTAAGAGAAAAAGCAAAAAGTCCCATACAGACACGAGGTGTGTGAAGACCTTTATAGGGTCAACAGGAAGAATACTATTGGCTAAATGACCACCGGTGGCTCATGACGCAAACAAGCTTTATTGCCAGTCACAGTGCCTTTTTACAATTCTTAGCAAAGGTTGATTTAAAGAAGTAACAAAAACAATAGAATTAGGCTAGGTAAAGCCACGTGTCCTTAGAATCCATTTTAAATTTCTACAAATAGTCACACAATACACATAAAAAAAACTTTTCCAACACATATCCTTTATCTCCATTACTGAGTAAAAACATTTTAAATCCCCAGCAAATGAGTAGATGAAACACATAAGCAGGGCCGGATTAACATAGGGGCTGTTGGAGCTGCAGCTCCAGGCCCCTTTCTCAAGATAGGCCCATTTGCCCCAAAAAAAAAAAAAAATAAAAAAAATAAAAAAAATAAAAAGATCGACTTTGGGGGTTGTAGCTCGATGACCAGAGGTCACAGAAACCCCACATGTGGGTGGTAGGCAGATGAAGACCTACCCCACAACCAGTCAAAATATGGGATGGCTATCATTTATGGTTCCGGAGATACGGGCCTGCTTGCACAGCCTGTCAGAAGCTACATACAGAGCGGCCATTATAAATACAAGCTGACACACTGCAGCAGACTGAGAAAAAAAATCATCATTTGTTTTTTGCTAGAAAATTCCTCTATGGTGGTCTTTGCAACTTTTTATGTTGCACAGTATAGAGCTGCATGATTCCGGCTAAAATGACAACTGCAATTATTTTGCTTAGAAGATAGATCACGATTCTCTCACGATTCATGTGGCATAACATTATCTTTCACATTAAAATGAGGAAAAAAAAATGGGCTAACTTTACTGTTTTGTTTTTATGGTTTTTATTATTCATTGAAGTGGGCAAATGCAGTGTGACATAAAATATTGCAGCAATTGCCATTTTTGTCTCTGCTAAAATAAATATATATAATGTTTGGCGGTTCCAAGTAATTTTCTAGCAAAAAATATTGCTTTTTTTAAACAAGTGTTGGACTTTAAGTGGTTACATTTCTTGCATTTACACACAGAAGTTTGATCTAAGAAGGAAGTTGGTTACAATGTTTCATGTTGTTTACAAACTTGGGGAAATTTTCTTTACACACACACACACACACACACACACACACACACACAGAAGTTTATCCCTTTGATCTAAGAAGGAAGCGTTAGTTACAACGGGCCAGATTCACAGAGCGATTACGCCGGCGTTACAGGAGATGCACGGCGTAAGTCTAATTTTGCGCATGCGTTTCAATGCGCTGCATCCCCAAGACGAGATACGCAAGAAATCTACTTTTTTTGACAGGCGTAATTTCGATATACCGGCGTATCCGTCCGCGCAAAACTGCGCTAGACACACCATTGATTTGCTATTCAAATATGCAAATGAGGGAGTTACGGGGATCCACAAAAGAACGTTGGTGCAGCGCAGGCTACGCGCTGTGCGCAACAGCTGCACGTCCTGTCTAAAATTAGACCATATAAAAGGTGGTATAAAATTAGACAATCCGTCTACATGTCAGCTAAAGCAACACTGTTAGTGAGGAGCTGAGCAGTCACACTTGCTGAACAAAAAACGTTATGCCAAGATGCCCGGGGCATCCTTGCTCATAGCTATACTAATGACTTTAGAGGAGCAAAGAAGGAAGAGGGCACGGAGGAGGGCACGGAGGAGGGCACGGGAGAGGATATACCGCACCCGCATAGACCTGTTTGGCATGAGTGATTCTGAGGTGTATAACATCTTCAGATTCACCCCTCATGCCATCCTGGAATTAACCATAACTTTGCAGGATGACATCACCAGCCGAACACACCGCTCACATGCAGTGCAGCCACTGGTCAAGGTCATGGCAACACTCCATTTTCTTGCCAGTGGCTCTTTTCAAAGAACAAGTGGAGTGGTGGCTGGGATGTCACAATCCTCCATGAGCAGATGTGTGCACCAGGTTGTCCCTGCAATCCTCAGACGCATGGCCAACCAAATCATCAAACCAACCACTGAGGAGCTGCGGCAATGACAGATTTCTACAGAATTGCCAGATTCCCACGCACCGTGGGGGCCATTGATTGCACACATGTGGCACTCCAGCCCCCCCATGAGACAGAGCACATATACCGCAATCGGAAGCATTGGCATTCCATCAACGTACAGGTGATAGTCGATGCCCAAGGCCTCATATGGCACGTCCGTGCCAAACACCCCGGATCCAGCCATGACAGCTACATATACAATCAGAGCCCCATCCCAATGGAATTCGACCAGAACGTGTATGGGGACACGTGGCTGGTTGGTGAGTGACATGGGTGGCAGGCATGACTGCCCCCCCCCATGATGCACACATCACAAGGGGCACATGCACTACTAACATCCTCCTGTCTTTTCCCTTACAGGTGACTCTGCATATGCACTGGGACCCCATCTCATGACTCCTATCCAGAACCCCCAAACCCCAGGAGAGGAAAGATACAATGAAGCCCTCGCCCAAACACGTGAAGTGGTGGAGCGCACCTTTGGCCTCCTGAAGTCACGTTTCCGATGCCTGGATAAGTCTGGGGGGACCCTGTTGTATTCCCCAAACTTTGTGTGCCAGATCATCGGTGCATGTTGCATTCTGCACAACTTCGCAGTGAGAAAGGGCCTGCAGATTGACATACGTGATGACCTGACCCCTGAACCAGACAATCCCCCCCTAAGCGAGGATACCCCGTCTTCTGAGGGAAGAGCAGCCAGGAGACAGCTTACATTAGGGATCTTTGCACGTTAAACACACACATTATTCAAGGCACAATGAGAATGCATGCATGCACACCACTGTGGTCCCTAGCACAGACACATCACATCCTCATCAAATTGGATTAGCACAAGCCCACCATGCTGGCCTTGTGAGCAGCAACGCCACGCCACGGCTCCAATTATGTCACTGTACATTCATACACCATTCACACGGACCTGGGGATCACTTCCCCCTGGTCCTGGGGAACCCTTCTCCACCACAAATGAGGGTGACACCCCTTTGCCGGCAGGAATGTCACCCCCACATTCAGAAATCATTCACAACACAAAAAAAAATCAGGAAAAAAAGAAAAAAAAACTGAAAAAAAAAATCAGGAAAAAAAAGGCCAGAAAAAAAAGGGGGAAACCAAATTAATGCCGCTGGGGTGACCACGGCCACGACCCCGGCTCCTCAGGGGAGACTCATGGGGAGGGGGGGTAATCCGGGGAAGAAGGAACAGCCCCTGGTCTCTGCCCACCTGGCGGCCTGCCCTCCAAGGCCACGGCAATTCTGTTCAGGCCAGCACTTAGTGATGCCATATTGGCCTGGATAGCCTGGGTGAGGGCCCTCACATCCTGCCCAACGTCTGCTGTAGTAGTCTGCAGTACGTTTAGGCAGTTTGTAAGAGCCAGGGAGTGGCAGTCCAGGTCCCCAAGCGTATCCTTTATGGAGGACAGGCTCTCCTCCATCCGCCCCAAAGTCTGGCTGACCTGTCCCAGATGGCGGGTCTGAAGGGCCTGGTCCCTTCTCAGATTGGCGGGCAGAACCTCGGCCACACCCCTGGTCTTCTGGGACGACTTCCTGCCTCCAGCTGATGCTTGTGGCCGTGGAGAAGGGGAGGCCCTTGGGAGGGGAGCCCTGTTGGGGGAGGAGTGGGAGAGACTAGCCCTTATGGAGGGCTGGCTGCTGCCAGCCAGAGAGGAAGACTCCTCCAAAAATAATAATCCACTGGCTGACATGACATCCACCTCCTCCTCAAACTCCTCCTCCTCCAACTCCTCCTCCCCCAACTCCTCCGAGGACTCCGGCCTTGTCGGGGGGTCCTCATCAGGCTGTTGTCCCTGGGATGGTGCGGTCAGCCCAGATGGCCCAGCACCCTCCTGCACATCTGTGGATGACACAAAACATTCACAGGTTGGAGGATCCACACACTTGCCACATATTCCTTTTCCCCCCTCCCCCACACATGCTACACACCAGATAGGAAAACAAAAACCTTACCTGGCATCACGCCTTCATGACTGGAGTCATAGCCAGGCAGGCCCTCCACTTGTTCTCTATGAAAGGTCTGGGCCACCGCACGCTCCTCCACTGTCAGCCTAACAGGGCATGGTGGGCCCCCTCCTGTGCCCCTGGCATGGGCTGCCATTTTGGCCAGCTTCTTTCTGACCAGACGCCAGAGGTCATTGATTTTCTTGACGATCCCCTCGCGTGTCCGGGTCTCCCCCCCCCCCCAATGCATTCACCTGGTCAGTAATGTTCTGCAAAATCTCCTTTTTCCTGACCGGGGGGGTGTTGGCACTCCTCGGGCCGTGGAGGAAACGCCCATATTGGGTAATGGCAATAATTTGTTTCTCCCCCAAAGAAAAATTGCTCTTCCGCTTCCTCTCAGTCATACTCATACAACAACTCTCTCCCAAACAATCAACAAAAATCACTCACAAAAACAAGCAGGAAAAATCAAGCAACAAAACTATCAACCAAAAAGTCTCACAAGCAGTCACCAAAAAACACTTTCAAATATATTCTACCAAACACTAGATCAAACAGTCAACAAATATCACAAAGACAAGTCACAACGCAACAAACAACAGAACAAAAGCACCTTGCTGTATAGGAAGGGATACAAAGGGATGTACTTTTGCAAAGGAAGAGCGTTTGTGTCTGTCTATTTATGCTGTCTGCGTAGTTCACTAAGTTGCCCGAGTCCACTTCCAATTTCACTGATTGCGCCGTTCCCAAGTTGTGAGCATGCGCACAGAGGTGCTGACCATGGTCTGCTTCATGTGCGCATGCGCGAGCCGGCCGGCCCTTCATTTGCATGGGGTCACGGCTCATTTCAATGTAACACGCCCACGTCCTTCCCAATTTGAATTACTCTGCCTTACGCCTCGGAATTAACGTTACACCGGCGCTAATTTATGCGCAAATACTACGAGAATATGGTGATTGTGCCTCTACATTGCGCCGGTCTAACGTAAAGGAGGTGCGCTACGCTGGTCAAAATATGCGCCAATGTACGTGAATCTGGCCCACTGTTTCCTGCTAAGAACTTGGCAGACTGCCCAGATATTTTCTTTTGACAGCTGAAAGTCTCTCCACTTGTTATATGAAAGAATCAGCAAACTCTGCATTGGAGATGTCAGGGGGGCTTGAAGCAAGATCACAATTTTAACGATTAATTGTGCAGCACGGTACTGTATTTACGCAGCAATTTTTCAAACATGTTTTTTTTTTTTGGAAATAAACTGTTTCATTCATTAAAAAAGCACTAAAGTTAGCACGATTTTTTTTTGTATCCTAAGCGATGCTTTAAAAAAAAATTAGGTTACATTTTTAGAGTTACAGCAATGTATGTAACCTGTGTGTATCTGGCTCTGATACTAACCAGTGCCTATCCAGCCACTAACTAGTATCTCTCCCCTGCCTGTCCCCACACCCTCTCACCTGCTGACCTGTGGATGGGGGAATCGCTCCTGTAGTGTTATTGTGTTCTGTCAATGAGTACAATGATCAGTGTTGCTAACTATAGCTGGCAGCACTGATTGTTTTGGGAAAAACAGGCTGGTTGTACTCAAGTCGATTAATAGATTGACTTGTGTAAAACCAGCTAGCCCATACATAGATCGACTATGGCTGGTCTCTGCATAATTGGCATAATTTCAATCCATGTACATATATTGACCACTGTCATACCCTCCACACTCCTCTCCTGTACATAGTGCCCACTGTCATACCCTACACACTCCTCTCCTGTACATAGTGCCTGCTGTCATACACTTCTCTCCTGTACATAGTGCCCACTGTCGCACCCTCCACACTCCTCTCCTATACATAGTGCCCACTATCATACCGTTTCCATTCCTCTCCTGTACATACTGCCCACTGTCATACCCTCCACACTCCTCTCCTGTACATACTGCCCCATCATACCCTCCACACTTCTCTCTGGTACATACTACCCTCTGTCATACCCCCACACTCCTAATGTACATACTGCCCACTGTCATACCTTTCACACTCCTCTCCTGTACATACTGCCCACTGTCATACCCTTCACACTCCTCTCCTGTACATAATACCTGCTGTCATACACTTCTCTCCTGTACATACTGCCCACTGTCATACCCTCCACACTTCTCTGCTTTACATACTGCTCACTGTAATTGCCTCTTTACTCCCCTCCTGTACATAGTGCCCATTGTTAGACCCTCCACATTCCTCTCTTGTACATAGTGCCCACTGTCGCACCCTCCACACTCCTCTCCTGTACATACTGTTCACTGTCATACCCTCCACACTCCTCTCTAAACATAGTGCCCACTATCATACCGTCCACACTCCTCTCCTGTACATACTGCCCACTGTCATACCCTCCAAACTCCTCTCCTATACATAGTGCCTGCTGTCATACACTTCTCTCCTGTACATACTGCCCACTGTCGTACCCTCCACACTTCTCTCCTATACATAGTGCCCATCATCATACCCTCCACACTCCTCTCCTGTACATTGTGCCTTTTGCCATACCCTTTGCACTCTTCTCCTGTACATAGTGCCCAATGTTAGACCCTCCACATTCCTCTCCCTCACCTGCACATACTTCCCACTTATATACCATCCGTACTCCTCCCCTATGTCGCTTACCCGCGAAAACAGTTCTTTAAAATGATATTGAATACCCTCAATGTTACCAGCTCTAGAATGGACACACTTTTGTTAGTTCAACTAAAGGAAATCTCAGTTCTCATATTTGTTCTGCACCATTATTAGAACTTATTTAATTTTGTTATTACTACTGTGATGTACAGAAGAACATCGGGGATCTCAGCTACTCTAAATATAGCACTTGTGAAAAAAGTGTCCCTGAAAATATTTTTTAAATGTTGGCAACTATGCACTTAGGCACTGCCCAAGGGCCACTGGGTCCGTAGGGGGCCCCATGAGAGGTTTCTGGGATCCTGTGATATTAAAGCGGTAGTAAACTTTCCTGACATTACTACTTTTTAGAGGCCCTGGGGTAGGTTATGCCATAATGTACAAGTATGCACAGCATATTCGCACATTAGGGTACACTTAAATTTTCAGACTGGGCCCTCCTTTGCTGCGCTGTGATTACCACGCATTTATTATTTATAAAAGGCCCCACCAAAATCCTCAGCACCAGGCCCATGATGTTCTTAATCTGGCCCTGCACATAAGGAAACTTCTATATAAATAAATCAATAATTCAGAGGCACTAGGTAAATACTGACTGATCACTTTCACATCTATCTTTATAAAATAAAAAGCCATAGGTTTTCTGTAAAATAAAATGATAGACAAAACATGTTTATGTGCATTGTTTAGTCAAGGTGTTTTTTATTTATTTATTTTTTTAAAAGCTATTGAAATCAGTAAATTTATCAACCTTTAAATTTAGACTACCAAATCTTTCTTGCCTGCAATGATGAGAAAAAATCGGGGACACATAGCTACTGTGGCTTCTGTTTGCGGTCATGTTGGGCTAACATATTTAGTAGACTACTGGTAAGTGACTTTTCTTCCAGTTTCAGAATATTAGAAATAAAATATGGTAACTATGGGTCGCTTAGGCTCTGGACATTATGTGTGCCCTAAACTATAGCTCTAGCAAGTGTACCTTAAAATGACATTAGCAGTAGGTCATTCTAGCCCTGCTCTGTTGGTTCTCATCTATGCTTACAATTTTTTTTCATTCTATTCTTTTTTTGTATTTCCTCTATATATATATTTTTTTTTTACAGGTTTGCCACCAGAAATACTTTTAAATTGCATCTGTTTCTGTGTTCAATAAAAATCTTTATGGAAAAAATCATGTTAGCTTATAATACCAAAAATGCATTGGAATGAGTAAAGGCACCCACAGAAATAAGACGGTAGTCAGAAATTCGAAAATGCCTTGATGCCAGCCTTGTCTGAAGGAAATAATAGTGATTGACAATTTACCTTGGGTATAATGATCCTTTCTAGCTAGAAGATGTCTTCTCAGGTCAAGGAAAGCATAGATTGCGTGGTCTCTTGGGCACCCTTTTGGCTGTCCTTTTGTGGCCCAGATGATAGTCATTCTTCTTTTAAAAAAATTTTTGTACATTTTTATTAATTTAAGAATAAGGTAAGCTTGAGAAAACAAAGAAAAAACAAAACAAGCACACAGATTAATTAGCAATCAGCCTAAGGCAACCTTACTCAAAGCTGCTGATGTGCTCCAAGCAGGAGACAACTCTCCCACAATATACAGTACCAAGCTAATACAGTATAAGATCAGAAGGAGCAAGACGGAATTAATTATGGGGGCACTATTGTTGGGAGTTGGACAGTATGCCCGAACTCCATCCAGATGGCCCACACCATAGAAAATGGATTAGGGCAACCTCTAGATTCATACAGTATGTGAATTTGTACAATGCTATAATTTTATTAACCACAGACTTTCATACGTTTAAAGTAGGGGCCTGAAGAGATTTCCATTGAAGCAGTACACACATACAAGCATGAAATAATAACAGGCCTATCAAAATTCTCATGGCCCTTGAGGTAGCTAGTAGAAGGACCAGACTTAAAGGGTTACTAAAGGAAAAAAAAAATCTTTAAAATAACAAACATGTTATACTTACCTCCACTGTGCAGTTCGTTTTGCACAGAGTGGCCCCGATCCACGTCTTCTGGGGTCCCTCGGCAGCTGTCTCTGGTCCTCCCCGCAATTACTCGCCACAGTAATGCGAGAAAGCTCGCATGGTGGTCAGTAATTGCAGGCGTGCTCCTGTGATACAGTGAGGGCCATAGCCGCTCACAGTATCACTCGGCCCCGCCCCTCGGCGAGCCGTGTCACTGGATGTAATTGACAGCACTCCCAACAGAGCACATACTGCAACAAAATATGAAAGCGCTTTTTTAACACTTAGTGCTGGTTCACACTACAGCGATATGAAAGTCGGCACGACTTTGCGAGGCAACTTCAAAGCAACTTCGAGGCAACTTCAAGTCGCCTCTAGGACAGGCAACTTTGCCAGTGGCCAATCAAACAATAATCAGCTCTGTGGGAGGGAGGGGTTTGCCTGAGAAAACTATTCTTTCTTCCTGTAAAGTTCCTTCAGTTAAGACACTGATCCGACTTTGGAGGCGACTTCCATTGAAATCAACGGATACAAGTCGCCTTGAAGTAGTACAGGAACCTTTTCTGAAGTCGGAGCGACTTCAGTGGTGTGCATTAAGATGGCTCTCATTCACTTTAATGTAATTTCTCATGTCACACAACGTGGGGCGACACAAGTTGTATCTCAAGTCGCGGTAGTGTGAACGGGCACTCATCCACTCTATGCAAAACTATAAGATTTGGATGGAGTTGAAAAGCATTTTTTTCCCCACAGGCAGAGCAGCTGAGGCTTAAGTACTCATTATTAATCTGGAGCTATCCCTTGACCAGATCTAGTCAATCCAGAAAATTGAGGACATATTATGCATGCATGTGCATCAATATGGCCCCACCTCCTAGGTGCATCACTACAGTGCCCTTTAATTACAGTTTATTAAAGCTGAAGGCAGTACTAATGTAATCAACAGTATTATTTTCTTCAAATATCTGCAAATACAAATAGTTTTTTGTATGTTTGGTTTAAGTGCCAGCAAATTTGGAGCTGTTGGTTTTCATGAGTCTATGACTACAGAACTTGCTGCCCTTGGAAAAGATGGTATTAAAACCTCTTGTTTATGTCCAGTATTCGTGAACACAGGATTTGTCCAAAAGCCAAGTACAAGGTGAGAATCCTGACATTGTTACAGTATATAATGTACACACAGTGCCACACCACAAGTAAATGATGAAGACTTTACATCTTATGCACCCATGGTGATATTGTAGAAGACAACTTCAAGCCGTTATTCAATAATGTTTTTTTTTCTTATTGCATTTAAAGTCAACCTTTTCTAAAGATCAAAACTGATATGTCATCTTCCTAAAAGCAAGCATTAGGGGTGTCTGGTGTTACATTTATTAACCAGGAATTTAGTTTGCTTCTCTTTTGTAGGAATACTCTGTCACTTAGTGGTCTGTTTTTATATACCGTATTTATTGGGGTATTGCTCGCTCCAGCGTATAGCGCGCACCCCTAAAGTGGACCCACATTCCTGTGGAAAAAAGGGTTTTGTACTTACAGTTTTGGTGTCTTGCGCAGCGTCCATCGGCGGCTTCGTCGGGTCTGGCGTCCGTCTGCGGCTTCAGGTGTTCTCTTCGTCGGGTCCGGCGTCTTTCTGCAGTGTCCTCCCCGCTCGATCCCCGCTTTCCCGCGCCGAGTCTGAATACTGCGCCTGCATATACCGAGCGCAGTACACTCGTGTATAGTCGGGCAGGCTCGGCTACTCTCGCACTCACGTCCTGTACGTCCAGGACGTGAGTGCGAGAGGAGCTGAGCCTGCCCGACTATACACGAGTGTACTGCGCTCGGTATATGCAGGCGCAGTATTCAAACTCAGCGCGGGAAAGCGGGTATCGGGCAAAAAAGCTGATAAATATGGTATATATATTTATGAAAGGCAACATTACAGTAAAAAAATACACAGACCATCAGCTGCTTCCCCCAGCACTGATCCTGGAGAATATCCACTCCGTGTTTGACATCACTTCCTGGTCTGTGTACAGGAGGGAGGCTGAGCAGACGGAGTTCCGCTGAGCTCTTGCCACCCTTCCCAGCATCACCCACCATGACTGCAGCAGGCCCGCAGGTGGGACTACACAGCCTGGTGAACATAGTGGGGGCGGCACATTACGTAGGTGGTGGAAACGATAGGTGGCTTCACAGCCGCTTTTATCACTTCCACAGGAAAGCCGACAGTCTTCTTTACTGAAGTACACAGACTCCCAGCCCCTATAACGCCACTGTAAAAATTGAAATCTCCACCAAGTGGCTGGGGATTCGGATTTCTCCGCCCACTATCCTGGTGATGTAAGTGGCTGCTTCAGCCACCTTAATATAGTGCCAGCCCTGTTGCCAGTCAAATGATATACCTACTAAACCCGTCATGTCCAAAGTCAATTGCGGCCCCCCTGGTGATTTAATATGGCCCCCCTGGGGATTTGAATATATATAGCCATTGCAGCCTCACATGTGCCCTAGGGGCCACAAAAGATACATACCGTATTTATCGGAGCTGCCTCAGAGGGGACAGGATGTGCAGCGTCAGATTATATGAATAGAATCTCCTGTTTACTCTGCAGCATCTGTAATAGGAATTCCCGTTTTCTGGGATGCCATTGGATGACTGTTCTGTTTATCATAGGAGGCGGGACTTTGTATTAGAGAGGCCACAGAGTAAACAAGAAATTCTCCTGTTTGTAATCTGATGGCACTTGTCCCTCCCCCTCCCTGTCCCCTCCGAGGCTGCAGATGGGCATCGATCAGGCTGCACTGATGGCAATGGTAAGGCTGCATTCAAGGCACATGTGAGGCTGCATCAATTGCAGTGGTAAGGCTGCATTCATGGCAATGGTGAGGCTGCATTAACGGCAATGGTGAGGCTGCATTCATGGCAATGGTAAGCCTGTGTGTGTTATACGCTGATAAATATGGTATATCCAAATAACATGCCCAAGCTCATCCTTAGTCCTGAGCAGCGCCACAAAAAAGATATATACAGTATATCCAAATAACACGCCCAAGCTCATCTCTTCACTACACACAGCCACAAAGGCAAGAGAATTCTTGTTGGGCAGTGTATTAGTGCTCGGACGAACACACTTAGATCAAATTTTAATGGTTCAAAGAATGTCAGGCAAAATGGTCGGCCCTCGAGCATGTTCACTTCATCAAATGTGGCCCTCTTTGAAAAAAGTTTGGATACCCCTGTACTAAACAGATACAAAATGTTTCCTTATGAATATTTATTTATTACAGGTACTTAATATTTATATACAGTTATATTGGGCCAATAGCAACCAGAAGGGGGGCACCTACACACCCCAGTAAGCAGCTAGTAAGCCACTCATGATCTATGACATGCAATTGCATGTGTCACATTTCCCAGTTGTTTGTCATAGTTCCTGCATATCATACATGGCTACAGTGTGAAGTGCTTGTAGCTGATTTTGCATATGGGAGGGAAACACACCAAAAGTTGACTAAACACTGATATATCTAATTTTTCAAGCTCTAATAATTATGTTTTTCTCAGAGAGATTACTTTTTTTACCGTTTTCTCTACGTATGCCAGCAATGACATTCTGCCTTTGCCCTAACACAGAAATTAAAGAGGAACTGCAGTCTGCTCACATCATTTGTAATAAAAACATCTTTGCCATTCTAAAGCTTCCCTCCAACCACTTTGCATATTACTGTATTTTATATATACTGTGTGTCTGTACTTGCCAAATATGCTGCAGACATCTCCCTCCACTAAGTCTGGCTGCATCCATTTCAACTGTGGACAGCTGAAGCTGCTGCCTGTTCACTTCCTGGTCCTGGATTTACACAGAAACACAGAGGCACACCTCTAGCTCTGCAGCCCTGCATCTCTCATTGGCCCTCTTATAAATCACCCCCCCTTTCTGGAAAACTCTCACAAGAGTGAAAGAGAGAGATCTGTGCATGATGTCATACGCCTAGGCTTTTTACCAGACAAGAAACAGGAAGTGGGCTAAATATGGTATTTACTGGCAAAAAAAATGTTTTACTATGAGAGTCTCACGCCTGATGTATTCACCAAATATAAACTACGTTGAATCCATAACATTTAGGATGAGATTGCCTAGTGATAACTGCTGTGTGAGCTGGAATCTTGCCTTTGAACTCCTAAGCAATACGCAACTAGCATCCACCCAAAAACTAAAATAAGCTATTCAATTATCTACCTAGCATGTTTTGAGAAGTAATTTTATTTTCCAGATTATGGCCTGTGTTGAAACCTGAAGATGTCTCTAGGAGTTTTGTGGATGGAATACTAACAAATAAGAAAATGATTTTTGTTCCTTCTTACGTGAAAAACTACCTGGTGCTAGAAAAGTAAGTTAAGATTGTGTTCACTAAAATACTGAATACATTGCACTCACTTAAATGAACACTAAAGAGAATAAAAAATAACAAACATGTTATACTTACCTCCACTGTGCAGCTCGTTTTGCACAGAGTGGCCCCGAACCTGGTCTTCTGGGGTCCCTCGCCAGCTGTCTCGGCTCCCCCCACAAGAACTTTCCACCTTCACGCGAGCTCTCTCGCATGGTGGTAAGTTCTTGCGGGCGTGCTCCCGTGATACAGCCGGCGGCTATAGTCGCTCACTGTATCACTTGGCCCTGCCCCCCAGCACGCTGCATCATTGGATATGATTGACAGCAGCGCGAACCAATGACTGCGCTGCTTTCAATCAACCAATGAATGACCTGAGAACCCGACCGAGAAGCCAGCGCGTTCCCGGGGCAGGACTTTCAATAGGGTCAGGTGAGGAAACGGGGGCTCCGGGGGCCGCTAATGCTCAAATGTTTTTTTACCTTAATGCATACAATGCATTAAGGTGCAAAAACATGTACCTTTACAACCCCTTTAAGTGAGCACTGGACCCTCATGCAATAAACACATCAATCTCGAAACACAAACTCATTCAGAGCATATAATGTAAGTGTTGAAACTTGGGGGAACAGAATATTTTATATTTTTGTACCCTTTTTTTTCTAATCCAGCCTTTTTATGCACCTCTTCACCAATAGACTATGAATAATAGTGAATTAATGCTAGCTATCAGCAAGCAGTGGTTTACTATTGTAATGATCTGTTTCTGCAGGAAAAGGCTGGGTGGAACTGGGTCAGCACTGACAGGAAATGTTATGATGTCACAAGCACTTCCTTTGTAAATACAATGTGGGAGTATTTTGTTGCAGTGTTCCGCTCTTACTGAGTTCCGTGTAGAAGGACTGTAAGCCCAAAAGCCAACTAATTTAGCTCCTAGGCAAAGTGCTAGACTAAAAAACATATGGAGTTGGGGAGGTGATTGGCAGAAGATGACTAGCCACTAAAGCTAAACCTAAAATATATGAGATGTTTAGACCTTTCTTTTCCATTGCTGCCCACTTCAAGTTTATAACAATTGTCAATGGGGGTGCTTTGCATGCTTTTTCAACATCAGCCAAGGGTCCCGCATTCTAGAACAATGCTTTTTAGAGGGGATGTACACTTAATTATGTGCATTTCATTTATCTCCATTCTCCAAATCAAGAAGTCTTTGAGTCTGAAGATCACAAAAGTTGCATAATTATGCTCTCATGGCACTGCATTGCAGAAAGCAAGTTTTTGACAAGATCTCTATAGAATTGCACAGTGCCAGCTCATTCTGTCTAGGTGCAGACATGTGCTAGGTCCTGATATTTGGACCAAATGACCATAAGATGAATTTAATACATACAGTAAATTACAGTTAGCTCATCTACATCTAGAGATTTTTTAAGATCGAAGTTCTCTTTAAGTGCCTGTTCACACTGCAGCGACATGAAAGTCGGCACGACTTGAGGCAACTTCGAGGCAACTTCAAGTCGCCTCCAGGACAGGCAACTTTGCCAGTGGCCAATCACACAATAATCAGCTCTGTGGGAGGGGTTTGCCTGAGAAAACTATTTTCTCTTCCTGTAAAGTTGCTTCAGTTAAGACAGAGATCCAACTTTGGAGGCAACTTCCATTGAAATCTATGGGTACAAGATGCCTGCAAGTTGCCTAGAAGTAGTACAGAAACCTTTTCTGAAGTCGGAGCGACTTTAGTAGTGTGTATTAAGACGGCTCTCATTCACTTTAATGTAATTTCTCACGTCGCGCGACTTGGGGCGACACAAGTCGGATCCCAAGTCGTGGTAGTGTGAACGGGCACTAAGGGGTAATATTAGTAGGTATCACCCAGCTATTTACAAAATATAATGTTTTTTCTTATTTTTTCAGATTTCTTCCTCAGAGGGTAATAGAAACAATAAACAAGATGCAAGATGTAAAGTTTAGCACTGAGTTCAGAAGTGCATCCAAGACCAAATAACTTGGTTCTAAGATTCTTGATAAAATGTTGATATATTTTAAACAAAATTAGGTAATCCATAGACAAACAATAAACAATTTATATGTTGTGTTTTGTTAACAATACTAGCCAAATCTATCATATAATGTGCCACATTATTTTGTTCATATAAACACCTTAAAGCAATTACATACCAGTATATTAGGCAGCAAACAATTATCTTATCTTGTTGTTTTATTGTCTGAAGGAAAACTATGATTTTAGGTCAGATTAGTTTTTCCTTTTTTTAGTTTATAGATCTTTAACCACTTGCCTACTGTGCACCTACACCCCCTTCCTGCCCAGACGAAATTTAAGCTTCCGGCACTGCGTCGCTTTAACTGACAATTGCGCGGTCGTGCGACGTGGCTCCCAAACAAAATTGGCGTCCTTTTTTTCCCACAAATAGAGCTTTCTTTTGGTGGTATTTGATCACCTCTGCGGTTTTTATTTTTTGCGCTATAAACAAAAATAGAGCGTCAATTTTGAAAAAAATGCAATATTTTTTACTTTTTGCTATAATAAATAACCCCAAAAATATATAGTTTAGGCCGATACGTATTCTTCTACATATTTTTGGTAAAAAAAAAAATTAGCGTTTATCGATTGGTTTGCGCAAAATTTATAGTGTTTACAAAATAGGGGATAGTTTATGGCATTTTTTTTTTTTTACTATTAATGGCGGCGATCTGCGATTTTTTTATTGGGACTGCGACGTTATGGCGGACACTTCGGACACTTTTGTGACATTTTTGGGACCATTTACATTTATACAGTGAACAATGCTATAAATATGCATTGATTACTGTATAAATGTGACTGGAAGTGAAGGGGTTAACCACTAGGGAGCGGGGAAGGGGTTAAATGTGTGTCCTATGAGTGTTCTAACTGTAGGGGGAGGGGGGGTGACTGGGGGAGGTGACCGATTGTGTCCCTATGTACAAGGGACACAACCGCTCTCCTCTCTCCCTGACAGGGACGTGCAGCTCTGTGTTTACACACAGAGCTCCACGTCCCCGCTCAGTTACTGAGCAATCGCGTGTGCCCGGCGCAGAGCGGCGGGTGCGCGCGCGCTCCACCGGCGGCGCGCGCGCGCGCCCGCCCGCGGCTCTAAAAAGACATCACGTCATATGATGTCAGAACAATGGAGTCCTCCGCCCGCCGTCATTTGACGGTGGGCGGTGGACAAGTGGTTAAACTAATATTACATACCTTTTTGGTATTTATACACAATCTTTCACACATAAACAGCAAACGACAAAGGATTCCCAGAGCACTATGAGTTTTCTAAGTGAGAACACAGCATCTGCCTTTATATGAAACTGTGGTTTGCCCATGTCGGCACTCCCTGTGGATATACTCACCTTCCATTCCTCATTATTCCATCTAACGGCAGGCAAAAAGTACCTGGTAGTAGTTCCAGGTAGGGGGCCTATGTGACTCACTCCCCTTCCTCTTTTGTGACAGTGCTTAGCCACACACTGTCATGTGGAGTTAAGGGTATAGTCCTGTCTATTCTCAGTTTTACTTGGTTTACTTTCCTTTCTTGCAGTAGCAATTTATTTTCTTTAACATTTTGTATACATTCAATTTTTATCATAATGCATCAGTAATTTAAAGTTCTTACTGGTTTAAAACAAAACAGATATACCCTATACCCATGTATATTTTAACAATAAACCCTTCAAGATAATAATATATGCATGTGTTTTATATTGGGTTTTTTTTCTCTACTTTTTTTGCCATAAAATAGTTTAAACTGGATGCATTGAATATGAAAATTGCATTTTTATTATTTTTGTCTGAATTTGTTATTTTCAGAGCATAGGTGCCTTTGTTATGAAACACAACAAAATCTATTTTGCCACTTTTTGTGACTAAAACAGTACTAATATATGTCTATATGATTACTAGCTGGGCACATCAGATCTTTAACCCTGAGGCCGCGTACACACGGCAGAGAACCTCGACGGGCAGAACACATCGTTCCGCCCGTCGAGGTTCTCTGCCGGCCGTCGAAATCGGCGACCCGCCCGTCGGGAATGGCAACCAGCCATTCATCCAGGCGGGCCGTCGATCAAATAGAGAGCTTGCTCTCTATTTCTGCTCGATGGGCTTCCCGACGGGAAGCTCGCCGAGAGCGTACACACGGCCGAGGTCCTCGCTGGAATGCAGCTTCCAGCGAGGTTCTCGCTGGTTTCCAGCGAGAACCTCGGTCGTGTGTACGGGCGGACGGGCGGAACGATGTGTTCTGCCCATCGAGGTTCACATTTTGAAGGGCCATGTTTCACATTCATTTTAGAGCTTCACAGTTGCTGCACAGAGAATATGAACATAAACAAAAATCCTACAAAGTTCACTAATTAGAAAAATTGACCCTTTGAGTTACTTTAATCTAGGCATTTTGCAACTTGTTTTTCTAAATGTGAAAAAGTATATAAATGCAATTTCTATTATGTTTGTTTCAGTTTGTCATTAAATATTCAGATAGCAAACCTTTTTTTCTATAAAGCACCAAAAATATATTATTTGTATTCAGCCCCCCTGTGTCAATACTTTGTAGAACCACCTTTCACTGCAATTACAGCTGCAAGTCTTTTTGGGGATGTCTCTACCAGCTGTGCACAGTTTTCCACATCTTCTTCCACATCAGTTTTGCCAACCTACCAGATTGAAATTTACTGGCACGACACCCAAAATTTACTGCCACAGCCACGTTTTACTGGCATTTCACAAAAGTAAAACATTTACAATTTTAGGTGCAAATTTCAGTATCTAGGCTACAAACAAGTGATTTAAGGTACATATTAACCTCTTAAGGACCGCCTACTGTACATTTCCGTCAGCAGAATTGCACGGCTGGGCACATCAACGTATATATACGTTGGTTCTAGTACCCAGCCGTGGGTCAAGGGCGCGCGCCCGCGGCGCGCTCCCGTGACCCGGTCCGAAGCTCCGGGACCGCGGGACTTGTGGACCCGATCGCCGCTGGAGTGCGGCGATCGGTCCCCGGAGCTGAAGACCGGGGAGAGCCGTGTGTAAACACGGCTTCCCCCTGCTTCACTGTGGCCGCAGCATCGATCGCATCATCCCTGTTATAGGGGGACGCGATCGATGACGTCACACCTACAGCCACACCTCCCTACAGTTGTAAACACACACAGGTAACACACAAATCCTACAGCGTCCCCTTGTGGTTAACTCCCAAACTGCAACTGTCATTTTCACAGTAAAATGCATTTTTTGCTGTGAAAATGACAATTGTCCCAAAAATGTGTCAAAATTGTCCATAGTGTCCGCCATAATGTCGCAGTCACGAAAAAAATCGCTGATCGCCGCTATTAGTAGTAAAAAAATAATAAAAATGCAATAAAACTATCCCTTATTTTGTAAACGCTATAAATTTTGCGAAAACCAACCGATAAACGCTTATTTCGATTTTTTTTTACCAAAAATAGGTAGAAGAATACATATCGGCCTAAATTGAGGAAAAAAAAATTATATATATTTTGGGGGGATATTTATTATAGCAAAAAGTAAAAAATATTGAATTTTTTTCAAAAGTGTCGCTCTATTTTTGTTTATAGCGCAAAAAATAAAAACCGCAGAGGTGATCAAATACCACCAAAAGAAAGCTCTATTTGTGGGGAAAAAAGGACGTCAATTTTGTTTGGGAGCCACGTCGCACGACCTCGCAATTGTCAGTTAAAACGACGCAGTGCCGAATCGCAAAAAGGGGCAAGGTCCTTTACCTGCATTTTGGTCCGGGTCTTAAGTGGTTTGGACAGACAAAACTGTCAGTTTCTTTGGTATCTGCTTCCTGGCCAAATCTGATAAGAAGTGAATAATTGCATGCATGCATAGAATAATTTCACACTGACAAAGCTGCAGTTTGAAATACTTCCCCTTTTTTATTTTGGTCTTGACTTAATATATGGTTAATGACGTGCATATTCTTGAATATCCAACCTGCCCATTAATACGTAATATTAGTCTTGTGACGTTCTGATTTTGTGAGCTATTAACTATTTTGTGTTAGGATGGTGCGAAGCATGAAGCAACAATGCTATATATATATTTGGTTTGTCTGATGTCTGATGTCTGGTTTCCTGCGGTTCGATATCCAGACAGGGGCTTTCTTCCCAGGTCTAATTTCGAATTGTTTTGCAGACAGAGTTCCCCTTTTTCTTCAGATCTTGTGACACATATCTGATAGCAGCATCATGTGAGCAAGGATTGCAAGGGTTGTATAAGATCATTATTATGACTATGTATGATAGCAATCAATAACATATAGAGTATATAGGATATATATGAGATATAGAGCATGTGGAGCATGTGTTTGCGCATTAAAATAAGCATTTCACCATCTTCCTTTGGCCATTTTTAGCATATCCATAGCAGTTCCCCCCTTGAAATGCTATTTTAATCTATTTTAATCTGTTCCTGTCTTTAATCCGAGATTCCCCACCCCAGGGCGCGCGGAGTCTAAGGTCCAGCAGGTGTTCCCCAGAGCCTCTAGTGGTGAGGATGGATTTCGCTGCAGCTGAACCCAGGTCGCGGCCCTTGGGTTCCCTACCCTGTCTGTCCCTGTTGTCCTGCCTACTCATGATGTGAGACTGGGAATGTCTGTAGTGGAATGTGTGGTTCGTCGTACTCATCTTCCTCGTGTCCTACATCTTGGTTCACAAATGTGGGGATTCCTTGTTCCACCGCTTTCTCTATACATTTCTTCAGACAAGGGAGTATGCAACAAATTACCAGAGCGAGGAGAAATAGGACGATTAATATAGTTACTCCTATTTGGGTTAAAATTCTCTGCCACCCGTTCATCCAACTGAAGTATTGGTCCCATGGATCTGTGATGCCTGAATTTTTCTTTAATTCAACTGACAGATTCTTTAACTTTTTAAGAGCTACAGTGACTTGGCCATTCGGGCCGGTGTTGTCTGGGATATAGGTACAGCAAGTGGTGCTGGTCATTTTGTCTATCATAGTACAAACCCCACCTTTCTCTGCAAATATCATATCCAGAGCCATCCGGTTCTGGAAAGTCATTTGAGAGTCGGCCTCCAACTGTTCGGCTATTCCCTGGAATGCATCTCTCGTGTAGTTGACAAACCTTTGCTGATTGTAATATATATAATTTATCCAATCTACATTTTTGCTAACAGTTATTATGGGGATTAGGGCCTCTAGACCTGCTTTTACCTGGTCTCGGGCTTTGAATTCATCAGGGACTCCCCTCGGGACTCCAATGGCATCTAAATACACATGAGGGTCAAAACTTCCCGGAAGGGCTTCCCTTTTTGTCCTCCCACCCTGTGTGTTGTGAGTACCTTCCGTTAGGATGTGTAGAGGCATGATAGCCTTTGCAAGGGCACATTCTCCCTTCCATTGCCCCTCCAGCCTAGTCCTCACCTGCATGTCTCCACATATCCAATACACATCCCCCAAGGATTGGCTTTGATTTTGTACTAAGTTGGCCGGGACGTGACTGTAGGATGCACAATAACCTTTGGAAAAGTTGCCTAGGTTTTTACCCCTCCCTTCATGGTGAGCATAACAAGTGTAGTTTCCAGGGTATATGGTGATAGCTATCTTGGGTATTGTGTCCCTAGTGTCTATGGGATATTCCTTTTTCCATTTCTCACATGGTAACTGGTTAGTGGAAATGTTTGTGTAGAGGCTTAGGAAGCACTCTTCCTCCTTTTTAGGTATAACTAACGGGACTGTACCCAAATGTGGCCTAGCACTACCACAGACATAGCAGTTGGTTTTATTATGTTTACTGGCGCTATATCTCATCCATTCTAGCCAGAGATTGACTTCCGAGAGGCCGGTTTCAACCTCCATTGTATCTTTAAAGGTAGGATCCGCTATTGCAACCATGTCCCCCAGGGTCTGTACATGGGGCTTCAAAGGGTTTGGTGGGGGCACATTCTTGACTGGCTGCCATTCATTGTTGTTGTACATATCTTCTAAACGGAAAGACCCTCTATGACCCCAGTGACCCCCTCCGAACCACCACCCCAACACATACTCTCCCTTATCGGATGGGCTCGGATTCCGTATGTTTAGAACCAGTGTCATACTGGGCCCTGGCTTGGTGAGGGTGAGACGGGTTAGCAAAGGCTCCCCCTGGCTGTCTTTACTGTCATAGGCTGGTTGAGGTTTATATCCCCAGGGTGTCCCTGTGTTCCAAGCTGCTGCTCCCCAACTGTCACAATTCTTTCCCCACGACCCTTTAGTGACACATATATATCCCTCTCCGTCACCTTTTTCATACCGTTCTGACCTGCTGTTATGCTCTGGACACGGGAGTATCTTACACGGGTGGAAATCAAATGTGGCTACATGGGTATCAGATGAATTATACCGAAGAATAACCTTCCCATCTTTCTTAGTGATGGCTGCATGTTGTGCCCTAGTCAAACCACACAGACAAAGGATATACAGGATCATGATTTATCTTTTCCTGCTTCCTCGGGTTTGGAAGCCTTCTTACAATGAGAGGCGTGTATCCAGGTGTTCTTCCCTGCAACTTTCACCGATGTAGCTGTTATTAGGAGGACCTGGAAGGGACCATCATATCTTGGTTCAAGAGGGTATTTTCTCACAAATTTCTTTATCATAACCCAATCTCCGGGGACCAGCTTGTGTGTTCCTGTATCTAACTCAGGATCTGGAATGGAAGAGAAAACTTTTGCATGGATACGGGTTAATTCACGAGACAAAGCAGTCACATAATCAGTTAATACATCGGATTGTAACTGTAATTGCTGTGGATAATAACACCCTAATCTCGGCGCTGAACCAAACAGTATTTCATAAGGAGATAAACCATGGCTTTCTTTAGGAGTGTATCTTACACTGAACAGGGCAATGGGTAGACTGTCTGGCCAGCTCATCCCAGTCTCCTGAGACATTTTCAACATTCGGGATTTTATTGTGCCATTCAATCTCTCTACCTTCCCACTGCTCTGAGGGTGATATGGGGTGTGGAAAGCCAGTGTGACCCCTAGGGCTGTCCATATTTCTTTGGTTAATGAGGCAGTGAAAACTGGCCCCTGATCACTCTCTATGACCTCTGGGACACCATATCTGCACACTATTTCCGTTAGAAGCTTCTTGGCTGTGGTCTTTGCTGTCATGTTGGTCACAGGGAATGCTTCAGGCCAGGAACTGAACATATCGACGATTACTAGAGCGTATTCATACCGGCCACTCTTTGGCATCTGAATGTGATCGATCTGTATTCGTTGAAAGGGATATTGAGCTTTAGCTAGATGTTTCATGGGTATCTTTTCCGTTCTTCCTGGGTTGCACATAGCACAAATGACGCATGACTTGCAGAAGTTGTTGGTAAGCGGGGTAATTCCCGGGGCCAGGTAGTATTTATTGATCAAAGAGTTCATCAAGGTCTTCGACAGGTGAGAAGCACCATGAGCCCACTGCACCACAGCTGGGAACATGGACCGTGGTAAACATGGTCTCTTATTCACTTCCATGTGTCCATCCTTCAATATGGCTCCCTTCTTTGTCCATGTTCCTTTTTCCTCCTCACTTGCTGCCTCTTGCATTTCCTTCAAGCATGCCCAATCCACAGGAGGGTTCTGCAAGATCATGGTGGCCTGTACCGCGTCTTGTGGCAAAGTTTCTTGTGTCAAAATGTTTTGTATCGGAGTGCCTTGGACGTCCACTCTGCGTACGACTTCTCGCACACCTTTCGCGGCATGTTTTGCTGCAGTGTCCGCCAAGTGATTACCTCGTGCTTCTTGAGTATTCAGTCTGCCATGTGCCTTTACCTTGAGAACCGCCACTTGGGTAGGAATAAGCAGAGCGCCAATCAAGTCCCTGACTGCTCCGCCAGCTTGCATGCCATGATTAGGGCCTGAAGTTCTGCTTCTTGTGCGGACTTAGAGGGGGGCAATGCAGAGGCATGGAGGATTGTGTCTTTGGTAGTGACAGCATATCCGGTATGGTACCTCCCTTCATGATCTGCATATCTTGATCCATCAACATAGATAGTCAGGTCAGGGTCATCCAGCGGCACTCTGCTAACTGTTGGCAGGTGTGTAGTTTCCATCTTCATCATTTCGAGACAGTCGTGAGGGGTATCGTATGGGTCGTTTCCCCCCTCGAGAAGTGGGAGCAAAGTGGACGGGTTGAGGGTGTTACACCTGAGGAGGGAGATGTTATCTGGGAGGAGCAAAGTGCATTGTAGTCTGAGATGTCTTGCTGCTGACATATGTTTTGGTTGTACTTGGTTCAGCACAGCTGATATGTCATGAGGGGCTAGTAGGATGAGAAGGTGGCCCAGCACGAGATCTGCAGTTTTGTCCAGAAGGGCCTGGGCTGCAAAAACGGCTCTGAGGCAGGAGGGTGCCCCCCTAGCTACTGGATCCAATCGACAGGAATAGTATCCGATAGGTCTGAGTCTGTTATCATAAGATTGGGCCAGTACTCCGGTGGCGTGTCCTTCTCTCTCTGAGACGAATAGCTTGAAGCTTTTCTCATAGTCTGGAAGGCCAAGCGCAGGGGCCACAGACAGGATCTGTTTCAGAATTTCAAAGTTCGTAAGGGCCTCTGGTGGCAGTGTGAAAGGATCAGTCTTCAGAGCATCATAGAGTGGTTGCATTAGCAGAGATGCTTCTGGAATCCAAGAACGACAATAAGATACTAGGCCCAAAAATGCATGGAGAGACTTGTGGCCAGCTGGCACCGGAATTGCCTTGATCACAGCTATTCGCTCTTGAGTAAGATGTCTTACACCTTGTGAGATACAGTGTCCAAGAAAGACCACTGTTTGCTTGCACCACTGAATCTTCTGCTTTGACGCTTTACAACCTTGTTCGGCCAGGTAACAGAGAAGGTCTTCAGAATGGGCTGCAGCATCATCTTGGGTATCCGCACAGAGCAAGAGATCATCCACATACTCGAGAAGTACAACGTCTGGGTGGAGTTTGATCCATGTGTCCAGAATTAATTTCATTGCCTTGGCGAATTGAGATGGAGAGTTTTGGGCGCCCTGTGGCATTACAGTCCAGGTGTAACTTTTCCTTTCATGAACAAAACTGAATAAGAATTGACACCGCGGGTCTAGGGGGACACTGAAATAGGCATTCGCTAGGTCTACCACAGTGAAGTATTTGGCCGTGGGTGGTATTCCTGCCAGCAAGGTGTGTGGGTTGGGTACGATGGGCGTTTCCAATATGGTGGCCTCATTCACTGCTCGGAGGTCCTGTACCATGCGATATTTCACAGGTTCTCCTTTTGGGGTTTTCTTCTTGACTGGGAAGAGCGGGGTGTTGCAGGGGCTTGTGCAGTGTATGAGAGCCCCATTCCGTAGGAGGGCCTCTATCTGGAGAGTGATCGCTGCTGACACGGAGGGCTTGAGGGGGTATTGGGGTTTTCTGGGGAAAGGGGCTCCAGGCTTCATTCTGACCATGACTGGCGGGACTTTCAGATGACCAATGTCTTCTGGGCCTGTAGACCACAGGCAGGAAGGTATTCGAGTTAAAACCTCTTCCGGAATTCCAGTCTTGCCTTCTACGTTCAGGGACAGTAAAAGTGAGATGGAGCATAATGCTGAGGTGTCTTCATCAGTCAGTGGTGAGGTCACTCGGATACCACCATCAGGTTGGAAGGAGATTGAGGCCTGGAGTCTGGATAAGACGTCAGCCCCTAGTAAGTTCAAGGGACAGGTGTCGGAGACCACAAATCTTGTTAATAGGTCAGGGATGTTGCCAACTTGTAGGGGGCGGGTCAGAGGACTTTTTCGGGGTGTTCCATCCACTCCAACGCATGTAATGTTGTTGTCCGACAGGAAGGAGGTATCGGGTAGTTCCTTTGTTCTAATCACGCTCCTGGCAGCACCTGTGTCACAGAGAAATGTGGTGGGCCGGCCCTCGATACTGAGAGTTATCTTGGCTAGCGGTCCTCCTGAATCTTTGTGTGCTGCGATCATGGTTGGAGTGTATGACACAGGCTTGCCGAATTCCTATGGGTCCATATGGCCAAAAAGAGGAGGAGGAGGAGGCCAATCATTAGGTGCTGAGCTGGAATTCCCCTGGACATTTTGTTCTTGGTGTTGAGCATCTCCCCTTCTTGGGTTGTCTCTATGATCGGGCTGTCTTCGATCGGGTCTCCACGGGCTTCGGCATTGTCTCCGAAAGTGTCCGGGCCTCCCACAGTTGTAACAGCAGGCTCGCGAGTTTCGTGCTTGTGGTGGCGGATATGGTGTGTCAGAAGCCAACATGAGAGGGACTGCCTTCCTATTACCCTGTGAGGATTCTATGCCCTTTGCTACCAGTAGTAGAGTGTCAAGAGGTAACACTCTGTATTCTGGTCGAGATAGTAGCAGGCCTTTCCGGATTGCTTCCCTGAGGCCTGCTACAAATGCAGAGGATAGCATCTGTGTATGTGCCTTGTTTTGTGTGCTGAACCCCAAATCAGTGAACACCTGTAACATCCTAGTATGGAATTTCTCAACTTATTCAGCCTTGTCTTGTGTAATGTCTTGTATGCTTGTTGCTTGGTCTGCCAGGCGGTCACGTGCCCATCGTTGTAACTGTGTTACAAACTCACATCCCGAACCATATGTATTGTCAGGGACGCCACTGTCCACCCTAAAACACCTTTCCATTACTGGCCAGTAAGCATCCCCTGCTTTGATTTCACACAGGCTTACCAGGTCCCGCCAGGCACAGGAGTATGCCTTCTGGATCTGGGCAATCCTTCTGTAAAATGGCATGGGCTGTTTCTCAGGGTCTGGTAGACTGGTTACAAGGGATGATGCTTGTTGAGGGTTAAAGGTCACATACATCATGGGTGCGCCTAATGGTGCAGGCGGCATTTCCCCCTTGGTATGTGAGGTATGTGAGGCTGCAACCCATGGGGTGGAGGTCTCCAGTCATTCCCCTGTTGTGGCAGTTGAAGAGGTAGTCCCCTATTTGGTGGGGGGGGGGACCATATTGTATGGTGTCATGCGAATCACCTGTGGGTCTTCCTGAGACATTTGCCATGTCCTCGGAGAAGGGTTGTGAAAGAGGAGGGGAATACAGTGGGAGTGAGTACCTAGCACCCACTCTGGCTTTTTGCACTGCTCCCAAAGGGCCTGCGGATGTAGGCCGTGCTGCTGTGGATGTGGGATGGGGATGTGAGGATGTCACTCAGTCAGATTACATACAGATTCCCCGCAGTGCCCTTTGAGGTGACTGGTAGGGGGAGTGTACTGGTTCATGGCCCTGGTAGGGAAGTGTAGTTGCCCTGGTGTCCACATTCGACAGGCCTCCAGACACTATAATCTGAGTTGGGCCATAGCTTCCATGACTGGCTGAACTAGGGGTGGTTGCAGTTGGATTGACGCCCCCCTTGGTCACTAGTACTTCTGGGAGCTCAGGTGAGTGGCAGTGACTGCCACTGCTCGCCTCTGCCCCGTCCTCATCATCTTCTAACATCATTAATGGGTTAACGTGGTTAGCACCTTCCCTGTAATATGCTCCGGTCTGGTCTAACATTGGGCATATAGGGATGGGTGTACCAATATGGCCGTCACAGGAAGTAGTCATAGGGAGTCTTCCTGTGGGTTGAGTGGGTGTGTCACCACTGTTGGGTGTAGCAAGATGGCCACCATCCCGGGGAGGTGCCGTGGGTGGTAAAGGAGGTGGTACATTGGGGCGGAGCCTGATGGGAGGGTCAAGCGAGGGGGTGGTTTCTGAGGGGCAGGGTTTCCTGTCTTGTGTTCGAACTCCATTATAGGGTGGTGGCCTTTCGGCCAATGTACTTTCTGGTTTATGATACACATATACAATATATCCATGTTGATTTGTCTCTCGCTCTACAAACCCCTCCCCCTGAATGGCTTTCGATACTCTGTACCAGGCTTCAGCTGTAGCCAATAAGCCATGATCAGACAACAAACCCTTTTTTCGTTTTAACAATATCCGCCATTCCTCTGCTTGTAATCTTCCACCCATATGCATGTTGATGTCACATATTCTTGCAAGCTCGTTCACCTTCTTAACTGCTCCTCTTCCTTCCCTCTCTGCAACCAAGCTGCACGCTAAACTCCCTTCCACCGGCTTCTGTAAATTCTGTCCCATTTTTTTTATCCCACTATATAAGGAAAAAACACTTGAGTTTTGGCTGCGTGTAATCTTGAAATCTTTCCCTTAGACCAGCAGCGCTGCCACTTCCTCTTTTTAAAAGTACACTTTCTCTTTTTTTTTTTTTTTTTTTAAATGAAAGTGTCTTTAGGCTGCTGCAGACAAACAAAGCTTGTTTAACAAAGCAGCAATTAAACCCAGTGCGTTCCTTCAAATATCATCTACGTGTCCCAGCGGCAAACCCAGACTTCTGACTCTATCCTTTTCACTCTCCTCACACTTCTCTGGCTGTTCTGGCTGGAGTGGACACCTTATAGGTAAGTATCCCCTTTCTCTAGCTTCAACTTCTATCGCTGGCAATGATGCACCGACTACAATTCTAACAGGGTAATGCACATTTAATCTGAACACTAACACGTCTGGAACATCCACCAACAAAGGTTTCAGGCCAAGAATTTCCTCCCTGTACCCTGGGGTTATCACTTTCACCAGCCCCCAGCCTTCTGAATGAATTCCCAACAGTAGTCCACAGACACATTCAGGACATGACACTCCTGGCTCATGCGATGGAAAGATGAGACCCCAGAACAACTGTCAACGGATTATCATGTACATCTTCCTACATGTACCTCTTATTTAATACCTGATACCCTGGCTATGCGCCCTCTCTCCGGCACACTTTGCATCAACCGTGAGAGAAGTTTGACCACGTTTCACAGCCAGTTATCGCATCTGTGACCCTATTCCGTTCTGCCTGTCTCATCAACCCACCAGAAGCCAGCACATGTAACAATAAACCAACAGGATATGTGACAACCGCAGTAAAGTACAGGATTATCAGGTCCTCACGGGA
Source organism: Rana kukunoris (assembly GCA_029574335.1). NCBI lineage: Eukaryota > Metazoa > Chordata > Amphibia > Anura > Ranidae > Rana > Rana kukunoris. Next base: position 367,245,417 of record CM056049.1, read on the forward strand.
TCCCCACGCAACTACTATGCGTTCTCCTGACGCCCCCTCCTGGTCATCCGTGCTTCACAGCACAATTATTTATGCCCCAGGAGGAGTTTGACCACGTCAATTTTCATCCGTGACTACATAATTAATCCCCTTATTCCCAACAGCCGTCACACGCTTGACAAAACAGAACAGGAAACAGGAAACAAATATACAGGCAGCAGATTACCAGTTATGCAGGTTCTTATAAATGACCTTCGGGCAAGCTATAAGCTATATATTACCTGCCTTTTCTGATCGAGGTAAGCCGACACGGGAACAAGAACCAACCAAAACCACGGGACAGGATATAAACAGTAGACAATATTAAAAGTCTTACCGTTCAGTCATCAGAGAGTGATCAATTCTCCGTGCCCTGTCGTCCGCGTTGGTTCGTCCCAGTTCCCTCTCGATCGGCTTGGCCCTTCGAATCAGGAAGCCCGAAAGCCCCACGTTGGGCGCCAAATTGATTTGGACAGACAAAACTCTCAGTTTCTTTGGTATCTGCTTCCTGGCCAAATCTGATAAGAAGTGAATAATTGCATGCATGCATAGAATAATTTCACACTGACAAAGCTGCAGTTTGAAATACTTCCCCTTTTTTATTTTGGTCTTGACTTAATATATGGTTAATGACGTGCATATTCTTGAATATCCAACCTGCTCATTAATACGTAATATTAGTCTTGTGACGTTCTGATTTTGTGAGCTATTAACTATTTTGTGTTAGGATGGTGCGAAGCATGAAGCAACAATGCTATATATATATTTGGTTTGTCTGATGTCTGATGTCTGGTTTCCTGCGGTTCGATATCCAGACAGGGGCTTTCTTCCCAGGTCTAATTTCGACTTGTTTTGCAGACAGAGTTCCCCTTTTTCTTCAGATCTTGTGACACATATCTGATAGCAGCATCATGTGAGCAAGGATTGCAAGGGTTGTATAAGATCATTATTATGACTATGTATGATAGCAATCAATAACATATAGAGTATATAGGATATATATGAGATATAGAGCATGTGGAGCATGTGTTTGCGCATTAAAATAAGCATTTCACCATCTTCCTTTGGCCATTTTTAGCATATCCATAGCAGTTAACGTAAAAAAAACATTTTTGTAATTTTCGACACAATAAGGGCAAATTATTTAGTCCAATCACCTCCTGTCCTCATTGCCCCCTGCCCCCAACACCCCCTGCCACCATCACACACTGCCATCACCACCCCTCTGCCACCACTACCCTCTGCCACCACCACCCCCTGCCACCAATGCACCATTCCCCTCTGCCACCACCACCCCTCTGCCACCAATGCACCATTCTCCTCTGCCAGCATCACCGGCGGCCACCAATGCACTATTCCCCTCTGCCACATCACCCCCTGCCACCAATGCACCATTCCCCTCTGCCACCATCACCCCCTGCCACCAATGCACCATTCCCCTCTGCCACCACCACCCCTCTGCCACCATCTTCTCCTGCCATCAATGCACTTTTCCCCTCTGCCAGCATCACCCCTGCCACCAATGCACCATTCCCCTCTGCCACCATCCCCCTCTGCCACCACCACCCCTCTGCCACCATTCCCCTCTGCCACCATCACCCCCTGCCACCAATGCACCATTCCCCTCTGCCACCATCACCCCCTGCCACACATGCACCATTCCCCTCTGCCACCATCACCCCCTGCCACCAATGCACCATCCTCCTCTGCCACCACCACCACCCCTCTGCCATTATCATCCCCTGCCACCAATGCACCATTTCCCTCTGCCACCATCACCCCCCGCCACCAATACACCATTCCCCTCTGCCACCAATGTACCCTTCCCCTCTGCCACCACCACCCCTCTGCCACCAATGCACCCTTCTCCTCTGCCAGCATCACCGGCGGCCACCAATGCACTATTCCCCTCTGCCACATCACCCCCTGCCACCAATGCACCATTCCCCTCTGCCACCATCACCCCCTGCCACCAATGCACCATTCCCCTCTGCCACCACCACCCCTCTGCCACCATCTTCTCCTGCCACCAATGCACTTTTCCCCTCTGCCAGCATCACCCCTGCCACCAATGAGCTCAGTTCAGTGTGCAGTCAGACACCGAGAGAGCAGGACGCTCTCAAACGAGTCACTCTCTCAGGGATAGTGCAGGGTCCTCCCACTGTGCGGCTCCAGGCCTCACAGACAGGCAGGCTGATATCTCCCTCTCATCCATCCACCTGCCTCCTGCCACCGGCCACTCGGACTAGCTGCTCTCCCCCCTCCTGGACTTCCACAGGCCTTCCCCCGGTGCACCTGACCCGGTAAGCCACTTCTTGAGAGCTGCAGACGGCCGTCCTTCTCAGGACAAGCCACAGCAGCTTCCCCCAATCCCCACGGCTTTTCCCCGCTCCTCACCCCCATACCTCTACCCCCGCTCGGGCCTCCTGTCCGCCAGCCATCCCCACAAGCCACCGCTACCCTCGGGCGCGGTGTTTTTTTTCCCTCCGCGCCGATCAGTGGAGATTCGCAGCAGCCGCGACTCAGGAAAGGCCGCGGCTTCACCCGCGGCCTAGCGGCGCGCCGCTCTCCACCCCCCAATCAGCCGGCACCACCTAATCCATCGGGCCACAAAGCCCCCCCCCCTACCCCAGTAGAGCCCCCTTGCCCTCTGATCATTTCCCTCAGCCCCCCAGGCACCACTCAGCCGGTACCCCCCAGCCTGGATCCTGCTGCCAGGTCGGCGGCCATCTTCCTCCACCCAGCCCTATCACTCTCAAATTCACCATAACTTGATCCAGGGCTAAACCCGATCGCCTCTTTAGGGGTCAGGAAGGAATTTTTTCCCCTACCGCAGCATATTGGCTCAGCATGGTTAGGGTTTTTTTGCCTTCCTCTGGACCAAGCCTAGGATCAGAGGATTCAGTTATCCTTGTGAATCCACCCCACCCCCCCCCGCCCTTGGTTCCACGGCGGCCATGGTTAATCGACAATACTCGGCGGAGATCATTTGGGATCTGGGTCGATTTGCCGCAATTCTGCCGGCCGCCACCAAAAAAGCCCTAAGAAATCTGCGACTTTTGAGGATCGATCGACGATCGACTGCCAGAAATCGCAGCCATTTACCCCAGCCTTAGCACATATCATGTGCTTTGATCAACACTAGATCGGCAGTAAAACACCGATTAGAAATCCATGATTTCTTATTGCAACATGACTTAGACTGCCTCTTTATTACAGAGAGCTGGCTCACAGCCGACTGTAACACCATTCTAGGAGAATTGGTGCCAGAAAATTACCGTTTTATAACAGAAAACAGAATAGGGCAAAGAGGAGGAGGACTGGCGGTGATCCATAAGACGCGTCTTGCGATCACAAAACCAAGCCTCCAAAACCCTCTTCCATTTATGGAAACCCTTACTCTTCAACTGCAAGTAAACTGCCAGGAGACCGTTCGGATTCTACTCTGCTATAGGCCACCCGGCCCCAAGTCGCAGCTGCTCCCATCTTTGACGGACTTTGTCTCCACCTATACCCTGAATAGCAAACACCTTTTGCTGCTTGGGGACTTCAACCTCTGGGCCAAGACCCCATTGCTGACGCCTGCATCGACCACCTGGAAGGATTAGGGCTTCAGCAACTAGTATGTGGGCCCACACATGCTTCAGGTCATACGCTCGATCTTATTTTCAGACAAGATCTGGAAATAAAAATTTTGGATAATGAACCATTGCCATGGACAGATCACCATGCAATTAAATTCATTATTTCCGAATTCCCCCCCTTAACAAAACCATCAAATCCAGTGACAACACACTGGACCAGATGTCAGAAGAAGCTCCACTCGGAACTCTTCAAAGCCACGTTAGGGGAAAAAATAAACACAATTCAGCCGCACCAAACAGCGGAAGAAACACTGGAGGCCATAAACACAGCACTATTACAGTCAGCTGACTTGATAGCGCCGAAACGAAAGACCCAGATCAGGAAAAATAACTCCGGCTGGTTTAACAACCAGCTGGCGTTACTGAAGCAAGAGCGCAGAAGGGCAGAAGCAGCCTGGAAAATAAGCTCTTCAGATGAGAACCTCTCGATTTACAAGGCAATAACCAGAAAATACTACAAGCAAATCTTCGAAGCCAAGAAAAACTATTTTTCTGAGGCTATCAACGGTGCCCTAAATCGCCCCCGCGAACTCTTCAAGCTGGTCACTCAGACCATGAATCCAGGATGTCTTGAAGCCCCCAACTTGGATACACAAGAATTTTGCGATGAGTTATCGGATTGCTTCATTAACAAAATTGAGGCAATCCGGCAAAGCATTCAGCAGAACAATTGCTCTCCCAGCCCCCCCCGTAGTCATTTACACAGCACCGGCAACAATTCACCACAGTTAGGTGAGTTCATGCTGGAACCCATCTCTATTCAGACCACTAAAAATATCATCGGCACTCTGCGCAACAGCACTGCGCCAAACGATATTATCCCCACCAAACTGCTGAAGGAATGCGCCGACATCCTGGCACCTCCTGTCACGCAGCTTATCAACCAATCCTTCAGGGAGGGCATAATGCCCTCCCAGTTGAAGGAGGGCTTCATTCAACCCATCTTGAAGAAAGCCACCCTGGATCCTAAGGATCCACTCAACTGGCGCCCCATAACATGCCTAAATGTTCTCTCCAAGGTAATGGAGAAAGCTGTGGTACAACAGCTGCAACAGCATCTAGATATCCACAACTTACTCGACCCACTTCAATCAGGATTCCGTCCCGGACACGGGACAGAATCTGCATTGCTTAAGATATGGGACGATGTTCTTGAGGCCGCAGACGAAGGAGAATCTTCTCTTCTGGTTCTGCTGGACCTAAGCGCAGCCTTTGATACAGTTGATCACAAGCTGCTATTGACTCGGCTGGCTAAAATAGCCAAAGTCGCAGAAAGCGATCTATCCTGGTTCTCCTCTTTTTTGGAAAACCGTTCGCAAATAGTGAAGCTAGGACCCTTCACTTCTGAACAACGCACATTATCGTGCGGGGTCCCTCAAGGATCTCCCCTGTCGCCGATGTTATTCAACATCTATGTGCGTCCTCTTTTCGAAATCATCAGCAGCCAAAAACTGCTATATCACTCTTATGCAGACGACACGCAACTGTACTTCCGCATTTGCAATAAAAAGGATCACCACCTCAACCTAGAGACATGCCTCTCTTTGATAGAGGACTGGATGACAAAGAGTTATCTCAAACTCAACGGAGCTAAAACAGAACTTCTTCTGTTTCACGCCAAGCGTAGGAATCTATCTACAACAACCTGGATCCCCCCGCCCATTCTGGGCAAAATCATCACCCCTAGCGCCAAAGTCAAAAGTCTTGGGGTCATCTTTGACTCCGACATGACAATGAACGCACAAATAGGGGCAGTAGTCAGCGGATCTCACCATCTGCTGCGCCTACTACGCAGACTCACGCCTTTTATTCCCAAGAATGACATAGCGGTCGTGGTAGGAGCTATTGTAAACTCCAGACTGGACTATGCAAATGCCCTTTACCTCGGACTCCCCAAGTACCAAATCGCTCGTCTTCAAGTCGTTCAAAATACGGCTGCCAGACTTGTGACTGGGAAAAAACCCTGGGAATCAATCTCACCTTCACTGAGATCCCTTCACTGGCTACCAGTTAAAGACAGAATCACCTTTAAAGCTCTCTGTCTAACGCATAGATGTATCCATGGGAATGCTCTCCATTATCAATGCGAAAAATTAAAAATTCACAATCCCAATCGTATTCTACGATCCACCAATCAAAATCGGCTTCAGATACCGAAAGCCGGATACAAGTCCAAAGGAGACAGGAGATTCGCTGTCCAAGGTCCCAGACTATGGAACGCCTTACCAGCCAGCATTCTGCTGGAGGAGAACTACTTAGTCTTCAGGAGAAAGATTAAGACTCATCTCTTTTGATCTCAAAGGAGAAAGGAACAACAAGTGCCCAGAGGCGATTTACTTTGCATGTGCTGCGCTATATAAGTTCCTCATTCACTCATTCATTCACCAATGCACCATTCCCCTGTGCCACCATCCCCCTCTGCCACCACCACCCCTCTGCCACCATTCCCCTCTGCCACCATCACCCCCTGCCACCAATGCACCATTCCCCTCGGCCACCATCACCCCCTGCCACAAATGCACCATTCCCCTCTGCCACCATCACCCCCTGCCACCAATGCACCATCCTCCTCTGCCACCACCACCACCCCTCTGCCATTATCATCCCCTGCCACCAATGCACCATTCCCCTCTGCCACTATCACCCCCTGCCACCAATGCACCATTTCCCTCTGCCACCATCACCCCCCGCCACCAATACACCATTCCCCTCTGCCACCAATGTACCCTTCCCCTCTGCCACCATCACCCCCTGCCACTAATGCACCATTCCCCTCAGCCACCATCATCCCTTGCCACCAATGCACCATCCTCCTCTGCCACCATCCCCCTCTGCCACCACCACCACCCCTCTGCCACCATCACCCCCTGCCACCAATGCACCATTCCCTTCTGCCACCATCCCCCCCGCCACCAATGCACCATTCTCCTCTGCCACCATCCCCCTCTGCCACCACCACCCCTCTGCCACCATCATCCCCTGCTACCATTGCACCATTCCCCTCTGCCACCATCATCCCTTGCCACCAATGCACCATTGCCCCCTGCCACCATCACTCACCCCTCTACTACCAGCACCCCCTGCCACCAATGCATCATTCCCCTCTGTCACCAATGCACCATTTCCCTCTGCTACCATCATCCCCTGCCACCAATGCACTATTCCCCCCTGCCACAATCACCCCCCTGCCACCACCACCCCTCTGCCACCACTGCACCATTCTCCTCTGCCTCCATCCCCCTCTGCCACCATCCTCACCTGCTGTCATCGTCGGCTCACTCGTCTGGGCTGTAACTTTGTCCGACTCCCCCCGGTCCCTGTGGACTCTGGCTGGATTGCCTGGCCCTGGATGCAAGGCCGCCGTTTGCTGCTTCACTGCACTTGGTTAGTGTTTTAAATGATGGCGTGCCTGGCAGCGGGTTGTGCTAATACATCACGTGACTCACCTCGCCAGTAACACACGTCAGCACGGCACACCCTTTGAGATCCCCCCTCCCCCCGCCGGCCGAATACAGGATCTACTCGGCTCGGCATTCAGCAAGTTCCGGAACTGCGCATGGGCAGTTCCAAACCGGACCCAGTCACGGCTATTTTTACTGACACTTTCCCGTTACTGCCCATTATCCGTGCGCCGGCGCGCACATGTGCCAATAGGGTGCGCGCGTGCGCAAAGGGTGCGTGCGTGGCGGGAGCGCGCGTGCACGTTAGCGCGAGATTGGCGCCAATTTGTGCTTAAAAGCCAGCACCCGTGCCTGATTCCTGCCATCATCCAGGCACTCCTACCCCACTGCGCTCCCGAGCCTGCTGTCCCCAATCCAGCGGCTCCCGAGCCAGAGTTGTATGAGAGGCTGCCTCCTGCGACTAGGCTCTGACGACCAGGTACGCTCTCATACCTAACAGTATCAGACAGCCATGTCAGATCCTGCAGGAGTCGCCCCCCCCCCGCTGTGGAGGAAATTTGCAAACATTTGGCAGCCCTTACGCAAGCAGGAAAGAGCCTACAAGAAGGGTACATGAGGCAAAAAGGACAAGTCCAGAACCTGTCCGGCTCCAGCGATGCAGCCCCTACAACCTCCGCCAGGTCTTCACCAACTGCCTCCACTCCCTCAGTAGTGATGCTACCGCCTGAACCGAGAGTCCCTGTACCAGAAAGGTTTTCGGGAGACCGGGCTAAATTCCGGGCCTTCCGCAACGCCTGCCAGCTGTACTTTGCCCTACAAACCCAGACTTTTTCCTTGGAAGCCACCAAGGTGGGGTTTGTGATCTCACTCCTCCAAGACGAACCTCAGACCTGGGCCTATCGGTTGTTGGAAGAGAATAGCGTTCAGAGGCAGTCCCTGCAAACCTTCTTTGAAGCCATGGCCCAGCTTTATGACGATCCCCAACGAGCTGCCACCGCTGAGTCCTCTTTGCTTGCACTCCAGCAAGGTTGCAGGGCGGCCGAGGACTACGTTTCAGACTTCAGACGCTGGAGCGTGGATACTCACTGGAATGACGCAGCTCTCAGACATCAGTTCCGCCTGGGCCTTTCCGAGGGTCTTAAAGATTAGCTCGCCCGAGTTGGGGTACCAGGGACCCTTGAAGATCTGATCGCCAAAGCCATCCAGATTGATCGCAGACTTCGTGAACGCCGGGCCGAGCGCTCTTCCCAGCAAAATCGGCCAGTGTGGATCAGCTTGAGAAAGGAATGCGGCAGCCGTGTCACTCTCTGCCTTAGCATTCGGAAACGCGTCGCTTGCCTGGTGACGTCACCATCCATCGCCCGCTGTTCCTGCTGCACGCCGCTGTGTTTTCTGAGGATTGTCTCATCCACTACACCCACCCACCAACATCAAGGGAAAACAGGACTGACTCCTCATCACAGCGCTACACCAGTGGACACAAAGTGGATGAACGAGCGCACCAGATGACAGCCACCCCTCCCTTCTGGAGAAACTTTTGATATGCCTGTATATCACCACCAAAATGTGAGTGGTTTTCTGCTTTTTGGCTTTGTAAATAAATTTGCTTTTAAAATACTGCACCCAGAGGCGCCTCTCTCCTTGTTTGCCTTTCTAGATTTGGAACTTGGTTTCTGTTCCCCACTGACGGCAGCCCTGAGTGCATATCCCTATCAACAAAAAACATTTTATTCCCAAACCCCATTCTAAACAGCCTGAACTGTTTTTATTTTATTGATTTTTACTTGGACCTTTTGTTGGACCCTTGTTTATATCACGCTGTTGGGATATATATATATATTTTTCTCTGATTTTGCGCACAATTTACTTGTTGTAAGTAAACACAAACCCCAGTTAAAAGGCTATAACAAATTTAATATAATAACCAAAATCCCAGAGACATAAATACATAAAAATAAGAAATGAAAATTAAAATAAGCCTAATAAATAAGCCTAGAGAATATTAAAATTGAAATTTAAAATCAATGACGTCATCCGCAATCGCTTTCTAGTACAAATACTAGCAGGGAGGAGCTGAGGGATTGTTGCATCTGGTTGTCTTGGCAGCATTGCTTCAGAGGTTGAAGGGGTAGGGGGTCAGCCTGTCAGTGCTCAGACTATACGTCACACACTGCATCAAATTTTTGTGCATGGCTGTCGTCCCAGAAGAAACCTCTTCTAAAAATCATGCACAAGAAAGAATGGAGTTTGCTGAAAACGAGCAGACTAAGGACATGGATTACTGGAACCATGTCCTGTGATCTGATGAGACCAAGATAAACTTATTTGGTTCAGATGGTGTCAAGTGTGTGTGACAACAACCAGGTGAGGAGTACAAAGACAAGTGCGTCTTGCCTATAGTAAAGCACGGTGGTGGGAGTGTCATGGTCTTGGGGCTACATGAGTGCTTCCAGCACTGGGGAGCTACAGTTTTTCGAGGGAACCAATGCCAATGTAGCGCCCCCTTACTTTCAGTACGGGCACTACAATAAAGTTAGCGGGCGAATGGGAGAGTTATTTTGCTCTCATTCATAATTTGTCAAATTGCAGGCTGCTGCTATTTCAGAACTGTCCTGTAGGTCGGTCTGCAACCCAGGGGTGTAAAAACACCCCTGGGCGGCAGTTGGCGCTAGAGGGGTTCTGACAGAGACACTTTTCCCCAGCAGCCAATTAGAGGAGTTCTTTCCTCACTGGGCATGCTGGGGAGGGGTATATCTGTGGCAGCTGCCGCATGTTCTGGGTCGGCGGTTCTTCTTCTTTGTGTGGGGTCCACGTTCCAGGTGCGGCATCCACCTTCAGGGTGCGCGCATCCACGGACCCCGCTCTCATGGCCCACTTGGTCGGAGCTGTCGAGTGGGTCAATACCCGTACCCGTACACTCAAAGCTGCCGGGGACAAGGCATCCCATGCTGCTCCGCTTCCGGCGCCAACACGCGAAACTCGTCCCACTGAAAGTGAGATAAAGCATCTGCTAATTTGTTGCAAACACCTGGAATATGCACAGCATAGATGAAAGCATTCAGTCGCAGACAAAGCAAAACCAAGTGACGCAAGAGTCGCACCACCGGTGGAGAAGAGGCCGACAAAGGATTTATCACCGAAACCACACCTATATTGTCACAGCGAAAGCAAACCTTCCGATTGCGAAAAGCCTCCCCCATACCTCCACTGCCAGGACAATCGGAAACAATTCCAACAGTACCAGATTCTTGAAGAAACCGGCCAAACGCCACTCCTCGGGCCACCCCTCAGCACTCCACTGACCCCGGAAGTAAGCCCCATAACCAGCCGACCCCGCAGCATCGGTAAACATGACCAGATCCGTATTACTCACCGGACTTGCCATCCAAATCGAACGCCCGTTATAGGCGTCCAAAAAGACAGCCCACACCTGAAGATCGGCACAAAGCACGCTCGTCAAGCGAACATAATGCCGCAGCGAAGCAACGCCCGCGGTCGCATCTTCCGCCCATCGGAATAATCCGCAAAATTGAGTTTCCCCAGCAGGGATTGCACTTCCCGCAACTGCATCTTCCACCGACCACATGACCCCTTGACCTCTCCCCGCAGCGCCACCACCTTCTCGACCGGCAGGCGGCATTCCATGGCCAACGAATCAATCGTAATTCCCAGGAAAACCAACTCCGTCGTTGGGCCCTCCGCGGCCAACGGGATCCCAAAGCGGTCCGCGACATGCTGCAAGGTCCCCAAAAGAATCGTGCAAATTCGAGAATCCGACAGCCCAATGCACAAAAAATCATCCAGATAATGGATAACTGAGTTTACGCCGGCCACATCCCGCACCACCTATTCCACAAATGAGCTAAAAGTCTCAAACAAGGCACACGAAATTGAACAACCCATTGGCAAACAACGATCGACAAAATATGCACCTTGCCAGTGACAACCCAACAAATGGATGCTGTCGGGATGAACTGGAAGCAGGCGAAAAGCCGCCTCCACATCCGCCTTAGCCATAAGGGAACCGCGGCCATAACAACGCACCCAAGAGACCGCTGCATCAAGCGACATATAGGTAACCGCACAGTCGAGCGGGTCAATACCATCGTTTACAGACGCCCCCTTAGGAAACGAAAGATGATAAATCAACCGGAATTTGCCCGCTTCTTTCTTCGGGACCACCCCCAAGGGCGAAACCACCAAACCCGGAAATGGCGGAGACGAAATGGGGCCACTCATCCTCCCCAGGGCCACCTCCTTAAGAAGTTTTGTCCGTAACCACTTCCGGGTAAAGAAGCGCAGAACGCAATTTTTTTGGCAACGGCGGAACCGCAGATAACCTGCAGGGAATGCAAAACCCCTCCCCGAAACCCGCGGCCAAGAGTCGAGCCGCTGCCCGATCGGGGTACCTATTTAGAAACGGTACCATCCTTGCCACTCTCACTGGCGTCGTCCCGCTTCCCAGAAGCATCCCTTCCCTTCCCTTGCTTAAAGCAGCGGGTAAGCGAATGGCTCCCTTCGCAACCCGAGCACTCGTGCTTGAATCTACAAGAGCTGCCGAAACGGCAGGAGCTGTCGTTAAAACGCCAGCACAACCCCTTCTTCCTGTCGGCCGGCGCACCCGAGGTGGAGGCCCCGCCAGCCCCCCCTGGAAAAAACGAAGACCCCATCCTAGCAGAAGTCATCAGCCTAATCCATAGGTTGATGTCCTTGTGGTCCCACCGAATAGAGGGGCGGACGGCCTTCCGCTAGCGGAATTGTTCGTCACAGCTGAGCCAAGCCAGTCCGCCATACACCCTATGGGCCTCCCCAATGGCATCTAAATAACCAAAAAGCGACGAACAATTCTCCGGCGCCTTTTCACCAATCACGCTGGCGAAGATGGCGAACGCCCGCAGCCAATTGGCAAACGTCCGTGGGATAAACCTATACCGCCGCCGCTCATCCTCGTCCTTCCTACCCTCCTCCGGTCTAACCCTATCCAACTGAAACTGTTCCAGGGGGATAAGCGAAAACAATTCCACATACTCCCCCTTCCAAAAAATTTTCCCGTACCTCCTGCCGAAGATGCGCGCCGAGCGGCCCCTTAAAGCAGACATAGACCTCCCCCTTTGCCGAATCCACCAGACTTACCTTATCTGCCGACAAGTCCGCCTCAGGCCCCCTGTCCGCCCCCGGGCCCAGCACGGAGCCCTCCGTCAGCGTGCCAGCCGCCACACCCAAACGAGAAGACGGCAGGGAAGATGAACCCCCAGCCAACCCCCCTGCCCCCCCCCGGCGGGTCCCACGCCGTCACCGGAGCTTCAGAACGCCTTCCATCCTGCCTAGCAATTCCCTGAAACAGGCCAGAACCTCATCCCCACTCACTACATTCACAGGCATACCCCCAGACCCCTGCTCCCTAACACCCGACCCAGACAGCACATCAGCAGAGGACACAGACAAAGGGAGAGACATGCACTCACCAGGCTGCATGGGGCACCGAACCCCCCCCCAGCCGCCGATCCGGATCCCCCCGCACGATCATCCAGTTCTCCTTCCTCATCGCTGCTGACCTCCCCTTCCGACCTCCGATCCACCAGGGGGCAACCGCATCCTTCCTCCACGACCGCAGCAGCAGCAGACACGCTCTGGCTCCCAGGGATCCCTCGAGCCGCGCTGGAGCCCCGCCTCCCGCCGACATCCTCCGCCTCTCTCCCATGTCCCGGACGGGACCCAGAGGTCTTCACAGCCCGACTGGCACCCCGGTCAGACGTGCCCGACCTCCCCCCGCCGCACGTTGCATCTCACAGCGGGGCCGCAGGCCGCACCAGGAGACAGGCTGGCGCCCGCAGCAGTGTCTCTCCCACGCCGGGCTGCTCCACCGACAGGCACCTCGCCAGTGGAGACAGCCGCACGCTCCGGCACCCTGCAGATGGAGGAGGCGACCAAGGCCCTGGAACGGTGAGTGGAAGTGTCGCCTCCTCCCGGGCTCCGCCTGAGATGGGCATTCCTCCCAGGGGCCCCCCCCGCAGAAACTGTTGTGCGCTTCGCAGGGGGGCCTTGAGGGTCCACATGTGGGCTCCCAGAACGGCGCTGAGCCCTGGGGGCCCTGTCCGGGCTAAAGCGCTCCAGAGGCCGAGACCTCCGAGCACGTGTAGTGGCAGGCCCTGCAGCAGGGGGAGGACGAGGACCCCCGTAGAGCGGCAGCCACCTGGCTCTCGACCCACTCCGAGCCATGCTCCTCCGCAGCAGCCCTCAGCTTCTCCATCAGTGCTGCCAGCTCACTCATTTTGCCCCTGTTGTTTTTTGTTTGTAGGAAGATGGCCTGTCAGCGATGCTTTCCTCTGCGAATCTTCCCTCAAATGTGCCGGGACAACCCACTTCAAACCCTCAACTACCTCCAGGACCCTCCCCGTCACACCCTCTTCGGAACCAATCAGGTAACTAGCTAACTGACCCTATATTTTTGAATGTTAACCCCTTAACTGCCTGTCTCCCCTTATCACCCTGTCATGTCTGCCCTGCGCTCATTTTGTTCCTATTTGCTTCGGGCCTTTCTTTCCTATCCCCTGTTGATGTTGGCCGTTGTTGGGGCCTGGAATAAAGCATTTGAAAATCCATTTGGTGACTGGACATTCGCTCACTGCTACTACTCACTGCTACTACCCCTAGACACACTAGAAGGTAACTTAATAAGCCGATCCCAAACAACCAGCGGCTCCTTCGCGGCTCCTTACACCAACATGAACTGTGACATACTGAAGCAGAGCATGATCCCCTCCCTTAGGAGACTGGGCCTCAGGGCAGTATTCCAACATGATAATGACCCCAAACAGACCTCCAAGACGACCACTGCTTTGCTAAAGAAGCTGAAGGTAAAGGTGATGGACTGGTCAAGCATTTCTCCAGACCTAAACCCTATTGAGTATCTGTGGGGCATCATCAAACAGAAGGTGGAGGAGCGCAAGGTCTCTAACATCCACCAGCTCCATGATGTCTTCATGGAAAAGTGGAAGAGGACTCCAGTGGCAACATGTGAAGCTCTCGTGAACTCCATGCTCAACTCACCTTTGTTGTTAGTGGTTTAGACATTAATGGCTGTGTCTGTGTGTTGAGTTATTTTGAGGGGACATCAAATTTACACTGTTTTACAAGCTGTACACTCACTACTTTACATTGTAGCACAATGTACTGTTGTGGGCTTAGTAACACTTTAACCCCTCGTTCACATTGAATGCAGCTTTGAAATTGTGCAACTTAATACATTTCATTTGGATGTCAGTGTGATTTCAGGTGTAACTTTGAAGACATCTGTGCAGCTTCATGCACAGATGTCTATGCAAGTCGCACTCAAAATCGCTAAAAGTAGTGGAGGAGGAACTTTTTCAAATCGTTTCGGCACCCAAAAACAGCATAGCTACGATTTGGACGGTGCCTATGGTTGCCACCTCATCCCTTTAAAACTGAGCACATATTAATTACACAGGTTCTGTGGCTGATTAAGATGGTAATTAAACTCATAAACAGTGAACAAAAAGTTCTAATCAATAGTCCTGGCTTAAACAGTGCTGCTTAAAGGGGTTGTAATGGTAAACATTTTTTTTACCTTAATGCATCCTATGCATTAAGGTAAAAAAACATCTCACAGCAACGCCCCCCCCCCCCCCCCGAGTCCCCGTTTTACTTACCTGACCGTTCGAAACTCCCGGGCGCGTCCACATCATCCTCTTCGGTTCCCAGCCTGGCCGTTGATTGGCTAGGCTGGGCGGATTGATAGCAGCGCAGCCATTGGCTGGCGCTGCTGTCAATCACAGCGGATGACGCGGCGCGTCGGGGGGGGCGGAGCCGAGTGATACAGTCGGCGGCTATGGCCGTTGCTGTATCACGGGAGCGCGCTCGCAAAAGCTCTCCACCGTGTGAGCGCCCTCGCATGAAGGTAGAGAGCTTTTGCGAGGAGGAGCCTAGACAGCCGCCGAGGGACCCCAGAAGACAGCTTTCTGGGCCACTCTGTGCAAAACGAACTGCACAGTGGAGGTAAGTATAACATGTTTGTTATTTGAAAAAAATATATATTCCTGACTTTAGTGTTCCTTTAAGCCAAAAGGACTATTGATTAGAACTTTTTGCTCACTGTTTATAATATCTTGTACCAATATAGTAGCATCTTAGTTTAATTAAGATAACTTTACATCTAGGCGCTGGAAAAGCAACCCTGTTTTTAACAATAGAGGAAAAGCGACCCTGTTAATTTCAAGTTTTTGTTAATAAAACTCACTTGGTACCTTATCTGCAATAAATTAGCCTCAGAACCTGCGTAATTCATAAGTGTTTGGGTTTAAAGGGATGTGGTGGCAACCTTAACGGTGCCATTGCTGACAACAGGGTGCGACTTGTCATGCAATTTGACCGGTCAAATCACACGACAAGTCGCTTTAATGTGAACGAGGACTAAAGTAAAAATTAAATTGTGTATGGCTTATTTCATTTATAAAACTGTTGCTTCAACACTGAATGATGTGCAAAACATTAATTATTACATCATAGCAGTCAAAGTCCAGCCAGATGTATTTTGCAGTTGACTGAATACAATTGAATATAATCAAAAGCTTGCTAGCGAAAGGCAGGGTGATGGGAGTGTCAAACAAACATGAGCACAGGCCTTAGAAAACGTGCTTGTAATGTGATACTCAGGGAATCGTTGTGTAATTTAGACCTCCCCTTCCATGACTGCATCACCAACATTGCTGTCATACTGTAGGCAGCAACCGTACATAGAGAAGCTGTCAGACTGACTCCAGGTAAGGTTCTCCTTGGTTATGCAACTGTCATGATTTTTAAGGATTTTTCTTTTTGCCTTGTTAATATGGTTTCAAATTAGTTGAGGTATTTAGCATGACTGTGTGCCTGCAGGGATATAAACACCTCATTGACAATAATGGGTGGGGGCTAACCAGCCTAGCCTCGCCTAAATCATTGTACGCAGATCCCTGGGCTCCCCAGGGTTTGTGCAATAAAGGAACTATTTCATTTTATAAGAGCAGTTGATAATCTGGTTTTTAAGACTGGTTCACAGCACAATTTATGTGTTTCTCCATGCACAATTTTGTGTAATCAAGTGTGTTTTTGATGCGTTTTGCCACTTTACAGATGCGTTAAAAAAAAATGCAACCTGTTCTACTTTTCTTGACTACACTGGAACGCACTGCACTGGGCCATCTTAATAGCATCATGGGCCCCTGGGCAAAATGCCCCTACAATGATGACAGTGCAGGTAAACAGACATCAAGAAGGATGGAGGCACACTGCCTCCCCTGTGTATCCATCACTCTCAGTGCCATCATGGGGCCCCCAAGTTCAGGGCAGCATGGGCTCAAGAACTAACTGCTTTGGGGAAAGTGCAGGGGCCCCCCATGACAGCCCTGCACTGCACTGGTGTGACCTAGAGCCATTAAAATCCATCTTAAACACTAAACGTGTGTTTTTTAATGCAGGATAAAAATGCACTGCACTGCATCTGGTGTCAACCAGCCCTTAAAGGGTAAGTTCACCTTTACAGGAAAATCTGCACGTTTTGACCTACGCAGGATGCCCTCCTCACCCCCAACCCCCAGTCCTGCTGACCTGTTCTGACACCTCGTATAGCCCTTTCACCCAGTCCGGGGCTTACAAATCCCCCGCAGCTTATCTTCAAAAACGTAACTCGTCAGGAGGTACGTTTAAGAGCAATCTAATTGGTCGGCGCCGTCACTTGGGTGGTGCCGTCCAATCAGAACCCACGTAGCCTGTCCTGTCACGGTGAGCAAAGAGGAGAAAAAGCCGCGGGGGTACAGCAGTGATACGAGCTGTCAGTGCAGGGGATAGTCGGACTCCAGGTTAGCTGGGTTCAGTGTAACTTCACCTTACAAGTTTTCTGTAAAGGTGAACCTACACTTTAAAGAATATCTATTGTGCAGAATATAACCCTTGCTATGCCTGACTGTCAGCATTGCTAGAAGCAGCCGCTTCACTTCAGACTATTCCTCCATGTATTACTGGTGTAAGGCAGTGGCAGCCCATCTATTAGGGGCACCCGTGCGTTGCGCCCTCTATCCGTGGCCACCACCCCCATGCTCTATCTACAGCCGCTATTTTGACAGAACACTACCACCCCCTATTCTTACATCCAGCCCCTTTCAGGACGTGGGCACATGAATTGCAGCAGCGGGGGTGTTTTGTTTTTGTTTTTTTTTAGAGCCAGCGGTTCTAATAGATTTCAAAATAATGGGGGCTCGTGGATCAGAGCATTGTGCCAGGAGCCCACCCAGGTGTTACAACAGTGAATTAATATTCGCTATTGAAGCACTGATCCTCAATCCAGCCAATCAGAAGCAGGTCTGAGACCCGTTTTCTCATTGGCCGAAAAGAGAAGAGAAATTGGCCTCTGAGGAGGTGGGAGGAAATGGAAGCCGAACACAATGCCCGTGGAGAGCAGTGGAAGGGAAAGCCGCTGCCGCTGAGCAAGGGAAGCCGCTGATGAAGCCCGGGAGAAGCGCTGCCCACCATAGATGGGGAAGTGCGCCAGACCCACCCGACTGACTGGGGGGGTTTTACTGTTTGCTGCCCCCCCAAAAAATATTACCACCAGCCGCCACTGGTCTGAGGGCCAATTCACACTGCCCCTGACAGATGCTGCACATCCACAGTGATTCAATGTGTGGCAGCTATCTATTCCGACTGCAGTGAGCCAGCCGCAGGGGGCCCTGTGCTGCGCGTTTTAGAGCATAACACAATTCCATTTTATTAAAAAAAAAAAAATCAATGTTATTTGAAGTTTACACAGTGACACTTCATTCATGTCACTGTACAGCAGCTCTGAGCTGCATTGCAGTGTGAATAGAACACACAGAAAACAGTTGTTCTTTGTGTGTCCTAGTGGTGACTGGTGTTCTTCCAGTGTGAAAAAATAAATGCTTGTCATCATACTATATAGATAGGATTTATGCTCACAATAAATGTTATAGCCCCTGAGGGATACAAATGAACCCCCTCCTAACCCTTTTCCATCTACCTCTAAGGCCGGGTTCACATATGTGCAGCCATGGGTGGGTTCATGCCTGGGTTATGGTGTGTGTCTGTTCACCGGTTCAGGTGCAATTCAGGTCTGAATTTTTGCCTGAATTTGCACCTGAATCAGACATACAATCAGGAGCTTTTTGCAATCTGCTTTGTGGTCCTCCTGAACCTGTGTCAACCGGCACCATTGAGAGCCGGTCATGCGAATTGAATGCGGGAAAATATAGATATAGATATATATATATATATATATATATATATATATATATATATATATATATATCTCTATGTGTACATATACATATGTACTTTTATTTTTTTATATAACAAAATTAAATTACTTTCTGATGGTCACATAGAGCAGGACTTTAGCGAGTGGAAATTTTCCTGCAAAGCGGAGTTCTACCCAAAAGTGGAGGTAAGTCAGAGGTTTAGCCTCCCCCCTCGCCCTTCACCGCTGTCGGGCCATTCAGAAAGCGCAGCATGCTTCAAACATACACTGTGGGGAATATGCTGTGAAGCCACAAGGTTTTCCTTACAGGCATTGGTGGCGGCAGCACCCAAGAGTCGATGGAAACATTGGCTGAGGTGCCGACATCGCTGGATCCCTGGACAGGTAAGTGTCCTAAAATTAAAAGTCAGCAGCTACAGTATGACAAAACAACTAATAATATTTGTGTTAACATCGTCTCAAAGATTCACCTTTGTACCGACATAAATGTTGCAAAACTTGCTTCTGGAGTTACATAGCTAGTTCCAAAATTAGAAAAATGACATATCACTCGGCATTCATTTTTTAGTCCAGGTAATTTATGTTTGCTCTAAACAACAATTCAAAATTTGTCTTTACTTTCTATTTTCTAGTTTTATGGGCTGCCCCAATATGTTCACAAAACATTGTATAAAAACTGTAAATTATCAATACATGCCTCATTGTAATTTACAGTGTGTTTTGCAGTGCCATCTTGTGGTGAAAATGTATACCATCCAGAAAAATAAATGTTACTCACAACCTTTGGCAGAAACCATAAGATAATTAAAGTGGTTGGAAACCTCAGTCATGAAGTCTGAACAAAGCACATATATATGTAGTGTTTACTTATCTACTTCCAAAGCTCTAAGTGTAATTTCTCTCTGATGCTTCATTCCTCTGTTATCAGCATCAGAGTCACTTCTGACAACTTATCCCGACACCAGAGATAAATTGGTGACAGGGGAGGGAGCTCAGCACCCAGATTGTCTATTCATAACACAGCTCTGCATCCTTCCTTTGTTCCTGTTCTGTGTGTGAAAGGGGGAGGGGGGGTTGTTCCTTTCCTCCAATCATCTGTCACACACTGTACAAGATCTCTAACTGCAGCTCTCCACCCCCTCCTCTGTGCTCCTGACAGATGAAGAAGGATTTTATCTAAATTCAGATCTTTTGAAAGGATGTAGAAAAGAGCAAACTGTAGATAAACAAGTAAAACATATGTAGGATTTGTATAAACCTCTGTGTATCATCTGAGTTAAGTTGAGAGGTATCTTAATATAGTGCGGTCTTACCCCAAAGTAAGAGCAGAGTTCCTGAGAAAAGAGGTCTCAGGAACTAGAAGCAGCACAGAGCGGCAGAAAGGGTGGAAGAGAGAGGCTACGCAGGGAAGGCTTGCGTGAAAAGCCAAGTCTTCAGTAGCCCGAGGAAGACCGGAAGAGTAGGGGCCTCCTGGAGCTCGACAAAGAGGCCATTCCATAGAATGGCACCCTGGTGGGAGAAGGCCTGGCAACCACGCTGGATCTTCTTGGGTACCGAGATGTAAAGAAGATCTCTGCCGGTAAATCTGAGTAATCTAACAAAAGCTTGTTTATGAAAACGAAAACAGAGACTTGGGGCCAGGCCTCTCATAATCTTAAACATAATACATCCAGCCTTAAATAAGGTGCGATAGTGGACCGGCAGCCAGTGCAAGGTGCAGAGCACAGGGGTGATATGATCCCTCAGCCGGACATCCATAACCTAGCCGCAGCATTTTGAATAAGTTAAAGCTTCTGCACTAACATCTTTGGCAATCCCAGATAAAGAGAGTTACAGTAGTCTAGGCAGCTACCTATCTGAGGCTATTCACCTCACTGGGCATAGGTGAGGCTTTACAACCACTTTGGGTTTCATTTTTTTAAACCCTAACACTGAAATCCCTGCATCTACAGACATCCACAATCTAACACTAATCTATCTAGCTCTGTAAAGAAGAAATCAGTATACATACCTTTTTGAAGCCGATCCGATCTCCAGCAGAAGAAGCTCTGCAGAGGACACAGCCAACAATGGCTGTGAAATGAATGGGAAGTGACGTCACCCATAGAGTTACTATGGGGCTTCCATTGTTGGATGTGTCCTCTGCACCCACCCACACAGCGAAGCCGTGGCTGACAGCTCAGCTTGGGATTGGGTCGGATCGGCTTCGAAAAAAGGTTTGTATAGTGATTTTTTCTTTACAAGGTTACATAGGCTAGTGTTTAGAGATTGTGGATCTCTGTAGATGCATAAACTTTAGTGTTAGGATGGACTTCTACTTTATTTTCCTAATTTCATGCCTAAATTAATTCCTAATAATTCATGCCCCAGCGGCTGTGGTGGTGGAATGAAGAGAAGGTGATGGAACGTGTTCTCAGTCTGTCTTTGTTTTGGCATCTGCATCCACCCTAAACTTTGTGCAAGCAGCCTGTGGAGGTGGATACAGACGCAGCAGCTCAATGGACACAGCCGCACATCAAAAGTTGACAGGCTGTGCAGCACTGAACACTCAGGGCCAGATTCTCATATATATTCGGCGGCGTAGCGTAAGCCATTTACACTACGCCGCCTCTGCGTACTAGAGCAAGTGCTTTATTCTCAAAGCACTTGCTCCGAAGTTGCCGTTGGCGTCTCGTAAATCGGCAAGCATAAACCCACGCAATTCAAATGGGGCGGCTTGTATTTAAATTAAGCGCGCCCCCGCGTCGAACGAACTGCGCATGCGCCTGCCGGGGAAAAAGCCCAGTGCGCATGCTCCAAAGGACGTCACATTTTCTCAATGTAAACGACGTAATCGCAGCGTACGCCAGCCCCATTGAGAATCGACGTACGCAAACTACGTAAACGACGCACAACACGACGCGGTCCCGAGGCCATACTTAACATGGCATCCGACGGGACACGACGGCATCCGACGGGACCTCGTAAGGTTACTCCACATAGAAGCTGGGGTAACCTTACACGAACGAAAACGACGTACGCGACGACGGGGCGGTGTAAAAGCGATCGAGAATCGGCGTACTACTTCATTTGCATATGCAAATGAAAAAACAACGTAAAGGCCACCTAGTGGCCGGAGTTGTCATTACACCTACGATCCGAAAGTGTAATGCTTTTACACTTGTCGGATGTAGAAGCGTATCTATGCAAAAGTGATGCTAAGCATCACGCGCATAAATACGAGGACAAAAAAAAGGCGTTACGACGGGGTATCTGAGATACTCCGTCGTAACGCCTCTGAGAATCTGGCCCTTACTGTTTGCAAAATCTGTGTTTGAATAGCTTCAGGGGTTTGCAAAGGTGACAGTAAGGATCTAATAGACCTCTGATGTCTCCTAAAAGAGAACCTGTCACCTGCACAATACTATAACATACAGGGCTTGTATGTTATAGTATAATATAGCATGTGATAGCAATAAAGGTAAGTTGGAAGATAAAAAAAGTAAATATAGTCAATAAAAAGGCTATTTTTAAAACCCCCAACATATATGAATGCATCAAGGATGCTTACATATGAAGTCAATGATTTTGCCACACATGTTAGCATACTGAAGTAAGTGACAATTATTTACAATGTACAAAACAAGACTTTTTGAACACATTTTTGTGATTTTTTTCTTTACACTCTGTTATTATAAACACATATTAGACAATTCTTATCATTTTGAGAAAATAGTGACCGAGAAGTATACTTGTGCTTTTTCACAAGCAGGTATCAAGAATGAAGTTATCAATCCTTGGAGCTTCTGGCCAGACAGGTTTATACTTATTGTCTCAAGCATTGGAACAGGGACATGAAGTAAAAGCCCTCGTGAGAGATGTCAATAAAATAACAATTCAGCATGAAAAGCTAAAGGTTTGTGTAATACACATTTAATCTTTTTTCTTTTGGTTGTTATGCTGTTTAATTGCATTAAGTAATGTAGTGTTTGACTATGGTTTTTCTAGCTTAAAGTGAAGGTCCACCCATTTTTTTTTTTTTTAAAAGCCAGCAGCTACAAATTCTGCAGCTGCAGACTTTTAATAAATGGACACTTACCTGTCCAGCATGCCCGCAATTTCGGCAGCCAAGGCCGAGCAATCGTTTGTCTCTCGGCTGCCCGGTTCCCTACTGAGCATATGCGAGCCCTGTGGCGCTTCATTACTGTCTGTCCGTGTTCACCCAATCCGATTCTGCAGATGGAGGAAAATCCTATTTTTCCATCCGTCTGCAGAGTGGAACATAGCGGACACCGATGAGATAGGGATACATGTATGTCCCTTTTTCACCCGTAAACGGATGGATGAAAAGGCGAACATACGGTCCGCCCAGGGCTGTCTTAATGAGAGGGCACACCTGGGCACTGCCCGTGAGCCCCAGCTGCATGGGGGGGCCCCTGCACTTTCCTCAAAGCAGCTGGTCCTTGAGCCAACGCTGGGCCCAAAATTGGGGGCCCCATGATGGCACTGAGTGTGCTAGATGCAAAAGGGTAGCCAGTCTGCCTCCTACCTACTTAATGTCTGTTTACCTGCAATGTCTTCATTGTAGGGGTCCCAGAGCATTACTTTGCCCAGGGGCCCATGATGCTATTAAGACAGCCCTGGGTCCGCTGGTGTGAAAGGGCCCTTAAGGGGGGGCAGTAAAAAATTCTTATCTTGGAGGTACAGATCTGGCTGGAGTTCACCTTCAAAGTTTACATAAACCCAATAACTAAAATTTCATACAGGCTTAACCATGTTAAAATAATTGAGAACGGTTTAACATTCTAAATCTCCTTACTGCTTATTGGTTGTTAAAATACTATATAATTTTTAGTAAGGGAGATGCTTGTGGCTGGAGGCCATGGGGATAACAAGTTAGTCAAATAATATGTATGGTAATGGAGAAGATAGGAGATAATTCGGATATTTTAGATTTTTATAGGCTGTTTAAGTACATTAGAGGTAGGGGAAAACCGAAGTAGGTGACAAGGAAATTTCTAGAAATTAAAAGCTGTCTCAGAGGTCAAAGGAGGATCTAAATGGGAGTATGGGGAGTATTTATGTAGAAATAAGATCAGTAATTTAGGGGCAATGTAAATTGTATGTGATTTATAGCAAGCATAGTACCTTGAATTTTATTCTCAGACTGACTGGAAGCCAGTGATTAAGGAACCATGTGCATGGGTGTTTTGCCATGCTAAAAATCCTAGCAAAGGGAATCAGTATGTGAATGGTGCCTAATAGATCTACTGATGAATAGATCTACTAATAGATCTACTGATGAAGGCCAATCAGAGGCTGACACGCGTTTAGAGTAATTTATTAGTATTGTGGCGCTGATTGTTTTTCTCACAATTAATAAAGTAGGTATGATAGTCCCCTTTACAATTGTGGATGTCAATAGCAAACACGTTTTTTTATTTTATTTTTTATATATAGTGTTGATTGGGAAGTTTGCTGAGCCAATGACTAAATATATTCTGATGGTAAAGGGTGAGCAGACAACAAAAGGAATTGTCGAAAAGAACCTTAAAGGACTGGTCCAATAAAAAATCTTGGAATAGAAGCGTACCACATTACAAGAGAGAATGCAGTTTGTTATAATAAACCTCCACTTAAGGATTTTGAATATAATTTGACTTTAAAGAAAGACCTTTATGTACCCAGGCATTCATGTACAGCTTGGCTTTACATCAGTGCAGCAGACTATCACACCTTCTATATATCAGCAGGTGCCTGTATACAGTACATCTAGGTACAATAGAGTTTACTTACATGGAAATATGCACAAGAACACCATTTTTATTAATGTTAGATCAGATAAGTTCCAGTTCTTATAATGGACCTGTTGATAAATGTTATGGTCATTTTGAAAGCCTGGAAACCAGTATCATTTGCTCTTGGTTGCTCATCACTGTTATTGGAAACAAAAACAGCATTCACTAAATAATTTTCTATAATATGCTGACTCTTCAAACTTTCTAAATAAAGGGCCAGTTTATTGTCCTTCAGATTTTAGGGGGGCAGACTTAAGCCAGCGTGAGTAGAAAATGCTCAAGTGCCAGTGGTAAACATTTTACATTGCACCTGTAGTCAGTAGGAGGTATTGGTATTAGTGGGAGGAATAGTGTCCCATTGTTGGTGTCAGAGGGAGGAATAGTGCTCAATTGTTTACATTCCATGGAGGAATATAATGCACCATTGTTGGTGTCAGTGGAGTCTGTGGAGGGAATAGTCTTCCATCACTGGTGTCAGTAGGAGGAATTATGTCACATTGTTAGTGTCAGTGGGAGGAATAGTGTTCCACCATTGGTATCAGTGAGAGGAATAGTGCCTCGTCAGTTGTATCAGTGGAAGGAATAGTGTTCAATCATTTTTTTTTTCCACATCAGTCTCGACCCGGGGATTACCCCGTTAGTTTAGCTCACGGAAAATTCCGCCCTTCGCTTTCCTCTGTGGTCTTCGCATCATTTGTGTTTTTTCTTTGCATTCTTGTCTGTTCTGTGTTTTTATTTACATTTTTTTTTTTTTCCTCTTAAAGGAATTTCCTTTATAAGGCACGCGGGGAAACCCCATTGATACTTTATATTTTGCTTACGCATCAACTCCAATAGGGGTTTCATAATTCTTCTCCTTGTTAATGTTTCTTTTGAAAGGTCTGAGAAAATTTGAATCTCGTTTTCTTTGTATCTAATGGGAGGTTTCCCCTTCAGCCTATCCCAGATTTCAGCTTTGTCTACATAGTTCCGGAAACGTACTATGATATCTCTTGGTCCCTTTCTCTCTATCTGTTTGGGGTTCCCCACTTGGTTTACCCGTTCGATTTTGAGGGGCTTTGCTTCATCCGGTTTGTCCAATATGGGATTGAATAATATATTCATAATCTCTCTTAGGTCTTCCCCTTTCTCTTCCACTAACGCACAAATTCTCAGGTTCTGTCGCCTGTTACGATTCTCCTGGTCCTCTAACCGGTATGCTAACATTCTATGGTTGTCTGTCAATTGTGTTTTTAATTTATTCATTTCCTGATCTTGTTCTTCCATTCTTTTTTCAGCCTCCTCTACTCTTTCTAGCAGTCCTCCGAGGTCCGTTCTTATCTTACTGATTTCGGTTTTTATAACATTTTCCATCCTTAATAGCATCTCGTTCATTTCTGCCTTCGATGGTGGTTGTGTATCCTGTCCTGACTCCTCTAATCTGCTATGCTCATATTCGCTTTCAAGGGTCGTCTCTCCCTTGGAACGGTCCGAGAGGGCTTCTCCTGTTTTAGTCTCGTTCTTCTTCTTGTCTGTTTTCTTTACTACTCCGGGGCTTTTAGGGTTCCCCTCCTGAGTCATATAATGCTGTATTGAGCTAGTCCCAGCGTTATTTTTAGACGCTTTTGGGGCAACGCCTCTCGTGGACCTGCTCATCTTATTTTTATTTTTGTTAATCGGTCTAATTCTTTTCCCCAGCTTGAACATATTAATGTAGTTCAGCGATTTCCCACCTTGGTACCTGGACCGTGGTGGGTTGACCGTATAGCAAATTCAGGAATTAGAACTCAGTACTCAGTATATGGGTTATATGGATAGGAATGGAGTCAGACAGAATATGCGTTTTACGCTATTGGTGCTGTAGTCGGAAAAGTTGATTGACTTATCTCCCGCTATTCCTAATAGTCTTCACAGCTCAATCAGTGTGGTTTGGGCCTAGGGATTTTGCTGCACTCTAGGGAATCCTCCCTATGCGTTTTGTGTCTGTCTGTTGTAATCAGGCGTAATCAGTCGTGGTGGTGGGCGCTTAGTCTCCCCCCTTACCTCCAGTGATCTTCTGGGCCTTATACTGTGATGTTCAGGGATAGTGATGCGTATGGCTATAAATCTACCTATTTGCCAATCCACCAGGGATAATCAACAGTGCTTAGCGGAACGCGGTAAGCAAACATGCAGTCTACTTTAACTTTACTGTCCCTAGTATGTACTTCATTGTTAATTGCTTTAACTCTATGTATATTGTAACAGTTCCACCTCCCATCACTTATATATGTTATATTCGGATGGGTAGTTCAGAAACCATATGAGGCTCTAAGATACAGCAACAGTGTGCAATGCAAGTTCATACAGATAAAAATAGTTGTTTCAGAAATAGATGGTAAGGAGACGCCGTATCAGGTACCGCCTGAAAGGTGCATGGTCTTCACCAAAGCTGCCAATAGTAAACAAGAAACTTTGGGGCTTACGCAGATCATACAGATACAAACATTTGTTTCAAAAGTAGGTGGTATGTAGATGGTAAGGAGACACCGTGTCAAGCACCGCCTGAAAGTGCATGGTCTTTCACCAAAGCTTCACCAAAGCTACCAGTAGTAAAAGAGAGGCTTTGAGGCTTACACAGTTCGTTTCACAGATCACACAGATACAGACAAATTTGGCTTACACATGGGTAGCAGCGTGGGTATAGGGTGGGGGGGGATCGGGGGGGGGACCTGACCAGATTCAGCTCCACTGAGCGCCTCACCAGACCCTTAGTGTTCCCCGTGTCTGCCGCACGCCTCCGGGCAAGCCCTTTCTGAAGGCATCCTAATCTCCTCCTCTGTTCCTCCGCAGATTCTCATGGGTCCACCTGTACGGCTGCACCTGGATGCGCGGTCACGCTCGTAGTGACGAGACGCCGCCAGCGGCCGAGGCTTCTCCGGCACTCCGTGGGTGTTCCCTGGTCTGTCGCGGCGTGCACGGGATTGTGTTCCTACCCGATCCTGCTCCATAGCCTCTCACGCTGTGCTCGATCGGGTCGCTCGGTCGGGTCTCGGTGATAGAAGCACAGGAGCCTCGGTACTGCAGGTAGCCATGGGGCAGTCCGGCACCTCCTCCCCTCACGCACGTCACGTCCTCATCATGTGACCATGACACAGCAGCTGTTCAATCATTTATATCCATAGGAGGAATTAAGCCACATCTTTGGTATTGCTGGGAAGAATAGGACTCCATCATTGCTGTCAGTGGGAGGAATAGTACCCAATTGTTTATATCTATAGTAGGAATAATGCCCCATCATTGATTTCAGTGAAAGAAATACAGCCCCATTGTTGGTATCAGTGTAAGGAATAATTCCCCACTGTTGGTGTCAGTGGAAGGAATGGATTCTCATTGTTGTCAGTGGGAAATTGTGCCACGTATCAGTGGGAAGAATGGTACCACAAGGGTCGGATAAAGGCAAACAAAGCATCTGGCCCGTGGGCCACAGGTTAGAGACCATTGGTTTAGACTGCAAACCAAAATAGACTGACCATTTAATGTTCAATATCAAAGGCTTTAATTATTCCAATGTGTTTAGTTGGTGTTATTATAACCAGATATATATGGTCTATTTTGCTTTAATAGCATAACACTAAGAACCGGTTCACACAAGGGTAACATGACTTAAAGCACGACTTTGGGAGGCAACTTGGACATGACTTGAGTATAAATCATCAGGCAACTTACAAGGCAACTTCAACTTGCCTCCAGGACAGTACAAGGCAACTTCAAGTCGCCTCCAGGACAGGAGGCTTTTCAGTGGCAAATCAAACAACAATCAGCTCTGTGGGAGGGAGGGGGAGGGAGGGGAGGGGGAGGGCCTGAGAAATGTATGTTATCTTTCTGTATTGTTGCTTCAGTTAAGACAGTGATCCGACTTCTGAGGCGACTTCCATTGAAATCAATGGGTACAAGTTGCCTACAAGTTGCCTAGAAGTCGGATTGAAGTAGTATAGGAACCTTTTCTGAAGTCGGAGCGACTTCAGTAGTATGTATTAAGACGGCTCCATTCACTTCCATTTATTTTCTCAACCACACGACTTGGGACAACTTGGGGCGACTTGAAGTCGGATCCCAGGTCGCCCCTGTGTGAACTGGCTCTAACTGAAAAAATGTTTATAATACAGTATGTTGCAGAAACATTCACTCAGAATCTAACATATACTTTGTTTTCCAGGTGGTAGAAGCCAATATATTTTCACAGGAATCCCTAGTGGAACATTTGCAAGGCCAGGATGCAGTTATGTCATGTCTAGGATTTCCTTATAAAATGTTTTCATCTATTAGTGGTTACACTGACTCCATGAAAACCATTGTGGGAGCAATGCGACAGACTGAAGTGAACAGATTAGTAGTGATGACTTCATGGTATACTGATAGTAAGTAAATGTAACAAATATTTGACGAGTGTATACAAATAAGAGAACCATTTAGATTCACATTCACACAGGAGCCTAAATGCTGATTTTAGATGCTTACACCGAAGCCTCGTACACACGACCGATTGTCCTGGCAGGAAAACTGCCAGGAGAGCTTTTGGCCAGGAAAACCGGACGTGTGTATGCTTCCTCACAGTTTTTTCCCGTCAGGAAAACAGCCGGGAATCCTGGCGGGAAAATAGAGAACCTGGTCTCTATTTTCCCGGCGGGATATCCGGCGTTTTTTTTCCACCAGATCTACCAGATCACTGCGAGGCAGTGCTGATGGAGCATACACACGACCGGGATTCCTGGCCAAAGCTCCATGGCAGCTTTCCTTCCAGGTTCTCGGCTTTCCCCTTGGCTTTCTCGGCGAGCGTGTGTACGGGGCTTTATAGTATTGTACGTATCTAAACACAGCACTACCATACACATCTATGTTCATGACCGTACATTGTACATTTACATACATTTGCAGATTTTACACAACTAAATTCATGTAAATACCTGCATACATGCACCCATAAAGTCATTGTATGCATCTAAATGCAAGTACTTTAGATACACAATTTTCACAGAATCTTCTAATAGTTGGCAACAAGACCCTGCATTCCATGCAGAAAATAAACATATGGCCATGTAAATGAAGCCTCAACTACAGGGATTTGCTTTTTGACACTGCTAGGAGATTTTGTGATACACACCCCTTTGCTAGCCCCTAAGACCATTCAGCTTCTTTTCAGGTTTACCATTATTACATACAGAGTAGATGAGAGAAGTATGTGGTACCTTTCTAAGATCACTTTCCAGCTTATGATATAATCTAGGTGCACTCCTTTCCCAGGAGATCCCCATAATTGATGCTTTGAAAGCAAAAGAACCCAGAGGCACTTACAGGTTAATGACTTTATGAAAAGCTGCAAGGTTAAAAATTGAAATCTCAGCCAACATCCTTTTCCTGTGTACAGTGCCTTGAAAAAGTATGTATACCCCTTCAAATTTTTCACATTTTGTCAGGTTACAACCAAAAAAGTTTTCCTTCCACTTTACAATTATGTGCCACTTTGTGTTGGTCTATCACATAAAATCCCAATAATATTACATTTACATTTTGGGTTGTAACATGGCAAAATGTGGAACATTTCAAGGGGTATGAATACTTTTTCAAGGTACTGTATCTCATACACTTTGACAAGCGTAACTGACATTGGCTAAGAATGTATTCTTTTAACCAACCTTGCAACTATTGCAAACAAAGGGATTAACACTGCAAGTGCTACTTCCTGGATCTGCTCACTGTTCACTAGACAGGGGTGATGGAGTCACTGTCCCAATGAGGAGGCTGAAGCTCAGCTGCTGAACCTGGAAATTGGACTTACAATTCCCTTGGCATCTAATACACAAACCATATACTGTATGTATTTTTTCTGTATGTTTTGGTGTTTGCGTGGAGTTTAGCTTTAATAGATGTGCTAGCTGTAGCTTTAAAACCAAAAAAAAAAAAAGGTTTTGCTTGGCTTACCTGTAGATAAAAAATTATCTCCTAAGCCTTTACGGTTTAGGAGATATTTCCCTCGCAATGAGCCGCTGAATGCAGCGGTACATACGCACAGGGGATTTTCGACTTAGGGCCCGGCAGCTGCTGGACCTTGCCAGAAAGAAGTCTCCCGCACGAATGCACGGGAGTGACGACATTCCTGCTCCAGCCACTCACAGCACTGGAGCCGCGATACCCGGAAGACACGCCGAGGTGAAATGTCAGCTGCCTTGGCGTAGACTGGGAGGGACCCTGATGCCTCATTCTAAGGTAAGTATTTCATAATGAGCTAGATACTTTCACCCTGGGACTGGGTAGGTTTGACATTTAAACAAGCTCATTAGACTTGCACCTTACCCGTGTTATCAAAATATCCGAATAAATGTTTAGTTAGGTCAGATAGATCACAACACTTTGGAATATTGGATTGCACACAGGACACTTACAAATGTGATTTTTAAACGTAAGTTTGGCATCACAACTAAATAAATTGTTTTCTTTCTTTCAATAGCTAGCTCTGCGCAGAATTCTTCATTTTTTGTACGCAATTTGCTCATACCTCTCATAAAAAGCGTTCTCACAAACATGTTTGAGATGGAACAGTACCTTGAAAAAGAATGTCCTGATCTTGACTGGACTGTGGTAAGACCACCTGGACTTCAAAATGTTCCAGTAACAGGTAGGCATGGTATAATTGTTTTAGAAATATAAGGTAAAAAGCAGAAATAGGGGATAACAACATGTGTACATTATAAACCAGGAAATTATAAGATTTCCTATCATCTGTGCCCAGTCTTGCCATACAGAATCTAGCTCTGAGCAATCCTGTTTTATTGTTCAGTGAAATAAAACAGACTTACAGAGAAAAACCTTAGTCCGTTCCGCTCCCTTGCAGAGAGTGACAGGTTATTTACATATCTCATGCACTAGCTTTTTTAATTCCCACCCACACTCCTTTTATATAGTCATGTGGTTACTTTTCTGGATTTTGACTGGATGTTAGTTATCATAGCAGAATTTAGTGTAAGGGGAGTGTAGAGGAGGGCGGAGAGTCTACTGACATCACGACTCCACCCACCGAGCTCCAGACAACAGATCCACCCACAGAATCTGCAGTTTTTCAGTTCTTATAACAGACAGAGGGGAAACATTTGACAGGTAAGGATACATGCAGGAGGCATCTATATCCTTATAGATCAGCACTATGGCAGTAGTTTAGAAAGATGAGAGTGGCTTTACATCCACTTTAACAAAGAACACCCCTTGCCATTTCATGCTGTCACCACATGAAAGAGAAATGTCACAAGGTCTGAGAAAGAAAGTAATTTCTTTACACAAGAAAGGTGAAGGCTACAAGAAGATCAGCAAAGCTTTACTTATCATTTAGGATATTGTAGCAACATCTTCTGATGAGAAGGGTTGAAGAAAATCGTCATACAAGTTCACTACAATTAGCTGGGGAAGTATAAAGCCAAACTAGGGTGATTGTTTCCCATAACACAATACAGCATACCAGGGCCGTCTCTACCATAGGGCAAACAGGGGCAGCTGCCCAGGGCCCTGTCACTGTTGGGGGCCCAAAGCAGCCCCCTTTGAAAAAAATAATTTTTTTTTTTTTTTTAGGGGTCCGGAGGTCTCCAGGGGCCCGGAGGCCCCCAGGGCCCAAGATGGCAACCCCCCTTTTTTTAATTTATTTTTAAATAAAAAATATATATATTTATTTTATATATTTTTATTTGATTTTTTATTAAAGGGCCAATTTTTTAAAATATATTTTTATTTTTTATTAAAGGGCCAAATTTTTTTTAGGGGTCCCCAGGGACCCGGAGGTCCCAGGGCCCCAGATGACAACCCCCTTTTTTTATTTATTTTTAAATAAAAATATATATTTATTTTATATATTTTTATTTTATTTTTTATTAAAGGGCCAATTTTTTTTTAGAGGTCTGGAGGTCCCTAGGGGCCCGTAGTTCCCCAGGGCCCCGGATGACAACCCCCTTTTTTATAAAATAAAAACTTGTTTTATAAAAAAAAACTTTTTTTTATATATTTCTTTTAATATATATATATATATATATATATATATATATATATATATATATATATATATATATATATATATATATATATATATTATATAATATAAATGTTATTATTATTAAAGGGCCCAGAGGTCCCCAGGGCCCTGGATGGCAACCCCCCTTTTTTTATAATTTTTTTTATATTTCATTTCTTTTTTTTCTTTTTATTTCTTTATATATATATAATATATATATATATATATATATATATATATATATATATATATATATATATATATATATTAAAGGGCTCAGAGGTCCCCAGGGCCCCATGTGGCAAACACCCTTTTTTATTTTTTTTATAAATGTTTATTTTTTTATTTTTGTTTATATATTTTTTTTATTAAAGGGCCCAGAGGTCCCCAGGGCCCTGGATGGCAACCCCACTTTTCTTTTTTATAAGTGTTTATTTTTAATATATTGTTTTTATTTTATTTTTTATTAAAGGGTCCAGAGGTCCCGGATGGCAACCCCCCTTTTTTTGTAATTTATTTTTATATAAAAAAAAAATTATTAAAGGGCCCAGAGGTCCCCAGATGGCAACCCCCTTTTTTTTTAAAAAATACATTTTTTATTTCTTTTTATTAAAGGGCCCAGAGGTCCCCAGGGCCCCGGATGGCTACACCCCTTTTTTTATATATATTTTTCTTTATTAAATCTTTTTTTTGTAAAGGGCCTCCCGCTTCTAAATTTGCGCCAGCCCCGCCCCCCCGCGTCTCAATTTAAGGGGGCAGCACACCCCCCCGTTCTCTGCTCCAGGGGGCCCATGCCTGAAGCTGTGTAAGGGGCCCCATAATTCCTGATGGCGGCCCTGCCGCCCGTTAAGCCCCTGTGCTGCCCACAAATCAGGCTGAAAATCATCAGCGGCACGCAGCCAGGTGACAGTACTGCTTCCCTTCCCAGTGTTTTAAAATGTACAGAACCCCTGGCTTCCCTTTAGACGTGCACTTCTCCCTTCCTGCCACTGGGTGCTGCTTGTATATAAAAGTGAATTAGAATGTGATTTTATAACATCCCCAGTTTGCTCTTCCCGAGGCTGACTTCTTCATGTCCTGCTCCTCAATGTATGTCACTGTTTGCTATATTGTATATAGAAGTTTTCTGTAGAGTGTGCCCAAAGTCTTTATAATATTTGATGATTCACTGCAGGTCTGGTCAGTGTTTTAAAAAGTTCCTGTATTTTACACATGGCATGGCATGGGGTCACAGCACCATCTGTCCATTCTGCTTTAGCACCATGGGACCCCAGGCCATGCCATGTGTAAAATAGAGGAACTCTTTAAGTCACAGACCAGACCTGCAGTCCAGGCTGAGTAAGGCTTCGGGGCACATGGCATTACTGTCTGTATTTAACTGCTTGATGGGCTTATTTTGGGCCTGACTGGTTCACATGTATGTCTTTTGGCGGCCCACATTTGTGCAGGCACAGCAGCCTATTCATTTGATGCCTCATGTAATAGGCTGAGCACACGGCACACCTATGCCCATCAAGCAATGAAATACAGCACTGTCTGTCCATTCTGCTGTCTGCTGTGACTTATCTGCAGTTCCCGCACTGTCAAACTTGCTGCATTTTTAGACGTTTAGGTCACGCTTTTAAAAACACAGTGTGTTTGTGTGTGCAAGAACTGCAGGTAAGTAGCATGGTGCAAAAGCAGAATGGATTTCAAGGCAACTGATTTTTAAAATGCTGAATGCACCTTTTTCTCACTTCGTCTTTCAGGACAGCACTTGAAGAGCGCAGCTCCACCCACTTCCCAGGAAACACTGCAGTCCCTGCTATAACTTCCGCCCACCTCCACCATGGCCTCAGTTGTAGTGTTTCCTCCGGCCATGGTGGAAGCGCTGCAGGGAACCAGGAGGATGCTGGACTCTCTCCAGGGGGAGATGGATGGAAGAGCATACCTGCGATCGGTTGTTTTTTCAGGAGGCAGACCCAACCTCCCCCCTGACGCGTGGGGGATGTTTCGGTGCTCCCCTCTTCTCGAGCCCGGCGAGGGTAAAGGCTGCCGGAGGTTCCGCGCCAATAGGCTGGGCATTACAGGCCGTTTTTGGGGCGGTTAGATGCCGGTCTCCTGGGGTCTGCGATGTCCCGGTACGGAGGGCGGGCGACGTCATTTCCGGTGGAGGCGGGACTTCCGGTGGCGCGTGGCGGCTTCCGGTTCCGGCCGCTGGAACGCAGAAGGGAGGGGCAGCCTCGGCGGTGCAATTTCCGGTTCCCACAGCAGTGGGGTTAACCGGGACTTTCAAAAGGAGGCGCACAAATGATCGCCGCGTTCTGGGAAAATGGAGCCAGAAGACGCAGCGGAGGTGGCAGGAGCAGGAGCCACATGCACCAGCCCGGCCCAGGTAGGAAAACAGCGGTTTAAGTCTCCCTGGTTCCTTGTTATGTCCCTCCTACTGCCCCTTTGGGGAGAGGAGCCTGCCTCACTCACCCTAGTCACGTCCCTGGGAGAGTGTTGTCTGTTTTGGTACAGCGGTGATGGGACCTGGTGTGTTTTTGTTCACTGGCTGTTTTGTGGTGGTGGTGGTTTGGGTCTGAGACACAAAAAGTTAAACATGGGGTTGTTGTCTTTTGTGTTTTTCAGAAAGCTAAAGAAAAGCTAAAAATTGCAGTGCCCCCTCCTAAGAAACGGTGTGCTACCTGCAAAACAACCCTTAAAGGGTCTTGGACTAAGCCGTTATGCAAGGCATGCATCGCGGACATAGTCAAAGGGGAAGCCTCTCCTAGTGCAGCCTCCGAACAACCCAAAGAGATGCTCTCTTCCTTTAGGAAAGAGCTAGAAGAGACCTTTCAGTCGTTCCGCTCCTACTTGGACAGAGGGGCGGCGTTAGGGTCAGCAGCTAAGGCTTCCACTAGTGCACCCTTGGATTATAGAGGGGCAGGTAGTGAGTCCGAGGAGGAAGAACCTAGCAGCCTAGTCTCAGGGTCAGAGGCGGAAGAGGAAGATACATGAGAATATTCTTCTTCACGTTACAAGTTGTCCTTAGAAGAGGTGGATGACTTGCTGAAAACTATTCATTCCACCTTAAACATTAAGGTGGATAAGACATTTATCTCTGCATGACAAGATGTACCAGGGTTTAGACGAAGTCAAGCATCGAACCTTTCCAGTACATAGAGTATTGTCAGATGCGGTTTAAAAGGGAGTGGAAAGACCCAGAGAGGGCTCCTTTCTTTTCCCGGTCACTTAAGAGGAGATTTCCTTTTGATGAGGATCCAGCGCAGGTATGGAATAAGAAACCTAAGCTGGATGCTGCATTTTCAAAGGTATCCCGAAATACGGACTTGGCCTTTGAGGATACAGGGGCGCTCTTAAAGAAGGCTTGGGATGCCTCCCTGGCCAACCTCAAACCAGCTATGGCATCCACAGTAGTGGCCAGGAACCTTGAGCATTGGTTGGAACAGCTGAAGGGTCACATTGAATCCGGGACCTCACGCAGAGAGTTGCTAGAGTCCTTCCTGATTCTTCTGAAGGCAGTAGGCTACATGGCGGATGCCTCAGTCGAGTCAGTGAGAATATCAGCCCGTTCCTCGGCCCTAGTGAATTCGGCCAGGAGGGCTCTCTGGGTCAAAACCTGGACTGGGGACACGGCTTCGAAGGCTAAGTTATGTGGCCTGCCCTTCGATGGAGATCTGGTATTTGGCGCCGGTCTGGACACTGTTCTGGATAGGACGGCGGATAGGAAAAAAGCCTTCCCCTTAAAGAAGGTAGTACCGCGGACCAGGAAAAAATTTCATCCTTTTTTCCAGCTCCAAGATCCTAAAGAGGCACAAAAAGGTCAGGGTGGAAGGTCCTGGCGGCCTCAGAGGGGTAAGGGGAGACCCGGGGTGTTGTTTGGCTCCCCTAGCCAGCCCGCTAAACCCCAGTGACGGTCGCCCAGCTGTGGGAGGACGGCTTCAGTCGTTCCTTCCACAGTGGGCAGAGACGACTTCCAGTGCATACATCCTCAAGGTTATTGCAGAGGGCTACGCGCTGGAGTTCTCAGAGAAACCACTGTCGCGTTTCTACGCGACTCAGCTGCCCAAGGATCAGGAGAAATCCAGGGCAATGTTGTCACTGTTAGAGGAATTTCTCCAGCAGAGGGTGATCACCCCGGTACCCCAACAAGAGCAGGGGACGGGTTGCTACTCCCATGTGTTTCTAGTAAAAAAAGCCGGCAGGAAAATTTCGTTTGATTCTGAACTTAAAATTTCTGAATCGGTCAATCAAGTACAAGAGGTTCCGGATGGATACCATCTACTCGGTCAGAAGGCTTCTTCCAGCGGGTTGCTTTCTGGCTTCGATAGACCTAAGGGATGCTTATCTTCACGTCCCGATAAGAGCCTCTTCTCAGCGTTTCCTGCGTCTAGCAATCAGGACAGGAAGCGAGGTCAAACACTTTCAGTTCAGGGCCCTGCCGTTCGGTCTCTCCTCCTCTCCGAGGATCTTTTCGAAGGTGGTGGCAGAGGCCTTGGCACCTCTAAGGCTGGAAGGAGTTTCGGTAATTCCATACTTGGACGACCTCCTGTTGTTCGCCAAGACAGAAGATCAGCTTCTCAAAGACCTGTGGAGGACTCGGGCCCGTTTGGAGGGCCTAGGTTGGATTATGAACAGAGAGAAGTCAAATCTAGTCCCCTCTCAGGTCATAGTCTTTTTGGGGTACACCATAGACTCCATCCAGGAGAAGTTATTTCTACCAGAGGAGAAAATAATCAAGGTTCAGGCAGCAGTGAAGGCAGTGCAGACGAACCTGTCAGTTTCAGTTCGTGCAGCTATGTCCACCCTGGGACTACTCGCATCCTCCATTCCTGCGGTTCAGTGGGCCCGCCTGCATTCAAGGAGTCTCCAGCAGGCGATTCTACAGAATTGGACGCATGGAGAACCCTTGGAGAAGGAGATCAGGGTTCCAGCTTCAGTAAAAAGGAAACTTTGGTGGTGGAGGACTTACGCAAATTTGAGTTAGGGTCTAGTGTGGTCCTTCCCCGCTACAATGGTCCTAACTACGGATGCCAGCTCCTGGGGATGGGGTGCTCACCTCAGGGGTCAGT
Source organism: Rana kukunoris (assembly GCA_029574335.1). Classification (NCBI taxonomy): domain Eukaryota; kingdom Metazoa; phylum Chordata; class Amphibia; order Anura; family Ranidae; genus Rana; species Rana kukunoris. Next base: position 367,282,591 of record CM056049.1, read on the forward strand.
TGGCTCAGGGGTCCTGGTCCAGGGAAGAGTCCAAGAGATCCTCCAATTGGAGGGAACTCAAAGCCGTTTGCCTGGGGCTTTGGGCCTTCCAGGAGACGATACAGGGTCAGCATGTCCAGATACTGTCGGACAATGCTACAGCGGTAGCTTACGTCTCAAGGCAGGGGGGCACGAGGAGCAGGGTTCTCCTGAACCTGGCCCTACACATGCTTTACTGGGCAGAGACAAACTTGGCATCTCTGTCTGCAGTACACCTAAAGGGCAGTTTAAACCACCTGGCAGACTTCCTAAGCAGGAGGAGGGTTCTAGAATCCGAGTGGAGTCTAAATTCAGAGGTGTTCCAGAAAATAGCAGACAGGTGGGGAACCCCTCAGATAGACCTGTTTGCCTCCCAAGCCAACGCCAAGGTTCCGGTTTTCTTTTCCCTCAACAGACTGGATCAAGCGGAGGGTCTAGATGCGTTAGTTCAGCATTGGCCCTTCCGTTTGTGTTATGCTTTCCCCCCAGTACAAATGATTCCGTTAGTTCTGCGGAAACTTCAGGTAGAAAAGACGACTCTTATCCTGATAGCCCCATACTGGCCCAAAAGGCCTTGGTTTTCAACCCTGCTGAAGCTGGCAATAGAACCCCATCAGCTACTTCCAGCCAGAAAGGACTTATTATACCAGGGTCCTCTGCTCCATCCCAACGTGGATCGGCTCAACCTGGCGGCCTGGTTACTGAAGAGTTAATCCTGAGTAGGAAGGGTTTATCTAAATGGTTAGTGGATACGCTACTTAGTAGCAGAATGGAAGTTACCAGGGCGATTTATTTCAAGACCTGGAGGGTCTTTAATTCCTGGTGCAGTTCAAAGATTTGTTCCCCCATGAATAATTTTTCGGTCCTGGAGTTTTTACAGGACGGGATGGACAAGGGTCTGGCAGCCAGCACCCTGAAAGCGCAGGTTGCTGCGCTATCAGTATTTCTAGAGAGACGGTTATCCCTATGTCATCAGATTTTTTGAGGCATTAGCCAGGGCTAGGCCTTCCCCCTTTAAGTTTTTTCCCAAGTGGGACTTATCGGTGGTTTTGGGGGGTCTGACAAAAAGACCTTTCGAACCACTGTTAGAAGCATCTTTAAAATTTTGGACCCTGAAAGTGGTCCTTTTAGTAGCCGTCACCTCGGCTAGGAGAATTAGTGAGCTACAGGCTCTTTCTATTGTGGAACCCTTCTTGACAATCTTCCCAGATAGAGTCGTGTTGAGGACAGATCCTGGGTTCCTTCCTAAGGTGGTGTCGGCCTTCCATAGGACACAAGAACTAGTGTTACCTACCTTTTGTCCGGCTCCTTCCGGTTCAAGGGAAGAAGAGTTTCATACCTTAGATGTCAGAAGGTGCATTATGCACTACCTGGAAGTCACCAGGGAATTTAGGAAATCCAATTCTCTGTTTGTGTTGTTCTCGGGTGCACGTAGGGGGTACGGTGCTTCCAAAAGTACGCTAGCCAGATGGCTCCGTATGGCTATCCACGAGGCCTATAAGGCTAGGGATATAGAACCTCCCCCAGGGGTGGTGGCACATTCTACAAGGGCAGTGGCAACTTCCTGGGCAGAACGGGCTGGAGCTTCGCAAGAGCTTATCTGCAAGGCAGCTACGTGGACAAGTTTTTCCACTTTTACTCGCCACTACAGGATGGATCTGCTCTCAGCGGCAGAGCAGTCTTTTGGCAGGAAGGTCCTGCAAGCGGTGGTCCCACCCTAGAGTAAGTACTCCAAGTGCTGTCCTGAAAGACAAAGTGAGAAAACCTTAGTTAGACTTACCGGTAACGGTATTTCTATGAGTCTTTCAGGACAGCACCGATAACCCACCCTTCTCTCTTCTGGTGGATATATGTATATGTGTTGTACTAACATGTTTGGTTGCTATGTTCTGCTTATCTCATTTCAGTATGGCCGGAGGTGCTCGTGTACAACTGAGGCCATGGTGGAGGTGGGCGGAAGTTATAGCAGTGACTGCAGTGTTTCCTGGGAAGTGGGTGGAGCTGCGCTTTCCAAGTGCTGTCCTGAAAGACTCATAGAAATACCGTTACTAATAAGTAAAACTAAGGTTTTTCTGCAGGAAACAAAGGCATGGCAGCCCATTCAAATCAATGGGCTGCTGTGCCTGCACAAATGAGGGCCACCAAAACACATACATGTGAACCAGCCAGGCCCAAAATAAGCTGAAGGGAGGCCCAAAAAAAAATGTTTGCCCAGGGTCCAAACCATATTAAAGACGGCCCTGCAGCATACACTTCAGAGGAATAGCATGCATGGGTGTCATCCACAAAGGAAGCCTCTCCTAAAGTCTGTGCAAAAAAAGCCTGCCTAGAGTTTGCCAGGGCCCATGCTGAAAAATATAACTACTGCAACTCTGTACTGATGAGTGATGATTCCAAAATAAATGTTTTTGGAACTGATGGCTTCAAAACTGTATCGCGTTTCAAAGGTTAAAAGTACAAAAAAAAGCATGGTGCCTACAGTGAAGCATGGTGGTGGCAGTGTCCTTCTGTGGCGTTACACGAGTGCTGCTGATGTCAAGGAGCTGCATTTCATCAATGGTAACATGAATTCACAGATGCACTGCTAATGAAAGAGAAGATGCTGCCATCACTCTTTGCCCTCGTCATGCACTTTTCCAACATGACAAATCATTAAAGTCATAGAAAAAAAATAGATCGTTTTTGTTGTGTTTATGCTGAGCACTGTATATATAGACATTAAAATGAGGATCTGCAGAGCAAATGAAACAAATATCTGAGGCCGCGTACACACGATCAAATCTATCTGCTGGAAATGGTCTGACAGACCGTCTCAGCAGACAGATTCGATCGTGTGTACGGGCGAGCAGACGGATTTGTCCAGCAGACAGATTTTAAAGCCTGCTTTAAAATCTGTCTGCTGGGAACCCGTTGGACCGATATGTCTGCTGGTTAGTACGCTAACCAGCAGACATATCTGCCCGCACATGCGTCGAATGGATTTGGCGCATGCGCGGAAGTGTTTTAATTCCTGGTGCGGTGACGTGGCGGCGTCAACGTCACCGCCACGTCACCACGCTGTCTGCAGGTGGGGATTTTGGTTTGATCGTGTGTACAGCGATCAAACCAAAACAGCCAGCAGACAAATCTGATCAAATCGGTCTGTCCGACCGATTTGAGCAGATTTATTTAGTCGTGTGTACGCGGCCTTAGAGGTGTACTCAATATATTTGCCTGGGGGGGGGGGGGGGGGGAATAAAGAAAACGGAATGCATGTGCGCAAAAAAAAAAAAATAAGAGTAAAAAGCATTATATAAAAATGTAAATAACTGTAATAAAACTATGTAATAGTATTAGGCTATGGCAAGTAAGAAATACATAGAATATATAAAGGAAATAAAAATAAGGGAAACATTCACAAATTCAAGTAAGCCGCGTACACACGATCGAATGTATCCATTTCAGCAGACATCTCCGATCGTGTGTACGGGCTAGCAGATAGGTTTGTCCATCGGACAAATTTCAAAGCATGCTTTGAAATTTGTCCGCTACAAACCTGTCTGTCGGATCTGTCTGCTGGTTAGTACAGAACTGCCCGCGCATGCGTCGAATGGATTCGACGCATGCGCGGAAGCATTTTATTTCCGGGTTTGGTGACGTGGCGGCGTCACCGCCACGTCACTGCGTCCTTAGATCGAGGGGATTTTCGTCCGACGGTGTGTACACGCCATCGGACCAAAATCAGATGAGACATGTCCGCTGCAAATGGTCCGTCGGACATGTTTGAGCGGACATGTCTCATCGTGTGTACGCAGCCGTAGACAAATATATGGAATTAAAAGAAAATATGAATAAGAGAATAACGAGGGTCTACTAGGGACAAACAGGGTGTTACCATTGGAATGTAGTTTTTAACAAGAGTGAGAATTAATGACATAAGTGATATAAATAACCACACAGTATATCTGGAAGATTTAAAAATGTCTGGTAGGCACCCTTAAAAGCATTTTTAGGGCATCATCTGTGTCTTCCATAGTTTATAACATTAGTGAAAATGAATTGTGTTTCTAAATTTGTAAAGTGATTGTAAAGTCTTATTTTAAACAAAACAAAAAAACAAACAAACATGTTATACTTACTTTCCTCCTTTGAGGTTGGTTTTGCACAGAGCAGCCCGGATCCTCTTCTTCTTGGGTCCCTCTTTGCTGCTCCTGCCCCCACCCTCCTATTAAGTGCCCCTACAGTCAGCAGCTTCCTATGGGGGCACTGGAGCCGAGTCACAGCTCCGTGTTTCCATTCAGACACAAAGCCCCATCCCCCCCTCTCTCCCCTGATAGGCTGATTGACAGCCACGGCAGCCAATGGCACCACTGATGTGTCTCAGCCAATCAGGAGTGTCCTGGACTGCTTAGACATTTGTGGATGTCACTGGATATAGAGGGGCTCAGGTAAATAATTGGGTGGGTGCTGCGGTGGCTGCTACACACAAAAATGTATTCTATGCATTAAGATAAAAAACCCTTTAAGGTTTTCTCAATAGCCCTTTGTCACATTCACATTGTTTTCTCCTATAGTGGTACATTGGCTATAAAGAATTGATCCAAAAATGTAAATTAATTGTGCTCCAGAGTAAACTGTCAATAAAAAGCAGTGTCTGCTTTGAGTTGATATCTATTTGATAAGGTGGTATGTATTATGAACTGTGAGACCGGACAATTTAGTTTGTTGCAGGCGGGTTAGTAAGTTGAAGGGGTTGTAAAGGTTTGTTTTTTATTTTCTAAATAGGTTCCTTTAAGCTAGTGCATTGTTGGTTCACTTACCTTTTTTCTTCAATTTTCCTTCTAAATGTTTTTTTTCTTTGTCTGAATTTCTCACGTCCTGTTTCTCCCCAGTAAGCTTGCCACCATCATCCGAGCTGATCTGGCTGGGGGCTAGTCAGCCGGAACTGCTTACTGAGGAGGAACAGGAAGTGAGAAATTCAGACAAAGAAAAAAAACATTTAGAAGGGAAATCGAAGAACCAACAATGCACTAGCTTAACCACTTAAGACCCGGACCAAAATGCTGCTAAATGACCTTGCCCCTTTTTGCGATTCGGCACTGCATCGCTTTAACTGACAATTGCGCGGTCGTGCGACGTGGCTCCCAAACAAAATTTGCGTCCTTTTCTTCCCACAAATAGAGCTTTCTTTTGGTGGTATTTGATCGCCTCTGCAATTTTTATTTTTTGCGCTATATACAAAAATAGAGCGACATTTTTGAAAAAAAATATCAATATTTTTTACTTTTTGTTATAAGAAAAATCAAACAAACTAAATTTTAGTCAATCATTTAGGCCAAAATGTATTTAGCCATATGTCTTTAGTAAAAAAAAAATCGCAATAAAAAAAAAAATTAGCTACCTAGCGGGAACAGCCACACTAATACAGCGATCAGAAAAATGATCGCTTAGTGACACTGGCAATAGGGAGTGAAAGGGTTAACTAGGGCGGTGATCAAGGGGTTAAAACTTTTTTTGGGGGGGTACAAGGGCTACCCTGAACCTAACACTAACTGCCTGTCACACTGACACTAAATACAGTAATCATACATGTATGATTACTGCATTCAGTGACACTGTGACAGGGTGGAGGGGGGGGCGATCGGGGGGGGGGGGTTAATGTGCCTATGTGTAGTGTGTGTCAGTGTAGTGTTAGTGCAGACTTACTGTGCGATGTGATCTCTCCTCAGCGGTGGTTGAAAAAAACGCTGAAGGAGAGATCACATCGCTTCCTCCTTCCTGTGTTTACACAGGAGGAGGAAGTGACAGGACGGGGGGGCGCGCAGATTGGCTGAGAGCGATCCGGAGGGGGCGGACAAAAACGAATAGCCGCCCCCTCATCCTGGATCGCTTGGCCAGCTACGGGGACCGCCACATGTACGGGGGGGGGTCCGGACCCCCGAACCCCCTCAAGGCACCAACGTATATATACGTTAATGTGCCTGTCGGTGCCATTCTGCCATTCTGCCGACGTAAATGTACATGCGGCGGTCCTTAACTGGTTAACCACTTGAACACTGGGCACTTAAACCCCCTTCCTAACCAGACCAATTTTCAGCTTTCGGTGCTCTCACAATTTGAATGACAATTACTCAGTCATACAACATTGTACCCATTCGAAATGTTGTCCTTTTTTTTAACACAAATAAAGCTTTCTTTTGGTGGTATTTGATCACTTCTGTTTTTTTTATTTTTTGCGTTTGAAAATTCTGTAAAAAAAAAAAAACTTGTTTCTGTCATATTAGCAGGTTATTTCTTACACACAGCATATGCATACCACAAATTACACCCCAAAACACATTCTGCTATTCCTCCCGAGTATGGCGATACCCCATGTGTGAGACTTTTACACAGCGTGGCCACATACAGAGGCCCAACATGCAGGGAACGCCATCAGGCGTTCTGGAACACCCAGACCAATTCTGACATTTCTCTCCTACATGTAAAAATCATCATTTATTTGCTAGAAAATTACATGGAACCCCAAAACATTATATATGCTTTTTTAGCAAAGACCCTAGAGCATGGGTCCTCAAACTACGGCCCTCCAGCTGTTCAGGAACTACAATTCCCATCATGCCCTAGTCATGTCTGTGAATGTCAGAGTTTTACAATGCCTCATGGGACTTGTAGTTCCACAACAGCTGGAGGGCCGTAGTTTGAGGATCCCTGCCCTAGAGAATACAATGGCGGCCGTTACAACTTTTCTCGCATGGTATTTTTCTTTTTTTTTTCCTTTTTTTTTTTACATTTTCTTTTTTTTAAAGTGTATTTTTGTGCGTGAACTCGAGAGAGAGGAGCCGGACTGCAGGAGTTGGGAGTAGGCAGACCCTCCCTCCGGAGGCAATCGCCATCCTTCTCCATGCCCCTGGTGGCAATGGCGGGTGTGAAGGGGGGCCTCCCACTCACCCCACCCTACCTGCTCCTCTTGGGAGCCCAACTGGGGCCCAACGGGACCCCAATGGGGCAGAGGGACTCCCCCTATGAGGGAGTGAGGGGGCCTAGGCCACCCAGCCAGCCCCGTAGGTCCTTCGCCTCTCTTTATTTTAGGAGACCGCATGGCCAAAGTGCATGTGTTTTAAACCAATTTTGTGTGCGTGCAAGTGTGGTGGTTTTTGTGAGGGGGGGGGGGGCGTACTAAGCACAGGCGTACCTTGCACAGCACACCCACCGGGAGCCGGGCTGAGACCACCAAACTCAATTCACATGTAGCCGAGACCGGGATCCGAACCCTTGGCTGCAGAGGTGAATGGCTTGTCAGCGCAGTGCCAATCATGTTGAGCCACCACAGCTTCCTTGCAGACATTTTTTGAACGCGTGTTTTTTAAAAAAAACTGTTTTGTGCTTAAAACAAAACAAAACAGTAAAGTTAGCCCAATTTTTTTTCATAATGTGAAAGATGAAGTTACGCCGAGTAAATAGATACCCAACATGTCACACTTCAAAATTGCGCACACTCGTGGAATGGCACAAAACTTCGCTACTTAAAAATCCCCATAGGCCACGCTTTATTTACTTTTACTGGTTACATGTTTTTAGTTACGGAGGAGGTCTAGGGCCAAAATTATTGCTCTCGCTCTAACGTTCGCAAAGATACCTCACATGTGTAGCTTGAACACCGTTTTAATATGTGGGCGGGACTTACGTATGCGTTCGCTTCTGCATGCGAGCACACGGGGACAGGGGTGCTTTAAAAAAATAGATAAAAATTATTGTTCATTTTACTTTATTTACTTGATTTTGACACTTTTTTCCCCAAAAATAAATTTTTGTATGACTTTTATTCCTATTATAAGGAATGTAAACATCCCTTGTAATAGGAATATAGCATGACAGCTCCTCTTTACAGTGAGATATAGGGTCAATAAGACCCCACATCTCACCTCTAGGCTGGGAAAAATATATCCTGGCTTCAATCGTAGTGGTGAGTCTGTAAAAGCACCGGAGGGGGGCAGGAGTGGGGGGACGTATTGCAGAGTATTAGGGTATTGCAGAGTATCGCGCAGGCTATTGGGGTATTGCAGAGTATCGCGCAGGGTATTGCAGAGTATTGGGGTATTGCAGAGTATTGGGGTATTGCAGAGTATCGCGCGGGGTATTGCAGAGTATCGCGCGGGGTATTGCAGAGTATCGCGCGGGGTATTGCAGAGTATCGGGGTATTGCAGAGTATCGGGGTATTGCAGAGTACTGGGGTATTGCACAGTATTGGGGTAGCAGGGATGGCTGAGCTGGGATGGATGGCTGGATCTGTGACTGCATTTGTCAGAGATCCAGCCACAGCGCTGCTGCTGACACCCCGCCCCACCCCCTCTCCTCGCACACTGTACCAAACGGTACAGAGAGGAGAGGGAGGAACCGGCGTCAAATGACGCCGGTTTGTTTACAAGTGATCGCGCCGTCATTCTACGGTGCGATCACGTGGTAAACGGCCGCTATCAGCGGCAATTTACCGTGATCCGTGATGCGCCGGGAGCATGGACACTTCCGCGAGCGCGTCCCAGGGGACGCGCAACCGCGGAAGTGAAGGACGACGTCCCAGGGACGTCGTGTCACAGTAACTCGACCGCGCTGTAGCAGTATTTTTGCTATAGCGCGATCGGCAAGTGGTTAAAGGAACCCATTTAGAAAACAAAAAACGAACCTTTACAACCCCTTTAAGCCGGGAATTTTTCTCTGTTTCTGTTCTCCTTGCTGTTAAAGCCAGTTATGGGTTGGGGCAGTTGCCATTTGATTGTACTGAAGGCAATATGTTTATGGTGCAACACCTACTATGTGTTCCCAAGTTTAGTCCCTAAGAACTTGTAGAAGTTGATTAGAATCCTTAATGCAGGAGAGTAATGATATTACTAGTGATTGCAGAAAGAAAAACTGGGGACAGTTTATGGCAAAAGCAAAAGTGTAGTGGCAGCCGAATCCCAATTAGGTTTCTGTTGTATGCTAGAAAATTAAGTCAACCAATCTATAGGATCAAAATATACAGAGGTTCCATAGAAGTTAGACAGACCAGGGCTTTTTATCAGGGGAAACTTGGTGAAACTCCGTTCCACAACCTCTAGCTCAGACCTTTGGGGGGGCCTGCTCACCACAATCACTTGTAAACACAAAAGTCCGGTTTCTGTGTTTACAAGTGACAGCTCTGCACTCTGTATGTAATGCAATCCTGGTATTTAATGCCCCTTTAAGACCCTCCTACTGTTTTCCTGAAATTTGACTGACCACCCACTATTTGATGTGATTTGGAGGATGTGGGTGGGTGGAGGGGATTTGGGGGGTCATAGTTGAGTTCCAGCACCTATTGTTTGAGAAAAAAATCCCTGGGTTAGACCTATCAGCAGCTCCTATATTTATATTATTGGTCCTAAATGATACAATTTTTAAGATACTGTGCTTAATTTTACATTTTTATTTTCAGCCAAACAGTACAATTCTGTACATAAAAATGATGGATGTTTATTATCTTTTTCTACAGACAAAGAAATACTGACTCATGAAGGCTACTTTGTCCCAGATGAAAATGGATACCCTTGTACCAACACAGTGTCCCGAGGAGACGTATCACGCTTCATGCTCTCTACCCTTAATGATGAAAAGTGGACCAGAAAAATAGTTGCAATGTGCTGTAAATAATGTAGACATGTAGAAATAATGCAGAAATTCATGGTAAAAATGAAGGAAAACCCAAATGTTGTTAAACCTAGAATTTGATCAGTGGGTGAATGCTAAATTGTAAAGGGATAAGTTCAGAAAAAATAAATAAAAAAAATGCACCTTTTTCATGGAGCCTGTAAAGCAAGCAGATACACTGACAGGAAAAATCAATGAGCTACCAGAGCACTCAACAGAGCCGTGGTAGTTCATTGAGAACTACAAGCCAACATCCACAAAGGGCAGGGGCGGACTGACCATTGAGTCACTCGGGCACTGCCCGAGGGCCCCATGCCACTAGGGGGCCCCATCAGGGTTGCCAGGCTCCGTAAAACCAGGGACAGTATGTAAAAATCTGTTTTTTTTTACATCTGTCCCTGATATGTCCGAAACCGACATGCTTTTGATGTGAAAATCCCGAGATTTTAGCTGCCCCGCCTCTGCACTGCCTCCTGGCATGGTGGCCATCTGTAAGCCCAGGGGCCCCATAATCTTCTATTGCCCGGGGCCCCATGAGTTGTCAGTCCACCCCTGACAAAGGGTATTGGTACTTGTAGTTCATTCATTCGCAGAACTTTGAATGAACAATGCGGTCATGTGGGCGGAGCCCTGCACAGATTTCAAATACTGTCAGCTAGTATGAGAACTTCTCCTCATACTGGGGGAGGGGGGGGGGCAGGCAGCGACTCCAGCATTGGGAACATGTTACATGTTCCACCCTAAAAAAAAGTGGAACATGTAACATGTTCCTAACGGTGAACTTATCCTTTAAAGCTCATGGTGGAGGATTACGTTACTTTGAGATCCAATAGGAATACTTTTCCACTCTAGACAATAGTCTGTTTATAACATGGCCTTTAATTCTTAGTAGGTTTCTAAGACCCCTTTCACACTGGGGCGTTTTTCAGGTGCTTTCCTAGCACCTGTAAAACACCTCCCCTGCAGCCCCAGTGTGAGATCTCTGAGTGCAAGCAGCATCTTTGGGGGGGTGCGGGAGCGGCTCCTCCACCTCCCCTGCCATTAAAATCAATGGGCATTGCTGCCGAAGCGCCTGCAAAGCGATTAACCCATTATTCGGCCACTAGCGGGGGGTTAAATGCACCCTGCTAGCGGCCAAAAAGCACCACTATAACAACGGTAAAGCGCCGCTAAAATTAGCGGCGCTTTACCGCTTACGCCACCCCAGTGTGAAAGTCGCCTAAAGAGAAAACCTATCCAAAACTAACTTCAACAAATCAGCATGTAATCAAAGTAATTTAACCGCTTCAATACTAGGCTTTTATACCACCTCCATACCGGGCCTATTCTGACACTTCTCTCCTACATGTAATAATCATCATTCTTTTGCTAGAAAATTACACAGTACCCCCAAACATTAGATATGTTTTTTTTAGCAGACACCCTAGGGAATAAAATGACGGGCATTCCAAAGTTTTATCTTGCACGGTATTTACGCAATTATTTTTCAAACGCCTTTTTTTTGTAAAAAAAATTGTTTTATGAATTAAAAAAATAACAAAACACTAAAGTTAGCCCAATTTTTTTGTATTATGTGAAAGATTATGTTACACCGAGTAAATAGAGACCCAACATGTCACGCTTTAATTATGCGCACACTCATGGAATGGCGCCAAACTTCGGTACTTAAAAATCTCCATAGGCAACGCTTTATTTATTTTTTACAGGTTACAGTTTAGATTTACAGAGGAGATCTAGTGCTAGATTAGTTGCTGGCACTCTAACGCACGCGGCGATACCTCACATGTGTGGTTTAAACGGCGTTTACATATGTCGGCGGGACTTGCGTGTGCGTTCGCTTCTGCACGCGAGCTATCGGGGACAGGGGCGTTTTAATTTTTTTTTTATCTTTTATTATTTTTTTTTACTTATATTTTATTTATTTTTACACTTTTTTTCATTTTTTTTTTTTTTCCACTTTTATTCCTATTACAAGGAATGTAAACATCCCTTGTAATAGGAAATGTGTGTGACAGGTCCTCTTTATGGAGAGATGTGGGGTCAATAAGACCTCACATCTCACCTCCAGGCTGGAAACCATGAGATTGGTGAAAAAAAATTCACCGATCTCATGAATGGTGACTTACAGCCGCAATTGCGGCTTTGTTTACATACGGGGACCCGGGCGTGACGTCATCAGATCGCGCCCGGGTCCTCCGACGGTCATAGAGATGACTGGTGACCATCTGGTCACCAGTCATCTCTATGCTTCCTGCCGCCGCCGACGATTCGTTCTCCGGGCCCCCGAAGGTACAGGTAAGCCCGGAGAAGCACCGGATGGCGGCGGGAGGGGGGGGATGTCCCCTCCCGCGGCCTGTAAGAACGATCAAGCGGCGGAACCGCCGCTATGATCGTTCTTACATTGTGCAGAATCGCCGGCTGAAGAAGAGGATATCTGGATGATGCCTCTGGCTGCAGGCATCATCCAGATATTCGCCTGCAATGCCCAGGCCGTCAATTGACGGCCACTTAGGATGGTAAATCCCATCCCAGGCCGTCAATTGTATATGGCTGGGTATTGAAGTGGTTAATATGTTTCATATTTGGTTATTTTACATTTTCCCCACATTTACATGCAGACCAAGTAAAAAGAATGTGCACAAACTATAAGGCCCCTTTCACACGATTTGATCGTTCAGGTCCGCCTGTCAGTTTTGTCAGCGGACCTGAACGGCCCCTCCATGCAATCCTATGGAGCGTCGGATGTCAACAGAGACGTGTGCGCTGACATCTGACCCAATCTGCCAAAATCAGACGTATGGCGATGCGTCCCCATCCGTCCATGGCGGATCGGTTGAGATCTGATGAAAGCGGACATGCTGTCCGTTTTCATCAGATCTCTCCATAGGAGACAGCGGCGCTGCACAAGCCCCTCCCGCTCAGTGAGCAGAGAGGGACTTGTCATCCGCCGGCTCTGTGAAGAGTTGGCGGACTCCATAGCGACGGAGTCTGCCTTGTGTAAAGAGGCCTAAGACTGACAGGGGTAAATTAAAGGGCAGGCTTTTATCGTCATTTTTTTTTATCATAACTTGATTTTTGAAAAAAAAAATAAAAAAAAACTTTTGCTTTCATCTGCTCAAGAAGCTTCAACAGTATTTACTTGGCCTCAACTGCTGGGGAAAAAAATGGTCATGTGAAATGAAAATTAATTAGTAATAATTCCCTAAATGCAATATTTTTCTAGATTTGTTTTTCATTTTTATTTGGACAGAAAAGGGTTAATAACCTTTTTGCCATCTTTGTCTGGCTGGGAAGATTTTTCCCTTAACCAATTCAATACCGGGCACTTTTACCTTCTTGCCCAGGCCAACTTTGAGCTTTCAGCGATGTCGCACTTTGAATGACAATTGTGCGGTCATGCAACACTGTACCCAAACTATATTTTTTTTCATGCGATGAGAGCTTTCTTTTGGTGATATTTAATAAATAATTGTACTTGGTAATTTTAGCCCAAAATGTATTTTACTACATTTCTTTGGTTAAAATAACCCAAATCAGTGTATATTTATTTAGTCTGTCCCTTACATACAGTCACCAGTGCAGTACAGCATCATCATATAACTGGTGTGGCGGCGATCAGGGAAATTTGTTTTTTTACATTTTAGTTTACCTTTTTTTACAAATTTATTTTTTTACACACTGGGACCAGAGCGATATAATGTAACACTGAACTACTCTGGGGAAGTGATCAGGATTTTTATTCATTTTTTACACATTATGTTTGCTTATTTTAGCTGGGAATTACAGTGCTATAAGCAAGCATTTTACTGAATGAAACTGAATCATTTTGTTTATTTTTTTTGTGATTAACTGATTGGTCAAAGCTAATCACATAGTATAAAAGGGCTGTGATTGGCCCGGTCTGTACCATGTGATCAAATTGATGAATCACAGCCAGCAACATCATTGTACACATTCTCAGTAACATTGGGGATCAGGGCAATTAGAGAAAGTGAATCTCCCCAGCAGAGACACAGACAGCAATAAAACTTTAAACATAAATAGACAAACAAAAATTAAATATATATGCTGCCAATTTAAGACGTTTTTGCATTTAACAACAATCTTCCTTGATTAAATGTGTACAGTTTACTTTGTTTTTACTAGCAATTTTTATAATGAATTTGCAAGTTGTATACAAAATAAAAAGTGTAAATTATATATACGATTCGGTGTGATAATTTCAATGACACATGACGGTCACAAAAAAAAATAGTTTTGCTGTATAATAACTGGCAGGTGCCAGCTTCCCAACAACCAGGAGCTCTGAGCTGCAAGCTGTCACATACCACTGCCTAATATTTCCCTTTTCACTTCACCCTGCAGCTGGAGCAGTGGCGGCCCGTCCATAGTGGGCGCACTGGCGCCACCTCTCCCATCAATGAGTCTAGCCCCCTGATCTTCATATATTAGGGCATGGATTTCAATGCGGGGTGGGTATTTTTTTAAAAGGACCTGATTAGAGCCAGAGGCTCTAATAGGCTTCAAATAAGGGTGGCTTCGGAGTGCAGAGCATTACGCTCCGAGCCCACCCAGTTGTGTGACGATAGTGAATTCATTTTAGTTATTTTCACACTAAAGTTCCTCCCCGCCAATCAGGAGGCAGGTCGTGAAACATGTTTCCGGATTGGCCAAAGCGGCAGGTGATCCTACTAGATTTCTATCTCTTTGGTGGAAAAGGAGATACACAGCAGAATAATCATAAGGAACGGATACCGGAGCCGCTGCCGCTGCCCGCACTCCAGGAGAGGACACCGCCCAGTGGGGAATGCTGTCTTAGTGCTGCCGTGGTGGGGGTGTTGTTTGTTGCCCCCCAAAAGGTGAACCCACCAGCCGCCACTGAGCTGGAGCTGCCTTCGGCCAAACACTCATTTGACCAGCCGTTTACATAGAACTCTCCATAGACTGTACACAGTGCTAAGGTTTCCCCTGTTGGTTGAATGTTCTTAGACTATAGCTTTATAACTTTTGCGCAAACCAATTTTTTCCGGATAAACCAATACAAAAAATATCGAACATTTAAAAAAAAAAAAAAGTTTTTCTTTGTTTCTGTTATAAAATGTTGTAAATAAGTATTCACCTTCACTAATGGGCACCAATGAGGCTGCAGTGATGGGCACTGATAAGGCGACACTGATGAGGTGGCACCAATGAACACTGATGATGGGCAATGATAGGCGGCACTGATATGCAGCACTAATGAACATTTATAGGCGGCACTGTTGGGCACTCATAGGTGGCACTGATAGACACTGATATATGGCACTGATAGGTATCACTGATGGCACTGACACATGCATTGCTGATGGGCAGTGATTGGCATCATGTATGGGCACTGATTTGCAGCATATAAGCATCCCTAGTGGTCTTGGCAGCATCCCTGGTGGTCCTGGGCCAGAATACCCGGGGGGGCTGCACTGATAATCAGTCAGCGCAGACCCCCTGTCTACTCGTGTCTGTCAGAAGCGTGTGAGGAAAACCGATACACGGATTTTCCTGTTTACACTGTGATCAGCCATAATTGGAAACGGCTGATCAAGTGGTAAAAAGCCTCCATCACGCTTTACCGAGAACGGTGATGCGGTGTGTCAGACTGATACACCACACCAACGATCGCCGCACCGCGCACACCTCACGGGCACGCAATCCCAATTTATAAGCTCCCTCCAGTTTGAAGACACCTGGACTTCTTCTGGGGACCACTTCCCCTGAGCAGGCTGACCTGCTAGGTGGGTTCCCCATCCCCAACTGCTCACATTTGTGGTCAACTTCTGTGAGGTTGGGAAAGACCATGCCAGACCCTGGTTCTGATTTGTGTGGTCCTTCCACCACCAGAGCGAGAGCAACCTCTTCACAGAGCTTGGAAGTAAAGGCCCATACACACGGTCTGACTTTTTGCCAACAAACTTCAAAATGAGCACGTTTTAAAAAAAATCAACCGCGTGTACGCTCCATCAGACAAACTTTTTTGGTTTTCATCGGACAAAAAGTTTGCTCTGCAAACGGACAAACTTTACGTCAACAAGAGTCTGATAGTGCCTAGTTCGACCGTGTGTACAGCAAACAAACGCGCATGCTCAGAAGCAAGGACCAGCCGGAAGCGTTCTGTCTGGTAAAACTAGCATTTGAATTTCTGAAATCAAGAAAAGCAGCGCACATTCTTTTCTTTATAATGTGATAATACTAAAAGCTGCTTTGCTGGTGATACTGTCGGAGTTAAAACAAATGTCTTTACTTTGGATTAGTGTATTTTGGTTATATGAATCGAACATATTTTTATATTATTTTGTGGGTCAAGTTAGAACAACCCCATAGCGCAACATGTCTGCTTGACGAACGGACGTTCAGAAACAAACAAAATTCCACGAAACTGAAAATCGCGAATGCACACATACGAAACCTCTACTAACTCTCGATTAGCAGAAGGAGCCCAAAGGGTGACGCCGGAGAATTGAACTTCCCCTTTTAAACTCTCGTCAGTACGTGGAAACGTCACTACGTTCATGTTTGTTGCCGAAAAAAGTCAGAGCGTGTGTATGCTATGGGTGTGACCGGCCAACTCCCTTCGGACAAAAAAAAACAAGGAAAAGTTTGTTTGAAGTCCGATCGTGTGTATGAGGCTTAAGACTGTTCTGTCTTTTCTCTTGTTAAAAAAGTGTCTAGATCTTCTTGTTGATCTTTTAGTTGAAAGGTTTGTAGAGGCCTTAGATGATACTTGGCCCATTGAACCACAGGTATCGTTGAGGTCCTCAGATCCAGAACCAAAATCAGCTCTCGGATAGATATTGGGAGGTTGTTCTGTATAGAACACATTCTCCTGGTAAGGTCTTGAACTTTCTCTTCCGGTAGGAACATTTTCTGCACTGTGGAGTTAAGCAGATATCCCAGAAACCACATGTTCTGAGTAGGACACAGGTTTTTCGATGTTTAAAATCAATCCTAAAGACTTCAGCCATAGTTGGGCTTTTGCCAGCTGTACTTCCGACGGTGCCGCGAAGAGCAGTTCGTCTAGGTAAGGCACTATGGTAATTTTCTTCAACCTCAGAGAGGCCAGGGCTTCTGCTAGGACTTTGGTAAATATCCTCTGTGACGATAATAGCCCAAAAGAAAGAGCCCTGCTTTTGAAATTATACCCCTTTCCCTCCATCTCCACTGCCAACTTCCGATATCTCTGGGAATTTTCTCGTATGGGAATGTGGATATAGGTATCCCTGAGATTTATGGTTGCCATTAAGGTTAACTGAGAATACAGATTCCATGCAGAATTTCTTTTACTGTATTTCTTGACTCAGGGGTTTTAGATTTAATATTAGTCGTAACTTCCAGGAAGGTTTTTTTGATCACAAAAACCATAGAAACCCTTTCGCTTTTCTTTGAGACAGTAACAGTGGGAGAGCCCTTGCTTTTTCGGGATCCCTGGGAAGTTTTGTTAATAGAAATCTCTCTAGAGGAAGACAGTTGTATTCAAATGCAGCCACTGTGCCATCAAATGCCACCAATGTGCTCATCAAACGCAGCCACTGTACCATCAAATGCCACCACTGTGTCCAAACGATGCCAATGTGCCCCAAATGCTCCCACTGTTGCCCCCCCGTCCACTGTCTACCCTACACTTACTATCACTATCATTTTTAAATATTTTGTACTGGTACACTTTATTACATGCCTGACGAAGGGATCCTGCGTGACCCCGAAAAGTTGCACCTTTCGTGATGTGATTTTTCTACAATATTTTTTTTTTGGATGTAATTGGATGATCCAGGGTGTGCTGGCTAATATGTTCGATTACTCTCGTATGATTGGATGCCTGATTGGCTAAAATGACAGGTGTTGTGATTGGATGCCTATCAGGTGATGGGTAACAGACACGAGCACCTGATTGGTGGAGAGACGGTTCTATTCAATTGATAGATTCATGCATTGCATGAATCTATTCAAGCGCCTGGTCCCTTCTTGGGCATCGGGGGCCTAAATTACAGCGGCAGGGGGCATTAGGCTCTAATAGGCGTCAAAGGTAAACAGCGAGCGCCATGCTTGGCACTTGCAGTTCACCACCATCATATACAGTGGAACCTTGAATTATGAGCATAATCCATTCCAGGGGAATGCTCGTAATTCAAAGTACTTGCATATTAAAGTGAGTTTCCCCATTGAAGTCAATGGAAACTAAATGAATTTGCTCCACATTGACTTCAATGGCATGCAATACCACATGTGGCCAGAGGTGGGGGGCGCCGGAGAGCCTCAAAAAAAACACTCGAAAAGGGCCGAGGACACCTCCGCTGAACTCAGAAAACCTCTGAAACTAAGTATTTCCACAGGTTTCCAAGCATTTCCGACAGGCTCCAATCGGTGCCGTTTGGCTCTGCTTGGCTCCGGCGCCCCCACCTCACACTAAACATGGTATTGCACACCGCTTTGGCTCAAATCCTGCTGGTTTTGCGAGACAACACTCACAAACCGAGTCAGGTTTTTCTTTAAATACAGTGGTTGTATTGCGAAACTCTCGTTAACCGCGTTTCTCGCAAACCGAGGTTCCACTGTAACTGATGTGGCAGTGATCGATCCAGACCTTTAGGCAGCTAAAGGCCCCGGCCAGTTTTTGTGATACGGCACTGCGTCGCTTTAACTGACAAACAAAATCGGCGTCCCTTTTTTCCCCACAAATAGAGCTTTCTTTTTGTGGTATTTGATCACCTCTGCGGTTTTTATTTTTTGCGCTATAAACAAAGATAGAGCGTCAATTTTGAAAAAATACAATATTTTTTTACTTTTTGCTTTAATAAATATCCCCCAAAAATAGATAAAAAAAACTATTTTTTTCCTCAGTTTAGGCCGATACGTATTCTTCTACCTATTTTTAGTAAAAAAAATAATAAATAAATAAATAAAAAATCGCAATAAGCGTTCATCGGTTGGTTTGCGCAAAATGTATAGCGTTTACAAAATAGGGGATAGTTTTATTGCATTTTTATAAAAAAAAATGTTATTACTAATGGCGGTGATCAGCAGGTTTTTTTGTGACTGCGACATTATGGCGGACACTTCAGACAATTTTGACACATTTTTGGGACCATTGTAATTTTCACAGCAAAAAATGCATTAAAAATGCATTGTTTACTGTGAAAATGACAATTGCAGCTTGGGAGTTAACCACAAGGGGGCGCTGAAAGGGTTGTGTGTCGGTTTCTAACTGTAGGGGGTGTGGCTGTAGGTGTGATGTCATCGATTGCGTTTTCCTATAAAAGGGAACACGCGATTGATCACGGCACCACAGTGAAGAACGGGGAGGCTGTTTTTACACACAGCTCTCCCCTCGGGGGACCGATCTCGGGACTCTAGCGGCGATCGGGCCCGCAGGTCCCGGAGCTTCGGACCGGGTCGCGCGCCTGTGACCCACGGCTGGGCACTTAAAGGGGACCTACCTGTACATGCTTGTACCCAGCCGTGCCATTCTGCCAACGTAAATGTGCAGGAGGCGGTACTTAAGTGATTAAACCACTTAGAGACCGCCTACCACATATATACTGCAGCAGGGTGACTATTGTGCAAAACAACGTACCTGTACCCATTTTGTGCATGATACTGTGGGCGCGTGTGCGTGGGACCTCCAGAGCCACAAGGCAGATTCCTGTTCTGACAGGTGAGAAGATTGTCTGTTCCTAGTAATCAAGAACAGCGATCGCTGTGTTGTCCCAGTCAGTCCACCTCCTACACAGTTAGAAAACACACTGAGGGAATACAGTTAACCCCTTCCCTGCCGATGTAATTAATAGAGTCATCAGTGCATTTTTTTTGCACTGATCACTGTATTGGTGTCACTAGTCCCCAAAAAGTGTCACTTGAGGTCAGTTACCTACCGCAATGTCACAGACCCGCTAAAAATCGCTGATTCGACATTACCAGTAAAAACTATAAAAAACAAACAAACAGTCCATAAAAATAAAAAAAATAATCAAATAACTTGTAGGTGCTATTACTTTTGCGCAAACCAATCAATATATGTTTATTTTTTATTTTAATTTTTTTTACCAAAAATGTGTAGAAGATTACATATTGGCCTAAATTTTGAAAGGCTTTTTTTTTAGATATATATTATAGCAGAAAATAAACTTTTTTTTTCAAACTGTCTTTTTTTGTTTATAGCACAAACAATAAAAACCACAGTGATCAGATATGACCAAAAAAAGCTCCATTTGTGCGTGAAAAAAAGGACATCAATTTTATTTGGGTACAGTGTCGCACGACCGCGCAATTTTCAGTTAGGGAGTAAATCCTTTGTCTGGTAAAAATGTTTATATTTTTTTTTTTTTTTAATGTTTAATTAAATTTTTTCTTTTTTTTTACTACCGAGGTGATGAGTTTTTTTTTTGTTTTACATAATAACCACTTGCCGACTGCCCGCCTGCAATCAGCAGAATGGTACTCATGCACAAATCGATGTAGCTGTACGGCGAGCGCTTTGAGTATAGGGGCGCCTGCCCAACATGTCCCTAAGGGGTCGATGCGCATGCCTGGTAGCCGCGATGTTTGCCTGGCACCTGCGATCGCTCATTACAGAGCGAAAACAGGGATTTGTGACAGATAGTGTGCTCCTAGTATATAGGAAGAACGATCGGCCTCCTCCCCAAGTCAGTCCCACCCCCCCACAGTGAGGAAACACATTTAACCCTTTGATTGCTCCTAGTGTTAACATTTATACAAGAGTTAGTGCATTTTTATAGCACCGATTGCTGTATAAATGTCAATGGTCCCAAAAATGTGTCAAGTGTCTGATCTGTCTGCCGCAGTAAAAAGAAAAAAAAAAAAAAAAAAAAGCAAACCAATTAATATACACTTATTGCAATTTTTTTTAAAATAAATTCTTTATTTTTCATAGAATTCACGTTACAATTCATCACAGTCTTAGGCGCCGTACACACGGCCGAGATTCTCGCTGAAAACCAGCGAGAACCTCGCTGGAATGCACATTCCAGCGAGGACCTCGGCCGTGTGTACGGTCTCGGTGAGCTTCCCGTCGGGAAGCCCGTCGAGCCGAAATAGAGAGCACGCTCTCTATTTCCTCGACGGCCCGCCTGGAAGAATGGCTGGTTGCCATTCCCGACGGGCGGGTCGCCGAATTCGACGGCCGGGAGAGAACCTCGACGGGCGGAACGATGTGTTCTGCCCGTCGAGGTTCTCTGCCGTGTGTACGGCGCCTGACAGTGTCTTATGATACCATCCTTAATATTGCCATCTAAATGTACATTACCTCCTGAACAGCTCATTAATTCAGTGCGAGTTCTCTTTTCTTCTTTACCTCCGCACCCTTTCCAAATATTACCCACCCTCAGCCCCAGATAAAAAACAAAAAGCAACAAAAAAAAAAAAAAAAAAAGAGGAAAAAACATCCCTTTTTTTAACCAAAAATATGTAGAAGAATATTAACCTAAACTGGTGACGTTTTTTTTTTTTTTTTTTTTTTTATTGGGATATTTCTTATAGCATAAAAGTAAAAAATATTGTTGTCAAAACTGCAGCAGTGATCAAATACCACCAAAAGAAAAATCGCAAAAAATGGCTTGGTCAGGAAGGGGGTAAATCCTTCCAGGGCTGAAGTGGTTAATATTGCTTATACCAGTACATTTCGCTGTTCTAAGCAACAATTATTTTCTGAATCAAATCTATTCAGTGTTTATTTATTGTGATTGGTCCTGTCTGTACCATGTGATCACTGTGACCAATCCACAGATCAACACAATAGTACACAATGAATGGATGGATGCCAGCCATTGTGTACATTTGTCATGTGATTGGTCATAGCAATCACATGATACCAGCAGCGGCCCAGTACACTGATCTGTCAGACAGATCGTGGCACAGTATGACCTCTGGGGCACACATGAGGTGCTTTCTGGGGAGGTGGGGGTTGGGAGGAGGAGAGTGGGAGCCATATTCATGCACCATGAGCCTCTGGTTGTACTTGCCCCCTGGGCCAAAAATTGCCAGTAAGCCCATTTCAATTGCTCCACATATTGTTACCAATTGCACACAACAGACATGTCCAAAAAGTAAACCAAATAATATTTGTGTTTCCTTTGCAACAAATACCCATTCCTTCTGGACAGTTGCTATGGATAGCGCCTTAATATTTCATCAGATTTACCAATATCCCCCAAACTATAGAGCAGCATTTCTTAATCATTGTGCTGCAGCATCCTGCTTGAAAAAGGCTGTCAGATCTGCAGAACATCAGCAGCTCAGTCAGCACAGTGAAAAACAGTGACAGGGGGAGGCGAATCCTGAGCTTGCAGTTTCCTCCACAGGACAGAACCCAGCACCACCCACAGCTGTGTGGATTGTAATAGAACAGTCCTGCCCTAAGGCTGTGGTGAGAGTAAAGCAGGGCACAGAGGATGGGGGTTGGCTTGCAGAGAGCAGGGTACATAGGTGTGCCAACAGGGGGTTTTGGGGTACAGAGATCAGCAGAGAAGGGGGTTTGTGGTGCAGAGGGGTTCTTGGGTGAAGAGATTAGCAGGGGGATTGCGGTCCAAAGGTGAACAGAATGCTGGATCATTAACGGACAAAGGCTGAACTTTTTCAGAGATACGATTGAAGAGATCTTGATGCGCAAGCTCCCATGTGTACACATGCTCCTAACCCTGGTTCACACTGATGCAATTTGACATGTCAAATCACATTTCTAATCTGCAGCATTTGCCAGCAATGACACCGGCCTAATCGGTGCGATGCTGCTGCACCAGTCTCAAAAAGTTTCTGAACTACTTTTTGCGATTACGGCATGCGATTTACATTGGCATCTGCGCAGAAACCTGCACAGATGTCTCTGAAATCCCGGGCAAAATTGGGACTGACAGTGGGAATGAAATCGTGCAGTTGCATTCCCGCAGTCCAGTGTGAACCTGGGCTTAAAGTAGGTCTAAACTGCCTTAATACATTCTGCGTTCCTGTGGATGCACACAGCCTAGCTTGTGAGTGCGCCTGCATAGCAAGTGCCTTGCTAAGAGGGCACAAACCAAAGAGGAAGAGCGGAGAGTGCCAATAGGGGACCCCAACTGATGTATGCAGCCATTCTGTGCAAAGCAGCACGAGTGAAAATATCTAGTTTAAGTTTAAAAAAAAAATTGATACGAAAATCACCTATGAGAATTCCATTTCCTTTATTTTTACACATTAAGGCTCCGTTCACACTAATGCGTTTGATGCATTTTGCATTAATGCAGGGAAATTTAACATGGTTTCCTATGGAACATGTTCACATTGATGCTTTTTTGTGCCTCTCCATTTTTGGAAAGGGTCAGGACTTTTTTTCCAGCAAAAAGCAGCGTTTTGCATGCAATTGAATGCAATGGACCCGCATTCAAAACGCAAGTACTGCTATTTTGCCGCAGTTTGCGTTTTGTTTTTTACCCGTTTTTTAGGTGGTTACTAAAAGAAAGAAAAAAACGCAGTAAAGACGCATGTCACGTAAAGGAAGGTTATAATCCGTCAGATTTTTTTGAAAAAAAAATAAAACGATAAGGAATCCCTTAGTACCCCAAGGTCACTAGAACCAGCATCCCCATTGGAAGATTAAGTGGCGATTCACACTACTGCGCTCAGCAAGATCGTATACGATTTGCACCGCACTATAAAAAAAAAACATGTGATCCAATTCATGTCCGAACTAATAGTTTGTAGTGCGATATATGAGCAGAAATCGCATATGGCAGTGTGAACTGCTGTGCGAGTCAGGAAACCACAGTGGATTCGCAGGGTTCCTGTATCAGACTAGTGTGAACCGAGCCTTACCATCCATTACCTTTCTGGGGACAAAAATGTGGGATTTTCTTACAATAATAATGGTAAAGAGGATGAACAGAGGGTTAATCTTGCGAATGGGGATACAGACAGCAATAAAAACCTACCACGCTGTTCAAAACTAGAAAAGCTAAAAAAAAAAATTGCCTTTAGTTATACTTTAACCAGTTAAGGACTGCCCACCGCATATCTACTGTGGCAGGGCGGCTGTACTGCGCAAAACAACGTATCTGTACATCGTTTCATGAAATAGATAGTGTGGGCCCAGTGCACGAAGGAGGGGCCGATACACATGTCCAGCGGACCCAATGTCTGCCGGCCACCCACAATCACTCCAGAGAGGCAGAACGGGGATCTGCCTATGTAAACACGTCAGGTCCCCGTTCTGACCGTGGAGAATTGTCTGTTCCTAGTAATCAGGAACAGCGATCTGTGTTCTTCATGTCAGTTCTTCCCCCACTCAGTAACAAAGCACAAACAGGGAACACATTTAACCCCTGATGTTAACCCCTTCCTTGCCAGTGTCATTTATACAGTGATCAGTGCATTTTATTTTTTTAACTGATCACTGTATTGGCGTCGTCGGTTCACAAAGTGTCACTTATGGTCAGATTTGTCCTGAAAAAATAAATAAAAAGCCGATCACTGCCATTGTCAGTAAAATTTAAAACGCATTTTAAAAATCCATAAATCTATCCCGTAGTTTGTAGACGCTATAACTTTTGCACAAATATACACTTCCTGAGATTTTTTTTTTTTTTTACAAGAAATATGTAGCAGAATACATATTGGCCTAAATTTGTTCGTTTTTGGATATGACTTTAGTTAAGCCCTGGTTCACACTGCTGTGTTTTGACATGTCAAATCGACATTTGTGCAGAAACCTGCACAGATTTCTCTGAAATTGCAGCTAAAATCGGGACTGCCAGCGGGAGTGAAAGTGCGAATTCAGGTGAACACGCACGGCATCACTCCCGCAGCCCAGTGTGAACTTGGGCTAAAAGCACAAAAAAAAAAAAAAAAAACTGCATAGGTGATTAAATTTTACCAAAAGGGGGGGGGGGGGGAGGTTTCCCACAGGTCTGCTCACAAATAAAAAAAAAATGGCGACCCGCATCATTCACAGGGTAATTTTTTTCCCCTTAAAATAAATAAACATGCAATTTTTTTAAATAAAAATTTTAACTTATTTTTTTAAAGGGGTTGTAAAAGTCAGTTTTTTTATTTTCTAAATGGGTTCCTTAACGGTAGTGTATTGTTGGGTCACTTACCCTTTCCTTCGATTTCCCTTCTAAATATATATTTTTTTAATTTGTTTTGTTTATCTGAATTTCATACTTCCTGTTCTCTCAGTAAGCTGTTCTGGCTGACTAACCCCCATGCATGATGGGGGCAAGCTTACCGAGGAGAAACAGGAAGTGAGAAATTTAGACAAAGAAAAAAAACATTTAGAAGGGAAATCGAAGGAAAAGGTAAGTGAATCAACAATGCACTAGCTTTAAAGGAACCTATTTAGAAAATAAAAAACAAACCTTTACAACCCTTTTAAGCATACTTAAGGCACATGATCAAGCCAAGGGCTGACCCAGCATCCTCCAGCTACAACTAAAATTAACCAAAAACACTTGCGACATTAGGCTCTGTCTGATGCAACACCCATACACACGATTAGATTTCCTGCGGATTTGTCTTCAGATGCAATCAGGCAGGCCCATGGTTTTGGTAAATCCAAATTAAATTAGAAAAAAGTTGTATAATGTGTATGGGGGTCTTAATGTGTTCATGTCATTGTCCTAAAACAAACATAGCCTGCCTATGCATCAGGGGAGGGTTGGTACCGTCAGATTGCAATATTATGCCCTTTCAGTTGGGCTATAGATGTAGACTGCCATTTCTGACCACTCTAAACTACTAGTGCCTGGCTGTTTGATTGGTCATTGTTTAAACAGTCTGAATCTTTAAATAATATATATACATATTAACATATACACGCACACACCTCTTCGGGGAATAAACAAAAAACAAAAAAAAAAAAACACACAAACTCTAAATGTATAGAAGTAATTGTCAACCAGGCAGCTAGCTTTGAGACATTCAGTAATGGCAACCTACATAATTCTTTTATGAAGGAGATCAAAACAAATAAGCAAAGCGCCTTTCAACAAACCCGAGTGGTAAAGCACATTACTAGTACATTATGCAATACAAGAGATCACCTTGCAACCACAATACATGGAAGTAATGCTTTGGGAAAAATAGCAAGTCAAACAGGACTTGTGCTTAGTGCAATAAGGCTGGCCATACACTATACAAATTTTCTCATTCAACTTTACTTTAGATTTACCAAAACTATGCAAGGTCAAACCTAAACCCTTTCAATTTGTATGCAATCAGGCAGGCCCTTGTACTACACAGATGAAGGTAAATCTAAAAGAAATTGAATATGAAAATTGTATGGTGTATGGCTAGCCTAACTAACCGGCTGCAGCATTTTGTGTGTCATTACACATTGCACTGACCAGTTCAACATGGATTGTTTAATCACACCTCAGTTGTGATTGACTTGATAGCAACATTAAAGGTTTATTCATGCATTATAAGGAAAAGCAGCCTACAAAGTGAGAAGATTAAATCTAGTCAATTTATTGGTGTGTAGGTCAAAAAAGAGGGAAAATAATAAAAATATTCTTTTACTACACAGGACAGCATTAGTATTGAGTGAGGAAGTTACAAAAAGAAAAAAAAAATGTGCAAAATGTGTACAATACATAAAAACAGCAGGG
Organism: Rana kukunoris; assembly: GCA_029574335.1. NCBI lineage: Eukaryota > Metazoa > Chordata > Amphibia > Anura > Ranidae > Rana > Rana kukunoris. Next base: position 367,308,874 of record CM056049.1, read on the forward strand.
ATATTTACTCTAGAAACTGTAAAATAATGTCACTGTACAAAAATGGTATGTTTAAAAATTGCAGAACACAAAAAGATGCCCAGTAATCATTCTAGAAAAAAAAACGCATTCCTCCATATGCTTTAAAAAAAAAAAAAATCAAGCAGATTTTATAGGTGTGTATTATGCATCCCATTCCTTCCAGTGCCTGTATTTTGGTAGTGCTGAGGAACATTCTGTAGCCGGTTTGATATGGAAGATGGGTCACTAACACTTCGATTTAGAGGCAAATACATGCGTGTTGCATCCCTCATATCTGCTGAGTAAATATATTGAGGGTGTGGGGAGACCGGAGAAGAGCTAGAATCAGATTCAGTCCTTGGTGCTGTAGAGCCAAATCTCATGGTACCAGAAGTCTGCTGAGTGTAGGGTGCTGGTATGCTATACATGGGAGCTAAACTCCTAAAAGTCTGATTCGGAGCCAACATAGGACCATAATGGAAGCCATTAAAAGCATACCCTTGCATTTGTGGAAATAGGGTCTGGTTAATACCAGGATGTTGCATGTAGCCAAGCTGCTCCTGCCTAAAAATATATGGACCTGTAGGCCATCCATGCATAGGAGCAGAATGGTCTGCCTGCTGACCAACTCCCACAGAATAGTCTGCCCGCTGACCAACCCCGGCAGAATGGTCTACCCGCTGACCAATCCCAGCAGAATGGTCTACCCGCTGACCAATCCCAGCAGAATGGTCTGCCCGCTGACCAATCCCAGCAGAATGGTCTGCCCGCTGACCAACCCCGGCAGAATGGTCTTCCCGCTGACCAACCCCAGCAGAATGGTCTGCCCGCTGACCAACCCCAGCAGAATGGTCTGCCCGCTGACCAACCCCAGCAGAATGGTCTGCCCGCTGACCAACCCCGGCAGAACCCCCCATGGGATTAATACCCGCAGTTGAATTATCACCAGGCAGGGAATTCTGATCTTTTTGTTGAGGTTTCTTTGGCTTTCTCTTTGGGGTGAATTTATAATCCGGAAAGTCTGAAATGTGTTCTGCGCACAGTCTTTTTGATTCAAGGATAAAGGGTCTCCTTTGGGCGTCAGTAAGAAGTTTCCAGTCTGTTCCCAGCCGTTTGCTGATCTGAGAATTATGCAACTTGGGAAATGCTTCATGTATCCTTTTTCTCTGTTGCTTTGACCACAACATAAAAGCATTCATAGGCCTCTTTATTTTGGGTTGGCTTGGTGTGGAATCTGTGCTCGTCACCTTTTCTGGTTTAGGAGTCATACTTCTCACCCTTTCTGGTTGAGACGCAGTGCTGGTGGTCACCCCTTCTGGTTGAGGCGCAGTGCTGGTGGTCACCCCTTCTGGTTGAGGCGCAGTGCTGGTGGTCACCCCTTCTGGTTGAGGCGCAGTGCTGGTGGTCACCCCTTCTGGTTGAGGCGCAGTGCTGGTGGTCACCCCTTCTGGTTGAGGCGCAGTGCTGGTGGTCACCCCTTCTGGTTGAGGCGCAGTGCTGGTGGTCACCCCTTCTGGTTGAGGCGCAGTGCTGGTGGTCACCCCTTCTGGTTGAGGCGCAGTGCTGGTGGTCACCCCTTCTGGTTGAGGCGCAGTGCTGGTGGTCACCCCTTCTGGTTGAGGCGCAGTGCTGGTGGTCACCCTTTCTGGTTGAGGCGCAGTGCTGGTGGTCACCCTTTCTGGTTGAGGCGCAGTGCTGGTGGTCACCCTTTCTGGTTGAGGCGCAGTGCTGGTGGTCACCCTTTCTGGTTGAGGCGCAGTGCTGGTGGTCACCCTTTCTGGTTGAGGAGCAGTGCTGGTGGTCACCCTTTCTGGTTGAGGAGCAGTGCTGGTGGTCACCCTTTCTGGTTGAGGAGCAGTGCTGGTGGTCACCCTTTCTGGTTGAGGAGCAGTGCTGGTGGTCACCCATTCTGGGTTGGGAGCAGTGCTGTGCATCCATTCTGGGTTGGGAGCAGTGATGTGCATCCATTCTGGGTTGGGAGCAGTGATGTGCATCCATTCTGGGTTGGGAGCAGTGATGTGCATCCATTCTGGGTTGGGAGCAGTGATGTGCATCCATTCTGGGTTGGGAGCAGCGATGTGCATCCTTCCTGGGTTAGGAGCAGCGATGTGCATCCTTCCTGCGTTAGGAGCAGCGATGTGCATCCTTCCTGGGTTAGGAGCAGCGATGTGCATCCTTTCTGGGTTGGGAGCAATGCTGTGCATCCTTTCTGGGTTGGGAGCAGTGCTGTGCATCCTGTCTGGGTTGGGAGCAGTGCTGTGCATCCTGTCTGGGTTGGGAGCAGTGCTGTACATCCTGTCTGGGTTGGGAGCAGTGCTGTGCATCCTTTCTGGGTTGGGAGCATTGCTGTGCATCCTGTTTGGGTTGGGAGCATTGCTGTGCATCCTGTTTGGGTTGGGAGCAGTGCTGTGCATCCTTTCTGGGTTGGGAGCAGTGCTGTGCATTCTTTCTGGGTTGGGAGCATTGCTGTGCATCCTGTCTGGGTTGGGAGCATTGCTGTGCATCCTGTCTGGGTTGGGAGCATTGCTGTGCATCCTGTCTGGGTTGGGAGCATTGCTTGTCACCCCTGAAGGCACACCTTCCCCAGTATGTGTGCTAGGTTTCTGCACAGGGTTCTTGATGCCAGATCCCACCAGGGTATACATTTTGTGCAGCTTGTAGCAGCAACCTCTCAGAAACATATGACAAACACTTACACCCTCCTGTTTCTCTGGTTAAAAGCAATCTAGATCTCTGCTTGATTGTATATTAATTGGATCCATTCAGCCAATAATCAGAAGGTCGGACAGCCCAGCTAACATTAACCATTGCAAAGGTTTATGAACCCTTTTACTTGACATACTGTATAGCACTGTGAATAGTTTACAAAAAACATGTGCAAAGAATACATGGTAAAGTAGAGACATTACCCATAACAACCATAAACACTAGAGAAATAAAAGGTTACTAAAGGCAACAGCCTAATTTGTGTTCCTCTGTTCCACAAGCTTTCATAACACAGAAATATCAAACTGCGTCAACAAACTAGGCCGGGCAAGGGCATATGAATGCCCCTTTTCTTTTATATTGGAAAGCCAAGCATACAATAGCCATACTGAATAATAGAATGTTAGCGCTAGGGCACTTTCACATATGGGTTGCCCTCTCATCCCTTTAAACCAGAACATATATGAAATACACAGGCTCTGAGGCGGATTAAGGTGGTAATTAAACTCACTTAGTGCCTTATCTGCATTAAATTAGCCTCAGAACCTGTGTAATTCATGTGTTTGGTTTTAAAGGGATGAGGTAGCAAACCTACCTTTCACACCAAACACAGTTGGATGCAATTTGAACTGCACGGTGCACCCCAACTGTATAGACAGACCAAAATCAAGGTAATAAAAGTAAAAGAAAAGTATGCTGTATTTTTCTGTACCACAAATGCAGGGAACGTGCTAAAAAAGCACTGCTTCGCACCCTTTTACGGACCCATTCACACCAGAAATTGCACACAGCTGCGTGTTTTTGACTGCATATTTACATGCTTTGAAGCGCATTTGAAGTGTGCGTGACAGGCTCTTTGCATGCGTTTTGTGCTGCATTTGTAGTGCATTTTTCAATACGTTTTTGGGCTTGGCTTAGACTGGATTCACACCTATGCAGTTTTTGTGCTTTTTGCATTTTGCAGATTTGCACTACAGAACGTGTTCTATAAGAACCCATGTTAAATGGACTGTAGTGCAAATCTGAAAAATGCAAAAAGCACAAAAACTGCATATGTGTGAATCAGGCCTAAAAGAGGCATGGTGCAGTACATGGTTTGCAGTGTGGTAAAAATGCAGCACGCACTTTTTTTTTTTTATGCAAACTATGTCCATAGCATTACCTTGATTTTAGGCTGACAATGCAGTTGGAGTGCAGTTTGAAATGCATCCAACTGCAGCCAAGTCCAAAAAAATATCAAAATATACACTGCATAGGCAGTGCTAAACTCAGAACAAAACATGTGAAAAATGCATTCTAGCGTGCGTCAAGTGCACATCAAGCGTGCATCAAACGCATGTAAACATGCAGTCAAAACCGCATAGTTATGTGTAGTTTGTGGTGTGAATGGGCCCTAAAGCCTTGTACACATGGGAATTGTGTGTTGTCAGCCTGTTGGCGGAAAATCCAACCATTTGTACGCTCCATCGGACAACTGTTGTCGGATTTTCCGCAGATAAATGTTGGATAGCATTGCATTAAAATTTTCCATGGACACAGGTCTGGTGTCGGATTTTCCGATGGTGTGTACACAAGTCCGTCGTACAAAAGTCCAAAGTACAAACATGCATGTTCAGAAGCAATGCTCACCAAACACAACATTAGCAGCAGGTGCCCAAAGGGTGGTGCTAAAGAGCTGGAAAAAAAAACACATAGTACATAGCTACGTTTATTTTTGTTGGCCGACAATTGTGTGCCGTTTGTATGCAAGTCAAGTTTCTGGCCAACGCCCTTCAGACAAAAGTCTGAGGCTTTGTCTGCGGGAAAATCCAATTGTGTGTACGAGGCTTTACACTTGGAATCAAAAAAGTTTTGCTCAAAATATGTAATGTTAGTGACAATGTTATTGGGATGATAGTCAAGAAAAAAATATGTAAATCGTATTATTTTTCTCAATATAGCTATAATTAATTAATTAGATCCAATGTGTACACCTCGGTTTGGTCAGATGCCCTTAGCATACAAATACATACATTTAAATGTAATATGTGTATTGGATTGTGTATATACAGTAGGTTTGAATCATTTTTTCCCCTTTTATTGGTTGAACTAGATGGACTTATGTATTTTTTCAACCAGACCAACTGTGTAATTACCGTATTTATCGTCATATAGCACATACCTTTTCCCCCTGAAAATAGGGGGAAAATTGTGGGTGCGTGTTATATGCTGACATAGTGCTGCCTCGGAGGGGAAGAGCGCAGCCAGATTAGACAGAGCCGGGATCTCCTGCGTACTCGTCTCAGCTCGGATCGCAGTCACGCCCAGTCTCACCTCCTGGACAGCTCCTAGTATGTCACATGTCACATTGCGAACCGATACACAGGAGATCTGGCTCTGTCTACATCCGCACTGGCTACATTAAGACCACTGTCACACTGAGGAGTTTTTCAGGCGGTTTAGTGCTAAAAATAGCGCCTAAATACCGCCTGAAAAACTCCTCCCCTGCAGTCTCAGTGTGAAAACCCGTAGGCTTTCACACTGAGGCGATGCGCTGGCGGGGCCGCTCCAAAAGTCCTGCCAGCAGCATCTTTGGAGCGGTTTAGAGGAGCAGTGTGTTTACCACTCCTCCACCACTCCTTCCCATTGAAAACAATGGGACACGGCGGTAATACTGCCGGCAATGCGGGGGTTAAAACTGCACCGCCGCAATTCCAACGGTATAGCGCCGCTATACCGCCACCGCACCTCCCGTCCCGGTGTGAAAGGGGCTTAACAGGCACTGGTGAGGCTGCCGATGGGCACTGAGCAGGCTGCAATGATGGGCAATGACAAGGATAGAAATGGGCACTGATCAGGATGCAATGATGGGCAAAAGTGAGGATGTAGATGGGCATTGATCAGAGTACAATGTTGGGCAATGGCGGGGCTGCAAATGGGCACTGATTAGGCTTCATTAATGGGCAATGGTGAGGCTGCAGATGTGCACTGATTAGGCTATATTAATGGGCACTGGCCCTTATTTTGCTTCAAAGTGCATTATATAATTATTATTATTTTTTTCTGAAACATCCCTCTTAAAATTAGGGTATGTGTTATACGCTGATAAATACGGTATGTCATGAAAAAATATGGAGGCTGCTATCGCTGACCTCTCATTCTGAAAAGTGTTCTGGCTGCCAAAGCTGACCCTTATTCATCAATATTTTAAGGCTGGCTTTACACTCTTTTGTGTACATGATGGAAAAGTATATCAAAAACTTACCATAGTTTTCCTTTTTTGGTGCAAATCCAGGGCAACATACTACTACCCGATCAAAAAAGACAAGTCTAAATAGGTCCTGAATCACTGACCCAAATGTTTGAAAACAAAGGGCCAGATTCAGATACAATTACAGAGTATCAGAGATACACTACGCTGCCGTATTTTACCAGGCTGTACGACGAATCCTGGTAGATTTTGTCCCTTACGGTACGGCGGCGTAGTGTATTTCTCGCCGCGTAATCAAAATACGCGATTAGGGGGCGTGAAGCATTTAAATTAGGCGCGTTCCCACGGCGATCGAACTGCGCATGCTCCGTTCAGAAGTTTACGGACATTCCTATTCCCGGACGTTTTGTTTTTAAAAATAAAAAAAGACGTCGGAAAACGTTGATATTCGAACGACGACCATACTTAACATGGGCTGTCTAATATTAGACCAGCAAAAAGCTGGTATAGTTTTACGCAGCAAAAAGATGACTAAAGATGCCGTAAGAGATTGCGATAGACGTTCGTAATTTCGTGGATAGTCGGCCAAAGCTCATTTGCATACCCCGACGCGGAAAACGACGGGAACTTCACCCAGCGGCCGCAATTTTATTGCAGCGTAGATCCGAAGGCGTACGAACACGTAAACCAGTCAGATTGAAGCCCGCAGCCGTAATTTCATGGTTTGAGGTTTCAGAGTATTGAAAAAACGCGCGTAATTCGAAAGTACTCCAGTCTTACGCGAGATAGACAGGAGTAATCGCTCTGTGAATCTGGCCCAAAGACTTCAAACATCCCCTTGCCTTAGGCTGTTTTCACACCACTCTGAAAAAATGCATCAAAAACACTTATGCCACATTTTTTCTGCGGTGCGTTAACAATACCACAACACAAATGCGTTTTTGATGTGTTTTTGCAGTGTTTGTGTTGTGCTTTCCCCATATCACTTATGCAATGTGATTTACATGCAATTTCCAGAGCGAATAAAGCCAGACATAGATGGTGCGATTTTCTTTCCTGCAAGCACAAGTTGCAAAAAAGAAAACACAGTCAGTGTTGCTAGGGGAATCCCTGTTGTGTTCTCCCAGCAGGTGGGGGGGCTGTCCATGCCACAAGATCACACAGCGATTATTGCCAACATTAGCCACTGGCTATAATCCCAGGAAAAATCCAACATGCTGGTTGTACCCACCTTGAGCGATTGATCAAATTGAGTACAATTATCCTGCGCATACATGGTTTGAATCTTGGCTAGTCCTTGCTAAGCCGACCAAGATTCGAACTGTCTATGGTCGACTTAAGTAGTGCGACTTGCTTGATCAGACTTTAATGCAACTTTACTCACAGAAGCTGCATCAACAATAGATAACAATCATTCCTAAAGAAAAATCTTTGATAAGACCAGTGTTTTTTTTTTTTTCAACCCTTACCACTCCCAGGTCATCTTTCCTCCCTAAAAACTTTCCTCCCAAGCACACCCAAGGGTAGCAGAAATGCTTGTCCCCGATCAGGTTTTTTTTTTGTGTCTGTGCAATTCCAAATGCACGGCAACCAGCACAGAAAAGGCATCCCTTGCCGTGAGCTTCAGAAACGCGCTGCAAAACCATATCACGCTTGTGTCACCATAATGGTAACACAAAGAGCAATGCGTGTTTGCAGCACGTTTCCAAAATGCCTTTTCTATGTCGGTTGCCACATGTTTGGCAATACACAGATGTGAATGCAGCCTAATTGTTGATGACACCCCAGTCATGGCTAGCAGACGTGCATTTTGTCGCGTGACAAAGTGTTACAATATGTCAAAACGCCCACTGAAAAAACGTGTGACACTCCACAACGAAAAGGTTCCTGAGCTACTTTGGGCCTTTGTTGCATGTTATGCAGCCCATTTAAGTCAATCGGCTGTCTTATATACTATACACATTTGCACATGAAAAATGGGCAAAAGTTCTGGGGGGACGCGGGCTCATTGTTACATATTTTCTGGTCCTGCCTAAGACTGATGAATTTCTGGACAGAAGTTTGCCGTATTACACAAACGTTCACGAAATATGAAATACCGGAGGACGCGTCTTTCTTTCTACTTCACCTGTCAACGATCCCAATCAAATCCTACAAAATATCATTGGTGCGCCACCTACTGAACACGGCCAAGGCTTGTATACCCCTTTACTGGAAGCAGCAGTGCCCACCATCTGTTGAGTGCTGGCTGCGGAATGTAGAAGAAAAAAAGAAGATGGAAGACCTGATCCTTACCGCGTAACATAAGCGTGAGAACTACACTAAAACCTGGAGTACTTGGAATATTTTTATTTACATCCCTACTTAGAACTTAACATTGATTTGACCCAGATCGGTGTCGTCCACTGCCGCCCCCGCCCTGTCTCTGGCCCCCATTCCCTTCCTTACTCTCCCTTACTTTTCCCCCCCACCCCCTTCCCTTTTCTCTTTATTACACTTGTTACTACTTTAATGCTTTCAAAAAATGAACACGGAGAGGTTCTTGCTCATTTTTTCATTTTTAACTGGTAAGAATGTAACGTGCATGGCCTACTGACTTTCTTCCACGTATGACTTTGTACAGAGGTATATCATAGCGATAGCTGCAGCAATGTATACAAACCTTCTGTACTTATTTATGGATGACATGTACATTTATGTTGTGATGTTGGAATCTCTCCATATGTGTTTTCTTAGTAAAAACTTATATTTGAAAAAAAAGAAAGAAAAAAAAAACACGAGGGGGAATGCATGTTTCCGCTATGCTCGGGTGCGAACGGAATGTGCATGGAGAGAAGAGTTTTTAGACAGCAAGGAAGGAGGTAAGGGTTCAATAAAAACACTTATCTTATCAAAGTCCCACAGGAATGGCTTCTTATCTAATTCTGAGGCAACTTCTGAGAGTTACTGTAATAGAGGAGTCAATGGAGCTGAAATCGCACTGGAGTCACACCAAAGTAATGCGGGAAGTCACATTGATAAGCACTGGTATTACTGAAAACATTGTGATTTCCCTTGTCATGCAATTCAGACTTCCCACAATTGCGGTGCGTTTTTTATGCATTTTTGCAGCAGTTTACATTAATTTCAAAGGAGAGGTGCGTTCACATAGGAAGATAGGAAAATGTTGTATTGTTTATGAATTTTTATTCCACTTTTTTTAACTTAACAACTGATCAAAAACTGATCAATGTGAAAGGGCCCATACTGGTCTGCAAACTGGGATCATAGACTGGGATCATATTGAAGACTGGAGATCAGAATAGCAGCCAGGAAGCTAGCATTTTGGGAAGAAGGTAAATAGATTTACATTCAATTTCATAAATTTTGGGAAGAAATTCAATAGGTGGAAAGTTCAAAAAATTACTGAAGAGCTGCTTTATTCTGCTGTCTGCTGGGAATTGTTGTGCTTTATTCAATGGCCCCCCCATCCATACGTCTGGCCCACTAATCTACATGCGGGGTGCCGAACGCACGTATGGATTCCAATGGTTTTTTTTGGAAGCATGTGATTAGAGCCAGAGGTTCTGAAAGGCTTAAAAAAGGGTGGGCTCGAGGAGCACTGCGCCCCAAGCCCACCCAGTTGTGTGACAATAGCAAATGAATATTCGCTATTGTCACACTGATTCTCCTCCAGTGTCCTGACACCTATTTCCCAATTGCCAGAAAGGAGAAGCGATCCTTTTGGCCTGGGGGGAGGAGGGAGGTGACGTGCGGTGGAAGCCGCCATGATGCCACGGAGGAGACGCAGTGAAAGCCACCACTGATTATTACATTTCTTTATTCATTTTCCATTCAATACATTTTACATACATATACTGTACACCTTCAAATACATACATTTCCCATCCCCATTATACCCGGTCCCAACGTATTCTCCCTTATCAACATTGTAAGCATGAAGTAGGCCCCGAGGTCCCGGACTCCTATTCTGTTCTGTAATGCCTTTCCTCCCTATGCCCTTGTCTAAACTTAAAATTGGCTCATTCTATTTCTCTGCTGAGAGGTCAGGATCTCAGTGTTGACATAATATGTCATAATGGAGATAGGGGACCAAAAAAATAAAAAATAAAGAAAAGGGGGGGGTGTATATTTAGTATTGACACGTGCTACTGCACTGCCATAAACAGTGAGTGTGAACACTACCTTTATGCTGTTATTTTCTGTTGCAATGTCAACACTTTTTACAGAAGCATAACTGTTCACAGAGGTGTGAAGGTTGTAAAGTTTTCTGAGTTGTACCATTAAAGGGGTTGTTAAGGTTTGTTAAGGTTTGTGTTTTTTCCTATGCATTAAGGTGGAAAAACACCTTGCACTCTCCGCCCCCCCCCCCCCCCCCCCCGGCCCCCATTTTACTTACCTGAGCCCTGAATCATCGTTTTCCCTATGGCTGATCGGCTTCTCATTGGATAAATTGATAGCAGTGAAGCCATTGGCTCCCACTGCTGTCAATCAAATCCAGTCACACGGCTGCCGGGGGTTGGGCCCGAGTCATACATTATGTACACAAGGTAACCCCCTCGGGAGAGAGCTTCCCAGAGAAGCTTACATTTACTGGTCACTTCCACTGTGACTGAATAAGCCCACAAGGACACAGAGAGAACATTACAAGCCAACCGGGTGCCCAACTAAGTCAGCCTCCTTCAGTTACCAGATTCACAACAAAGGATGAGTGAGGCCTAAATCTATGTGTCAGGCCTTATCTAAAGCCTCAATTATGCCACCCAAATCATCCTCAGACTTGGGCTTCAGATTACAGCAAATCACTAAACACCAATCCCAAAACCATCAGCTTAAACAGCAACAGAACCACAATCAGACTAAAAGAGGGGTTCAAACTCAAGCAGTGGAGCAACTTACCCCAGCTCCTCCAAGCAAGTTCACTGACAAGCTGTTGGGCCCTTCTCCTATATTGCCTGTACAGGTGGGACGCCAGTGACCTTGAATTTCCACAACTTCTATGACAAACACCTGAAGCACCTGTCCTGCGGAAGTAGGAAGATCTAGAGATCTGGGGCATAGGGACTCCCTTATGATGGGTACCTCCCAGTCAAGCGTGAATTCAGTCAGAGCACCAGTTTGGTTCAAGAGCAGAAGAGCCCAGCTGAATAAGTGGGAAAGCTATAGAAGTTGGACATGGCAGAAAATCTCTTACAGCCACGTGAAGTCATGTGTTTGCGGCCTTCAGTCAAATTAAATAGGGATCAACTTGATCCTTACGTTCAAATGATGATAGGATAAGTGAACCCAGCTTCACCCCTCACACCACATGACTTGGTGGGGGGAGCCACAGAAGAGTTGTCATAGGACCAGCTCTATTCAAAGAACTCCCCTATGATACCTGAATGGAAAAAATCGGCCAAAGTACAAATTCTATACTGCCGGAAAGTGTTCTCCACAAACAAGTTTGACGGAGGATTCTGAGAACAGTCTTGGTGAATATCATTAACAGACCTAGATGACCTCAGAGAACAGATGGCAGAGTTAAAGTGGACGGGAGTCATACAGAAATCCGGAAGCCACAATGATTCTCCCATTGTGGTGGTGGGAAAGAAAAATGGATCACTGAGTATGTGCATTGACTAGAACCATCCCTGACCAGTATATCACTAATCAAATAGGAACTGCTCTATGGGGATCAAATTGTTCAGTGTGTTAGAAACTTAAAAGTGGGTACCATCAGTTTCTAATGCACCATGACAATCAGGAGAAAAGCACTTTTATCTCCCCAGTGGGGTTATTTGAGTTTAATCATATGTCACGAGGAGCTTCTGCAACATTGTACCATTTGATGGCGTGAACTGTTGGTGGCATGCATTTTATTGAAATAAAGATGGCAACTGCTCCCCATAGGTGGACAAAACATAACATAGGGGAACAGTGCTGAATTCATTAATGTTGAACATGGATGTTTGGGACCTAACAGAAGGTTTTGGCTGTGTATACGGACCAAAGTTGAGAGCTATTGTCACTCCTGTCTCTGCTGCATCCAGAGGAAGACTCTGCTCCCCAGAGCTACCCCAATGGGAAATCTCCAGGGTGAAGGTCCCTTGAATTGTGTGTGCAATGATTACTTGACTATTGATCCCCAGATGAGTGGCCAAGGAATGTATTGGTATTGGTAACTAATCAATCATTATTCGGCCTATAAGTGGGATATCCTTAAAGCGGTATTTCACCCTAAACATAAGATCTCCCATGCGATCCAGCATACTGGCGTCAGCGCCAGTATGCTGGGTTTTTTTTTTTTTAATAGCACACTTACTGTATTATTGTAGAATTCCTTTTCTGTCCCCCGTGGTGGACGGCGCCAGTATAGCGCGTCACATCTTCCTAAAATACCCGATATGGACTCGGGTAATCTCGGCGAAAATGCGGCGCCTGCGCACAGACCTAGGAGCTGACTGCGCAGGCGCCGTATTTCTCCGAGTCCTACGGCTATGGCGCGTCACGCCCTCAGACCCGTGTGGTCTGAGGGGAATATACCTCATTGCCTGTTGACAAGCCTGCTTTGTTACATCTTTTGTGAGTAGTTTTTAACACATTTTTTTTATTTATTCAATAAATTGTCAAGCGGTAATACACCAGGCTGGTGCGCCTTTCTTTTCTTTCTCTATTTTCTGCCAGGACTTCCCCATCCACGAAGGGCAGCAAGGCCTCTGCTATTACCATTTTTGACAATTGCATGACTTTTTATGAAGATCTTCGAATAATTGTTGGACAATCCACCCGTGCGCAGGAGTTTGCTTGTTTCTTTTGTACACTACCTATCAGAATATGCAGCTGAATTGACGTTGCGGTTATCTTGGTACACCCACACTAGTCTGCAGTAAGCCTAGAGTTTAGAAGTCGACAAGCGGACATCTTTATACACCCACCAGAGTATTGCTTTTCACAGTAATTTTTAACTGTAAACTTAGCTTATATAGTGAAATACAGTATATATAAGCTGAGTTTACTGTTAAAAATAACTGTGAAAAGCAAGACTCAGGTGAGTGTATATACGTGTCCCTAATGCATGATTTCCTGACAGGTAAACGTTTGCATGTATGGTTAAATGTGTATATGTATCAGTAAGTGACTGTATGGGGTTGATTTATTAAAACTGGAGCGTTCACAACCTGGTGCATCTCTGTTGCAATTTTTTATATCATGCAGTATTTGCGCATGAGATTTTTTTTTTATTCCTTTGAAATAAACTTTAATTCATTTTAATGCATACAAACACAATATATAACCCAACTTTTTGGTACTATATAAAACATGTTACCTTGAGTATATAGATACCCTATATGTCAAGCTTTTAAAGTTGCACACACTCGTGGAATGGCGACAAACTAGAATACTTAAAATTTCAAAAGATCAAAAAAAAAAAATGATATTTTGCTTAAAAAATGTTTACTTCCACCCTAGACTGGAGTGCTCTGGTCCTCCTAGATCGAAGAGGTGATCAGAGATGATCTAGTCTCTGTTCGCTTCTATGGCCAACAATTGGATAATTTCCTGGGCTCGTTGGTAAAAGCGGTAAGAGGGAGACCACTTCAGCTGCTTCTGAAAGTGATCCAGAAGCAAATAAGCTGCTCGGACCGCTTTCTTGAGAAAGAGAAATCGCCAGCTGAAAAAAAAATACCTGGGGTTATAGCTGATAGATTCAGCCATAACCCCAATGAACCACTTTGATTATATATATATATCTATGTATAGCGGTTGGCAAGTGGTTATTATTTATTTTAAAACTTTTCTTTGACACTGTCCCTTTAATTCTTTCTTTTTTAACAACTTTATTGCTATTAGGCAGGGATAGGCAATTAGCGGACCTCCAGCTGTTGCCAAACTACAATTCCCATGAGGCATAGCGAGACTCTGACAGCATCAAGCATGACAACCAGGCAGAGGCATGATGGGACTTGTAGTTTGGCAACAGCTGGAGGTCTGCTAATTGCATATCTCTGCTTTAAGGGATGATAGCATGAGCCATGACATGCCCTCTTTTTGGATGCCATCTGGGGTCTATTGGACCCCAAATCCCTCCTCTGGCCTCTAATTAAACTGAACTTGGTTTATTCAGATGCATTACAAGCCACTAACAGCTTGTAAATAAGAAACCAAAACCAGAAGTGACAAAATCCGAGTCACTTCCAGGTTTCTTCATCACAGAGGGGAGGCAAGTACGGATGTACTTGACTCCCCTCCCTTTACTTTGCCAATCAGTATCCTCGAGCTGAAGCTCTCACATATAGCAGTGCTAATAATACCACTACTTAAGGTCTCCAGTTTCTCTTTGATATATTTGTTAAATAGCAAGTGGCTAGACCAGAAGATAATTACTAAAGGTTTTGTTTTTTTTGGGGGAGAGAGATTGACTTTAATGTAGTGTCACGTTTTATTGGCAATATATACTACAATAAATTACTGCAAATGCAGTATTTAATAGGGCTGTCAAATTTAATCGGGGCATCGGGATTCGGGTGTCCCCGATGCGAATTTCGATGCATGCAATCGTATTAATCGATGTTTGGCCCCGCCCACGGAGAGCGGTTCATCGTTCAGACGTTGCCTTGTGTGTGTATAAGGCGCGCTCATGTAACTGCCCAGCCCGCCTCTCTCGTTTTATGTCTCACCTCCCTCCTGGCTGTCACAGCTGTCTCTGTGGCTTGCCCTGGCGGATGGGCGTGTCGAGGCGAGGTTTGGCATGGTTGGTGACTGGGAAGCTGGCTGTGTCAGAGTTTAGGGAGAGTGGAGCTTGCACATGTACAGCGCCGCGGCCTCGGTTAGCTTTTTCCTGTCCGGCTGTGTGTGACCGTGCTCGCTCCGTCCTCTCATAGTTCTCACGGTACCAGGGACATGAAGGTGGACTTTAAGGAGTGTCTGAAAGACTCGCACCAGTTCTGGTCCTGTAACGTGGGGGGGTTTCTGAAACTGACTGAAAGTAGTCCAGCGGTGCCATGGAAGGCTCGGGCACTCCAGGGTAGCCAGACACGGTGCTGAAGGGGGCAGCTTTGTATGTGTATGAGGGGGCCAGGGCTTCTCACACTGGGCAGCTGGGAGCAGGAAGTGTGACACTAGAGAAGTACTGATCTGTGGAGGATAGCATACTGTACACAAGGCTGACATCTACTGACCTGTCCTATACATGGATCCCACCCACCAATCATACATACTGGGGAGCCTCATCATCTACTGACCCTTCACCACATCCCACCTGTCCTACACATGGGTCTCCTCCACCAATCACACAGACTGGGGGGCATCAGATCCATGACAGAACACATGCTGTCTGATTTTCATAATGCTGGTGAAGATGCAGTGAGATGTTGCTTTACACTTGCATTTGGGGGGGCAGTAAACATGTGCCCCCCAACCACTTCCTGTCCAGCGACGTACTGGTACATTGCTGGATCGTAAGGGTGATATCCTGATCATCGCTACAGCGATGATCAAATCCAGTCCTGTACTATGCCCGCAGTCTCTGATCATCTCCTGTACTATGCCCACAGTCTCTGATCATCTCCTGTACTATGCCCACAGTCTCTAAACATCTCCTGTACTATGTCTGCAGTCTCTGATCATCTCCTGTACTATGCCCGCAGTCTCTGATCATCTCCTTTTAATATTTTGGGGGGAGAGCCATGTGCACTTGCGCTGCAATAGTGATGCATCGCGGAATTGAATCGAATCGTGGACTTGATAATCGTAATCGAATCGTGAGACCGGTGAAGATGTGCAGCCCTAGTATTTAACCATAGTGGATTAACATTTTAAATATTATAATTCAGGAATTATATAGAGCCAACAGTTTGCGCAGCGCTTTACAGTGTTAGGGCAGACAGTACAGTTACAATACAAATCAATACAAGAGGAATCAGAGGGCCCTGCTTGTTAGAGCTTACAATCTAAGATGCATGTACTATTTTGTAAAAAGCACAAATATCGCATTCGATAATTGTTAAGTGAATTGACTAGTGTTCAGCTTTAGAGATACTCACTTTGATAACTTTTACTATTTCTCAGTGATTTTATATTCTTAATTTCAATGAACCACATTTTTTTTTCTCCCACCCACAAAGTTTCTATGGAGAACACAGTGCATATACAATACAAACTGCTAATTTACAAATTCTGTATATATATATATATATAAAAAAAAAAATGCATCAGTTTATTACAAAAAGCCAATAGATATTTTATTAACGGTCTTTAAATGACAAGCTCAGAAGCATTCTTTGAAGTCCATCATTGTGTGTCTTGAGGGTATTTATATTGAAACGGTTGGCCTTTTTAATACAGGTCTCAAACAATAGGACCCCCCCTCCTACACCGAAGTAATGAGACTTGCTAGCTACGTATATAGTTCCACTGTCAGCCAATAGATGCTGAAAAAGATAATGCATAGCATCATAGTAATTAGGATTATATATGGTCTCTGATGTAAGAATAATATCATATTTCACAGATGGAGTTTGATTTTGCATTAACAGTGTGAAATTTGACCAATCGCCAGAGAAAAAGCGGCACTTGGATAGAAGCCCTGCATGGGTTTCTGACTTTTTGAGTCTTTTGTTGCTTGGTTCTTCGGTAACATCTCCTTTTTCATCAGAACTGTCACAGTTGACCAACACATTAGGTATAGTGATCTCTTCTATCACTGTGCTGTTGTAGTCCTGAAAATGCACTTCTCTGGCTTTTCTCTTTAGAGCCACAATTCCCAACAAACCAGCCCCACAGCCAAGATCCAAAACACTTTTTCCTTTGAAGCTGACATCTTCGTCTTCAATATATCTGAGGAGATCAAATGTGCACTCCCAAATTTTCATACCGCCTTCATACACCCCAGAAATCAGATCAGAGTTAGCTGTAACAGTTTTACTCACTATATTTTCACCATGCAGATCTTCATTGCACAATGTCATTTCCACTACAGAAACATTTACAAACTGTAGATCTGAGCTTTGTTCAACTATTTTGTTTTCCAGCACTTCATTAACATCTTGTGGAATTTTATGTTCGATTGCTGGTTTACAGCAAACAGTTTTTTCTTCAGCTTTGTCATCCTTGCTCATATTGCTGCCATCTAATAGATCACTATTACAGAAGAAAGAATTCAGTGCTATTCCCTTCTCTTTATTTTTAGTAGATAATTTTATCTGTACTTCTTTGTCTCCTGAGGTTTGCATACTATTCTCTGGTTTCTCTTCTTTTGGGTCTGAAAGTCCAGTACATTCCACTGTACTGTCTTCTGCTTCTTCAATACAGAAATTGAATTTAAATGACATTTTTCACCTAACCAGCTTTATTGAAGAGAAATTACAAGAGCTCAGTTGGAAGAGAAGTCTTTCACAACCCTTAAAAAAAAAAAAATAAGAAAGAAAAGTTTATATACTGTACATAGATCAAATTATCCACAAATATATAGAGAATATTAAAAGAGCAAGCTTTAAAGAGAGTCTGTAAGGTGACCTTACAATGAATCCCACCCCAGACCCACTGTACTGTAGTCCAGCGATCCTGCTCTGTCAGGGACCAAAACGCTGCTTCACTGGTTCGGGCAGGGCTTGACAAATTTGCTTGGAATCTAGGAGCCAGCTAAAAAAGTTAGACAGAAAACGCGTCCCGTCGAGCTTGCGCGCAGAAGCGAACACATACGCGAGTAGCGCCCACATATGTAAACAGTATTCAAACCACATGTGAGGTGTCGCCACGATCGTTAGAGCGAGAGCAATAATTCTAGCTCTAGGCCTCCTCTGTAACTCAAAACGTGCAACTTGTAGATTTTTTTTTTTTAAACGTCGCCTATGGAGATTTTAAAGGGTAAAAGTTGGACGCCATTCCACGAGCGGACGCAACTTTGAAGCGTGACATGTAGGGTATCAATTTACTCGCCGTACGTAACATTATCTTTCACAATATAAAAAAAAATTGGGATAATATTACTGTTTTATTTTTTTCATTTTTTCCCCAAAAAAGTGCGCTTGTAAGACCGCTGCGCAAATACGGCGTGACACAAATCATTGCAACGATCGCCATTTTATTCTCTAGGGTGTTGGAATAAAAAATATATATAATGTTTGGGGGTTCTAATTAGAAGGAAGGAGATGGTAGTAAAAATAACATTAGAATTGCTGTTTAACTTGTAATGCCAAACGGCCACCACCAGATGGCGCCAGCTCACAGAAGGAAGAGCTTGGGACATCACAAGGCCGCAAAGCCACGGCCTCAATTACCGCCCGTCGCGGACCCGCCGCGATCGCACGGAGACACAGGATACTGTGCCTCCGTGCTCCCCCGCCGTGTGATGTCGGCGGCTGGTAAATTGAGGCCGCGGCTTCACGGACTTGTAGGCCGCAAAGCCGCGGCCTCAATTACCAGCTGCCGCGGGCGCCAGGTCACAATTTCTGGTCGCAATTGCGACCTGGCGCCTGTATATTGTCGACCCCTGGGTCCGGGGATTTAGAATCCCTGCTGCTTAATCTCCTTTCTGTACTCCTAAGCGTGTACAGACAAAGAGGCATTCTAATTGGTTAGCAGTCACATGGAAAGTGCTGAGAGGAGAGAAGGCCAGGAGGATTTCAAATCCCCAGACCTGTGAATCGGCGTTCCGGTCAACCTGACAGAGCAGGATCGCGGGACTACCTTAAAACGGAACCAGGGGGGGGAATAAGGAGGAGTCCAGTGTAAGGTCACCTTACAGATTTTATGTAGAGGTGAACTTACACTTTAACAATCTAAGGACCAGGGAACAAAACATTTTGTATGACACTTACAGACCTGCATATTAAAAAAAAACACAAAAACAAATTTGGATATGGGAATGGCTATTATGAAGGCAAGTTGTGGTGCCTACTACCCTAGAAACTGTCAAGAATAGTTGTCTGCAAAAATACTTTCATACAAAAACATCCACCCAAGGATATGACACCTATTTGGAGCTACCACAAAATTCTTCATTCAACAAATTGTATGAATATACGGTGGACATATAAAAAAAAATATATCTTATACCCCTTACACTCCCACTGTTCATCGCTCACCGGGATTGGCTAAGTGGTATATAGTGTAAGTCGCTGAAGCTACATAGAGTATTACTGCACATCCAGCAGGCATGCGAGCTGCTGATCCGGCGTATAAGACGACCCCTGCTTTTTAGCCATTTTTTTTTAAGTGTAAAGGAAGTCTTATACGCCAGCAAATACAGTACATGGTTTTGGTAAATCTAAAGACAAAAATCTGAAGAAAATCTAATAGTGTGTATTGGGCTTAATTGGGCTAAAGTCAGACACACATGAAATAGTTCCCGCTGATCAATGCTGTTAATACTTGCATATACTGCAGTCTGTATATTCTTCTATAGTCCAATATATGGCAGAGATGCTTTCCGATGCATGCCAGAAAGGTGCCTGAAGGACATGTGGATATGTGTCTCCCCTGCAAAACTCAAAGCCCTCCTAAGTATAAGTTACATATCTCAAGTTCAGAACAACTCATTAAAGGAGTTGTAAAGGAATTTTTTGCCTAAAATGAATGTCTGCAAGGTAGACAGACAGAATAGTGTAATGATTCTGTTAACAAAGGAGTAAATACCTATTAAATTCCTTCATCTATATCACCTCCGGCGTTCTAGTTTCTGTTCTCTCATTCACTTTCTGGTTTGCATCACTTGTTCATGTAAGAACTACATTTCCCAGTATGAATTGTGGCATGCCCAGTAATTCACACCTCCTTGAAGTCTCTAAGGCCGCGTACACAGGTCTAAACAAATCCGATGAAAACTGTCGGACAGACCGTCTTCATCGGATATGTCTGCTGGGCTATTTTGGTTTGATCAGTGTACACACGATCAAACCAAAATCCCAGCGGACAGACAGCGCTGTGACGTGGCGGTGACGTTGACGCCGCCACATCACCACTCCAGGAAGTAAAATACTTCCACGCATGCGTCGAATACATTCGGCGCATTCGGGAGATTTTTGTCCGCTGGTTAGGCGTACTAACCAGCGGACATGTCGGACGGACGGGTTTCCAGCAGACAAGTTTTAAAGCATGCTTTAAAACTTGTTTGCTGGAAAAACCTGTCTGCTCGCCCGTACACACGAGCGGATTTGTCTGCTGAAACGGTCCGTCGGACCGGTTTCAGCAGATAAATTTGATCGTGTGTACGCGGCCTAACACGTAGAGAGCGTCCTGCCACACAGATGTAGTTCCCAGGAGGGGGGCGAGCACGTCACTGACCACCGCAGTAAAGTCTCCCATTACGGTGGTCAGTAAAATCAGACAAGCAGGAAGTGAACAGAGAAGAAATAGAGCAACTTCTGAGCAAAAACGAACAATGAGGAAGTAAAAAGAGGAATGTCTGCAGGTAAAGGATGCTTATTATGAAAAAAAAAAAAAAATCCTTTACAACCCCTTTAACTCTATGCCTTCAGCAAAAACCGGGCCCAGCCTGCGTGTTCCTTCATAAAGTGACATAGACCAATGGACTTCCATCCTGCAGATTGTGACCCTGGGCTAGTGCAGGCGGAGAAAAATTTAAGCGGGTTTAGTAATTACTCAGCCAGCTTGAGTATTACTCTGCCTACACTAGCCCAGGGTCGCTTCAGCTGCAGGATTTAATTCCATTGTATCTGTGACAATTTGTTAAGACGCACAGGCACTGCATATGGCTCCATGCACCTATCCTTATGTATCTATCAAAGTCTGTACAGCCAATGTCAGTTCAATCACTAGTATGGGCTACCTGTACGCAGCTTAGCACTAGAGCAGAAAAATAAACAAATGTCTCTATGGGACTTAGCGCCTGTGTGAATTACGCCATCTCACTCTGCTCAAAACATAACAAAATATTTTTAAGAAAAGTTTAGAGCTTTCATTTACATACAACAAATACAGGAACATTGTATACATATGCCCAAGTGCGCTCTGTCAGCTCGACAGAGAGAATGAGCAATTAAACAGCTGTGTTGGTGGTCACAGATAGGCTGAGTGACTGTTTTAACATTGCTGCACTTAGCGCTGCTCTCTTTTGTGTTTTACATACAACAAATGAAAGCAAAGACATAGGGTATTAACAATTTATTCTAAAATCTAATGCAACTAGACATGAAGCAGTTTTGTAGTGCTTCTGAAGTTGGTCTAGTGATGCATGACGGTTGAACCAGGAATAGTCGGCGAGCCTCCTGATGATGGGTATCGAGAACCTTCACAATGGACCACCCAGCCCTCTTAGTCTTCTGATTCGCTCACTGGCTGTTATTGACAAAAGCTGCTGCCAAAAGCCAATCTGGAGTGTGAGTCCCCAGAGAGGCAAGGCTCTGGTGTATATTGCTGGATCGAGAGGGGGCTCAGATAAGCACGAGGGTGGCTGCTGCACACAGGTGTTTTTTTTTTTTACCTTCATGCATAGAATGCACAAAGGTAAAAAACCTTGCGCCTTTATAATCACATTTGTTTACTCATTGCTGCACTTCTTAGCTGGCGCTTCCCTGTCTTCCTATACTGGAATCACACAAAAGCAGGAGAAACCACATGATTCGGACAAGAATCGCACAGCGTTCCTGTTCAAATCACATGCAATTCTTTGCAGTGCAATTTGAGCGATATCGCTGCAACCCTAAAAAGATATGCTGGTGTATTGCATTGCTCTGCATTGAGATGTGGTGCCATACAGTGTGGAAAACTGCAAACATGACACATTTATCCAGCATGGAAAAAACACTGGTCACTGTACATAGTGCGAGTAAGCTTTTACAGTTTAAAAAACGATCACACAACACCTTCAAAGCTAACAGAAAGTGAATAGAACATATTCCTATGTAAACACTGTACTCTGGATTGGTAAGAAAAGCTCCTATCAGTATACACGAGGTCTGAGTCCAAGAAAACCTTTGTACTGATAATCAATCTTCTCAGTTTTCTAATTACTAAAGCTATAGTGTGATTAAAAAAAAACAGACACACATTACAATGTAAATGCACCTTAGAATACCCCAAATCACCTACAGAGACAAGAACTTACAGCACAAACAAGCATGTCCCGACTCCATGTTAAACCAACAATATGAAAGAAAGAACGATAAGTGCATTGGGACATCTCAGAGAGCACAGCGCCATCTTGTGGATCCTCGATAAACAACGTACTACAAAGAAACGTATCCATAAACAAAATGAGTGCAATATCGCCATCTTGTGTTGACAAGAAAAAAAAAGTTTAAACAGCAAAAGTAGACAAAATGCTTTAAAGCAGTGGTCCCCAACCTTTTTGGCACCGAGGAACGGCGTCGTGGAATAGAATCGGGCTAAGGCCCGGGGGGGTTTGGGTTGTTATGTAGCTTTTCGCAGGCACACCTGAGAGGATAATAAAGAAACCAACAGGCCTAGTTTAGGGTGGGACCATTGCCTGCAAGGACTTTCTGCTAAATGTCAGATTCTTACTTGAAATTTTTACCTCAACTCCCTAGTGTGTGATGAAGGTATCCTAGCTGGATCATGTAACTGACCTGCAGGTCCGCTCCACCTATGCCCCTGCCTTCTCTTCGGATACAGGATCTAGGTGGCATGGGCTCTTAAAGATAAAATCTGAGAGCCTGTGATTTTTTTAAGATAGAAAGATTGACTGTGCCAACATTCTAGCAATCATGGTCAATAATGTCTGCAACTGCTGCATTGGACCACCAAAAATATTAATCAGAGATTTGTTCTGTGAAGCAAGGAACTACTTTGGTCAACAAAGAACATTAGTGGTTTTTAAACCACTAGTCTGTTCAGGAGAATGGTTTATAAAAAAGCCTCCTGACGGACAATTGTGGGTCCCCTTTTTGTTTGCCATAGCCATGGTGAAGAAGAAAAGAAACCCACTTAAGGATACTAGATTAAGGGAAGCTTATTCCCTGGACTCAAAGGACTGGATAGGTATGTAACCAAGAAGGGTGTTTGGTGTGCTCCTACACCTTCAAGGAGGGATGGCTCCCCTTCAGTCCACCTGCCCCCATCCATCCATCAGAATGCATGTGCCTCCATTGCGGGGACACTCATTGGACAGTGCCAGGACCACAGATCACAGAGTGCTTTGGCGTGGCTCATCCTCCCCGGTCTTTAGGTCTTTCAAACAAATCAAACATGTTGCTGTGTTCGGGAGAAACACAATCAATACTGGGGATCAAGGGGAAGGGTGAGGACTTATAACAAGCAGTCAATTGATTGTGTTTCATGTGGGGAGGAGCCCTCATCTCATAGGTGTGCTGTCCTGGAAGGTGATAGGAGAAAGTTTTTTTTACTAGTAATGGCGGCGATAAGCGACTTATAGCGGGACTGCAATATTGCTGCAGCCATTCTAACACTAACTGATACTTTTTGTGGACCAGTGACACTAATACAGGGATCAGTGCTAAAAAATATGCACGGTCACTGTACTAATGACACTGACTGGGAAGGGGTTAACATCAGGGGTGGTTAAAGAGGTTGTAAAGCTTCAGTTTTTTTTAAATAACAAACATGTCATACTTGCCTCCTTTTGAGTAGTTGGTTTAGCACAGGGTGGTGCCAATCCTCCTCTTCTGGTGTCCCTCAGTGGCCCTAGTAGCTCCTACTCTTCTAGAGGGCTCTATCGGAGGAGCAATTTTCTTTGGGACACTGGTGTGGGTGCACTCCCGAGTCCTGCTTTTGCATCTATTTCAACAGAAAGCAGGACTTGGCCCCGCCCCCGCATCATTGGATTGTATTGACAGCAGTGGCTGCCAATGGCTGCGCTGCTATCAATCCATCCAATCGGGACACAAGACACTGTCTTTTGCTGGTGTGCTCATTCCTGGTGCGAGAATAAGAGCATACAGGTAAGTAAAACGGGGGCTGCAAAATTAAAGAAGGTTTTTCACCTCAATGCATAGAATGTATTGAGGTGAAATATCTCGAAAGGGTTTACAATAATAAATGAGAATGCTGCTCAAATCTATGAGTGTACAGTAGCGACTCATTTGGTTCTCGGCACCATCTGATAAACTTTGGATAGCAACAATTTGAGCAACATTGTAGCTCTACCCCTTTGCTTAAAAATCTATTGCTAGCGGATATTTGGAAGCCCAGACAATTAATTCACCTTCCGCCACCCACCCAGGCTTCCTTAGAGGCGTGGAGAATACTTTGTTCTCTGCAACCACCTCGGGAACAGGTGATATCTGTCCCTATCCCGATTAGAGTTATAGAGCTAATAATCCCTAATGTATCCCTCCAAAAATGGGAAAAGATGGGTATTCTAACTATTCAACAGCTGCTTGACGCTAACACTCTTAAGCCCTTTGTACAAATTCAAGCTGAATCCCAAATTCCCACCACAGATCATTATGTGTACATTCAACTTTCCCATTTTCTGAATTCACTCACCTCTCCCGAAATAATTCTACATAAACAAAGTTGGCAATTCTTTATAGATATGCCACCCCATGTCAAGGGTATTTCCCTGTTTTATAATTTGCTACAAGATAAACTTATTTTCCACAAATCAAACCCCTACTCAAAATGGGAGGAGGACCTAGGTGACTCACCCAACAGTGGCAATTCGCTTTTAAATCCATTTACCAAGCCTCCAAGTGTGCAAACCATTGGGAGTTAGCTCACAAGATTGCTTTGAGGTGGTACCTTACATGATTTCAAAATTTTCAGTGTCACATTCCCCGCTTTGCTGGAGGGGCTGCGGTGGGGTGGGTCAACTCATGCACATTTTTTGGTCATGTAGACACCTGACCAGTTTTTGGAATAAGGTGTTCTGCATGATTTCCGAAATTACTGGGCTTATAACTCCGCCCTCTCCAGCCCTGGCAATTTTGAATTTGGGTATAGATATATTCCCTTCAGACTGCCGAAAAATTGTCACTCATATTTTGCTTGCGGCTAGACTGCTAATTACTAGGAAATGGAAGTCTAACTTATCCCCTAACGTATCGGACTTGATAGACTTGGTAAAACAGAACTCTGCCTTTGAAAATTTACTGGCATATAAACATGGTTCTAAACGACTGTTCGATCAACACTGGCGCTTATGGACTCATTGGGTTAGGAATCGGTGATTACTGTAATGTATATCCTTATCTATATTAGTCTATTGGACCATACAACTAGATCGATCAAAAGTCTATAGTCAAATGTTTTTAGGTCTAACGACCCAAACTTATTGTGTCAAACTCTTTTCTTTTATTTTATTTATTTATTTTCTCTTGTTTTGCTATAACCAGTTACTTTTTACTATACATATATATATAGCTAGATATAACTATACATATATATATAGCTAGATATAACTCTATCTGGTATAGTTGACTATGTTTTCTCTCTTTCCCTTTTGTAACATGTATCATGCGTATGGTAATGCTGTGATGTTTGAGATTCGTTGTTTTACCCACTCACGGTACAACTCCGTACTGCTGTTTTTGATCTAATGCATGTTACTATTCTTTACTCTAATAAAAAGAATGAAACAAAAAATCTATGAGTGTACAAACCACTAGCTAATTGGAATAAAAGAAAAAGTGATGAGCGCAATCCCTAACACACTAACGTGCAAAGTGGTATAAATATATATACACACACTATTGAATGCAACTATCAGTGCAAAAACAACAATTGCTAATATATAGCTAGCTAGATGATGATGGTAGTAAAATACCAATAAGTGCTAAACACAAACAAATAACAATAAATCCAATCCAATAGTATGTGCTGCCAAATGAGTGCTTCAAATGGAAAAATGCAGATCTTCTTATGCAGTGGGCTCACAGAGCGCTTACCTCCAACATATAAATCTCAGGCATAAAACACTGCAGACAAACTTGCTTAGCAGAGGATGACTTTAAAACTATCTTCTCAATACTCCTGGTGGCGATGCTGGACTCCAGAGAAATGGAGGCCCGCAATAGGATGTGGGGGTTAACCAGAGGGATGTGGGGGTTAACCAGAGGGAAAGAACAAACAGAATGCTCCCATAGTAAAGTAAATTTCAAACAGGTGACTTGTAATAAAACTCCGGACAGACGGAGCCAGCCCATCCGTCCAAAGTTTTATTACATATCCGCTTTGGATGCTTTATTCTTGTAAGCGTTTTATTTTAATCATTAAAGTCGCCTGTTTGAAATTTGCATAAGAAGATCTGCATTTTTCCATTTGAAGCACTCATTTGGCAGCACATGCTATTGGATTTTATTCATTGTTTATTGCACATTGTTTTGTATTTGGCACATTGTTATTTGTTTGTGTTTAGCACTTATTGGTATTTTACTATCACCATCATCCAGCTGGCTATATATTAGCCATTGTCATTTTTGCACTGATAGTTGCAATGCACTGCGATGCCACAGTGAATTATGGCCCGTGACACGCCACTCGAATTTGGCGCGAATGGGCCATAACGTTCATAATTCGCTGAACGGCCGAAAATACGGTGTTGGAGTCGAACATGAAGCTCATCCCTACTGGCAACAAATGATTCCAGGCCTGCCAACAGTGTATCCATGGGAACCGCAGGTGCAGGGGCACCGTTTGCGGCCTCTGGCAATGCAGGGGAAGATACCGGCTCCATTATCACCCACTGACAGCCCTCAGGTACTAAGTGTAAAAAAAACTTAAGAAGTCCACCCTGCTTGCTGCCTTCCTTGTATACACAGCGTGTGTGTGAGGAAAAAACAGTGAGGTAAAATCCGTAAGCTGTGCTCCGTTCAGAAGGAACTGTACTTACCCGTCCTTGCGAGGACACGCTGGCGTGTCCCTGACAGACCCACAACCGATGGTACGGAGTACCTGTCGGCCTGGTCCACTGTATGTGAGACAACAAAACAGCCCAGTCATGTGTGGACCCTGGAGCAAAAAGCCCACCGGCCACCTCAGGAGTCATGGGGTATGTCATGGCAGACCCAACGCTTAGCTAAGGTGTGCTTACGCTCAATGGCTGGACTGGGAACACTACAGGGATCTATATATCCAGCCTGTCGCCCAGCCGGCAGTTGATAGAAAAAATCTTAAAACAAAATAAAATAAAAAATTTATTCAGGGAGCTGGGCACAAACGGGAGCCATGTCCTTCTCCTCTGCTAGGCAGAAAAAAAACTGAGGCTGCATGCTGCCATCATGTAAAAATCCGCCCCTCACTGACATTAATGTGCCTCAGCAGTGCACAGTGTTCTATCGACAAGTGGGCGCTATTGTGCGTAGGCGCCGTCTCGCCCACACATCAGCTGATCGTAAACTCAGCGGTTGTGATGCGAATGCGCAGTTCGAGCCGGGCACTTCACGATAGAACGCCAGCGGAGGTCTACACGTTTTTTTTTTTTTTTAAGCAACAGCTACAAATACTGCAGCTGCTGACTTTTAAAAAATGGACACTTACCTGTCCAGCACACCCGCGATGTCAGCAGACGAGCCTGAGCAATTGCTTTGTCCTCGGCTGCTTCCCTACTGCGCATGCGCGAGGATCGCGGCATGCCATCACTGGTCCCTGCTCTCTTCTGGGAACAGTGTTTCCCAGAAGACAGCGGGGGGTGATGTAACAAACCTGGACTCCCGCGGGAGTCAGAACCCGAAAATGGTGCAAATACCTGTCTCAGACAGGTATCTGCACCTCCTCTCCCCTGAAAGGTGCCAAATGTGACACCGGAGGGGAGGGGTCCAAAAAGCGGAGGTTCACTTTTTGTGTGAACCTCCGCTTTAAGTGGTTAAGTATGACTGTGTGAATGAGGCCTCATAATGCTTTGGTGCTATATCTGACTAAAAAAACTGACATTTGGAAAAGGCTAAAGCTTCAAACCTGAAAAAGTTCCAGGTTAACCAATTCTCTTTACTACTACAGAGCCTAAACTAATGTTAGCTCCAAGCAGGGAAAATATGTCTCACTAACATCATTACAGGCGCCCTTATAACCTATAAAGTAGAAATAAAACCACGAAAAGCCGTCAAGCCGCTCCTGACGCGGGATTGAAAGGTAAAAAAAATAAAATGTCTTGTTGCTCTCTTCTAATAAAGCTGTGTTGGCTTGGTCTTCTTCCGCTTCCTCCTCCCCGGTGAAATGTACTGTGGGAGTTGTAGTTTATCATCTTTCTCTCGCTCTCTCTTCGGAAAGGTTTTCTCTCCCGGCCGACAAGGAACTGTAGAAGCAGCAGCAGCAGTAGTAGTAGGTGAGGTGAGTAGCTTGTAATTGTATGGGCGCCCGGGATGAGGCTGTGAGGGGAATGTGTGTGACAGTGGAGGAGTGCCCTGTGTGGAAAGCAGCCTCTGTATGGACAGCTTTGTCAGTGCAGAGCAGCACAAACCTGCTGACACATTTCAATGGGGGGTGCATCTCCTTCACAAGAATAGGAAGGAAACGGTATTGTGGGTGTGCTTGGGTGTCACTGCTGGATGAGAAGTCACCCTCATTGGGCTGTATTAGAACACTTCTCACAAATCCCAACTTCTTATACTTCACTGACTTGGGATATTTAAATACGAGAGAATGACTTGTCATTCATATGGAAGAGCTCATTCACCTGGGCAGAATAAACACTGTATTTAGACCCACGGTACAATTAATTGCTTTGTACACCTCGAAATGCAGCACTATAGTAATCAACGCGCCCAACAACGCAAATGTTAGGACGCGGCTGTAGGCTTTACGTATATAAACGCAAACACTTTAGGCAAGTATTTTAAGCAGGGTCTTGTAGCTCTGCCAGCAAGAACCCTTCTATCATGGAGAAAATGTGTGCCCTTATGAATGATTCCTAATGACTAATACACACGCTGAGAAAAATCGCATAAATCATACCGCTTTCGGAACGATCGGCCGATAATCTGATATAAGGATGAGCTCTGGCGTGTTCACAAAGCTTCGCCAGGAAGCTTACACCGTGCTGCGCTAATCACAGGCAGTGAGACATTTCCCGATCTCTGCAGCCGTACATGAGGACAATGTCTCCCTGCCTGTGATTAGCGCAGCGCAGTGCCGACTTACTGGTGGGCTTTGCGAACATGCCGGAGCTCTCCTTTCCTCTCCTTTTGAGAGCCGATCGCAAATAGGGTTGTCCCGATACCACTTTTTTAGGACCGAGTATAAGTACCGATACTTTTTTTCATGTACTCGCCAATACCGATACTTTTTTTAAATGTCATGTGACAGTTTTCAAACCACAATACAGACTAAGGATATTTTCTTTAGAATTATAAAGAACTCTAACTCAAGACATTATAAAAGAATAAAAATGAATTAAAATTTTTTAATTGCTTGTCACGCAGTAGTAAAAACTCAAAGAATTTTCACAGAACATGTTTATAAATACAAATAAAGTATCGGCAGAAGCATCGGGAGCATTTGCGCGAGTACAAGTACTTCCGCAAATATTCGGTATCGGTCCCGATACTAGTATCGGTATCGGGACAACCCTAATCGCAACCATTCATGCAAAAATACCTGAAGGGACATGCAGGAAAAATTGCACAATAACCGAATGAATGGTTTTCATGTAATTAGTATGGTTTTTGTATGGGGGGGGGGGGGGAGACCACGCATGCTCAGAAATGAAAATACAGTAAGTATGAGCTCAGGACTGTTTGCAAGTAGCACGTGCAGGGCCCGCCAGGAAGTCGGCACTGCGCAGCGTTTATCGCAGGCAGTGAGACATTTTCCCCGATCCGCGGCTGCAGATAACGTGAAATGTCTCACTGCCTGTGATTAGCGCTGTGCGGTGCCGACTTCCTGAAGGGCTCTGCACGTGCTAGCTGCGAACATGCCTGAGCTCATCCTTATGCCTCGTACACAATCAGATTTTCAGACGGGAATTGTTGGATTTTCCGCGGACAAACGTGGGGATAGCATGCTTTAAAATTGTCTGCCAACAAATGTGTGTTGTCGGATTATCCCATCGTACAAACACGCATGCTCAGAAGAAATGCTCGCCATACGTACAACATTAGCAGAAGTTGCTCAAAGGGTGGCACTAAAGAGCTGAAAAACCACGTTGTTTTGTGTTCTTTAGCCGACAATTCTTTACCGTTCGTATACAAAACAAGTTCACGGCCAATGCACTTCGGAAAAAAGTCCTACGATTTGTCCGATGAAAATACGATCGTGTGTGTGAGGCTGTATTCTACAATACATTACATCACTTCCAAAGTTGTATTCTGTTATACGAGAATTTTCTTAACTTTAGTAACCTATTGGTTTTTGATATGAGACTAGCATGCAAAAAAAAAACACAGACGACCAATGTGTGTAATAAGAATGAGCCCTGGCGCGTTCGCAACTCCACACGCCCGCCAGGAAGATTAGATCACTGCATACTGTGACAGGGTGGTGGGGGGGGGGTGATCACAAGGGGTTAATGTGCCTGTGTGTGTGTGTGTGTGTGTGTCAGTGTTGTGTTGGTGCACACTTACTGTGGATGTCTTCTCTCATCAGCAGCGGTGGGAAACACTGATGCGATGAGAGATGACATAATTTCCTCCTCCTGTGTAAACACAGGAGGAGGAACTGACACGAAGGGGGAGCGATCACGGGGGGGGGCGGAAAAAAAACGGACATCCGCCCGTCGGCGATCTCTCCCAGAGCCAGGGGGACCGCCGCACGCCGCGGAGGGGGTCCCGATCGGACCCCCCAACCACACAAAGGCGAGGCCGTATATATACGGCCTTGTGCCTCTACGAGCCATGTTGTGGACGTACATAGGCGTGGGGCGGGCCTTAAGTGGTTAATAAAAAAAATAAAAATAAACATTTATAAAAAATATAAAGAAAATGTAAATTTTATATATAAAAATATATAAAAACGTATTTCTTTTATAAAAAAATAAATAAAAAAGTGGGGGTTGCTGTCCGGGGCCCTGGGGGCCTCCGGGCCCCTGGGGACCTCCAGACCCCTAAAAAAATAAAAAATAAATAAACATTTATAAAAAATACATAAAAAAGGAGGTTGCCATCCGTGGGCCCTGGGGACCTCTGGGCCTTTTAATAAAAAAATATAAACAAAAATAAAAAAATAAACATTTATAAAAAAACAATAAACAAAGGGGGGGTTGCCACATGGGGCCCTAGGGACCTCTGACCCCTTTAATAAAAAAAATAAAAATATATTGTATTTTTTTTTTATAAAAAAGGGGAGGGGGGTTGCCACCCAGGGGCCCTGGAGACCTATGGGCCCTTTAATAATAATAATATAAATATATATATTTAAAAAAAACATTTTTTTATAAAAAATAAATAAAAAAAGTAGGGGTTGCTGTCCGGGCCCCTGGGGACCGCCGGACCCCTAAAAAAACTATTTTTCTCCCTCGTCTTCCAGGACGGCACGCTGAGAGGAGACTGGTCCACCTGACAGGAAACACAATCAATAAAGAGGTTAAAAGGCCCCACCCTTCCTGTGTGCCTCAGTTCTGATTGTGTTTCCCCTACAGCGAAACGTTTTGTATTTTCTAGACCTAAGGCCTGGGGCTGGTGGCCCCCCCCCAGAGTCCGGACCGCTGGTACTGGGTGCCTTGGGTCCGGTGAGGCTTCTTCTGGTCTCCTACCCGGGGGGTGTCCCCTTCTCTACCAGTCCAGGGAGGCTGAAAAGGATAAGCTCCTGGGGGTGGATGCCGGGCGCACTCTGATGACGTGACGTGCGCCGCGTCGTGCGCCGCACGCAGTCCCGCCTACAAGATGGCGTCCTCCACCGGAGCAGGACGCCACACGCGGAGCAGACACCAGCAGCAGGGGAGAGAGAAGGGCCGGGCATCCTCAGCATGGAGGAGGATCGCCTGCTTCAGACCTTTGCTGCTGAAGAGACCGCCAGGGGTGAGTCGTCTTCTTGTCTAGAGGGGTGGATGGGCGCCCCCCCCACACACACTACCGGGACTTGAAATCTAATGGCCCTCTCTTTTCTTTTATGTAGGAGAGGAACCTTCTGCCCAGGGGGAGTCCAGCAGAATTTCTAGGCCCCCCAAGAAAGTTAGAAAGTGTGGTAACTGTGGGAACAAACTTCCTTCAGAACATAGCAAGCCCTTCTGTTCAAAATGTATCCTTAAATTGACAGGCAAGGAAACTTCACAGGTCATGAAGGATTTCCTATCTGTGCAGACAGAAATGCTTGCTACCCTTAAAGAATTCCAGACCTCCTTAAGAAGGAGGGATCCAGACCCCCTCTTGCCTGGCCCCTTTTCCCAGGAGGGTTCCTCTTCGGCTCGGCTAGATCCCCGCCTTAGATCAAAGAGAACCCCGTCCTCGGATTCGGAGGACTCTGAGGTTACCCTCCAGGGCACCGATCTGGTGGATAGCCAAGCAGAGGAGGAGGATGAGGATTCCAGGTCAGGGAAATACATATTTTCCGCCGACGATATGGAAGGCCTCCTAGCGGCTGTCTATGCCTCCGAACAGATCCAGCAGCCGTCAGAGCAGGTTTCAGCCCAAGACAGGTTATACTTAGGGTTAATAAAGCCCCATTCCAAAACCATCCCAGTCCACCAATCCCTCAAGGACTTGATCCGTAAGGAATGGGCAGAGCCTGAGAAGAGACTTCCCAGATTTAAAACATGGAAGCGTCGCTGCCCTTTTAAAGAAGAAATTGAGGATACCTTTTTTAAGGTTCCTCGTCTTGACGCATCCCTGGCTCAGGTCTCTAGACAATCTGATCTCTCGTTTGAGGATGCAGGGAGTCTTAGAGACCCCATGGATAGGCGTGCGGATACTTCCCTCCGGAAAGCCTGGGAGGCCAATGCCGCCGCTTTAAGTCCGGCGTTAGCCTCAGTCTGTATCACCAGGAATGCGGCTGCTTGGACTACCAGGCTAATAGATCAGCTTCCCAGTTCTTCCAAGACCAGGGAGATTAGGGATTCCCTCCAAGTGATCGATGGTGCAGTCGCCTATTTGGCGGATACCGCCATTGAGACGGTCCGAGCTACGGCCAAAACAGGAGCCCTGGTTAATGCTTCTAGGAGGGCCCTATGGTTGAAGACCTGGAAGGGCGATCTTGCCTCTAAAGGTCGCTTATGCGCTCTTCCCTTCGAGGGTTCTCTCCTGTTCGGAACTGCATTAGATCAGGCCCTTTCTAGGTCCTCTGAAAAGGGCAATCGGTTTCCCTCCAAACCTAAATTCTCTCGGTTTAGATCCTTTCGTCCCAACCAGAGAAGGAACCCTCCATCGGAAAAGAAACCGGCTCCCCATAGGCGCTGGAGTTTTGGGAAGGATAAGCCTAAAGGAGGAATTCTTTTTCCCAGCCCCAAGTCTGGCAGAAAGGATTCCAAGTGACGACAGGGTGGGGGGCCGGCTCTCCAGGTTTCTTCTCGTGTGGGAAAGCATTACCGAGAGCCCCTATGTCCTCCAAATAATAAGGGAGGGCTATAGATTGGAGTTTCTCCAGGTTCCCCCATCAACCTTTATTGTCACTTCTTTGCCAAGGGATCCCCTCAAAGCCGCGGGTCTGGCACAAAACGTGGCCTCTCTAGCACAACAGGGGGTTATAGTTCCCGTACCTCCAAGGCAAGAGAGGCGGGGAGTATACTCCCATATTTTCGTGGTGCCCAAGCCTTTGGGGAGATTCAGGCTGATCATAAACCTGAGACCTCTGAATGTTCATCTTCAATACAAAGGTTTTCGTATGGAGAATGTCTACAGCCTCAGGGGTCTCCTATTGGAGGCCGTGTTTATGGTCACCATAGACCTAAAAGACGCCTAACTTCATATCCCGATTTGCCCAGCCCATCAAAAATTTCTCAGATTTGCCCTCGCCTCCGCCCAGAACATCCAGCATTGGCAATTTTCGGCCCTCCCCTTCGGACTGGCTTCCAGTCCGAGGGTGTTTACCAAGGTCCTGGCCGAGGCGGTGGCCTTTCTGCATTTAAAGGGGATCTCCCTCGTCCCTTACTTAGACGATCTACTGCTCTTCAATCTCAGTCGGGAGCAGCTCCTCGTGGACCTGGCCACCGTCATGACCTCCCTGGAATCCCTGGGGTGGGTTGTGAACAGAGAGAAGTCTTCCCTCGTTCCAGAACAGAGAAAGTTGTACTTAGGGTTTCTCATAGACTCCCTGGGGAGGAAACTTGTCTTAACTCAGGACAAGTTCCAGGGGCTTGTGTCGGCGGTCAGGTCCCTAGTGACTGCGGTAGACTCGTCCTTCAGGGAAATCATGAGGGTCCTGGGTCGGATGACTTCATGCATTCCGGCAGTTCCCTGGGCCCAGCTTCATGCGAGACCCCTACAGGCCTTCCTCCTATCCTCTTGGGATGGAGCGGAAGACAACCTAGACTCTCGAGTCAAGGTTCCGGTTTCGGTGAAAGAGACTCTAGATTGGTGGCTGTGTCCCCAGAACCTTTTAAAGGGTCGTCTGTGGAGTCAGTCCAATCCAATAAGGATCTTTACAGACGCCAGCTCCTGGGGGTGGGGAGCGCACACAGGCAAACTTCAGGCGCAGGGCTCATGGAACCAGCAACAAAAGCGGGCCTCCTCCAACTACCGAGAGCTGTTGGCGGTGAGGGATGCTCTGTTGGCGTTCGAAGAGAGAATTCAGGGCCGAGAGGTCCTGGTTCTCTCCGACAACGTGACCACGGTGGCCTTTCTCAACCGACAAGGGGGCACCAGGTCGCGCTCTTTGCTAGTGCTCTCCCTGGAGATTTTAGGCTGGACAGAACAGAGGGTTCCCTCTCTTCTGGCGGTCCACGTAAAAGGGACCCTCAACCTGGAAGCAGATTTTTTGAGCCGCCGACCCATCCTTCAGGCAGAATGGGAGTTGTGCCCAGAGACCTTCAACTGGGTTTGCCGACAGTTCGGCCGTCCAGAGATAGATCTCTTTGCCCGGAAAGAGAACACAAAGGTCGACAAGTTTTTTTCCCTCACCCGAGAGTCAGGTTCACAAGGGGTGGATGCACTGGCTCAAACCTGGGACTTCCGGTTGGCCTACGCCTTCCCTCCTTTGAAGCTTTTGACCCGGGTCCTGCAGAAACTGAGCGTTTCAGACACCAACCTAGTTCTGGTCGCTCCTTGGTGGCCCAAGAGGGCTTGGTTTCCCATCCTGGGCACCTGGTCTCTGGCTCCCCCGCTCCCCCTTCCTCTCCGGGCGGACCTTCTGCGGCAGGGGCCGATCTTGTATTCAAGGCCGGAGTTCTTCAAGCTGACGGCTTGGCTCTTGAAAGGTGGAACCTGCAGCAGAGGGGCTGTTCCGAGAGAGTGATTGATACCCTATTAGCCAGTCGCAAGAAGGTCACCAGACAGATCTATGTGAGAATTTGGGGGGTCTTTTCTCGTTGGTGTTCCACTAAGGGGATTTCCTCCCCCGGTACGGCCGCCATCCTTGAGTTTCTCCAAGACGGGGTGGACCTGGGTTTAGCTACTAGAATGTTAAGGGTTCAGGTTGCGGCCCTGTCTTATCTTCTGGATAGGAACCTCTCTGGTGAGCCCCTTGTCAAGAGATTTTTGACAGCCCGGGATAGGCTTTCTCCTATTCGATCGCCCAGAGTTCCCCCCTGGGATCTCTCCCTAGTCCTGGACCAGTTATCTAAGGCACCCTTTGAGCCTATTGAGAACATCCCCATTAAGTTGTTGACATTTAAGTTTACCTTTTTGTTGGCCATCACGTCTGCCAAACGAGTTGGAGACATGCAGGCTTTTTCTATTAAGGAACCCTTCCTTAGAGTTTTGGAGGACAGAGTGATCCTGAGCCAGGATCCCTTGTATCTCCCCAAAGTGGCAACTAGGTTCCACAGATCGCAGGAGGTAGTCCTCCCTTCATTTTGCGCAGATCCCAAAAATGAAAAGGAAGCCACTTTTCATTGCTTGGACGTAAGGCGCTGCCTTTTAGTTTATTTAGATAGGGTAAGTGTATTTAGGAGTTCCCCTCACCTTTTTGATTAATTTTTCGGGACAGAAAAGAGGCCAGCAGGCAACCAGAGCCTCAATATCCCGTTGGATTAGGCAGGCTATTACTTTAGCTTACACACAGGCAGGTAAAGCAGTTCCTATTGTCAAAGCTCATTCCACCCGCTCTCTGGCAGTCTCCTGGGCAGAAAGGGCAGGAGCCTCCATTGAACAGATATGTAGAGCGGCGACCTGGTCAAACCAGAATACCTTCCTCAGACGTTGTAGAGTTAAACTGTTGTCACCGCAAGACCTGTCGTTTGGTAGGAAGGTTCTACAGACGGTGGTCCCACCCTAAGGTAGGCCTTGAATTGCTTGCTTCTCTCTGTGTGCCGTCCTGGAAGACGAGGGAGAAATTACCAGTTACTTACCGGTAGCTGGATTTCTACGATGTCTTACAGGACGGCAGGCCTACTTCCCTCCCCCTTTTTTTTTTTTTTTTTCCTATTTTTTATGAATCTTGGAATGTTTTTTCGGATCCTGGAGGACCGTGTTCTTATAGTGGTTACTTATCTACAAACTGAGGCACACAGGAAGCGTGGGGCCTTTTAACCTCTTTATTGATTGTGTTTCCTGTCAGGTGGACCAGTCTCCTCTCAGCGTGCCGTCCTGTAAGACATCGTAGAAATCCAGCTACCGGTAAGTAACTGGTAATTTTTTTTTTTTTTTATAGAGGGGCCCCCTATTGGGCGGGGCCCATGGGCTTGAGCCCAGTCAAGCCCAATGGTAAGTCCGGCCCTGGTGGCCGCCAGCCCCATTCTCTTAAATTACAGTTTGCTGGCGGCCGCTGCTAGTCCAACAGCACTGAATGTAATCGCTGGCTGTGTGGGTAACCGCAAAATAGTTGCCCCCACCAGCGACATGTCATTGAAAGGAATGGGGCAGACGGCTGCACATAGCCGCTGAAGTGAAAATCTCTGATTCTTCCAGCTACTATTTCCACCGGCCCTAACTGTCAGTGTCAATGTAACCTTAGGCCCCTTTCACATGGGGCGGACTCCATTCTCCGATCACCTAACAGATCCCCTGCTGATCAGAGTGGGCAAATGACCCATCAGTGTCCGCTCAGTTTCCGCATCGCGGTTATGGACAGAGCCCACTGTCCGCAATGGGCGGCCAGAAATAAATGGACTCCGCTGTCCATTTTACACCTGACTGTCCTCTGATCAGATCCACCTAAACCAAGACGTTTGCTATAATAAAAAACAAATCATAATAAAAAAAAAACATGGAAGGGGATCCAACATCCCCCTTCCATGTTTGTGTTTTTTTTTTTTGTTATAGCAAACTGTATCAGACCTAGAGGTAGGAAGGGTGTAAACTAACACAAATCTTTTTACACCGTCCAATTCATAGTAATGTATGGACCTTCCGATCAAGTGTGCCTAAAAAAAACTGACAGTCGGACCTGATCGGATCACCCATGTGGAAGGGGCCTAATAGAGCCTATATCCATTTACAATGTAGCACTAAGATTAAAGTGTCTGTAAACCTCAGACATGAAATATGAACAAAGTATATTCCTCTATACTATAGAGTCTATAGTGTGTACTTGTCTCACTCCAGAGCACTTAAAGTGGTTGTAAACCCTGTTGCACCACTTGTACCTACGAGTACAAGTACAATAAGGCTTACCTACAGGTGCTGTAAATATCTCCTAGTCCTGCTTGCACCAATGTCATCGGCAGTGTTGCTCATCTTACTTTAACCACTTAACTACTGTGCACCTACACCCCCTTCCTGCCCAGACAAAATATAAGCTTCCGGCACTGCGTCGCTTTAACTGACAATTACGCGGTTGTGCGACGTGGCTCCCAAACAAAATTGGCGTCCTTTTTTTCCCACAAATAGAGATTTCTTTTGGTGGTATTTGATCACCTCTGCGGTTTTTATTTTTTGCGCTATAAACAAAAATAGGAGCGTCAATTTAAAAAAAAATGCAATATTGTTTCCTTTTTGCTATAATAAATAACCCCAAAAATATATAAAAAAAATATTTTTTCCCTCAGTTTAGGCCGATACGTATTCTTCTACATATTTTTGGTAAAAAAAAAAATGCAATAAGCGTTTATCGATTGGTTTGCGCAAAATTTATAGCGTTTACAAAATAGGGGATAGTTTATGGCTTTTTTTTTTTTTTTTTTTTTTTTTTTACTATTAATGGCG
Source organism: Rana kukunoris (assembly GCA_029574335.1). Classification (NCBI taxonomy): domain Eukaryota; kingdom Metazoa; phylum Chordata; class Amphibia; order Anura; family Ranidae; genus Rana; species Rana kukunoris. The sequence goes on from CM056049.1 coordinate 367,346,797, forward strand.
GCGATCTGCGATTTTTTTTTTTTTTTTTTTTTTTTTTTTTTTTTTTTTTATTGGGACTGCGACGTTATGGCGGACATTTCGGACACTTTTCTGACATTTTTGGGACCATTTACATTTATACAGTGAACAATGCTATAAATATGCATTGATTACTGTATAAATGTGACTGTCAGTGAAGGGGTTAACCACTAGGGGGCGGGGAAGGGGTTAAATGTGTGTCCTATGAGTGTTCTAACTGTGGGGGGAGGGAGGGGTGCCTGGGGGAGGTGACCGATTGTGTCCCTATGTACAAGGGACACAATCGATCTCCTCTCTCCCTGACAGGACGTGCAGCTCTGTGTTTACATACAGAGCTGCACGTCCCCGCTCAGTTACTGAGCAATCGCGTGTGCCCGGCGGCGATCGTTGCCGCCGGGCACTCGCACGGGATCCCCGCAGAGCGGCGGGTGCGCGCGCGCGCCCGCCCGCGGCTTTAAAGGGACATCACGTCATATGACGTGATATCAGGATAATGGAGTCGTCTGCCCGCCGTCATTTGACGGTGGGCAGATGACAAATGGTTACAAAAGTAATTAGTTACAGTTACAAATTACTTCACCGAAAAAGTAATTGCGTTAGTGACTCAGTTACTACATTGAAAAAGTAATTAGTTACTCAGCAAAGTAACTGATTTATTTTTTTATATTCTACAATGCTTTGTTAAGAAGCAGATGAGGGGCGCTTGCCAGGGAGCAGTGAGTTATTACTCCAAGACAAAAGAATGCCAGATCCTTGAGAGAAGAAAACCGGAAACAAATGGTGATCGTGTGCATATCCCAGCCTAGGTGCATCCGTCCCACCATGTATGTGCAGCTAATAGGACTTAAAACCCTTATCCATCTGCTACATATTACATCCAAATTATAAGCCTGATTAAAATGTATGTTTATAATATACATTCCCTTGACGTTTACAGAATCTGTCATTTAAAATCTTATATTAGGCTTCATAATTTTCTATAGTTTATTATTTTATTTATCTTATATAAGCTTTATTAGATGCAAGGGATCTGGAATGGGGATGTCAGATTTTTCTTTGTTGTCTGATAAAGAGATGAAATCACTGGCCAAAAATAACCTGCTGATCATTGGTCTGTATAGGTGTCCTGCACTTACCATGTTGACCACTAGATGTCGCTGTGTACACTGTGTTGTATAGGGAATGTTTGTTCTGTGGAACATTTTGTTCCGGCCATGTGTTCTCCGGGTCATTGATCAGGTTGCGCACACAGTGTGTGTGATCGATGCGAGTTGTTCCCTGGTGATAGGTCAGTGTGAGGCGGCTGGGGCTCATTGTATCCAGGCTCCTTGCGATTGGGAGTTTTCAGACCGCTGTGACAGGCCATCACAGCGGTAACATGATTGTAAAGTGGAGTTCCACCCATATTTATGTTCACAGCGCCGGCAGAAGCAATTACTCAGCTGCCATCTAGTGGCGGTAGATGTAATTGCGGTAATGCCGCCCAAGTAATGGTAACTGAGTTACCGCGAGGGGAAGAGTAATCGGGTAGATTACTCGTTGCCCTCAAAAGGGGCTGCGTTAGGTAACTGCGTTTATTGTAATTCCATTACTTACAACACTGGCCATCGGTACATGCGAACTGAAGAAACAGCTCGATCGTGCTGTTTTTTAAAAGGGGCCAGTGCCGTGACTGGCAGCTCCAGCGTGAATGCGGGAGTGACATCCATCGCGGCTTCGGCTAATCACAGCGCCGGAGCCTGTGAACCTGGAAATAACTCCAGGAGACATGTTGCCGATCACGGTGGTGTACAAGGACCACTGCAACAGCTTTGATCTAAAGTAAGTGTTTCATAATGCGCTATACATACTAGCTCATTATACCTTTTTTGTCTTGCATTTTTTTTTTTTTTAACATGGTTTACAACCACTTTAAGTGGTATATCTTAACCGCTTGCCGACCAGCCGCTGTCACTATACTGTGGCAGGTCGGCTCGTTCCCGCGGACCGTCATAGCTGTGCACCAGCCCCTTTAAGTGGGATAGCAGGCACGCGCTGCACAGTGGGGGTGCTGATACTCGTGACCAGCGGTCGCCATGTCTGCCCGCCATTAGCGATCACAAGCATGAGAGAACAGGGACGTGTGTGTGTGTGTGTATAAACGCACACATCCCTGTTCGGAGAGGAGATGCAGATCGTGAGTTCCTACAAACTGGGAACCTCCTATAGTGAGTCCCCTCCCCCACAGTTGGAACACACATTTGGGAACACAGTTAACCCCTTGATTGCCCTCTAAGAGTTAACCCCTTCCCTGCCAGGGACACGTACACAGTAATCGGTGCATTTTTATAGCACTAATCTATCTATAAATGCCAATGGTCCCAAAAATGTGTCAAAAGTGTCCGATATGTTCGCCATACTGTCGCAGTCCCGATTAAAAAATCGCAGATCGCTGCCATTACTAGTAAAAAAATAAAAATATATTATTATAATAAAAATTACATAAATCTATCCCCTCTTTTGTAGACGCTATAACTTTTGTGCAAACCAATCAATATGCTTTTGTTTATTTATTTTTTATTATTATTACCAAAATATGTAGAACAATACATATCGGCCTAAACTGAGGAAAACGTTTTTAAAAAGAATCGGGGCTATTTATTACAGCAAAAAGTACAAAATATTGTGTGTTTTTTTTTTTATAGCTGCAAAAAATAAAAACCAGAGGTGATCAAATACCACAAAAAAACGCTATATTTGTGGGGGGAAAAAAGGGCGTTTGGGTACAGTGCTGCACGACCGCGCAGTTGTCAGTTAAAGCGACACAGTGCCGTATTGCAAAGAATGCTCTGGTAATTGAGCAGCCAATTCTTCCGGGGCTGAAGTGGTTAAAGCGGACCACTCGCCGTTTAAGAAAATACCAGGGTTATGGCAGTTATATGCTGCCATAACCCCATTATTTATTGTCAAAGTAACGACGTTGGGGGGTCTGAAAGCGGTAAAGAAACAAATGATTTTTTGATTGATTTTTATATTAAAACTTTACAAATACATTTTTAAGAAGGCAGTGATGATAATTATTATTAATAATATTATTAGTATTATGGTTATTTCTTTTTAAACCTACATTATTGCTGTAAATTCCATCTGGCAAAGTGATGTATAGAAATATTATTGTTATTTAAAAAAAAATAATATATATTTTTCTCGAATAGCTATTTAACAATTGAATATAAAATGGGTGTTTCTTTTTAGGGTTGTTTAATATGACAAAATACACAGGTTGCAGTAAAAAGTTGTTTCCAGAATAGTTTTGGTAATAGAAGTCCCAGTAACTCTCGTTTTCAGGCCTTGGTATGACCATGCAGTTATCTCACTGCCCTATAATGTCAATGTTTTGCAGAGCAGGGAAAAAGTCAGAATGGCTGCAGACTCAATGGAAATTGATGACGGGCTTTATAGGTGAGTGCTGTATATATGTGGACTTATGTTTATTTGATGTTCTTTTCACTTATAGACACTTATTTTCACATCACTGTGGTTTAATTATCCAGAGTGTCTTTTTTTTTCAGCACTACTTATTTTATTCACTACCTGTATATATGTGGTTTGATGTCACAAACTAAAATTTTATGCACTATAATGCAATACACAATTGTTAGTGTTTATTAAAATGTGGGGGGGGAAGAACTTTTAGTAATATTCAGTGTAAATGCTTGGTTTGGAAGGAAATTGCACGCTAACTGTCTTTTGTGAAATACTATATAAATTCAAAGGTAACTTTTTTAACACCATAAAAAAAATGTAATTATAGAAACTTTACAATATGGTTGTTATTCAAGGAATCTTGCAGTACACCTACAATTTTTTTTAATTTATTTTTTTATCCCTACTGCATTTTTGATGAGCTCAATGTATTCTTGTACCTTGTGTTTTTAATATCTACTTGTAAATGTATTTGGAATGTTTTGGCACTTTTTATTTTGTCATTTCAGCCGCCAGAGGTATGTCTTGGGAGACACAGCCATGCAAAAAATGGCCCAGTCCCATGTTTTCCTTTGTGGGATGGGAGGACTTGGCGTTGAGATAGGTAAGGTTGTTGTGTTTTTTATGTATTACATTATTTGTGCTTAAGGGCCCTTTCGTAGGTTTGCACCCTATGTCAGTTTTCAGATGAAAAACAGACACCCGATCTCATCAGTCTCTATGCTATGCTCCATTTCTACAGATGGAGAAAAATCCAATTTTTCCATCTGTCATCGGATCGGATGAACACGGACAGATGCTCCCTGTTCATCCGATTTTTTTTTTTTTTGATTTTTTTTGTCCCATAGAGGAGAGCGGAGATCTGACAGGGCGGTCCCTGCACAGTGTGCAGGGACCGCCCTGTCATCTGCCGGCTGAGCGGGGATCAACGGAGCGATCCCTGCTGAGCAAGCAGATGTTAAAGGGATTGAACCTCACGGGATCCGTACGTGTGAAAGGGCCCTTATTTCCCACCTTCTTAATCGGTAGCAATGTTGCAAAGATAATAAGGTACATGTTATATTTAGTTGTGGAATGTTTTTGATAAATGTTATTCCTCACTTGTAATGTTTTCAACTTGTAGAAGTTCGGGCTCTTGCATACGGCACCAAAAAATGCAACGTTGTTAATAAATTTAATAAGAAATAATAGTGCAGCGCTAAATATGTTGTGCACAATACTTATAGTGACATAAGATCAAAAATCATATATACATTAAATTACAACTTAATGAATGTGAAAGTCCATATAAAGACCATACACCACAAACAATGTGATGCTGGATCAGTGAACTGATCACACAACCTAATGTGTAAAATAATAGTCCATAAAAAGAAGTGACTTTCCACTTGTTGACATGTGGTGTTGAATGTCTAGTTGCCTGAAGGGATCACCAAGGCATCAAAATATAGATATAGGTATAAATATAATGAGGTACTCTTATCATAGGGTGTGGACTCAGCTGTTTTACTACAGTAAGTCTCATACGCTTGATGGTCTCGACTGACCTGGATCGCTGCACAAAAGGTCTCCCGGATGATTCACTGTGTGTTGATGCTTGGTTGTGGTATGATCCTTGGCGGTACATGTGTGTAAGGCCCATCTGTCTGGTTCCTGTTGCCTTTGGTATCCATCCCACTTGAGTGATTGAAACACATACCATCATCCGGGGAGACCTTTTGTGCAGTGATCCAGGTCCGTTGAGATCAAGCATATGAGACTTACTGTTGTCCTTATTTCTCATGTACTTTGTTTGTGTGCTGGCTGCTTTCTTACACATTTTTTTTTGGTTTAGCTCAGTTTTTTTCCACAATTCATTTTATTTTACATAAAAAAAAAAACACATGCGCATCAATGTCAGTAAACTAGCACAATTTTCAGATCAGTAAAAAATGTCGCTAGTGTTTTATGTATATACTTTCAGAAATTGCACACTTCCTACAAATCTGTGAGAAGAAGCATTCTGGAATATTTACCCTTCTGTACGCATGTAAACACAAGCACTATATGGACCAAATTCACTTTTATTTTTTATTTATTTTTTACTTTGGAACTTTCCTGTGCAAGGAGGCTTAAGGGTGTTGTAAACCCTTGTGTTTTTTCACCTTAATGCATCATTGATAGAATGCATTGCTTTCTCAAAGGCTTCTTTCACACCAAGGCGGGAGGCATTTTTAGCGGTGTTTTACCGCTAATTTCGCGGCACTATCCGGCACCTAGCAGGGCTGAAAACGAGTTAAAAACCACCGCAAATCGCCTCTGCAGAGGCGCTTTGACAGCAGTATAGTCGTGGTGTCCCATTGCTTTCAATGGGCGGGAGTGGTGGAGGAGCGGTATACTCCTGGAGGAGCTCCTTCCTTCACCGCTCCAAAGATGCGGCTAGTAGGACTTTTTTTTTTTTGGTCCTGCCAGCGCACTGCTCCAGTATGAAGATCCTCGGGATTTCACAATGGAGAAATGGTGGCCATTGTTTCAGGTCAGTTTACAGGTGCTATTTTTAGCGCAATAGCACCTACCAACTGCCCCAGTGTGAAAGGGGTCTAAATGGCTGAGCGCCGCTCAGACTCTACTGTGTTCTGGGTATGACACTGGAAGTCTTAGCTCGAACCCGGAACACAGTCTTGTATACAGTTTTTACTGCGTACAGTTTTTACTGCACTTTGAGTGGCCTCACATGTTAGTGAGGGAACTAGAACTGTGTAAAATTAAAAAAAAGCTTCAGCTAACCACAATGACTCCTTAAATTAAGCAAGCCATAGATAATATGATTTTTCTCTACTGCAACCACAGGGTCAGTGTTGATGGGAGAATTCCTCCCGTGGAGCTGTTGTGTTCTCCCGGGGAATGCGGGGAAGCAGGGAGCCGTACCTGCCGGGAGAAAACAATGCTTATTGCAGCCACTGACATCCTTTTTTTTTTTTTTTTTCTTTTTTCTTTCTAGCATTTCTTGGCCTCATTGTAGCTGATAAGTCTGATAACTGATTTTCTTTCTCATTTTAGCCAAGAACATTGTTTTAGCTGGGATAAAAGTAAGTTATTTTTTTATATGTGCCTGCTTTAGTTTTAATCCAATGAATTGGGTGATGATGGTTATAATGGAATGTTTATATTATCAGGCGTTGACAATCCACGACACCAAACATTGTGAACTATGGGATCTTGGAACAAATTTTTTTATCAAAGAGGAGGATGTCGAGAATCAAAAAACTAGGTTAGAAAACTTATACGTTTATTACAAGTATGAGCTTAGAACAGCTTAGAACAGTCTTAAATACAGAATTCATTAAGTAACCTGTGGTTAGCAGTTAGCAAGCTTCATATAATGAAATTATAAAACCTTTTAGCATTTAAATCAGTTGCGCGTCCTTTGGCTTGGATTCCTCATAATTCTAGAATGCATTTTAGAATATATTTGTATTTTGAACAAAGCCATCTTGAAACAAATCTAGTTACAATCCTTTTATTGCAGAGCCGAAGCATGCCTTCACCACATTTCAGAGCTTAACCCTTATGTCCAAGTGACATTATCTACAGCACCATTGGATGTATCCGCTGATCTTTCATTCCTGAGGCAGTACCAGGTATTACCTAGCAGTCTATATGCTTTAAGTTTCTATAGATAATTGGCGTTCACTTGCTAATTCTGTATTTATATTTTTACTTAGTGTGTCATACTGACTGAAACAAGGCTTTCCTTAAGGAAAAAGATCAATAACTTTTGTCATGATCAACAACCACCTATAAAGGTAATGCTTTCAATATTACAAATGCTAGCTCATAAAAAAATAAAAAATCAGCAAAAGCGCTATATATACAGTGCAGAAAATAAGTATTTGAACACCCTGCTATTTTGCAAGTTCTCCCACTTGGAAATCATGGAGGGGTCTGAAATTGTTATCGTAGGTGCATGTCCACTGTGAGAGACATAATCCAAAAAAAAAATTCCAGAAATCACAATTTATGATTTTTTAACTATTTATTTTTTATGATACAGCTGCAAAGAAGTATTTGAACACCTGTCTATCAGCTAGAATTCTGACCCTCAAAGACCTGTTAGTCTGCCTTTAAAATGTCCACCTCCACTCCATTTATTATCCTAAATTAGATGCACCTGTTTGAGGTCATTAGCTGCATAAAGACACCTGTCCACCCCATACAATCAGTAAGAATCCAACTACTAACATGGCCAAGACCAAAGAGCTGTCCAAAGACACTAGAGACAAAATTGTACACCTCCACAAGGCTGGAAAGGGCTACGGGGAAATTGCCAAGCAGCTTGGTGAAAAAAGGTCCACTGTTGGAGCAATCATTAGAAAATGGAAGAAGCTAAACATGACTGTCAATATCCCTCAGACTAGGGCTCCATGCAAAATCTCACCTCGTGGGGTCTCAATGATCCTAAGAAAGGTGAGAAATCAGCCCAGGACTACACAGGAGGAGCTGGTCAATGACCTGAAAAGAGCTGGGACCACCGTTTCCAAGGTTACTGTTGGTAATACACTAAGACGTCATGGTTTGAAATCATGCATGGCACGGAAAGTTCCCCTGCTTAAACCAGCACATGTCAAGGCCTGTCTTAAGTTTGCCAATGACCATTTGGATGATCCAGAGGAGCCATGGGAGAAAGTCATGTGGTCAGATGAGACCGAAATAGAACTTTTTGGTCATAATTCCACTAACCGTGTTTGGAGGAAGAAGAATGATGAGTACCATCCCAAGAACACCATCCCTACTGTGAAGCATGGAGGTGGTAGCATCATGCTTTGGGGGTGTTTTTCTGCACATGGGACAGGGCGACTGCACTGTATTAAGGAGAGGATGACCGGGGCCATGTATTGCGAGATTTTGGGCAACAACCTCCTTCCCTCAGTTAGAGCTTTGAAGGTGGGTCGAGGCTGGGTCTTCCAACATGACAATGACCCGAAGCACACAGCCAGGATAACCAAGGAGTGGCTCTGTAAGAAGCATATCAAGGTTCTGGCGTGGCCTAGCCAGTCTCCAGACCTAAACCCAATAGAGAATCTTTGGAGGGAGCTCAAACTCCGTGTTTCTCAGCGACAGCCCAGAAACCTGACTGATCTAGAGAAGATCTGTGTGGAGGAGTGGGCCAAAATCCCTCCTCCAGTGTGTGCAAACCTGGTGAAAAACTACAAGAAACGTTTGACCTCTGTAATTGCAAACAAAGGCTACTGTACCAAATATTAACATTGATTTTCTCAGGTGTTCAAATACTTCTTTGCAGCTATATCATACAAATAAATAGTTACAAAAATCATACATTGTGATTTCTGGAATTTTTTTTTGATTATGTCTCTCACAGTGGACATGCACCTACGATGACAATTTCAGACCCCTCCATGATTTCCAAGTGGGAGAACTTGCAAAATAGCAGGGTGTTCAAATACTTATTTTCTGCACTGTATATATATATATATATATATATATATATATACACACACAGAGCTTTTTTTCTCAGAAAATAGGTGCAGGAACTCAACCACGACCCGTTCAGATTTCACAAACACTAGAAGGGTCTTAAAGGTGCATTAAATACCAGGGCTGCTTTACATACAGAGTGTAGAGTTCAGGGGGGGGGGGGTTACACACAGTGTAGCGCTGTCACTTGTGAACACACAAATCAGACTTCTGTGTTTACAAGTGATTGTGGTGAGCGGCACCAAAGCTCTGAGCCAAAGGTGGTGGAACTGAGTTCCCCCAAGTTCCCCCTGAAAAAAAGCCCTGTATGTGTATGTATGTATGTATGTATGTATGTATGTGTGTGTGTGTGTATATATATATATATATATATATATATATATATATATATATACATACACACACGCACACAAATGCAGCCTCCTGTCTCTTTGCACATAACTATCCTCAACTCTTCCTTTTATTTGCTGTTCCTTGGTCTGGCCACCTAGAACAGATCTTAGAAATCCCCTGCCTTTTCCCCAAGTGAGCAAAGTGATATTAATCACTTCAATATCAGGGACTTTCACCCCCTTCCTGCCCAGGCCAATTGTTTTTCTGCTTTCAGCGCTGTCACACTTTTGACAATTTAACAGTAAAGCAACATTGTACCCATATGACATTTTTTATCTATATATTTTTATTTTATATTTTTCACACATTCTTCTGGTGGTTTTTGATCACTACTGGTTTATTAAATTTTTTCGCTAAACTAACAACCAAAAATGTTTGAAGGCATTTTTCTTCATTTCTGTTACTGATTGGCACTGATGAGGCTGCAATGAGGGGCAGTGGTGAGCACTGATATGCAGCACTAATGATTATCAGCGCAGACCCCCCCCCCTCTGTTAGAGCCGCGTGCAGGATAGTAGAACCTCCACCTGGCCGTCATTTTAGTATAGGGTTTTGCACAGGGCATCCCCCAATCCTCCTCCTCTTCTAGGGTCCCCTTGCCATTGCTCTTAGCTCCTCTTCTTCTTTTATAAAATGCCTCTAGGCATTTTTAATGTGTGTAATTTTATTTTTCTAATATGTTTTCAATGCAATTTACCATGATCCAGTACAGAAAAAAATGCAGCATGTATCTAACCTATAGTCTACTTTAGCAATTGGCTTAGTTCCATCTGATGTAAGATGGCCTGTAGTAAGAGATGCCAGACTGGCATCTGTCTAAGAACAGTAGTTGCCCTGCTCTCTCTGGCTTCTTTGCGTTGTCACTGACACAGAACAAACTGAAAATACTGAAGCAACTATAACAGAATGATAGCCAGGCAGAGAAGAAGTCAACAGTGGCCCTCTCTGTATTTTCCAATTGCAGGCTTCTAGTATTGCCCCTTAACTCATATACAGCCATAGTTACAAGTGCAAGTAATGCTCTACATGTGATATACTGGTTTTATTGTCAGTCTGCAACATCATACAACTTTTTACAGGAAAGAGCTGATAAACGCACATCAGAGTAAAAGGACAAATATCATCACTTTTTAAGAATCTGTTAAATTGCTTGCAAATTCATATACTCCCTTTTATTGTCACATCTGTGGAGAAAATTGAACAGTGTATGGCCAGCTGTATAGGTATTGTACACAGACATCAAGATTTAAAGAATGTTCACCCAGTTAACTGAATCTCTCTAAAAGCATGTGTACGGAGATGTGTTTAGGATGCATTTGTTTGTGATGCCTTTGAAATTGATCAGCAGTGGTTACTGGCTCTTACAAGGTCATTGTGGTAGAATCATATCAACTGCCCTGTAGGTATGTGACAGGGGCGGACTGACCATTGACAAACTCGGGCACTGCCCGAGGGCCCCATGCCACTAGGGGGCCCCATCAGGGTTGCCAGGCTCAGTAAAACCAAGGACAGTATGTAAAAATCTGTTTTTTTTTTACATCTGTCCCTGATATGTCCAAAACCTACATGCTTTTGATGTGAAAATCCCAAGATTTTAACTGCCCTGCCTTTGTACTGCCACCTGGCTTGGTGGCCATCTGTAAGCCTGGGGGCCCCATAATCTTCTATTGCCCGGGGGCCCCATGAGTTGTCAGTCCGCCCCTGGTATGTGATCAGCATTTTCTATATGTTTTCAATGCCTTCCCATTGACATGCAAAGAAATGTTTCCAGTTGCAGGACTGTCGTAATCCTGTGTAGAAAAACAATTAGTTATGATAGACTTTGATCCAAGTTGGAAGTTTGTGCAAGCTGTAACATGCACTTTCTAAGCCTGCAAGTTCCTGATTTTGCTCAGGAGTTTTGTTTGTCATTAACAAAAAAAAAAAGTTGAGTATATATATTTCATATACTGTAAGTATATGCAGCCTGGCAGGAGACGACGGATATTCGGGCCGTGTGTATGTCGGACATGCATGCTGAAAAACCGGCAACCGTCTGACTCCCATTTAGCGCTCTCAGCCAATGGCAGAGAGCGATGATTGTAGTGTTCTGGTAGGGGGGCCATTATCCTGTCAGAACGCAACAGCTCAGCAGGGGGAGATGGCTATGTTGAATTGAAGAAATGCTTATAAACGCAAGTCTTAGCCATGGGCCCTGATGCTTAATGTTAATTACTTGTATAGCGCTACAATGCAAACTGAATCGCCTCAAGGCGCTTTTTTTGTAGCCAGTGTATGCTTGGCTAGTGCAGTCGTTTTACCTTGTAGGATCTTGACACGCTTGGGATGCGCATACGTACACATATATGTACACATATATACTGGGCCAATTTGGACAAGGTCCAATTAACCTACCACCATGTCTTTGGAGTTCAGGCTAGTACAGCTGCTCTGACCAGAGCTGTCAGTTTTTTTTTTTTTGCAGCCTGTGGGGTTGCATGAAAAAAAAAACTGTAGTGTGTACCAGGCTTTAGACATTCCCTAGCTTGTACACAGAGGTTTGTCTAATTACCTTTTAAAAAGGACTTCTTTTTTTTTTCTTTTTTTTTCAGTTTATTTCTTCAGATGTGTATGGCATATGTTCCTATTTGTTCTGTGATTTTGGAGAAGAGTTTGAGGTGTTGGATACTACAGGTGAAGAGCCAAAGGAGATCTTTGTTTCCAATATAACACAGGTAAAGCATTAATTACTTCTAATTGATTTTGTTGTATATTTGTTTATAGTATGACATTATAGTGTGATCATCCTGTTTCATGGAATAAGAATGCCCCTCGAAACGCCTTAAGGATCTTTTGACCTGTTTTTGTTTGAGTTAAATAAGTCCACCCAAAAAATGATAGTGATGGACTACTGCAACCTACAGGCTAAACACCTCTTCTCCTGCAGCCCTTATGATCATGTAGATATTTGTCCGGCTTCCTTTCCCTTTTTGCAATAAATGGAGTATAGTGAAACGGGTGTCATTGATATAGGAATTGTGCTGGAAAAACCATTGACAAGGTTTCACCACTGCATTCCCACATACAATGTAATATATTATATATTGGTTATCCTGTGGATGGTATGATTCCTCCAAAATTAATCAACCCAAACTTGTTTGATATCTGCATGACTAAGCGTTTCTGAAATGCAGAAAGACCAAAAAAATCCAATATGCTCGTGTGTGCACCAGTGCTGTGATTTAAAAAGTATACAGTACGGAATTCATATTCTGATATCAAGTTATAACTTGTTTCTTGTTCCTGCAGATCTCAGGTAAAAAAAAACGATTATATATATATATATATATATATATATATATATATAAAAACCTTTTTTTCTTACCATAAACGTGCACATTTGTAATCGCAATCACAAGTGGTGCAGGCCTTTAGAGTGCAGCACACTTATAAATTGAGAAAATGTAGCAGATGCTGCTCCTAATACACCCCTAAAGGGGTGAATGCTTAGTGCCGATGGTAGGGAGGTTGTTATGCCTCTTGCACACTGCAGCTTGGGAAAAAAAAGCTCAGTACAGTGTTTTATTTTTGTTAATTTCATTTTTTTTATTGATCTAGAATGCAGCCTGTTATTTACCAAGTGCCTAAACACACAAGCATTGTGTATTCTTGAGTAAAAAATAAATAGAAAAATTGGCACAAATGCGTGCATTTAAGAATAAATATTAATGAATTACTTATAGATCGTATTGTGCACAGGAATACGCAAATGCGCATATGTGCAAAAAACAAATGCCTAAAATGAGGTCCAGAAAAGCAGATGCTTAAACATCAGTACCATGTGCAAGATGCCTTAAAGTGGAGTTTCAGCCCCCTCCCCCACCAAATACTGTAACAGAGGAAAAAATTGCGCATACCCAGTGGATAACTAACAAGTGAAAGCTGCGATTCAAAAATGTTATACAACATAAAACAATAATATAAAAGGAGGTTGGAATCGCGCTAATCGTATGTCTATGACCAATAAAGGGCACAGTACGTGATGTGATTATTATAAACAAAATAAATTGCAAATCATAAAAAACCCACAGGAAAAAAATAATATATCACACAAGTGTAAAAATTGTATGTAGAATCCACCTAATGATTACAAAAGGACCTGCTGATGCTGAGCAGCTGTGATCAAGTGAAAAAAGACAAACCCAAGTGAAGTTCAGTGAATAGTATTGGACTAATGAAGCCACAAAAAAAATATTCAAAATGAATTGAAAGAAAAATATATCAAAATATAAAATCCACCTAATAGGCATGGTGAAGCCCACTCATAGTCTATGATGTACTAAGAAGGATCTGTGCAGTACAGTCTTCAGATGAGAATAGATGTACCCTCGCCACACTTATGACGTATGTGTAAACGGGGAGAAGTAAGTCTCAAGCTGGTACAGATGCTTCAATCTCCGGAATATCGATCGCACATGGGCTTTCACAGATTTGAAAATGTAGAGTCTCAGCACCAAAAACAAAACAGAAACAGAGAGACTTGCATAGTGTGAAACCTTATGGACAACTGTTATAACATCACCCGTGTGGGGCAGTCATGCGAACGGGGGAGGGGATAGTGCAAACCCACCACCACTATACACACTGACCCTTACCAGAAATGGACCCCGCAGGGTAGATGCAAACACTTAAAGGAAGGGATCGTGGTTCAGCAGATGACAGTGTTATGATGATACCATGTAACGACATAAGAACTCACACATAGTATAAAACCCGATGTTTTTTATTAAAAGAAAAAGATAAGGTTGCACTTGCAACAGATGCAAATGAGTGGAGCATTTAAAAACAAAGTGCCGGCCGGCTTGGTGGTACGCGTGCGTCCTTCTATATGGATGCGGTGACGTGGGAACGTCTCCTCCCAACGTTTCGTCTTCACAAAGACTTGATCACGGGATAAGGACGATGCCCCATGTCACCGCAATAGTACCCACAGTGGGCGGAGTCAGTCAAAGAGCGGCCCCATCATCGCCATTTTGGAAAAGGGATATAGTGAGGGAAAAGTGTTTAAAACTCCTCGCCGCTTATACACATGGATAGCAGCCGTGCAGGGAATCAAGTGAACACAGACCAAAGCGGTCGTTCCCTATGCTAGCCAATATACAAGGCAGGGACCCATAAAATAAAATAACTGCATTGGCTTGGTAGATACGCACAAACCGTCATGGGGACTGTCCTTCCATCACAAAAAAAACAAACAAATTTAATGCTGTGTTTTGTGCGGAACTCCAAATCAAGATGGGTAAAAATAGTTTGTTTAGAAGTGGAGAGGCTATACCGCTTGAGAGAACTGACTCTCGACCACTATGTAAAAACAATAAATGTACCTGAATAGGTAATTACTATAACAATAATATGAAAATAAATAAAAATCCGTATGGTTACGAGCTAATGGCAAAATAAATATACAAACGGTCTCGTCATTACAATATGAAGAGGGTCACAAATTTAACCGACCTGAAAGTTAACCACACCACATAGGGTACAGTGGTCGACATCAGTATGTACACCAGTATGTACTGACACATGGTTAAAAGGTGACAATGTAAACCAAAATAAAGGAAATTATGTACAGTATCTATACAACTGACAATTGACTAAATAGAAAAAATATATGTGCATATACCTGGGTCACGATAGCAATAAAATTGCATGTTGACATAATTATGCATGGGCGTCATAGGAAGTGATTTCATCTGGGTTACATCAAGAGTTGTCAATGAAACAATTGCCATCTACTTCGATGTTAAGGCCATAGGGTTCAAAACATCTCAAAGTGTGTATCCATGCCATTTCAGAACGAGAGATACTCCTGACTAGGTCACCCCCCCTACAATGAGCCTGATACTTCTCAATCCCTAAAAAGATGGTGCCTGTCGGGTCCTTGTTATGGACTGTTAGAAAATGATTAGAGACAAAATGGTCTGGAAAGCCATTACAGATGTTTGTCAAGTGCTCATTTAGACGCACTTGCAAAGGACGCTTGGTCCTGCCCACATACTGTAGGCCACAGGGGCATTGTAGCAAATAGATAGCACCCACACTTGAACAAGTGATAAAGGACTCGATCTGGTAGACCTTGGGTGAGTATCTGGAGCTGAAACTAGTGGTTCTCTTAGGGGTGTGGTTATTCACCGTGCAGACTCGGCACCTTCCACATTTGAAGAAACCTGTCAACCCTGATGAAAACATAGAAGGAATCCTTGGTGGATCCAAGATGTTGGGTGCTAACTTGTTTCTTAATGAGCCGGCTCCCCTGAACACTACCTGAGGTTTATCGGGAAGGATGTTGTTCCAAATCTTGTCACTTTTGAGGACATGCCAATGCTTCTTAAGGATATGCTTAACATTGGCATGTTGGCAGGAATAATCTGTCACAAAAGGACTTCTAAACTTGTCCTCCACAATAGGTTTGGGTCTATCTTTTAGGATATCTTCCCGGTTTAGATTAGCCACTGATTCTAGGGAGTCTGCCAAGAAGGAGCGGCTATACCCTTTTTCCAGAAACTGTCTATTGAGTATTTCAGCTTGTTTCAAAAAGGTCACCTGATCAGTGCAGTTTCTTTTTAAACGAAGGAACTGGCCTTTGGGGACAGCCTTAAGCCAGCTAGTATGATGGCAACTGTCATGCGGAATGAACGAGTTCCTGTCCGTTGTTTTGAAATAAGTGGACGTAGACAGCTGGTTACCTTCTTTACTAATGACCAGATCCAAAACATTAATAGTGTCCAGACTCGCTTCATGTTTGAGGACAATCCCCCTATCGTTGTTGTTGAGAAACTGCATGAACAGGATAAGGTCGTCTTCTCTGCCGTCCCATAGGAGGAGGATGTGGTCGATATACCTGGCCCACAACAGAAGTTGGGGCCTGGAAGGGACGTCGACGACATCCTCCTCCCACTTGGCCATAAATAAATTGGCCGAGCTGGGGGCGTATTTAGCCCCCATTGCGACTCCTCTATCCTGCCTGTAGAAGTGTCCATTATGCCACAAAAAGTTATGGGAGGCCGCGTATTCCAGTAGCTCCATAATATACCCAATCTGTGCATCTACAATGTTTGGTTAGTAACTGCCGATGTAACTTCACTGTACACCATCATTCCCCATAAGTTGGGTTTAGAAGCAGTCTCACATTTTTTAAAGAGGGATTCCAACCTTGTAGATGCACAGATTGGGTATATTATGGAGCTACTGGAATACGCGCCCTCCCATAACTTTTTCTGGCATAATGGACACTTCTACAGGCAGGATAGAGGAGTCGCAATGGGGGCTAAATACGCCCCCAGCTTGGCCAATTTATTTATGGCCAAGTGGGAGGAGGATGTCGTCGACGTCCCTTCCAGGCCCCAACTTCTTCTGTTGTGGGCCAGGTATATCGATGACATCCTCCTCCTATGGGACGGCAGAGAAGACAACCTTATCCTGTTCATGCAGTTTCTCAACAACAACGATAATCTTTAAAAAGAAACTGCACTGATCAGGTGACCTTTTTGAAACAAGCTGAAATACTCAATAGACAGTTTCTGGAAAAAGGGTATAGCCGCACCTTCTTGGCAGACTCCCTAGAATCGGTGGCTAATCTAAACCGGGAAGATATCCTAAAAGATAGACCCAAACCTATTGTGGAGGACAAGTTTAGAAGTCCTTTTGTGACAGATTATTCCTGCCAATATGTCAATGTTAAGCATATCCTTAAGAAGCATTGGCATGTCCTCAAAAGTGACAAGATCTTGAACAACATCCTTCCCGATAAACCTCAGGTAGTGTTTAGGGGAGCCGGCTCATTAAGAAACAAGTTGGCACCCAACATCTTGGATCCACCAAGGATTCCTTCTATGTTTTCATCAGGGTTGACAGGTTTATTCAAATGTGGAAGGTGCCGAGTCTGCACGGTGAATAACCACACCCCTAAGAGAACCACTAGTTTCAGCTCCAGATACTCACCCAAGGTCTACCAGATCGAGTCCTTTATCACTTGTTCAAGTGTGGGTGCTATCTATTTGCTACAATGCCCCTGTGGCCTACAGTATGTGGGCAGGACCAAGCGTCCTTTGCAAGTGCGTCCAAATGAGCACTTGACAAACATCTGTAATGGCTTTCCAGACCATTCTGTCTCTAATCATTTTCTAACAGTCCATAACAAGGACCCGACGGGCACCATCTTTTTAGGGATTGAGAAGTATCAGGCTCATTGGAGGGGGAGTGACCTAGTCAGGAGTATCTCTCGTTCTGAAATGGCATGGATACACACTTTGAGATGTTTTGAACCCCATGGCCTTAACATCGAAGTAGATGGCAATTGTTTCATTGACAACTCTTGATGTAACCCAGATGAAATCACTTCCTATGACGCCCATGCATAATTATGTCAACATGCAATTTTATTGCTATCGACCCAGGTATATGCACATATATTTTTTCGTTTTCTATTTAGTCAATTGTCAGTTGTATAGATACTGTACATAATTTCCTTTTTATTTTGGTTTACATTGTCACCTTTTAACCATGTATCAGTACATACTGATGTACATACTGATGTCGACCACTGTACCCTATGTGGTGTGGTTAACTTTCAGTCGGTTAAATTTGTGACCCTCTTCATATTGTAATGACGAGACCGTTTGTATATTTATTTTGCCATTAGCGCGTAACCATACGCATTTTTATTTATTTTCATATTATTGTTATAGTAATTACCTGTTCAGGTACATTTATTGTTTTTTACATAGTGGTCGAGAGTCAGTTCTCTCAAGCGGTATAGCCTCTCCACTTCTAAACGAACTATTTTTACCCATCTTGATTTGGAGTTCCGCACAAAACACAGCATTAAATTTGTTTGAGTTTTTTGTGATGGAAGGACAGTCCCCATGATGGTTTGTCCGTATCTACCAAGCCAATGCAGTTATTTTATTTTATGGGTCCCTGCCTTGTATATCCACTTCTGACCGGCCCCACGTCCAAAGACGTCATTTTTTTGAAGATGGATATCTCGGTAACGGCAGCAGCTGCTGCCACAACCGGGATATCCATCTCTTCGTGTGGCGGTCCTGTTAACGATAACGGCGGTCATCGCGGCGGATTCGCCGCGAGATCGCCGTTACCGGCGGCGGGAGAGGGTGCTCCCGCGCCCTCCGCTGCTTACCGTAGCCGTCGGTAGCGGCGGAGGTGATCGGGTCCTCTTGCTGGCTGTCCGGGGGAAAAAATGTCCCTCAGCCGTCCCCATACCTCTGCTGGGCGGAAGTGACGTCAAAACGTCATTTCCGCCCAGCGTCTTAAAGAGACATTTAATTTGTTTACATTTTGACTTTTTTTTTTTTTCTTTTTTTTTTTTTTTTTTTTTTTGCATTTAAGCCTGAATATGAGATCTGAGGTCTTTTTGACCCCAGATCTCATATATAAGGGGACCTGTCATGCTTTTTTCTATTACAAGGGATGTTTACATTCCTTGTAATAGGAATACAAGTGATAATTTTTTTTTTTTTTCAGTGTTAACCTCCCTGGCGGTATTCCCGAGCGTGACTCGGGGTTAACATTCAGTGCCAGAAGCGGTAACCCCGAGTCACGCTCGGGGTGCATTTTTTTTTTCCCCCCAAAAATTCCTGGCGATCCGGCGGGGGTTTCCCGCTGGATCGCCGGTCAGACTAGCCTCCCTGGCGTGTGGCACGGCGTGTGGCACGCTGGATGCAGAAAAAGTTTACTTACCTTTTCTCTGCGATCCAGCGATGAATCCCCGCAGTACTCGGCGGCCGGATGTCCGCCTGATGCTGTGTGTTCCGCCGATTCCCTTCCCTGCGAGCGTCGCGACGTAGGGGGGGGAACGGCGCCAAATTTAAAAAAGTAAACAAACACTATACATACAGTACACTGTAATCTTATAGATTACAGTACTGTATGTAAAAAATACACACCCCCCATGTCCCTAGTGGTCTGCCCTGTACACTACATGTCATTTTGTATAATAAAAACTTTTCTTTCTCCCTGCAAACTGTAGATTGCCCATAGCAACCAAAAGTGTCCCTTTATGGCAAAAATTGTTTTAGAGCAGCTAAAAAACAGCGATAATAAATCAGAATCACTTGCAGAATTTAGCGATAGCGATTTATGGGGAAATTCGTCATAAAAAAAAAAAAAAATGACAGCAAAAATTCTGCAACTGAGCAAATTTCAGTGATTTTGATTTGATTACATTATTGAATAATTTTTACTATAATTATATTATCATTTGTGATCATTTTTTATAATTATTTATTATATTATAATTTTTAATTAAAAAAAAAAAAAAAAATCATACCCGGGATGCCTATTAGACTCTTGTTTGAATAGATTTAAGTGAGTTATTCCTAAGAATTACAAGCCTACAGTATAAAACGCCAAATTCCCTTGCAAATAATGGTACCGCTTTTAGCACCTAAAATCTTAAAGAATCATACCGCCAGGGAGGTTAAACATTATAAAATAAATAGAAATAAAAACGAAAACCAAAAATTTTTTTTTTTAAAGTGCCCCGTCCCGACGAGCTCGTGCGCAGAAGCAAACGCATACGCGAGTAGCGACCGCATATGAAAACGGTGTTCAAACCACACAAGTGAGGTATCGCCGCGATCGTTAGAGCGAGAGCAATAATTCTAGCCCTAGACCTCCTCTGCATCTCAAAAAATGCAACCTGTAGAATTTTTTAAACGTCGCCTATCGAGATTTTTAAGGGTAAAAGTTTGACGCCATGCCACGAGCGGGCGCAATTTTTAAGCGTGACATGTTGGGTATCATTTTACTCGGCGTAACATCATCTTTCACAATATATAAAAAAA
Organism: Rana kukunoris; assembly: GCA_029574335.1. Lineage (NCBI taxonomy): Eukaryota > Metazoa > Chordata > Amphibia > Anura > Ranidae > Rana > Rana kukunoris. The sequence goes on from CM056049.1 coordinate 367,366,992, forward strand.
TTGGGCCAAATTTATTGTTGTCTTATTTTTTAATTCAAGAAAGTGAATTTTTTCCAAAAAAAGTGCGCTTGTAAGACCGCTGCGCAAATACGGTGTGAGAAAAAGTATTGCAATGACCGCCATTTTATTCTCTAGGGTGTTAGAAAAAAAATATATATAATGTTTGGGGGTTTTAAATAATTTTCTAGCAAAAAAAACTGTTTGTCTCGTAAGCACCGAATCTGAAATACAGGCTCAGGGCTGAAGTGGATATTGGTTAGCATAGGGAACGACCGCTTTGGTCTGTGTTGACTTGATTCCCTGCACGGCTGCTATCCATGTGTATAAGCGGCGAGGAGTTTTAAACACTTTTCCCTCACTATATCCCTTTTCCAAAATGGCGATGATGAGGCCGCTCTTTGACTGACTCCGCCCACTGTGGGTACTATTGCGGTGACGTGGGGCATCTTCCTTATCCCGTGATCAAGTCTTTGTGAAGACGAAACGTTGGGAGGAGACGTTCCCACGTCACCGCATCCATACGGAAGGACGCACGCGTACCACCAAGCCGGCCGGCACTTTGTTTTTAAATACTCCACTCATTTGCATCTGTTGTAAGTGCAACTTTATCTTTTACTTTTAATAAAAACCATCGGGTTTTATACTATGTGTGAGTTCTTATGTCGTTACATGGTATCATCATAATACTGTCATCTGCTGATGTCCTTACGGCTGCTGAACCACGATCCCTTCCTTTAAGTGTTTGCATCTACCCTGCGGGGTCCATTTCTGGTAAGGGTCAGTGTGTATAGTGGTGGTGGGTTTGCACTATCCCCTCCCCGTTCGCATGACTGCCCCACACGGGTGATGTTATAACAGTTGTCCATAAGGTTTCACACTATGCAAGTCTCTCTGTTTCTGTTTTGTTGTTGGTGCTGAGACTCTACATTTTCAAATCTGTGAAAGCCCATGTGCGATCGATATTCCGGAGATTGAAGCATCTGTACCAGCTTGAGACTTACTTCTCCCCGTTTACACATACGTCATAAGTGTGGAGAGGGTACATCTATTCTCATCTGAAGACTGTACTGCACAGATCCTTCTTAGTACATCATAGACTATGAGTGGGCTTCTCCGTGCCTATTAGGTGGATTTTATATTTTGATATATTTTTCTTTCAATTCATTTTGAAAAATTTTTTTGTGGCTTCATTAGTCCAATACTATTCACTGAACTTCACTTAGGTTTGTCTTTTTTCACTTGATCACAGCTGCTCAGCATCAGCAGGTCCTTTTTATAATCATTAGGTGGATTCTACATACAATTTTTACACTTGTGTGATATATTATTATTTTTTTTCCTGTGGGTTTTTTATGATTTGCAATTTATTTTGTTTATAATAATCACATCACGTACTGTGCCCTTTATTGGTCATAGATTAGCGCGATTCCAACCTCCCTTTTACACCAAATACTGTAGGTGCTGACTTTTAATATTGGGACACTTTCCTGTCCAGGGGTCCGAGGCGATTTTGCAATCGGCTCTCAGGTGCTTCTTCCACTGACATTCCTTTTAAGGGAAACCACCAGTGAAGCCTTGCGGCTTTACAGCCTGTTCCCTACTGCCCAATGCGTGAAGCATGCTGCACTTTGTGAATGGCCAGGCGAGGGGGGGGGGGGGGTGGAAGCTGAGCTTCCAGGGGACCTCGCCGCAGTAAAGTTACCCAGAAGTGGGGACGGATACCTTTTCAAATACAGGTACCCCCCCAAAGGTGCCAAATGTGGCAGCAGAGGGAAGGAGGAAGCAAACAAGCAGAGCTTCCCCTTTTGGGTCATGCTCCGCTTTAAAGTGTTATTAAATCCACGCGCAAACCTTTATTATATTGCAGCTTACTATTTTTCTTAGATGTCAACAAAATAACAAAAAAATCAACCTGCACACCCACAAAAAAAAAAAAAAAACATATTAATAGCAACAAGCTCACACTAAAATGTATGTTGCTTCACCTTAAAACAAAATCTAATAACCAAACCGTCCAGTACTACTGACTACTCATTCAGTAGATGTTTTGCAAAAGTTGAAAATGCAGGAAAACCACAAAAAAAAAAAAAGCGCAGTGCATGCACTCTGTAAAAATAAAGCACAGTTATTATAATCTATACAAACCTGAACAATCCCAAAACCACTATCAATGGTAAATATAACACCAATGTCGGTATTATGGTAACACACAAAAATAAAGCCCCAATTCAGTTGTAAATGGTGATGAGAACTCCTCCTGCAGTAACCCCATAATGTAGTGTGCAATCTTCGCCCTGTAACACTACAAACTGTTCACCTTAAAGCAGAGTTCCACCCAAAAGTGGAAGTTGTGCTTTAAACACTCCTTATCCGCTTACATGCCACATTTAGCATGTCCTATTGTTTGGGGGGGGGGGGGGGAGCAGGTACCTGCTCCCACTTTTGCTCAGGCCACCTAGGCAGCTCGTTTTCCCCTGAAATCCTCTGAGACATGTCACAGGTCCCTGAATATTGCCCAGCCATTGAGGAGGTGCAGCGCGACTAGTGCAGTGTGCACTCAGCTGTGAAGTCACAAACTGTCAACTGAATGTCTACACTTGCAATGTCCGTGCCAGGGACAGACAAGGGAGAGGGCCAAGGGTTCGGGTGGCCACATCACTGGACTGTGGGATAATAGGTAAGTGTGCGTTTATTGTTTTAACAAACTCAAAAACAGCTGGAACTCTGCTTTAAAGAAAACTACCTTGCATTTATAATGAGGTCAGAAGTGCATGTATTACCGTGTGGGATCGGAATAACGGTCTGGCCTCCTCCACAAACTTCCAGATGTCACACAAGTGGTTTCAGTACATATAGAGATACAAACCTCTCATAGTACTTGCTGTAAAATTTATTATATAAAATGAAGATTAAAACCACCCACATGATATGTATACACTCACATCAATGCATAAAATAAATACTTCAATCCCACCATATGGATAAAAATGCAGCTCACTAGACTTGTTAGAGACTCCTGTACAATTCACATCCTTTACACCGGATCCTTTCTGGTGGGGATCTGGGGCATTTTTCTATATAGTACATTGCACTCCCTTTTTAATTTTGAAGGGGACCCTGTGCCAATGTCCATTTGATTGTGAAGTAAAAATTAGCTTGGGTGGTAGAGGGAGACCTGAAATGGGTTTATCTGCTTAGTTAATGTGGCACATTAAAAAGATCGGAAGTGATGTCACGTGTTGTAATGTATTTGTATTGTATTGTCGGACGACGGCTGTACTGACTAAACGAATACATACGTGTGTATGGGCCATAAGGCAGTGAAACTGATCAAATCACCTGTGCAAAATAATGGAAAGCCTGAAAACATGACATGTTGGTGTGCCTTGAGGACTGGAGTTGAAAAACACTGCTTTGGAGCAATCACTTTATATTGAGATCCACCCAGATGCCTGGACTGGCAGCTGGCTCAGCCTCAGTGAGCCACCCGCTGCACAGCCCAGCACCCCAGTGAGTTCTGGAAGGGAAGAGCAGAGAGGCAGCATTATTAATGTTGGTTTTCTAAAATTGAACTTCCCTTTTTAATGTTGATTTCATCCCACCTCCCATTTGCACAGCTTTCAGCAAACTTTGTTGACATTTTAAAGGCAACGTTCAGCCCCAGTTTGGTAAAGTTAAACACAGATCTTAATGGGCTGTCACTTTGAACAAGCTGCTAGTGCTACAGCTTACTGAAGCCTGCTACTTGCAGGTTGTGTGAAAGCCTACTAAAAGCTTGTTTAACCACTTAAGGACCGCCGCATGTACATTTACGTCGGCAGAATGGCACCGACAGGCACATCAACGTATATATACGTTGGTGCCTTGGGGGGGATCGGGGGTCCGACCGGACCCCCCCCCCCGTACATGCGGCGGTCCGCGCGGCTGCAGGAGCAATCCGACAAGAGGGGGCGGCTATTCGTTTTTGTCCGCCCCCTCCGGATCGCTCCCAGCCAATGCGCGCGCCCGCCCGCCCTGTCACTTCCTCCTCCTGTGTAAACACAGGAAGGAGGAAGCGATGTGATCTCTCCCTCTGCGGTTTTTTCAACCACCGCTGAGGAGAGATCACAACACAAGTAAGTCCTGCACCAACACTACACTTACACACAGACACATAAACACATTTAACCCCCGCGATCGCCCCCCCCCCCCCCCCTCCCCCCTGTCACAGTGTCACTGAATGCAGTAATCATACATGTATGATTACTGTATTTAGTGTCAGTGTGACAGGCAGTGTGACAGTCAGTGTTAGGTTCAGGGTAGCCCCCGTACCCCCCCCCCCTAATAAAGTTTTAACCCCTTGATCACCGCCCTAGTTACCCTTTCACTCCCTATTGCCAGCATCACTAAGCGATAATTTTTCTGATCGCTGTATTAGTGTCGCTGTTCCCGCTAGGTAGCTAATTATTTTTTTTATTGCGATTGATTGATATTTTTTTTTTTTTTTTTTTACTAAAGACATGTGGCTAAATAAATTTTGGCCTAAATGTTTGACTAAAATTTAGTTTATTGATTTTTCTTATAACAAAAAGTAAAAAATATTGTTTTTTTTTCAAAAATGTCGCTCTATTTTTGTATATAGCGCACAAAATAAAAATCGCAGAGGCGATCAAATACCACCAAAAGAAAGCTCTATTTATGGGAAGAAAAGGACGCAAATTTTATTTGGGAGCCACATTGCACGACCGCGCAATTGTCTGTTAAAGCGATGCAGTGCCGAATCGCAAAAACCCCTTGGGTCATTTGGCAGCATATTGGTCCGGGTCTTAAGTGGTTAAAGTGATAATCGGCACAACCATTAAAGAAGTATGGCACACATTTAAAGCTGAAATCCAAGTTTGACCTTTTTTACATAGTTACTTTGGTTCAGTTTGGACCAGTGTAAGTATGTATGTCTTGCCTGTGGTAAACACTGTTACTCTTTTTTGCATTCTTTCATTGAATTCAAATCATTCTCTGATTGGGCGAGGTGAAGTGTTGCGTCACCACCCCTCCACCTTGCCCAACCAAAGAAAGATTCACATTTGTTAACAAAGTGATCTCTGAATGGTGTCCTGACCTCCTGTATGCAGACTACAGCAAGGCAAGCCGCTCAGAAAGTCACCTTGAAGCTAGTTGAGGTCGGCAGGGCTATTGGTAATTTCCAGCTTCTAGAGGGATCTCACAGGTATGGCACTTATATAGTTACATTGGTATACAATTGTATTTGTCAAATTTCCATACCTGGATTTCAGCTTTAAGATGTGTGTCAACATTCCCAAGCTGACACTGAGGAGTTCTTAAAGGGCTTTAGCAATTCTGGTAGAAGCATGCAGAAATCTTTGTAAGTTGTAAAAACTTGCTGTAAACTTTGTAGCAAGCAGCTACACTCTGCTCTTATACTAAAGCCTGTGTGAACAAGGCCTTATCTGTGTTTTGACAGTTTGCTAAAAAAAAGTTTTGCTAATCTCCATTATTGTTGACAGTCAAATCCTGCAGTGGTCACATGTTTTGAGAATCGGTCTCACAACCTTGAATCTGGACAATACGTGACTTTCCGTGAAGTGCATGGAATGCCCGCCTTAAATGGGTCCACACATCAGGTTTCAGGTAAATTACATGAACATTTTAAAACGTTGTATAAATTTGATTTACACAGTGACTGTTCTGCACGTAACTAAGCCCTTTTTTTCTATAGAGCATATTTGGATATGCATGGTTAGTTATATATTGGATAACAAAGATGGGTAGTCTCCTTGGTAACACAGACATTGTTAATGGAAAACTCCTGTTTTAAGACACTTTAATTCTCTCATTTATGGTGTTTCATCAGGACTGGAAGCTCCAATTAGAAATGTGTTTTCCACTGCATCCCAGCCTGCTGTAAAAATTCAGCATTGTTAAGCTACATTTACATGGCCGTATGGGTATAGTTTGCAGTGTTCAGAAACGCTGATCTTGTAGACAGCGTTTAGAACTACCAACAAGAATCAAATAATTCTCACTGGTGGCCGCCCCTGTACAGCCGTTTTGAGTGTAGCCTTATACCGTCATTAATAATATAATAAATTGTGCAGCCAAAATGCTTAGTGCATGGAACTTTTAAGTGCAAGCTTGCAGAAAAGCAAGGTGTGTCCTGCAAGCATTTGCAAGGCTGTTGGCAAGCTTCATGCAGCTTTTTTTAAGTTAAGTCACTCTTTAGCTCCACATTGGGGATGTTAAGCACAGCCAGATATTGACCGCTTGCTGTCCCAGGTATTTTATTTAAAAAAAATATATATCCGACTTTAAAATTGGTATTTTTTGCTAGAAAACTACTTTGACCTGACATTTTGATAGGGGTTATATCCTATCCTATCCTTATTTTTGCCTTCTTCAGTTCTACTTTAATCATTAATAATGGCCTTCTAATTACTCAAAGGCCCTTTTCACACATGCTTTAGCTTGTAAAAGAGCAGCATAAACATTAACCTTTGACAAAGCCTTTGCAGGGCTTTAAGCAGGCTCTGCAGAAGCTTTTAAAGTACCATTCAGCTCCAGTTTGTAACTGTTGAATACATGTGCCAATAGGAGTGCCGATTGCCACTTTAAACAAGCTCCTAGCAGGCTTTAGTGGGCTTTCAACAAGCTTTAAGAAGTTGAAGTCTGCAGCATGTTTAGAGGGGGGATATCTGAATGCGATTGTGTGCATGATGAGAACTATTATAGTGCCAGTTCCGCTGCTTGATCAGTGGTTCTTATAGGCAATGCCTCCTGCCGCCACCCGGTGCTTCTCCGGGCTCTCCCTTGTCATCGGGGACCCAGAGAAACAATCGGCAGGCTCCGGGTGAGGGCCATAGAGATTTTCAGTGACCAGAGGCCTGGGCTCGACTTTATGACGCCATGCCTGTGTTCCCGGATGTAAACAAAGCCGCGATCTCGGCTGTCTGCATGAGATCGTGAATTATTTTTATTTTTTATTTTTTTCTGGATCTTGTGCTTTCCAGCCTGGAGGAGAGATGTGGGGTCTTATTGACCCCTCATCTCTTCATAGAGAGGACTTATGACAATGGATTCCTATTACAAGGGATGTTTACATTTGTTGTAATAGGAATAAAAGTGATCAAACATTTTCTTTTTTTTTTAAAAGTGCAAAAGTAAAAAAAGAGAGAAATTAAATTTTTATATTTTTATTTCTTAAACACCCCTGTCCCGCTCAGAAGCAAACAAACATGTAAATCACACCCACATATGTAAACACAGGGGCATGCTCAAGAAAGCACATGTACAGGCACAGCTGAAGTTTGCTAATAAACATCTGAATGATTCAGTGGAGAACTGGGTGAAAGTGTTGTGGTCAGATGAGACCAAAATCAAGCTCTTTGGCTTCAACTTAGCTCGCCATGTTTGGAGGAGGAGGAATGCTGGCTATGACCCCAAAAACACCATCCCCAATGTCAAACATGGAGGTGTCAACCTTATGCTTATGGAGTGTTTTTCTTCTAAGGTAACAGGACAACTTCACCACATCAAAGGGATGATAGACCGGGCCATGTATTGTCAAATCTTGGATGAGAACCTCCTTCCCTCAGCCAGGGCATTGAAAATGTGTTGTGGATGGGTATTCGAGCATGACAATGGCCTAAAACACATGGCCAAGGCAACAGAGTGGCTTAAGAAGTACATTAAGGTCCTGGAGTGGCCTAGCCCAGTGTTTCTCAACCTCAGTCCTCAAGTACCTCAACGGCAAAGTTGTCTGTTTGTTTTGTTTTTTTCTTTACTTTGCACAGCTGCTTTAAATAAATATCAATGATATGGTATTGATGAGAGCGATTTTTATCTAAGGGAAGTTTCCAAAACATGGCTGTTTGGGGGTACTTGAGGACTGAGGTTGAGACCCACTGATCTAGCCAGTCTCCAGACCTTAATCCCATAGAAAGTAAGACCCCCCCGAAACCTTAATAACTTGGAGAGGATCTGCAAAGAGAAGTGGGACAAAATCCCTCCCGAGGTGTGCAAACCTGGTGGTCAACTACAAGAAACATCTAACCTCTGTGATTGCCAACAAGGGTTTTGCCACCAAGTACTAAGTCATGTTTTGCGAGGGGGTCAAATACTTATTTCACTCAATAAAATGCAAGGTGATAAGGTGTGTGTGTGTGTGTGTGTGTGTGTGTGTGTGTGTGTGTGTTTTTGTCCCTAAAAGTAAATAAAGTTCTTGATGAAAATGTATGTTTTTGTGAACTAACTCGACCCCCCCCCCCCCCCCCTCTTATCGATTTTTCAGTTACATCACCTTATTCCTTTAGCATTGGTGATACATCAAGCATGGAACCATATCAACATGGGGGGATAGCTATGCAGATTAAAATGCCAAAGTCGTTCTGCTTTGTAAGTAGTAATTTAATAAATGTATGTGGCGAGCTGTTTTGCCATCTAGCTCTGCCAGTGTTTTCTGCCTAGGTCTGTTTCTGTATAGCAGAGATAACATGTAATTTTCTTTTATAGCAAAGATTGGAAAAGCAGCTGATTGATCCACAGTATCTCTCTGCAGACTTCAGTAAGCCAGAGGTAGGAAAACATTTTATCATACTGTTGTATAGATTTGCTCAACTATGTTTAGCAGAATACATTGGTTCAGTGGTAAAAAATCACTATCCACTCAATGCTTTCCCTTGCAGGGTAAAGCAACAGGTTCACTTTAACCATTTACTGACAGCGATCTAAACGAACGACGTCAACATCTCGGTCGTTCAGTTCTGCAAGGGCGTCTCTTGATGTCATGCATGCTTCTGTAATCATGGTAAAGGGCCAATCACAGGGGCCCTTTACCATGTGATTAGCGGTGTCCAATCACAGCTGATCACAATGTAAATTCATCTGCTGGTTATCAACATTACTTTCCCCACTTGCTGTCAGTGAGAGATGAGGAGAGTCGGTAACTGGCAAGTGTGACAGGGGACATCTACCCTGATAATCGGGGCAATGTTCATCAGTGTCCTGATGATCAGTGCAGCTTCATCAGCGCACATCGGTGAATGAGAAAAATTACTTGTTTGCAAAAGTTTATAACAGAAACCTAAGAAGAATCTGATTTCTTCAAAAAAAATTAAAAAAAAAACAGTGGTGGTTAAATACCACCAAAAAGCTCCATTTGTGTGAGGAAGAAAATAATAATTTCATATGGGTACAGTGTTACATGGCCATGCAATTGTCTTTGATAGTGTGAGAGTGCTGAAAGCTAAAAATTGGCCTAGGCAGGAAGGGGGTGAAGGTACCCAGTAGGCAACTGATTAAAGCCCTGTCTCCAAGCAGCATATTCCTGGGTTTTCCTTATTTTTCTCAACACTCCGTCACCAGGAATGATGAAATGCTGCTGCTGAGGCTGCTGTGTCAAAGTAAACCTGTTACTTTTTTCTGTACGGGCAAAGCACAGACCCACTTTAACAGTCTAGTCAGATGAAATTGAAACAAAGTCGAATTACTGAGTGTGCAGATGCTGCTTATTTGACCAGATTCTTGCTAGATTCAATGGGGACACAAATGGTGAAATCCACCCCCAGCAACAACCGCTGTTGTGGACTTAATTTAACATCTTTAAGCTTCCAATATCGGGGGGGTCTTGTCAGGTTCCAAAACAGTGCTTTTACAACACTGATCTGATCACTTTAATAAACATTTTGGACATTATTTTGAAGATCCATAGTGTTCTGGTGATAGGTTTGTAGTCGCCCCATAAGGCTTCGCAGTCCTCAATCTTCTTCCTGCTTCGTTTACTGTTGATTGATGTCTTTTTTTTTGGCTAGTGTTCTTATTCTTCTCCCCCCCCTTTTTTTTTTTTTTAAAGAAGTAAAAGAACATGCTGTTGCACAAACATAAATATACGTGGCTTTCCTTTACATTTCTCCCAATCTTTGTATCGCACATTTTTTTTTTTTTTTTCATGCTTAAAGGGGAGTTCCAGCCAAAAATTGTGTTTATTAAAAGTCAGCAGCTACAAAAAGTGTAGCTGCTGGCTTTTAATAAACACTCACTTACCTGCTCTTGCGTTCCAGCGACGCGCCGACCGATGCTCCGCTCCTCTCCCCCCCCTCCCCGGCCGGCGTCTTCATTCCGACTGTGGGCACCCAGCCGTGACAGCCTTTGGCTTCACGGCCGGGCACCCACTGCGCATGCGCGAGCCGCACTGCGCATGCGCGCGCGGCGGCATGGCGCGCCGCTGATTGGACAGGCGATCGCATGGGACCTGTCATGTGTCCCATGAGATCGCCTAGGGGAGGGGCTGCAATAAGGCGATTAAGCTTAATCGCCTTACCAGCCCCTTGGCGGAAGTGGGACAGGAAGTCTCACTCCTCCTGAAGCCCCCACTTCCCCCCCCCCCCCCCAAAAAAAATTACATGCCAAATGTGGCATGTAAGGGGGTGTGGAGTGGATTAAGCGAAAGTTCCATCTACGGGTGGAACTTCGCTTTAATTGCACGGTTACATTTCCGATGTTTGGCACCCTCTGTGAAGCCTTATCTGTAATTTTGTTAAATCAGAAAAAGTCGGTGCAGTAGATTATACTAAACTGAGTAGCATTCTAAGAAATTTGTGTGAGATTATGAAATCTTATTCTCTCTGATTTCCAAGGCACCTCTGAACATTCACACAGCAGTGTTGGCATTGGATCATTTTCAAGAGATGCACAGTCGTCTGCCTAACATAAGGTAATTATTATTCTCACTTCTTCAGTGGTGACATTGTGAATGTGGTTTGTACAAAGTAATAAATCCAAACTTCATATTGAGAGCTTTCCTCTGACTTCCTGTTGCATATTTGGAAAGGAAAAAAATATAAATTTCTTTATCGTACATCACGGGACACAGAGCGCATAGCCATTACACTTGGGTTATATGGGTACCTTCAGGTGTGGACACTGGTGTAATCCATTTCACAGGAAGTTTCCTCCCTATATAACCCCCTCCCACTGGGAGTGCTTCAGTTTTTTCGCCAGTGTCTTAGGTGTTGGTCACGTCTAGCTGTCCCTCGGAGGTCTCGGGACCCAGGATAGCTAGCCGGATCCGTCCGAAGTGCTTCAAAGCCAAGGTGTACGGTACCCGGGCCCTGCTGGAGTGGGGTTTTGCCTATAATGCCTCTCCTAGGAGGGCTGGATTCTGGGCTCCAGTGCCTTAGTCTCTCCCAAGAACTAAACGCTACTGATGCCAGGATGCTATATAGGTCCAGGTGTGTGGGTTCCTTAACACAGGACCCCGGTCCCTGAAGGTCCAAGACAATACCCACGGAGATGGGGGAAGGCTGGGCCTCTTGCATTTTGCAATACCCTGCGGCGTGGAGCAGGTAAGAGGGAACCTGCGGGACTTGGTTCGACAGTAGGTATCCCCCTGGGGGTTCTGGGTCGGCTAATGGTATGCTTATGCATCAGCCACTATCTCCACTATGTCTTTTGAGGCAGGATGGGATGTGCTAATGTTTACCCAGATAACATGTAGGTATATGTATGCTTTTAAAGATATGTATTTCGCTACTCCCCCCAGACTTGCCTGTTAGCATGATACTGCAGCCCCACGTGTTAGAGGGAGGAAATGCTGACAAAACTCCTGTTTCCTAGGAAGCCTATGGGGACAGCTTCCTCTATGTGTGCACTACAATAAAGATTAGTGTCTTTCCTGGTGTCTGTTGGGTTGCTAGCGCTGGTCCAGGCTTCTCCTCTGCTCTCTGCTTCCTCCATGTTGGTTTCAGCATGGGGGGGCGCGCGCGTGCGCGCCGCCTTTTACAGCGTCGGCGTGCGTGGGGGGGGGCGGGCCAGCAGCGTCAGGTCTCAATTAAAGCAGCAAAGCATTTCCTGGCTGGTCATTGCCTCCTGAGAGCAGAGGAGGCTGAGGACACAGAGCGCGCAGCTGAGCTATTTCTGGCTAACAGTGACACCCAGTGGTGGTTTGTGGATCTTCAGGTCTGGACTTAGTCCACACTGACCAGAGAAAAAAAAAAAAGTTTTTTTCTTAAAGGGACTCAGCCTTAGATCTGGCAGTATCTGAGTCGGTGCAACCTTGGGCTCCAGCTAACGGGCATTGGTGTGGCAATACTCACAGAAATTTCCTCGGTATTGCCGCCTTCTCAGGCGTATGAAAATTTAGAAACATTTTACCATAGCCTGTTCTTATTAATGGTTCACTTCTAGCTACAACAGTTGGGTGTCTCAAGGTTGTGCAATGGCTCCCAAGGGATCAGGACCAGCTAAGGCTGCAAAAGGTACCAAAAAACAAAAGGGGTCTCCATCGGGGTCAGAGGATTTGGGCCAGGCTCCAGCGGTCCCACCCTCACCAGATAGACCACTGAACAGCATGTTGCAGGAGCCATTGAGGGTGCTAGGGGCAGAGGCGGCCCCCAATCAACCCATTCCCGTTTATGTTACGGAAGAAATGCTAGTGACCACCCTGGGTGGGCTAGAGAAAAGGTTAACTGCTTTAATTGCCCGCTCTTTGCCGGGTGGCAAACGGGCTAGATCCCCATCACCTAGAGCGGTGTGTTCAGATGCAGAGGTCCTCTCTTCGGAGGAATTGGACCCACAGGGGGATCAAGCGGACCTGAGTCCCGATGGTTCAGACATTGAAGGTTCCACTATAGATGAAATTTTTTCGGCTTCTCAAGCAGAGAGTCTGTGGATCCAGTCTCTGACGGATATGGTTCGCACTGCTTTTAAACTTCCAGTGTCAGAACAATTAGCCCCCGCGGTATCCTCTTTAGGTTCCTTGAAGGCACCGTTGAGTGGTGCGTCTTTTCCGGTTCACCCCCTTTTGGAGAGCGTGATTTTTCAGGATTGGGCTCGACCTGATAGGATTTTTATCCCTCCTAAAAGGTTCACCATTCTCTATCCTATGGAAGAAGAATTTGCAAAGAAATGGGCACTCCCTAACGTGGACGCAGCCATTTCCTGCGTAAATAAATCCCTGACCTGTCCGGTTGAAAATGTCCAGATGTTTAAAGATCCAGTCGACAAAAAATTGGAGACCCTACTGAAGGCTTCTTTTACCACAGTAGGTGCTGTGGTTCAGCCAGCGGTGGCAGCCATTGGCGTTTGTCAGGCTTTAAAGGATCAGACTAAACAGATATTAAGGGACATACCGGCTCAGCAAGCTCGTGAATTGGCTGACCTCCCAAGGGCTCTCTGCTTTGCAGTAGATGCTATTAAGGACTCCGTTCAACAGGCGTCCCGTTTATCTCTGCTGTTGGTTCATATGCGTCGCCTTTTGTGGCTGAAAAACTGGTCAGCAGAGGCACCCTGCAAAAGGCTTTTAGCAGGATTTCCCTTTCATGGTGGGAGACTATTCAGTGAAGACCTAGATAAATATATCCAGACCATATCAAGTGGTAAAAGTTCTTTCTTGCCTGTCAAGAAAAGATCGCGTGGGCCCGCGTTTAAGCGACAGGCCTTCGCAGGCTCGGCCCCTTCAACTTCCCGTCAGTATCGACGGCCTCCCGGGCGTTCAGCATTTAATAGCCGCCCACAAGGACAAGCCTCGGCAGGCAAGAGGCCATGGTCTCGCAAGCCGGTTAAACCAGTCACCAAGTCAGATTCATGAAGGGGCGCCCCCACTCTCTTGGGTGGGGGGAAGGCTTCGGTTTTTCTCCAAAGTATGGAAGGCCAGAATTCCCGACTCTTGGGTACTATCCATGGTAGCCACGGGCTACAAGCTAGAGTTTCGGGAAGTCCCCCCTCCTCATTTTCAGGGGTCAAGTCTTCCAAGCGACCCATTAAAGAGGGCCTCTCTTGTAAAAGCTTTGGATCGTCTCTTGCTCCAAGGAGTAATTGTAGAAGTACCAACCCAGGAATGGGGTCTGGGATTCTACTCCAACCTTTTCATAATACCAAAGCCCAATGGCGACGTCAGGCCTATCTAAGGCGGCGTACACACGATCGGATATATCCGATGAAAACGGTCCGCGGACCATTTCCATCGGATATGTCCGATCGGGAGTTTGATCCGATGGCGTGTACACACCATCGGATCAAATTCCCCGCCGCCAGACGGCGCGGTGACGTAGTGGTGACGCGGCGGTGACGTAAGTGTACTAACCAGCAGACATGTCGGGCGGACAGATTCCCACCGGATAGATTTCAAAGCATGCTTTGAAATCTGTCGGGTGGAGAAATCTGTCCGCTAGCCCATACACACGATCGGAGATGTCTGCTGAAACGGTCCATCGGACCGTTTTCAGCGGACATATCCCCTCGTGTGTACGCGGCCTTAGACCTCAAATGCCTAAATCGCTTTCTAAAGATTCAGACCTTTCGTATGGAGTCCATACGTTCGGTGGCAGCCAGCCTACATCAAGACGACTTTCTAGCATCTATAGACATAAAGGATGCGTATCTGCACGTGCCGATCTACCCAACACATCACAAGTTTCTTCGTTTTATGATAGATCACCGTCATTACCAGTTCGTAGCCCTCCCTTTCGGGTTGGCAACAGCTCCGCGGGTATTCACAAAGGTGTTAGCCCCGGTGCTAGCCGTCCTAAGGACAGAAGGCATTTTGGTCCTGGCATACCTGGACGATCTTCTGGTTATCGACAGCTCAGCTTCCAGCCTCAATCAGGCAGTAGTTCGCACAGTTCAGCATCTAGAGGAATTCGGGTGGATTGTGAACCAAGAAAAATCGATATTGAAACCCACAAAGCAGTTGGAATATCTAGGCCTTCGGCTAGATACAGACTGCCAGAGAATATTTTTACCTCAAGCAAAGGTCAGATCAATAACTCAAGCAGTTCAAGTGATCCTAGGCAAGAAGAGGCCGACTATTCGCCTATGTATGCGACTGCTGGGGAAGATGGTGGCCGCCTTCGAGGCAGTACCCTACGCCCAGATCCATACCAGATATCTTCAGGCAGCCATTCTCTCTGCTTGGAACAAGTCCATTCAGGCGTTAGATCGTCCGTTAGTGCTCTCCCCGAAAGTCCGGCGCAGCCTGTTTTGGTGTCTGGTCCCTCAAAATTTGTCAAAGGGGAAATCCTTTTGCCCCATCACGTGGAAAATAGTAACCACGGATGCCAGCCTGTCAGGTTGGGGGGCAGTTCTAGAAGGACAGACCCAGCAAGGGCAGTGGTCGGAGGCAGAAAAACTGCTTCCCATCAATATCCTGGAGATCAGGGCTGCTCGGCTGGTCCTGATCGCCTGGACTCTCCCCCTTCAGGGTCTGCCAGTGAGGCTATGCCACTGGGGTGGCATACATAAACCACCAGGGGGGCACGAGGAGCCTAGCAGCCCAAAGAGAAGTAAACCTGATTTTCTCATGGGCCGAAGCCCATGTACCCTGCATCTCGGCGGTGTTCATCCCAGGGATAGACAATTCTCAAGCAGATTTTTTGAGTCGTCAACAGTTGCTCCCGGGGGAGTGGTCTCTTCACCCCCAGGTATTCCAAGAGATTTGCCAAAGATTCGGAGTCCCAGATGTGGACATTATGGCAACGAGATCCAACAAAAAGTTGCACAAATTCATATCCCGAGCCAGGGATCCCTCGGCCTACGGGACAGATGCGTTGGTTTGCCCTTGGCACCAGTTTTCTCTCCTGTATGCGTTCCCTCCACTGCAGATGATTCCCCGCCTTCTACGGAGGATCAGGGTGGAGTGCAGGCCTGTGATCCTGGTGGCCCCAGCCTGGCCCAGGAGGGCTTGGTACGCACTCATCGTGAAGATGTCAGTCGAGGCACCGTGGCCGCTCCCCCTGCGCCCAGATCTGCTGTCTCGGCCCAATCTGCCACCCTGCTTCACAGCAGCTAAATTTGACTGCTTGGCGGCTGAATCCCTTATTCTTAAGGGCAGAGGCCTCTCAGCTCAGGTCATATCTACGTTGATTCAGGCTAGGAAACCGGTCTCCAGAAATATTTATTACAGAGTCTGGAGAACTTATGTGGAGTGGTGCGAGTCTCAAAAATGGCACCCTCAAAAGTTTTTTATTGACAGGATCTTGCGATTCCTCCAGGTTGGCGTTGACAAAGGGTTGGCTCTTAGTACTCTAAAGGGGCAGGTGTCGGCTTTAGCGATATGGTTTCAAAGACCCTTGGCCACCCATTCGCTTATGAAAACCTTCTTGCAGGGGGTCTTGCATGTGAATCTCCCTATTAGAGCTCCCCTCTGCCCCTGGAATTTAAATTTGGTCTTGTCAGCTTTACAAAGGCAGCCGTTTGAACCTCTGACAGAAATCCCTCTTGTGCTACTAACCCGAAAGTTGGTTTTCTTGGTGGCTATGGCTTCGGCCAGAAGGGTTTCCGAGCTGGCAGCCTTGTCATGCAGGGAGCCATACCTTATTCTGCATAAGGACAGAGTGGTTCTGCGACCTCAACCTTCTTTCCTTCCTAAGGTCATATCCAGTTTTCACTTGAATCAGGACCTAGTCCTACCATCCTTCTTTCCTACTCCCCAGTCCAGAGGGGAAAGACTGCTTCATACTTTGGACGTGGTTCGAGCCATGAGGGTCTATCTCAAGGCTACAGAGAAGATTCGGAAAACAGATGTGCTTTTTGTTCTTCCGGATGGCCCCAAGAAGGGTCAGCCGGCTGCCAAGTCTTCCTTGGCTAGGTGGATTAAGCAGCTGATTTTTCAGGCCTATGGTCTGAAGCGCGTGCCACCTCCCTTATCAGTTAAAGCCCATTCTACGGGGGCCATGAGTGCCTCCTGTGCGGCACACCATCAGATCTCTATGGCACAGGTTTGCAAGGCGGCAACCTGGTCTTCCGTACATACGTTTACTAAATTCTTTAAGCTGGACGTTGCAAAGGGTACGGACGCAGCATTTGGGCAGGCGGTCCTACGGGCAGCAGTATAGAATCCTCTGGTCCGGGTCATGCCCCTTTTCTCTGTTGGTGGAGTTACTTTACTTCCTGATAATTTTTTGTTTGGCTATTCTTGGCCTTACGGTCTCCCTCCCTTCATAGAGCATTGCTTTAGGACATCCCAAGTGTAATGGCTATGCGCTCTGTGTCCCGTGATGTACGATAAAGAAAAAAGGATTTTTAATAAACAGCTTACCTGTAAAATCCTTTTCTTGAAGTACATCACGGGACACAGAGCTCCCACCCCTCTTTTGGGGAACATTGTGTAACCTCGGAGGAATTGCTTGCTACAAAACTGAAGCACTCCCAGTGGGAGGGGGTTATATAGGGAGGAAACTTCCTGTGAAATTGATTACACCAGTGTCCACACCTGAAGGTACCCATATAACCCAAGTGTAATGGCTATGCGTTCTGTGTCCCGTGATGTACTTCAAGAAAAGGATTTTACAGGTAAGCTGTTTATTAAAAATCCTTTTTTTCCCCATTGGTACACAGATGGCAAAAACTGTTCTACCAGCATGCCTAAGATTTTTGCTTAGTGTCTTGGGTCTTTTTAAAGCTCCTCTGATTTAAGACTTAACGTGTGTGTGTGTGTGTTTTGTCTTTTTTTTTTTTTCTAGCAAGTTTTCTTTTTTAACCACTTAAGGACCCCCGCACGCACATATACGGCCACAGAATGGCACGTACAGGCACAAGGGCGTAAATTTACGTCCCCGCCTGAGTGCGGTTCGGGGGTCCCATCGGGACCCCCTCTGCGGCGTGCGGGGGTCCCCCTACCTCTGGGAGCGATCCGGGATCTGCGGGCGGATGTCCGTGATATCCGCCCCCCCGCGATCGCTCCCAGCCAATAGGAGCGCGCTCCCAGCCTGTCACTTCCTCCTCCTGTGTTTACACAGGAAGGAGGAAATGATGTATTCTCTCATCGCAGCGCTGTTTCCCAGCGCTGCTGATGAGAGAAGACATCACAAGTAAGTGTGCACCAACACAACACTGACACACACTCACATAGGCATATTAACCCCTTGTGATCGCCCCCCCCCCCCCCCCTGTCACAGTGTCACTGAATGCAGTGATTTAATCACTGCATTTAGTGTCAGTGTGACGGGCAGTGTAAAAAACAGTTAGTGTTAGGTTCAGGATAGCCCCCCCACCCCCCCTAATAAAGTTTTAACCCCCTGATCACCGCCCTAGTTAACCCTTTCACTCCCTATTGCCAGCGTCACTAAGCGATCATTTTTCTGATCGCTGTATTAGTGCCGCTGTTCCCGCTAGGTAGCTATTTTTTTTTTTTATTGCGATTTTTTTTTTTTTTTTTTTTTTTTACTAAAGACATGTGGCTAAATAAATTTTGGCCTAAAATGTTTGACTAGAATTTAGTTTATTTGATTTTTTTTTTAACAAAAAGTAAAAAATAGTGTTTTTTTTTTTCAAAAATGTCGCTCTATTTTTGTATATAGCGCAAAAAATAAAAATCGCAGAGGTGATCAAATACCACCAAAAGAAAGCTCTATTTGTGGGAAGAAAAGGACGCAAATTTTGTTTGGGAGCCACGTCGCACGACCGCGCAATTGTCTGTTAAAGCGACGCAGTGCCGAATCGCAAAAACACCTTGGGTCATTTACCAGCGTATTGGTCCGGGTCTTAAGTGGTTAAATAAAGATATTTTTCAATCGAGACTCCTCATCATGTAGCTGCAGGTGGGTCTCTTCATTTTCCTTCCACTATCCAGCGCAGTTGTTCATAGTCTTGACTGGACCCTGCTGGATTGGACATCGCAGGGTGAACCTGGGATTGACCTTTAGGCACTGGGCCTATTTCAGTCCTTTCCAGACTAGTTTTGGTTTGGCTAGAGAGAGCCTTCCAGGTCCAAAGCTGTTGACATTTCCTCTGCGGTTGCTATGTCTCTGAAGACTTGTTCATTTGGGTAGGCCATTTGTGCCATGCACCAGAAGCTCTAACCACTCACTTATGTCTGGCTTTGATTATCATAGCTTGATAAGTCTCCCACTGGTTGTCTCACGTTGGTTAATGGAATGGCTGTAAAAACCCATGCTCTAGGGGAAGGGGCTTTTTTAGAAATGTTATCTGTAACGGAACGTCCCACACTCCGCTTGAGTGCTTCCGTCATATACCGCTTCCTATGAGTCTGGATATAGATATCAGATATTCCAGCTGCACACAACGAGACTATATACTTGTTTGTCTGCTGAACATGGAGTGTTTAATAGAACCAAGATTACAACCTTATATACAGTTTAAATAGGAGGTAACCAGAACATAAATTAACATGAGCTTATTAACTAATCATTTACCCAGACTAGATGACTCGTAGATATGACCTTTCACGGTAGACGTCACGTCTCCACGCTCGCCTGCTATACAATACACATTATAAGTGTAAACACAGGACATCCTCACACAATAGCAGGGTCAATTAGCACAGAGAACAGACAGATGGCTGGAGTTGGTGACATTAGCATCTAACAGTATGTGTCCCAACATTATGACTGAGTCACTCTTACAATTAACCCGTTGAGTTGAGAATCCACAAACGGTAAATAGTTCTTTACAGATATCCTGGAATAAATTGTGGATAATTACATAATAATCCCATCTCAGGTAGTCCAAGATATCATTTCTCAGTCATCCTTTGCCCTTAGTGGACATAGGATGATTTTAGACATAAGAGGGTTTGGGGATGTCCCGGGTGAGTTTGCCACATTATCCATACAGTGATCAATGTTAGGAAGTCTACTTACGACAAGGCCTCTCCTTGTACTTGTAAGGCTTACTTTGCTTGGTGTATATAGGGATGAAAGTAAGAGGTGCCAAGGAGCCCGAAATAGTGTAGCAAGCCAATTTATTAGATGTGTGATAAAAAGCTGATATGCACTCACATTAAGTGGAGCAAAGCAGGCATGTCACATTATGTCGCAGATGGATTGGACCGCAGGAGTCCAGGGAGGAACAGTTGCTGACAGTACTAAGAGGAGAGTTGCTAGGACATGGGAAGTAGAGACGCCGGAAGGCTTGTGAAGCCTGAGCCACTGTAGCCGCCAGTGTGTCTGAAGAAACCGGATCTTCACTTCATACTTGGATTTGTGTGAGTCCAGAGGCTTACACCCTACAAGATCCTTTTTATTCGTGCATTTTTATCTGGACTGACATTTGCTCATTAGATTTTCAAGGGCCAGATCTCTGCCATTCATTTTACAGAGACCATTTGCTCTGATCAGGACTTTTGTGCAAAACCATTTCCCACATGGCTCTCCTGATCAATCTGAGTAGTCCTGCTATAATTATATTTGTATATTCCTTTTTTGTCAGTGTTTTGGTAGGAAAAAAAAAAAACTTGTATCTAAAATGTCCAGCTAACATCTTATATCACTGGATACCTTTTTATAATGAGTACATCTAACTAACGATGTGTTCATATTTATTGATTGTGTCATTTTGATATTTGTTTCTATAGGTGCCTTCAGGATGCTGAAGAGATGCAGAAATTCGCAGCATCTGTAACTGAAACTCTGCAGAGTAAAGTAGGTTTCACAGCCTAGAGACTGCCTCCCAGGTTAAAGGCTTTATTGTTTTGAATTTTTTTAATCTCTTCTCTTATAAGTGATATTTAGTTTGTTACATTTACAAAATAATAGGTGAAAACATGTTGGGTTGCGCTTTTATTGATGATATGTACATGGCTTCCCTGCAGTTATAAGGATCGCTTGGAAGTAAATAACAAGCAATGTGTACTGTTCTGTTATCAGGCTTGGTGTTGTAAATATCTGCTGCTTCTTTGTATTCTTTATTTACATCTCCTGTCAAGTATATACCGTATATGAATAAAGCAGGATGCCTAATCTGGCTATATTTTGGTAAATACAAATAATACAGCATCTTGTTTTAAAATAGATAATTTAAATTCAAAAAGTGAAACTCCTAAATTATATAGATTCTTTGCACACAGAGTGATTTTCATTTCCATTTTTTTTCTTTTAATTTTGAATATGGCTTAAAGCTAGTGAAAACCCCAAATTCTGTATCTCAGAAAATTTGAATATTACATAAAACCAATTTAAAAATCTTTATATTTTTAATACAGAAATGTTGGTTTACTGAAAAATATTTCCATGTGCAGTATAGTACTGTATGCACTCAATACTTGGTGGGGGCTTCTTTTGAATGAATTACTGCATCAATGTGGCATGGCATGGAGGCAATCAGCCTGTGGCACTGCTGAGGTGTTATGGAAGCTCAGGTTGCTTTGATGACGGCCTTCAGCTCAACTCGTCTGCATTGTTGGGTCTAGTGTCTTTCCTTCCTCTTGACAATACCCCACACATCCTCTGTGGGGTTTAGGTCAGACAAGTTTGCTGGCCAATCAAGTACATTATTAAAGCGGGTATTGGCACCTGCTCACACTGTAAAAAGCACCATATCCTGCTGGGAAATCAAATTGGCATCTCCCAGGGCTGTCTTAATGCATGGGCACCTCTGGGACCTGCCCAGGGGCCCCAGGTGCATAGGGGCCCCATGATCTTTCATTACATCATACTTCCTGGGACAGACACGCTTTTTACCAAGCTATCCCGGGATGGCCATGTCCCGGCCAGCGTCCCATAACCTGTACCATGTCCTCCTGGTCCCAGTATTCTGCCCTCCCTGTACTGGGCCCTTTTTGTTGATTAGTATTTGATTTATGGCATGTTTTCTTATTGTTTAAAATCAGTTTTATTATGTTTAATTCTATCAACTATTATACTTTAATTCTTGAGGGTAGTGCTTAAATTGGGACAGGCTGTTAGGGGCCCCAGTGCATTACTTTGCCCAGGGGCCAATGATGCTATTAAGATGGCCTTGGCATCTCCATAAGGCTGGTCAGCAGAAGGAAGCCTGAAGTGCTCTAGAATTTCCTGGTAGACAGCTGTGCTGACTTTTGACTTGATAAAATACAGTGGACCAACACCATCTGACATGGCTCCCCAAATCATCACGGACTGTGGAAACTTCACACTTCACCTCATGCAATTTGGATTCTGTGCCTCTCCACTCTTCCTCCAGACTCTAGGACCTTGATTTCCAAATGAAATGCAAAATTTACTTTCATCCGAAAAGAGGAATTTTGACCACTGAGCAACAGTCCAGTCCTTTTTCTCAGCCCAGGTAAGATGCTTGTGACATTGTCTCTGGTTGAGGAGTGGCTTGACACAAGGAATGCAACAGTTGTAGTCCATGTCCTGGCTGGATAGGTCTGTGTGTGGTGGCTCTTAAAGCACTGACACCAGCTGTAGTCCACTCATTTGTGAATCTCCCCCAAATTCTTGATTGGTCTTTGCTTCACAATCCTCTGAAGGCTGCAGTTCATCTTTTTTCTGCCACATGTTTTCCTTCAACTCAACTTTCCATTAATATGCTTGAATACAGAACTCCTGAACAGCTATCTTAGCAATTACCTTTTGTGACTTGCCCTCCTTGTGGAGGGTGTCAGTGACTGTCTTCTGGACAACTGTCAAGTCTTCCCCATGATTGTGTAATCTACTGAACCAGCCTGAGAGTCCATTTAAAGGCTCTGAAAACCTTTTTTACAGGTATTTTGAGTTAATTGGCTGATTGGAGTGTGACACCATGAGTCTACAATATTGAACTTTTTCACAATATTCTACTGTTCTGAGATACAAAATTTGGGGTTTTCACTAGCTGTAAGCCATACTCCTCAACATTAAAAGAAAGACATGCTTGAAATATATTAGTCTGTGTGTAATGAATCTAATAATTTCACTTTTTGAATTGTATTGCTGAAATTAACTTTTAACGATTAAACCTTCTTTTCTTTTTTTTAAATGCACATATAATATATATATATATATATATATATATATATATATATATATATATATATATATATATATATATTATATATATATATATATATATATATATATATATATATTATATTATATATATATATATATATATATATATATATATATAATTTTACAATATTTTTTTTTTTTTATCATTGAAACATTTTATTTTATTTTTTTCTGTAGCGAAAAGATCCTTAAATATTAAGGGCACAAGTGCATAGCGTAGACAGATTTACTTCCAGATTTTGCTTCCATATGCCTCTATCTGCCAACCAATCCAGGATTCAGAGTTTTCTCTTGTATTTTAACTGCTTGCCGACCACTCACTGTCGTTTTACGGCGGCAGGTTGGCTCTCCTGGGCGAGAGTCCGTAGCTCTACGTCGGTTCTTTAGCGGCCACTAGGGGGCACGCGCCGCTGACGCCCCGTGCGTGCCCCCGAGTCCCGTGTGCGTTCCCCCGTGGGCACGATCACCGCCGGGCACCCGCGATTGTTCGGTACAGAGCGGGGACCGGGAGCTATGTGTGTAAACACACAGCTCCCGGTCCTGTCAGGGGAGAAATGCTGATCTTCTGTTCATACAATGTATGAACAGAAGATCCGTGATTCCCCTAGTGAGTCCACCCCCCCATACAGTTAGAACACACCCAGGAACATACTTAACCCCTTCCCTGCCCCCTAGTGTTAACCCCTTCACTGCCAATGGCATTTTTATAGTAATCCAATGCGAACACTTTTGACACATTTTTGGGACCATTGGCATTTTTATAGTGATTAGTGCTATAAAAATTTATAGCACTGATCACTATAAAAATGCCAATGGTCCCAAAAATGTGTCAAAAGTGTCCGAAGTGTCCGCCATAATGTCGCAGTACTGAAAAAAACCACTGATCGCCGCCATTACTAGTAAAAAAAAAAAAATATTAATAAAAATGCCATAAAACTACCCCCTATTTTGTAAATGCTATAACTTTTGCGCAAACCAATCAATAAACGCTTATTGCGATTTTTTTTTTTACGAAAAATATGTAGAAGAATATGTATCGGCCTAAACTGAGAGAAAAAAATGTTTTTTTTAAATATATTTTGGGGGGATATTTCTTATAGCAAAAAGGAAAAAATATTGCATTTTTTTTCAAAATAGTCGCTCTGTTTTTGTTTAAAGCGCAAAAAATAAAAACCGCAGAGATGATCAAATGCCACCAAAAGAAAGCTCTATTTGTGGGGTAAAAAGGACGCCAATTTTGTTTGGAAGCCACGTCGCACGACCGCGCAATTGTCAGTTAAAGAAACGCAGTGCCGAATCACAAAAAGTGCTCTGGTCATTGGGCAGCAATATGGTCCGGGGGGTTAAGTGGTTAACATTTGTTTTCTGGATGTGTTGGGTAAACCTCAGTAGAGATCTCAGGCGCTGTAAGGCAATAGGTTCTTCTATTTCACAATGCAGTAGGCGTTTCCAGTATTCTGGTTGTTGAAAACTGTCTGGCACCCCCCCCAAAAAACACCTTATACCTGTGCTTACCATAGCACTTTGAAATATATTAAAGTGCGGCGCTATTAGCATAAATGTCAAAGAGAAATGACAAAATGTGTATGAACAAGATCATAAATCAACCATAACAGTGGTAATAAAACAAGTGGCATGTGATAAAATGCATAGTTTCTGTGACTGAGACAATATATAAGGGAGATGGACTCCAAAAATGCAAAATAAACAAAATGAATGTTCATATGAGAAGATAAGGAACACAGTCTATCAATAATCCATGTGAATCTGATGGATCAAGACGTCATGCAGGTATTTCACCACCACCATTTAACCATGGGTACTCTTAACGTGCGGTGTGGACCCCCCCCCCCACGTGAGTGGTGAGTCTAAACAGTGTGTGAGTTATGCCTGCTCCGTCAGAAGCTCCTTCCACGGGATGACCAGGAAATTACTCCAAAGGGTAGTCCAACAATCCAGCAAATATTTGGTAGTGTGGTGGAGAAATGGGTGTTGTGTCTCATCACATGGATAGCAACCAAGGTGTTGATACTCGGATCAAAGAAAAAAAGAAAGCCTCCTCATGGTGTAGGTCAAAAATAGATTTTAATAAAAAATGTACAACAAAAAACCTCCTGGCGGTGTGTACAATAGTAAAAGTGATCACAGGATAAAAACAAGTTTAAGCGCACTGGTAGGCAGAGAAACCCGACATGTTTCGTTCTACTGAACTTCACCCTTGGCAAATTAAGTTGATAAATACATTGAAGAGGATCTCTACAGGTTGGCGTAAAGCAAAGTTGTCAGTCTTGCTGGGATGGATTGGGTGCATTGAAAGAGTTGAAATGCTAACCATAGCACTGGAGGAAAGTTGGAGCAGCACTTCTTTTGTTTACATTTAAAGGGGTGTACTAAACAAGAGAAATGCAAGGAAAGAATTTCTCAATTCTTCTCCTCCTTTCTCCTTTTTCCCTGTGACATGTGATTTTTGCAGGTGTTCCCCAGCCACAGAGCTATGAACCTAGCCTTAAAAGCATATAAACATTTAATGTATGCATTCTGTCTTTCAGCCTGTGTTGGATGAGCAGTTGGTTAAATGGTTGTCCTGGACATCTAGAGGTTTCTTGGCTCCCCTTGCAGCTGCCATGGGAGGAATTGCCAGTCAAGAAGCCTTAAAGGCAGTAACTGGAAAGTTTTCACCTTTGCAGCAGTGGGTATGTTTTTCTAGGTTTTACTTGGATTTAGTTTGTATTCTATTGGCACTGTAATCTTTATGAACTCTTTATAATGGGGGTTGAAATGTTTGCTGCACTTTAGTATTTGAACGCATGCTTCCCCCCCAGAGATACTTCAGGTTCCTCACTCCCCCCCCCCCCCCCAAAAAAAAAGTGTAGGGGCCCTTTCACACGAGCGGACAAACAGTCCGCTTTTCAAATGTCTGTTTACGGACTCACGATGCATCCCTATGGGATCGCGGACGTTAGCGGATGATGCATCCGCTAACGTCCGTAATCATCCGCCTCCGTCAAGATCCGTTTTTTTGGATGGAAGAAAATCCTATTTTTCTTCCGTCAATCGGATCGGATGATCCGATTCCCATATAGGGAAGAGCGGAGAAAAGACAGGGCGGCCGACAGCTCAGCTGGAATTTACGGATGATCCCCGCTGAGCAGACGGACACACACGGGGTGGATCAATACGGATCCGCTCCGTGTGAAAGAGCCCTAACTTCCACTCAACAATTGAAAGTGCATGTAAATGTTTATACTGTAATACATTCATTATTTGCTCTAAGAAGTTTGAGAAAGTATGGGCGAGTTGGATAAAATATGTATCGGGAGACATGGAGATGTGATAGCAGACGATTGGTTGTAGTAGGAATGAGATGGCTATGAACATACCGCAGATGAGACTTCGCAGACATGGACATAAGTTATGATGATTTATTGAACAGATGGTGTGACACGTAAGAAACACAAGTTATGGTTAATAATATTGCAGGAGTTTTACTTGTATGTATGACATGATGCACATATTCTGATCAGGTGCTACAAGGTTATGACTGATTGTTAATGATATACCACATGTGAATAAGCACCGGGTAATGTACTTGCACACCATTTTTGAAAGTCGGACAAAAATTTTGACCTTTTAAAAAAAATAAAATAAAAAAATTCCCCCGGGACTTTATAGCCAAGGGTCACACCAGGCAAAAAGAATAAGAATACACATTGGTAACCATACAATACAAAACTGATGTTGGAGGTGTGTTGTTGGTTTGAGTAGTAGTACACTAAACTGCAAACAATCTGCTGGAACATGTTTTGGAATATATCAAATTCCTTCTTCAGGGGTGAGGATAAGAGACATATACATAACAATGAATGATTTAACACAATCTCATGGGATGATATTAAAGTATTGTAATAGAACTCTGGCCCAATTCCAGAGAATAAACCCATTCTGCCGCGTGATTCAAATTATAAGGTGAAATATGCAGTCCAGACAAAAAGATCTACATCATTTCCAGCATTCACCAGCAACAGAGACCTTGCTGGCGTCTGGCCAGCTCTTTTATTACCCACATGAAATCACAAATACATGCATTTGATTGGTTAGCTTATACATTCACTCCCACTCACCTACCCCCTTGTGACGTTTGTCCTTTGCACAGGCTCATATTTCCAAAGCACATGTAAGTTCTCTGTCCAAACTTCATATACATGGATTCCTTGGTCAGCTCTGCAAGGGTTTCCTTCCAAAGTCACACAAGCTCACACGGAGATCCGAATGAGGAGGAGGGGCGGTTTTCTCTTACAATTTGAAGTGAAGCTATTTAGGAATGCAGTAGGGGGGAAGGGAAGAAGGTCTGAACACGTTTGAAACATAATGGAGAAGAAAATGGCATCTGCTCTCATCGTCAGTCTTTTTGTCCTTCATATTTTCAATGCTGAGTTCATAACTTTTTAAAACTTAATTTCATATCTGACAAATCTTATCAAGGAAAATAAACACTATGATACATATTTTTCACACATGCATATATATAAAAATATATATAAAAAAAACAATTAAAGAATATAAGAAGAGAGAAACATTTCAGTGGTAATTAGGCTTAACATTCAAATAAGAATTTTACCCTAATCCATCACAGTATAACTAAAGGCAAAACTTTTATATAATATTATTTTTTTGGACAAAATGCAGAAGGATTGGAACACCTGCCAGTTGTTATTGCAGTCTGTACCCCCATTAGGGAGACTTTCCCTCTCTAATTGACATGTTTACCATTAGGATTGAAAATAAAAAAATCCCAAATTTTGGTTATTCCCCAGAAAGGTAATGGAGGGGAACATTTAACAATGGGAACCCTCGTTCTGGTGACCTGGGAGGCCCCTTTCCCCTTTACTTTGCAGGGTTTTTCATTGACTTTGTTTGGCTATGGGATGGGGAAGTAAAGGGAAACCCTCTGCAATGAGAAATAGACTATCAACAAAAGAAAAAAATCTGATTGTTGCAATACCCCATAGTCCTTCTATTCTACATTCTGGTAAAGACCAGATGCACTGAACCTGACTGTTTGGAAATCCCAATGTTTTGCATGTTGACCAAGACCTTAAAGGTACATAGGCTTCAGTGCATTTTTTCCTTTTGCCATAGCCATAATCCTATTGATGTAAATATCCTTCGGAGGTTAAATTAACTTTTCATAGAATTAGAGCATTTGGAGTATGTAATTGGTGTCAATTTAATCTGCAAGAAAACTGCAGATTAACCACCAGTAACAATTTTTGCATAGGTAGAAGAGGTTTGTATCTTATCTTGTTTGTTTTTCTATGTATTCGCTTGCTTACTCACATATACTTCCTATACATTTAGCTTGGAGTACTTTGTTAACTTGGATGCATTGCTTTGTGTTTCTCCAGCTATTTCTGGATGTCCTGGAAATTGTCAAACCACTGGAACCAATCAGCAAAGAAGAATTCCTTCCAAGGTACAATTTTTGTTTTTCATTTATCTGCTGGATTGTACAAGCTTGTTTACATGGGCATTACTGGCTTTTACATTTTGAATTGGTTGGTAGTGCACTTTGGTGCAAAATAAATAAATAATGCAGTGTACCACAATACATGGCATTTGCATTGTCATGTTCTGCAATATGGGTGTGTTGCACATTACTGTAATGGTTTTGGGTGCCATTGAAAACCAATTTGAATGACATAAATCCGTTACAGAAGTTGATGGCACTTGATGAGGCTAGGTTAATAATAAAAACCATATGGATAACTTGTGTATAGC
The DNA here is from genome assembly GCA_029574335.1 of Rana kukunoris. Classification (NCBI taxonomy): domain Eukaryota; kingdom Metazoa; phylum Chordata; class Amphibia; order Anura; family Ranidae; genus Rana; species Rana kukunoris. The sequence continues at coordinate 367,395,470 of CM056049.1, forward strand.
TATAATGGTAAGCATATAAACTGTGGTAGACAGCAGAATAACCATTACACAAATTCTGTTTTGTAAGGCTGCATCTGGGAAAGCCCAAACATTTTAGTTTTACCAGACTGCCACTTGTTGTTTAATCTGGGCTGAAAGAAAAATCTAGCATTGTGAATATTGAATGGAACATTACTTCAAATTTTTTTGCCTGGGGCATAAATATTCCAAGAAATACCTTTTTTTTTTTTAATGCCCTCCTGACCTCATGTGGCCTTAATAGCGAGTAATTTCGCTACTTGCAAATTAAACATTTTATGTAGTCTCGAATCTTTTTTTTTTTTTCTAATCAATGTGACATCCATGATGCCTTCTGAAAGGTGTTGTTGTAAAGACCCACAACTCCCTAGGCTATACTCTTAACTCCTTACTGCTTCCACGTCCCCTTCATCACACATGTATGCAGAAATGGAAATCTGACCTCTGCATTTCCCTTGAACCACAATAATGGCAACAAATACATGAAACTACAAACTTTTGATCCAAGAACTCACTCATTATAAATTACTTTACTACTGGTACGTAATTCTGACTCGAGTTGCACGTTGTACTCTGTGTCATGCTGGGACCTACTTCCGGGACTACTCAGAGTTGGGCACTTGTGCCCACATATGGTGGACCTGTCCAATTGTTCATGCTTTGTGGAACCAGATCTATCATATGTTGCATATACTCCTAGAGGCTGCCAAAAACCTTATTCCTGGAAGCAGTGAAATCTAAAATACACTGGATGCTCATCAATACATTGACTGCCAATCTTACCAACACCATGCCTACTTTCCACAAAACATGGGACCCATAGATGGGGAATTCATGCCCTCAGACTTTGATCGCCACCTTCTAGACCTGTGAGCGACTAATTCAATCCCCCCTGAAGTTTATGGGCCATTATCTAATATTCTGTGATGCTCCTTCCCTACCCTATGACTCTCTTGCTCTCTTTTAATATTACCCCCTCCTTTTCTTACTCTTTTTACTCTGTCCTTTTCTCAAATACTGGTCAAATTGTGTCTATTATCTTGTCTACCTCTTCTTCTACTTTTTGACTTCCCTGTCTGGCCTGCGTGCTTTGCTAACCCATTATGCAGCTTGCTCTGGACAGTAGTGTGCTACGATTTAAAACTAATCAAAAATCGTTGAACAGAAATGCATTTAGTTGATTGTTGATATTGTAACAATAATCTATATATTTATGTAGGGGAGATCGATATGATGCTCTCAGAGCTTGCATTGGAGACACGTTTTGTAAGAAGATTCACAACTTGAATGTTTTCATGGTATGTGTATATTTTTATTTTATTTTTGTAAATTGGTGCTGTTAAATTTATAGTGTGTGTATGTATATATATATATATAAATCTTGTACAAAGAAATAACCTTATGGCTAAAAGGGATAATACAAATGTTGTTTAGACCAAAAGACTATTATATTGCATTATGAACTATGTTCTAAAAAAAAAAAGACAGGCTTTAACAACAAAGGGCCGGTTCTTCTCATGTTCTGTTCTTGCTTTACAAAAAGTTGATTTATGGCATCAGTATACATCTTTTATTACGTGATACTGTGCCTCCTATTAAAAGTGATATTCTGCGCTGGCCATATAGCAATCTTTTTTTTTTATATTGATGCCTTAAAGGCTGCACTGTTCGTACATGTTCTCTTTTTTTTTTTTTAAATAGCAGCATATTTATTAAAGCCATGTACCAAATGAAGGTCCAATGTCTTGAAAAAATATATAAAAATAATTTTAAGTAAAAAAAATCTAAGAATTTTTGTCGGGTTAACCAATGCTTACGTAAACTTTAAAATATGGTGTTGGCATCTAGGCTTCAGTGGCCTGTGATCGTGAAAGGTTGAACTGGTATGTAAATGGGATCTACTGTAGTTAACAGCTATTGCTGCCCTTCAAAAAATTGGGTTGATTTTAAGAAGGATTTTGCATCTAATAGGACTACTAAATAGTTTTTTTTTTTTTTTTGTTTACAGGTTGGATGTGGTGCTATTGGTTGTGAAATGCTGAAAAATTTTGCACTTCTTGGGGTTGGCTGTGGCTCAGAGAGAGGATTGGTAAGTATTTGACCCCAAAGAGGGTATCCTTGTTTTGTTTTTTAGTATAAATGGGGCCATTGTACAATTTTTTTTTTTTTTTTTTTTTTTTATGTGTCCTTTTTTTAAAAGGGGATTTCTACTAAAACCAAAATCTTTCATATAACTTTTTTGTTTTTTCTGTGTAGCTTGGGATAGTCCTTTTCCAAAACACTATTTTAAGGATTCTTCATCTTGTTGCCTCATTGACCCAGAGTCCACTGATGGAGATTAGTGACAATAGGCACCTATATTTGGAGTACTTCTTTACTTTGGAGCACATTGGGGTTTACATGCTAAAGGCAAATGCTGTTGACTCTGCAAGGGATTTGCCCCAAGAAATAATTGAATGAGGGCAAGCTCTGCTGACCTCCATCCTCCAATCCTGTTCAAGCAAAAATGCATATTTTTTTTCCCTGCACATGATTGGGTATTCTTTACAAAATTAAAGTGTTTGTTAACCTAAAATATTCTGTTCCCTTAAAGCACAATAAACCACATGGTGCTTGTGCTGTGTAACCTGCCCCTCTCTAAACTGTAATAAACCTGGCTGATCCCCCCCTCTCTTTGACCACTCTCAGAGCTGCTGAGCCTTGACCACCGTGGTCAGTGTATGCCCTTTTGTCATCTGCAGCTCTCCTCTGCTCTCCCCCTCCCCCCTCCTCCCTGTCAGCTCTGTCTGTCCGCTATTGGTAAAAATAAAAGATTATAAATGGTCACTGGCAGCCCCTCTAATATAGATAGACATACCACACTGTATAAGTCTTTTATAAAAACGCAAATTTGTAAATATATTTTTAAAGCGATCTTCAGGCCGGTCACGTGACTCTTGGCCAGTTTCCAGGGCCACTGCAGAAGGGGCTGAGCAGCCATGTGGCCTCCCTGGCTGATGTCTCCTGCATTAGCCATGTATTGGAGGTGTACAGTGGCCGCGAGTCACGTGTCACGTAAAGATCGCTCTAAAAATGTATTTGCATGCTTTTGTTTTTTATAAAAGACTTGGACAGTGTGGTTTGCCTAACTATAATAGAGGGGTTGACAGTGATTTACATATGTAAGTTGACAAACACTTTAAACTTCACCACATTCACTAAACTATGGGTAAAGTTTCCTTGCAGAGTGCAACTTCACTTGCAAGGTGAACAGGGAATTTACCTTTTTAGTTAATTAACCATATTATCTTTACATTTACCACTGTTTGGGGCTTTGTTGAGATCAATTAATTTTGGGTGACATGTTGGTAGTATATCATTTACCATAGTTGTTATATGTAATCTGATATAGCAGTGGATGATATAGAGAGGGGAGTCAGAGTTTGGTAGTACATAATCTTTTGCACTTTCTGTAGCAGTCATATAGTAGTGATGTTGTTGAGGATTTCCAGAAACTGAATCGCCTGTATCTGTAATGCTCAATTTTTGCATGCTGTTCACTGAGTAGTGAATACAAACGCACATGAAGTAGATTTCTATGCGTTTCAGCTTTTCTAGCAATTTTGTACATCTACAGACATTGGGGGTTATTTACGAAAGGCACATCCACTTTGCACTACAAGTGCACTTGGAAGTACAGTCACTGTACATCTGAGGGGGACATGCAAGGAAAAAAATAAACAGCATTTTAGCTTGCACATGATTGGATGATAAAATTAGCAGAGCGTCCCCTCATTTCAGAGGTTCCCCTCTACAGCGATGGCAGTTTCAAGTGCACTTGTAGTGCAAAGTGGATTTGCCTTTCATAAATAACCCCCCCAAGTCTTCTGTTACTTGATGACGACAACATTTTACAACACTAGTTTGGTTTATAGAGAAGGCCGCTTCTGATCGTTGTCTCACACGTTGCTTAAAGCGGAGGTTCACCCAAAAATCATTTTTCTGACATTTTATCGTTTTATGAGCCGTTGTTATCCGGCTCCGAGCGGGGAATCCTGCGGGGAATGGGCGTTCCTAAGCCAAGAGGAGTTGATTGACGGGCTGCTAAGGCGTGTCACGCCTTCCGAAAATACCCAAAGTGCCGTAGCAGTACAAATATTCTGGTATTTGCGCAGCATAAAGTTTTTTTTTTTTTAGATGCCCCTAAACTTCTCAATTTCTTTTATTTTTTTACATCTATTTATGCATCAGTAATAAAAAATGAAGTTAAATATTATATGCAGTTATTTTGTTTTGCTTATAGGTCACAGTCACTGACCCCGACTTGATTGAAAAATCAAACTTGAACAGGCAGTTTCTCTTCCGACCTCACCACATTCAGGTATGTTTACGTGGCCTACTTTTGGTAAAGCTGTTACCACATTTATGATTTGCACCATACTAATGTTTTCAATGTTTGTTTTTATGCTGGAGCGTAAGGCAAACCAATAAATACAGAGCTTGACTTGGTTATTTTGATTTACTTGTCATGTATATCCTGACTATATTGCTCTTTTTATCTCTTTGTGAAAAGGTATTTTGTGCCTTAGGGATTGTAGAGTGTCCAATCAGGCTTTACCTAATTTTTTTATTTTCCCAGCAGCCAGTTCTTCTTCTGTAGGCTGCTACTTTATTGGTCCTTTTGCAGTCAACCGTAGGGACATTTGCTGGTTTAAAAAAAAAAAAAACGGCCTACATTTGTATGTTGATCTATCTGACAGAAGCTGGGCGTTCTTGCTGGAAAACCAGCAGCTGACCGACTCCAGATCGGTGCTCTCAGCCATTGGCAGAGAATGCTAATCGGATTGTTCTGGCATGAAGGGGGGGGGGGGGGGGTTCCCTGTCGGAACACAACTGCTCAGTGGGGGAGATCACTGGACTAACCTTGCATGGTTAGTACAGTGTCTGACCAGAGCTGAAGGTTTTTTTGTTTTGTTTTTTTGTGCAACCCAGCAGGTTGTAGTGTGTACCAGGCTTAATCCAAAGATCACACAGCAATAAATGGACTTTTGAGAATGGAAATTAGTTTAAACTTCTATTAGGTTGGTGTGTCTTTCAGGTTGCAGATATTTTGTATACAAAAAAAAAAAACATTTGGGTTGGAAAGGTGTGGCCTAGAGTTCTTGTCAAGTTAACCAATGCTCATGTAAACTACTGAATATTTTGTGGGCATCTAGGCTTCGGTAATCTCTGGACATGACAGGTTTATTGGGAATGTAAGTTAGATTTAGTTATTGCTGTCTTAAAAATAAGGTCTGTTGGAAGCAGGATTTTGCATCCAGTATGGATACTAGCTTTGGAAATATGCTATATTACTATAATATTATAGTAATTATATTATTAAATAATTATTATATTGGCTACATTACTGCTGACACAGTTGTTATATTGTGTCCTGCTCTTGTTATCTGCACTGCTATGCTGAACTTGATTTGTGCACATTAAAATAGGGGACACGCTTGATGCATGTTACTGTAAATTCAGCCGGAAATGGCAGTATTCACTCCTGGCATTGTGCAGGCTGGGTTCACACTTGTCCTACAAACGCTCCGACATTGGGAGCTCATGTCGCATGACGTGTGAAAATCAATGTTTCCCTATGAGAGCTGTCTTAACTGATCCGACACAAGTCGGTCCGACTTTGAAAACACTCCCTGTACTACTTTGCTCTGACATTCATCCTACTTCAGCCCATTGAATATAATTGAAGTCGGACCAAAGTAGGAGCCTTGTCCTTATCAGACATCCGACATGTGATTACAGCAGCAGTAAGGCTGGGTTCACACTAGTCCGACAAACGCTCCTACATTGGGGGCTCATGTAGCATGACATGTGAAAATCAATAATCCCCTATGAGAGCTGTCCTAACTGGTCCTACACAAGTCGGTCCGACTTTGAAACTACTCCCTGTACTACTTTGCTTCTACATTGATCCTACTTCAGCCCATTGAATATCATTGAAGTAGGACCAAAGTAGGAGCCTTGTCCTAACCATCCAACTTTTGCCACCTGACATGTGATTACAGCACCAGTAAAAGGAATTTATCTCACTCTGGGATTGTTTTGATTGGTCAAAGAACAAGTCCTTCTATTACAAAGTAGGACCAAAGTAGTGTTCCTGTTCATGAAAGTAGGATGGATGTAGGATCAATGTAGGACAAATGTCGCAGAGCAAAGTAGGATGAAAGTCATGTAGTGTAGTGTGAACCCAGCCTAAAAGGAATTTATCTCACCCTGGGATTGTTTTGATTGGTCAAAGAACAAGTCAGACTATCACAAAGTCGGTTCAAAGTAGTATCCTGTTCATAAAAGTCGGATGGATGTAGGACCAATGTAGGATGAATGTAGGATGAATGTAGGACAGATGTCGCAGAGCAAAGTAGGATGAAAGTTGTACTGCTGTCGTGTAGTATAGTGTGAACCCAGCCTAAGGCCCTTAATTTGTAGTATAATGATGCAGAGAGAAGCACTGACATCCTCCTCATCCCAGTCCTACCCTTTGCTTTATCTAGGACTGCTCATCTCAGGGGAATATTGTAAGAAAAAAGACCCTGTACATCACATGACTATCTTCAAGGCCCTATTCACACCTGAACGCTTCAGAAATGGCATCGCTCTTGCGGTGCCATTAATTCTTAATGACAACCCAAATGCAGCGAACAGACGTGACGAGATGCCTGGACCTCACATCCAAAAAAGGTGCAGGGGCAACTTTTGCATGTTTGTCACGTATAGGGCAGCTCACTTAAAGCGGAGTTCCACCCAAAAATGGAACTTCCGCTTAATCCACTCCACACCCCCTTGCATGCCGCATTTGGCATGTAATTTTTTTTGGGGGGGGGAGTGGGACTTCCTGTCCCACTTCCTCCTTCCGCTGAGGGGCTGGTTAGGCGATTAAGCTTAATCGCCTACAGCAGCCCCTCCCTGTAGGCGACCGCCTAGGACACTGACAGGTCCTAGACGATCGCCTGTCCAATCAGCGGCGGGCCATGCCGCGCGCATGCGCAGTGGGTACCCAGCTGTGAAGCGAAGGCTGTCACGGCTGGGTGCCCACAGTTAGAATGAAGACGCCGGGGAGGGAGGGAGAGGAGCGGAGCCCCGGCCGGCACGTCGCTGGAACGTGGAGAAGGTAAGTGAGTGTTTATTAAAAGCCAGCAGCTACACTTTTTGTAGCTGCTGACTTTTAATAAACACAACATTTGGCTGGAACACCCCTTTAAGTGATTAGGCTGCCCTGTGCTGTTGCACAACAAACGTAATAATGTGCAAAACAAAATAAAATTAACATGGCAAAATGCGCAGGTGTGAAAGGGGCCTAATGCCACGTACACACGACCGTTTTTCAGGTTGTAAAAAATGAAATTTTTAATGGTCTATAAAAAAAATGTTTTTTTCAACCCGATCGTTAAAACGTCCTTGCCTACACACAATCGTGAAAAAAAAAATGCTCTAGCAAAGGGCGGTGACGTACAACACGTACGACGGCACTATAAAGGGGAAGTTCTATTCGGATGGTGCCACCCTTGGGGCAGCTTTTGCTGATTTTGTGTTAGTAAAAGACGATTCGAGCTTTTCAGTCTGTTACAGCGTGATGAATGTGCTTACTCCATTACAAACGCTAGTTTTACCAGAACGAGCGATCCCGAGCGATAACTTCTGAGCATGCACGTTTTTTTCACGTCATTAAAGCCCACACACAGCCATTTTTTACGACGTTAAAAACTACGTGAAAAATTAGAGCATGTTCTAAATTTTTAATGGCCATTTTTTACATCGTGAAAAAATGCTCTGGAGCCCACACACAATCTTTTTTTAATGACATAAAAAAAACTTAATTTTTTTACAACCCGAAAAACGATCACGTGTATGCGGCATCAGACTATAGAAAAATGTAAGTGTTTAAAAAAAGGAATCCCAAAATAGTGCAGGGGGGGGGGAGGGGGCATCAAGGGCCTAATGTTGGGCTTTAAAGTTTACACTACCACATTCTTTAAAATTCGTTTTTCTGTATATTAACTTACCGGTAATATAAACTTGATTTTTTATTTTTTTTCTCTCCACCTTACTAGAAACCTAAAAGTTGTACTGCTGCTGCTGCAACCATAAACATTAACCCCGAGTTGAAAATAGAACCGCGATTAGATAAGGTGTGTCCTGCCACAGAGAATACCTATAGAGATGAGTTTTACCTCAGACAAGACGTCATTGTGAATGCACTGGACAACGTGGAGGCTAGAAGATATGTAGACAGGTAAGATACTGTAGATTTTATTCATATATGTAATTTATTTAACATGCTGGATAAGAGAAAGATGCAGAATTGTGATTGTACATTTGTTTTTGTTTGTTTTTTTCTTTATATAAAAGAATTGGCCATGTTTAGAGAATTATAATTCTATGCATCCTGGATTCAGTTACACATAGCTAAATGCATAAACTTTCTGTAAAGCAGGGGAAATCCTGATCTAAATGCTGGCACTAGAAAAACTAAATGCAGGACTGCCAGTATGAATGAGGCCTACATCTTCTTCTATTAATCCTTCTTTTTTTTTTTTTTTTTTTTATGCAGCACATTGCATGTATGTTAGTGCTTTAACAATTTACAAAAATATACTGTATATGTGGGCAGCACTTTTTTGGCACTAACTGTTTTGGAGTTTAAGAACCAGTTGTTGAGGAAATCGCAACATGAACCTTTAGTCAAAGAGGCTGAATCACAGGTCAGGTTTCATGAGAAATGTGGTTGTTTGCCATGGATAAAGGTACCATTGTTACATCCGTGTGTGTGGTTTTTTTTTGCTTTTCTTTTGTAACTGCTGAAAGTGTACTGGAATGTGTAGTTTCACTACAACCATTAGAAAGCAACAGTATACAACAGAAGTACAAGCTTTATTAAGAGGCAACATTTTCTCGGAGAAGCTCAAGAGCAAGAAGTTGCAAAGAACAAAGCATGTAAACCTCAAAAAGCTGAAAAAAATGAAGTATAGGCAAATCAATTATGTTTTTATTTTTATTTTTTTGTGATAGAGTAAGGGATGGTTGAAACCCCTGTTGGTTTATTTTTTTGCCATTGGGGAGATTTACCTTCACTTCCTGTCCCATAGCCAAAACAGGAAGTGAGTGGGAATACCTTGGGGACCCCAGGCCACAAAAACTAGTGTACCCATTGGAAGATTTTCCCCGCTATTCCTTTTCTGGGGACAACCCAAAATTTTGGATTTTATTTTACTTTCACTTTCTGTTTCAATAATTTTATATTTGAGTTCAACAAGTAGCCAACATGCAATAGTCCATGCAGCGGCTAGCGTTTTTTTTATAAGATTGTTTTTATTGAGATTTATCAAACATACACAACAAGAGTTTGAGGAATTAAACAATAAATAATTGTTCCAAATCTATTTCCAGCAACAAGAATGATGTGCATAATAACCAGAGGGAGCCAGAATCTTAGGGGACTTATTATAATAAAGGCCAGACAATCCATGTGGGCTGGGGGCTGAGGAAGGCTTCAAGGACTTGATAGCCTGAAGGACCTTAGCTTCAGTGATATTGGCATTCAAGGTGTCGCGTGCGTCATTGGCTAGTGCAGGAAGGGTCGAATCACAGAAGAATGCTTCTGCACGGTCAAGGGAATATAGGTCCGGCTTGGCGTAAAGCTTTGATAAAATGTCAACAAAGGTGGATGTGATGTTCTGGGGGTTAGAGGTGTGGCCTCCTGCAGGCAATCACAGTAGAACTGGCATATAAGGGAGCTGTGGTGGCTCAACGTGATTGGCACTGCGCTGACAAGCCGTTCACCTCTGCAGCCAAGGGTTCGGATCCCGGTTTCGGCTACATGTGAATTGAGTTTGGTGGTCTCAGCCCGGCTCCCGGTGGGTGTGCTATGCAAGGTACGCCTGTGCTTAGTACGCCCACCCCCCCCCCCCCACAAAAACCACCACACTTGCACGCACACAAAATTGGTTTAATACGCACGCACTTTGGCCATGCGGTCTCCTAAAGAGAGGCGAAGGACCTACGGGGCTGGCTTGGTGGGTCGGGCCCCCTCACTCCCTCATAGGGGGAGTCCCTCTGCCCCGATGGGGTCCTGTTGGGCCCCAGTTGGGCTCCCAAGTGGAGCAGGTAGGGCGGGGTGAGTGGGAGGCCCCCCCTCACACCCGCCATTGCCACCGGGGGCATGGAGAAGGATGGCGATTGCCTCCGGGGGGAGGGTCTGCCTACTCCCAACTCCTGCAGTCCGGCTCCTCTCTCTCGAGTTCACGCACAAAATACACTTTAAAAAAAAAAAAAAAAAGAACTGGCATATAAGTTTTCCCCGACGAGCTTCCTAGCTAACATCAGACCCAGTTAGTCTGCGTAAGTATAGTATTTTTATTTGGTCTAGCGGAGGGCTTTTTCAGCCCCGAGGTTGAAAGTAAGTCCAGCTCCGCGGCCAAGGCATCACATGCCTTCCTGTGTGCTATAGTGGTGTGTGCCTTCCAGCGCGTCTCGGCGTCGCCTAAGAGGAAGTGGAGCTCCGACAGACGTTGCCTCTGCAAAGAGACCAGCTAGTTGATCTGTCCACTTACTGTGGCTTTATGGGCTTCTCATACAGCTGAAGACACCGAGCTGACATTGCCAGCGAAGTACGTTTTTGGATGGAGGATTAAATGCATTGGCACGTGGCCAGGGTAGTTAACGGGGATTAATTAATGTGCCAGTGGGGAGGGCGCCTAACCATGCCTGAAAGGGCGACCATAAGAACCAAGGTGTCATGATCGCACCAGGGGGAGGCGGGGATAGTTATTTCTTTATCGTACATCACGGGACACAGAGCGCATAGCCATTACACTTGGGTTATATGGGTACCTTCAGGTGTGGACACTGGTGTAATCAATTTCACAGGAAGTTTCCTCCCTATATAACCCCCTCCCACTGGGAGTGCTTCAGTTTTTTTCGCCAGTGTCATAGGTGTTGGTCACGTCTAGCTGTCCCTCGGAGGTCTCGGGACCCAGGATAGCTAGCCGGATCCGTCCGAAGTGCTTCAAAGCCAAGGTGTACGGTACCCGGGCCCTGCTGGAGTGGGGTTTTGCCTATAATGCCTCTCCTTGGAGGGCTGGATTCTGGGCTCCAGTGACTTAGTCTCTTCCAAGAACTAAACGCTACTGATGCCAGGATGCTATATAGGTCCAGGGGTGTGGGTTCCTTAACACAGGACCCCGGTCCCTGAAGGTCCAAGACAATACCCACGGAGATGGGGGAAGGCTGGACCTCTTGCATTTTGCAATACCCTGCGGCGTGGAGCAGGTAAGAGGGAACCTGCGGGACTTGGTTCGACAGTAGGTATCCCCCTGGGGGTTCTGGGTTGGCTAATGGTATGCTTATGCATCAGCCACTATCTCCACTATGTCTTTTGAGGCAGGATGGGATGTACTAATGTTTACCCAGATAACATGTAGATATATATATGCTTTTAAAGATATGTATTTTTCTACTCCCCCCAGATTTGCCTGTTAGCATGATACTGCAGCCCCACGTGTATAGGGAGGAAGTGCTGACAAAACTCCTGTTTCCTAGGAAGCCTATGGGGACAGCTTCCTCTATGTGTGCACTACAAAGATTAGTGGCTTACCGGGTGTCTGTTGGGTTACTAGCGCTGGTCCAGGCTTCTCCTCTGCTCTCTGCTTCCTCCATGTTGGTTTCAGCGTGGGGGGGGGGCGGGGGCGCGTGCGCGCCGCCTTTTACAGCGTCAGCGTGCGTGGGGGGGCCGGCCAGCAGCGTCAGGTCTCAGATAAAGCACATTTCCTGGCTGGTCATTCCCTCCTGAGAGCAGTGGAGAGTGAGGACATAGAGCGCGCAGCTGAGCCAGTTCTGGCTAACAGTGACACCCAGTGGTGGTTTGTGGATCTTCAGGTCTGGACTTAGTCCACACTGACCAGAAAAAAAAATAAAAAAGATTTTTTTCTTAAAGGGACTCGTCCTTAGATCTGGCAGTATCTGAGTCGGTGCAACCTTGGACTCCAGCTAACGGGCATTGGTGTGGCAATACTCACAGGACTTTCCTCGGTATTTGCCGCCTTCTCAGGCGTATGAAAATTTAGATTTTTTTTTACCATAGCCTGTCCTTATTAATGTTTCACTTCTAGCTACAACAGTTGGGTGTTGGCTGTAGGGGTGTCTCAAGGTTGTGCAAGGGATCAGGACCAGCCAAGGCTGCAAAAGGTGCCAAAAAAGTAAAGGGGTCTCCATCGGGGTCAGAGGATTTGGGCCAGGCTCCAGTGGTCCTAACCTCACCAGATAGACCACCGAACAGCATCGTGCAGGAGCCATTGAGGGTGCTAGGGGCAGAGGCGGCCCCCAATCAACCCATTCCCGTTTATGTTACGGAAGAAATGCTAGAATCCACCCTGGGTGGGCTAGAGAAAAGGTTAACTGCTTTAATTGCCCGCTCTTTGCCGGGTGGCAAACGGGCTAGATCCCCGTCACCTAGAACGGTGTGTTCGGATGCAGAGGTCCTCTCTTCGGAGGAATTGGACCCACAGGGGGATCAAGCGGACCTGAGTCCTGACGGGTCAGACATTGAAGATTCCACTATAGATGAAATTTTTTCGGCTTCTCAAGCAGAGAGTCTGTGGATCCAGTCTCTGACAGATATGGTTCGCACTGCTTTTAAACTTCCAGTGTCAGAACAATTAGCCCCCGCGGTATCCTCTTTAGGTTCCTTGAAGGCACCATTGAGTGGTGCGTCTTTCCCGGTTCACCCCCTTTTGGAGAGCGTGATTTTTCAAGATTGGGCTCGACCTGATAGGATTTTTATCCCTCCTAAAAGGTTCACCATTCTCTATCCTATGGAAGAAGAATTTGCAAAGAAATGGGCACTCCCTACCGTGGACGCAGCCATTTCCTGCGTGAATAAATCCCTGACCTGTCCGGTGGAAAATGTCCAGGTGTTTAAAGATCCAGTCGACAAAAAAATTGGAGACCCTACTGAAGGCCATTGGCGTTTGTCAGGCTTTAAAGGATCAGACTAAACAGATATTAAGGGACATACCGGCTCAGCAAGCTTGTGAATTGGCTGACCTCCCAAGAGCTCTCTGCTTTGCAGTAGATGCTATTAAGGACTCCGTTCAACAGGCGTCCCGTTTATCTCTGCTGTTGGTTCATATGCGTCGCCTTTTGTGGCTAAAAAACTGGTCAGCAGAGGCACCCTGCAAGAAGCTTTTAGCAGGATTTCCCTTTCATGGTGGGAGACTATTCGGTGAAGACCTAGATAAATATATCCAGACCATATCAAGTGGTAAAAGTTCTTTCTTGCCTATCAAGAAAAGATCGCGTGGGCCCGCATTTAAGCGACAGGCCTTCGCAGGCTCGGCCCCTTCAACTTCCCGTCAGTATCGACGGCCTCCCGGGCATTCAGCATTTAATAGCCGCCCACAAGGACAAGCCACGACAGGCAAGAGGCCATGGTCTCGCAAGCCGGTTAAACCAGTCCTCAAGTCAGATTCATGAAGGGGCGCCCCCACTCTCTTGGGTGGGGGGAAGGCTTCGGTTTTTCTCCGAAGTGTGGAAGGCCAGAATTCCCGACTCTTGGGTAAGATCCGTGGTAACCACGGGCTACAAGCTAGAGTTTCGGGAAGTCCCCCCTCCTCATTTTCAGGGGTCAAGTCTTCCAAGCGACCCATTAAAGAGGGCCTCTCTTGTAAAAGCATTGGATTGTCTCTTGCTCCAAGGAGTAATTGTAGAAGTACCAACCCAGGAATGGGGTCTGGGATTCTACTCCAACCTTTTCATAATACCAAAGCCCAATGGCGACGTCAGGCCTATCTTAGACCTCAAACGCCTAAATCGCTTTCTAAACATTCAGACCTTTCGTATGGAGTCCATACGTTCGGTGGCAGCCAGCCTACATCAAGACGACTTTCTAGCATCTATAGACATAAAAGATGCATATCTGCACGTGCCGATCTACCTGGCACATCACAGGTTTTTTCGTTTTATGATAGATCACCGCCATTACCAGTTCGTAGCCCTCCCTTTCGGGTTGGCAACAGCTCCGCGGGTATTCACAAAGATGTTAGCCCCGGTGCTAGCCGTCCTAAGGACAGAAGGCATTTTAGTCTTGGCATACTTGGACGATCTTCTGGTTATCGACAGCTCAGCTTCTAGCCTCAATCAGGCAGTAGGTCGCACAGTTCAGCATCTAGAGGAATTTGGATGAATTGTAAACCTAGAAAAATCGGTATTGAAACCCACAAAGCAGTTGGAATATCTAGGCCTTCAGCTAGATACAGACTGCCAGAGGATAATTTTACCTCAAGCAAAGATCAGATCAATAGCTCAAGCAGTTCAAGTGATCTTAGGCAAGAAGAAGCCGACTATTCGCCTATGTATGCGACTGCTGGGGAAGATGGTGGCCGCCTTCGAGGCAGTATCCTATGCCCAGATCCATACCAGATATCGTCAGGCATCTATTCTCTCTGCTTGGAACAAGTCCATTCAGGCGTTAGATCGTCCGTTAGTACTCTCCCCGAAGGTCCGGCGCAGCCTGTCTTGGTGGCTGGTCTCTCAAAATTTGTCAAAAGGGAAATCCTTTTGCCCCATCACGTGGAAGATAGTATCCACGGATGCCAGCCTGTCAGGTTGGGGGGCAGTTCTAGAAGAACAGACCCAGCAAGGGCAGTGGTCGGAGGCAGAAAAACTGCTTCCCATCAATATCTTGGAGATCAGAGCTGCTCGGCTGGCCCTGATCGCCTGGACTCTCCCTCTTCAGGGTCTGCCAGTAAGGATACAGTCCGACAACGCCACTGCGGTGGCATACATAAACCACCAGGGGGGCACGAAGAGCCCAGCAGCCCAAAGAGAAGTAAACCTGATTTTCTCATGGGCCGAAGCCCATGTACCCTGCATCTCGGCGGTGTTCATCCCAGGGATAGACAATTCTCAAGCAGATTTTTTAAATCGTCAACAGTTGCTCCCGGGGGAGTGGTCTCTTCACCCCCAGGTATTCCAAGAGATTTGCCAAAGATTCGGAGTCCCAGATGTGGACATTATGGCAACGAGATCCAACAAAAAGTTGGACAAATTCATATCCCGAGCCAGGGATCCCTCGGCCTACGGGACCGATGCCTTGGTTTGCCCTTGGCACCAGTTTTCTCTTCTGTATGCGTTCCCTCCACTGCAGATGATTCCCCGCCTTCTACGGAGGATCCGGGTGGAGCGCAGGCCTGTGATCCTGGTGGCCCCAGCCTGGCCCAGGAGGGCTTGGTACGCACTCATCGTGAAGATGTCAGTCGGGGCGCCGTGGCCGCTCCCCCTGCGCCCAGATCTGCTGTCTCAGGGCCCAATCTGCCACCCTGCTTCACAGCAGCTAAATCTGACGGCTTGGCGGCTGAATCCCTAATTCTTAAGGGCAGAGGCCTCTCAGATCAGGTCATATCTACGTTGATTCAGGCTAGGAAACCGGTCTCCAGAAATATTTATTACAGAGTCTGGAGAACCTATGTGGAGTGGTGCGAGTCTCAAAAATGGCATCCTCGAAAGTTTTTTATTGACAGGATCTTGCGATTCCTCCAGGTTGGCGTTGACAAAGGGTGGGCTCTTAGTACTCTAAAGGGGCAGGTGTCGGCTTTATCAATATGGTTTCAAAGACCCTTGGCCACCCATTCGCTTATGAAAACCTTCTTGCAGGGGGTCTTGCATGTGAATCCCCCTATTAGAGCTCCCCTCTGCCCCTGGAATTTAAATCTGGTCTTGTCAGCTTTACAAAGGCAGCCGTTTGAACCTCTGACAGAAATCCCTCTTGTGCTACTAACCCGAAAGTTGGTTTTCTTGGTGGCTATGGCTTCGGCCAGAAGGGTTTCCGAGCTGGCAGCCTTGTCATGCAGGGAGCCATACCTTATTCTGCATAAGGACAGAGTGGTTCTGTGGCCTCAACCTTCTTTCCTTCCTAAGGTCATATCCAGTTTTCACTTGAATCAGGACCTAGTCCTACCATCCTTCTTTCCTACTCCCCAGTCCAGAGAGGAAAGACTGCTTCATACTTTGGACGTGGTTCGAGCCATGAGGGTCTATCTCAAGGCTACAGAGAAGATTCGGAAAACAGATGTGCTTTTTGTTCTTCCGGATGGCCCCAAGAAGGGTCAGCCGGCTGCCAAGTCTTCCTTGGCTAGGTGGATTAAGCAGCTGATTTTTCAGGCCTATGGTCTGAAGCGCGTTCCACCTCCCTTATCAGTTAAAGCCCATTCTACGAGGGCCATGAGTGCCTCCTGGGCGGCACACCATCAGATCTCTATGGCACAGGTTTGCAAGGCGGCAACCTGGTCTTCCGTACATACGTTTACTAAATTTTATAAGTTGGACGTTGCAAAGGGTACAGACGCAGCATTTGGGCAGGCGGTCCTACGGGCAGCAGTATAAAATTCTCTGGTCCGGGTCACGCCCCCTTTTTTTTTCTGTTGGTGGAGTTACTTTACTTCCTGATAATTTTTTATTTGGCTATTTTTGGCCTTACGGTCTCCCTCCCTTCATAGAGCATTGCTTTAGGACAGGGGTGTCAAACTGGCGGCCCTCCAGCTGTTGCAAAACTACAAGTCCCATGAGGCATTGCAAGGCTAACAGTTACAAGCATGACTCCCACAGGCAGAGGCATGATGGGACTTGTAGTTTCGGAACAGCTGGAGGGCCGCCAGTTTGACACCCCTGCTTTAGGACATCCCAAGTGTAATGGCTATGCGCTCTGTGTCCCGTGATGTACGATAAAGAAAAAAGGATTTTTAATAAACAGCTTACCTGTAAAATCCTTTTCTTGAAGTACATCACGGGACACAGAGCTCCCACCCCTCTTTTGGGGAACATTGTGTAACCTCGGGAGAATTGCTTGCTACAAAACTGAAGCACTCCCAGTTGGAGGGGGGTTATATAGGGAGGAAACTTCCTGTGAAATTGATTACACCAGTGTCCACACCTGAAGGTACCTATATAACCCAAGTGTAATGGCTATGCGCTCTGTGTCCCGTGATGTACTTCAAGAAAAGGATTTTACAGGTAAGCTGTTTATTAAAATCCTTTTTTTATTCACCAGGGGAAGATAAGGGAGTTGCATAAAATCATGGTCAATTCTACAAAATTGGTTTTAGGGTTAGAGCAGTAAGTGAAGTCGAGAGTGGTCAGGTGGAGTTCCCTTTAAACGTTAACTAAGCCAAAGGTCTGAAAAAGACGGCACATAAGGCTTTCTTGTGAAAAGTCATGAAAGGGGGTCGCACCTTGCGTGTATCGCCTGTCCAAAGCTGAGTTGAGTGTAATATTAGTCTCCCATGAGAAGGAGGAGGCCTTTTTGATGTTGTGAGATCACTGTACAGAGGTGAGAAAAGAATCTGTGTTTAAACATATTAGGGGTGTAGTAGGTGACAAGGGTAACCTCTTGATCCCAAATGATGCCATGCAAAAGTAGGTATCTACCGGTAGGGTCAGCAATTTCTAGAGCACAAGTAAAAGGGAGATTGCGTCGAAAGGCGATCAAAACTCTTCTGCTTCTCAGTGGCTGAGGCCCTGTAAAACGTGGGAAAATGTGGAGACGGATACCTTGAAGCAGAAGACTGGGCAAACCTGGCCTCCTGAAGACACAGCACACCTATAAATTGAGATTTTAGGGTGATGGGAACCCCTGTGACCCTAGGTGGAAAAAGGAAATGTCAGGAGAGAAAGCAGGGAAATACAAAGGTCAAGGAATATAGAAAGCTCACCTTCGGTCAAAGGCATCCTAAAAAATAAATTTTAGGTAGAGGGGCTCTGCCACTGGACACATAGCTGCTATTATAAGATCAACAGAAGCTCCTGAGGGAACCAAGGGAGGAAAAGACTGTAGGCGCATGGACCAAAGCCTTAACCACTGTGCAACTGTAGCTATAA
Source organism: Rana kukunoris (assembly GCA_029574335.1). NCBI lineage: Eukaryota > Metazoa > Chordata > Amphibia > Anura > Ranidae > Rana > Rana kukunoris. The sequence continues at coordinate 367,413,392 of CM056049.1, forward strand.
CAGTAGGTAAGCAAAGGAGAAAAGAAGGAAGGGGGGGGGAATGAGGGATCCGGGGGTTGAGGAAAACACAAGGCATTAACAGACAAACATCACAATGTATAATGATGTTTATGTCCATCAACCATGCAAAAGTAGAACTAGAGGCGAGGCGCAAAAGCCTGGGGGGAGGGTAGGCCAAGGTTTGGGCCACAGCCCCACCAAGCACCTAGCCAAGGGAGCATGTGTGGTGTCCAATGATGGCAACATAGAGACCTGTGTTGGGTGCAAGAGGCAGGCAGGTGTCCACACTCTAGACCGCAGTACCATGGGGTTTGGGTGAGAACAAGGAGCCAATGGAAGGAACACCTAGAAAAGGGGATATGTGGGAGAAAGGGAAGGGAGGGAAAAGCGGAGACCGCCTCCGGGCTGGGAGAAAGATAAAATAACAGTAATAGGAAATGGGTTATGGCATCACTTTTTGGGTGACTTCCTTGGTGCTGGTTCCAGGTTCACAGGGTGCCCCGAAAGGGTGCAAGGAAGCCTGGTCAGCCTGGAGGCAGGAGAAATTTATGGGGGCACCACAGGGCCAGGGACGACCCAATCCATAACAAAAGGGAAGAGTGGGCCTCCAGCCCCTCTCTCTAATACTTACCTGAGCCCCATCTCTCTCCCGCGATGTCCACGAGTGCCTTGGCTGTTCGAGACGCTCCTCTTGATTGGCAGAGACACATCAGTGGCACCTTTGACTCCCGCTGCTGTCCAAGTCATTCAGCCAATCATGATAGAGGGGGCCAGGGGGTCCATGTCTGAATGGACATACAGAGCTGTGACTTGGCTTGGGTGCCCCCATAGCAATCTGCTTGCTGTGGGGGGGGACTCGACAGGAGGGAGGGGCCAGGAGCACAGAAGAGGGAAATGAGAAGAGGAGGATCTGGGCTGCTTTGTGCATATACACAGCAACAGTAAGATTGAGTGAGTAGGCAAGTATTACGTGTGTCGTGGAAATTCCACGATACGCTGGTATAATGCACCTTTAGTACGACCCTGTTTCCCGTACCTTCCAAGTAACAACATGACCAATCATCCTTACATCCTTGGCGCCACAGCTCAACTGTGTGATAATGGGAGCAATCTTTATTTATATAACAATAGAGCCTGGTTGCTTCACAAATCGGCCAATCAAGCATAGGCAAACAGGAGTTGTACAAATCTCAACCAATGAACAATGACTAGGGGAGTCTTATTGGCGTGTCTGGGCAGGGTCAGTGTTTGATTTCCTACCCCTGTCTCTGTAAGCTATTATCTTCAGCTAGACAAAGAAAGCCGCATGGCTGGCCTTGAAATCATGGACGCTGTCCCCAACCATAACAGTTAGACTGGCGTTTTCACTGTTGACGTGAATCTTTATTCTGCGTTGTTCAGAGAACAACACATACATGTATTATACTACCATTCTTTAGGATGGGAGATTATCTGCAGGAACACACCATAATCCCCCTACATGTCCAGACACACAAGCGTACATCCCCGCCCCCCCCCCCCATAACCGATAATGTCTTTGCAGAGTGAACACATCCCCCTCAGATGATCGTCTGCATGACACAGGGGCTCTTCGCTGATAGACATATCCCCACTCTGCAATCACTTCTCTGCAACCTCTGGAAACTTTCCACTACCAAAACGGGTCTCGACTGGCGTCAGTCTGCCCCAGTCCACTCTATAGAGCAGGCTGCAGGAGAACCAACACTTGGAGACACTGTAACAATACATATTGAATACATCTTGATAACATTTCCACAACACACGTGTGTTTGTAAAAAAAAAAAAGCGAGACTTTACGATCACTTTAACTTATAGAAGGGCTCATAATAATGCTAGGTCTAGTACCAGATCCTTTTGCTATACAGGGGTTCCCTTATACATCTAGGCTTCATCATTACACACCAGTTATCTGATGTAAGTTGTGGACTTGTATTTTTTCTTGCAGTCGGGCAGTGTCCAACCTGCGTCCACTTCTTGACTCAGGAACAATGGGGACGAAGGGACACACAGAAGTGATTGTGCCTCGTTTAACAGAATCCTACAACAGTTATGTAAGTAGTAAAGGATTAAATTGTACTTGCAGTAATTTCAATCCCTTGTTGATTTTTATATTTTGATGTACTCCAGTAGTATGATGTCCCCACAAGGATAATATGATTTTTACTCATCATCCTACATGGAGTCTGTGCTCCTGCTTTTATTTTCCATATTGAAAACTGATCTGGTCTACCCCCAGATAAATCTGCACACAATGCCCCTCCTCCCTTTTTTTTTTCTCTCCTTTTTTACTTGTAACAACTTGTAACAACTAGATTTGAGTTTGATGTGCCAAATTCTATTAGGGCTCTTTCACACGGAGCGGTCCTTTTTTCGGTCCGCTCCGTGTGTCCGTCGGCTCAGCGGGGGGTCTCCGCTGAGCTGTCGGGCGGACAGGGCGGTCCCCGCACACTATCCCCTATGGGGAATCGGATGGAAACGGACCGTCTGTCCGTTTACATCCGATCCGTTCGGCCGGACGGAAGAAAAAAAGGACATTCTTCCGTCCGAAAAAACAGATGCGGATCTGATGGACGTTAGCGGATGCATCATCCGCTAACGGATCCGCTCCCATAGGGAAGCATTGAGGTCCGTTAACGGACGTCCAAAAAATGGACAAACGGACGTGTGAAAGAGCCCTTACTCTGTAATACTCAGTTCAACCCACTGATTCAGTAGACCATTTGGGAAGGTTGTAATGGTCTTCACATTCTCACATCTCTGTCTGACCGTCTGAAGGGAGTCCTTTTTTTTTTTTATTTTTTTTTTTTTAGAATGTCATTTTGCTTTTTTACCCATAAACCTCTCCCCAGCCCCCTTTTTCTCAGAAATTACAGTTTAGCTGTAAAGATAAAAATGAAAAAGTGGTAGTGGTTGCTAGTAAATCTATTGAAGAAAGTTAAAGGATAAGTTAACCCTTTTGTAACATCTTACATGGCACACCTGTATTAATGTGATTGTAAATGATCACCTTGTAAAACAACCCATTCAGTTTGAAATATAAATGAAAATAAAAACATTTTTGTATAGATTTTGACGGAGGCAAGTAAACCGACTACAGTATTGAACAGTACTGTATTTTTACAGCATAGAAAGCGACAGATTAAACCACACAAGCAGTATGCTGTTTAACCTGCTGTAAGGGAACAGAATTTCTTTCTTTCTTTCCTTCTTTCCTTTTCTTTCTTTTCTTTCTTTTCTTTCTTTTCTTTCTTTTCTTTCTTTTCTTTCTTTCTTTTCTTTCTTTCTTTTCTTTCTTTCTTTTCTTTCTTTCCTCTTTCTTTCCTCTTTCTTTCCTCTTTCTTTCCTCCTTTCACAGAGCTGTGTGTACCGTTAGTCACAGAATTCAGCCTACATATTACATAGGTACAGATTTTGATGTAATCCAGACTCTGATAATTTTTCTTTGCCTTCATTACTTCCTAATGTAATTTTTTCATTCTGGTTTGTTACCTTAGCATGCCACGTTACAAACTGTGGTGCTCCTGTGTGTCATTTAGCCAAAAGGCCACTATCGTTTGGAGCAGTGATGTCACCTCCAGTATACGCAGTCCATGATCATAGCTCGCGTGATCTAATGCAAATTTAATATGTCTCCTGTATGTTCAAATCTCTGAACACTGAGGGCCAATTCACACTATGTATTTTATCGCGTGCTGTGCACCCGCCTGAGTCATACAGCAATGTCGGACAGCACAGCGTGCCTCAGGACATTACAGTGAAATAAGTGTAAATTTTGTGCACTTCAAATATAGTTGGAACAAAACCATGCGGTGTGCTGAATCGTGCACCACATTGCTCCCTTGCCAATTGGCAACACAGAATGGCCAGAAGACTGAAATACTCTGGCTGCTCTTCGATCTAACAGACTTTGCAGTGGGAATCGCCCCTTACTATATCACTAGATGTTTGTTATAGTTAAGGGTAGCAAAAATTGTGTCTACGTTTGTATCTGTGTCATACATCACTGTAATGTCAGATCAGATCTTCATCTTGGTTCCCTGTTAAATAACTTTACTGATTTTCTTTTTTCCAACATAGCGGGATCCTCCAGATGAGGAAATTCCTTTTTGCACTTTAAAGTCATTTCCAGCAATCATTGAGCACACAATTCAATGGGCAAGAGACAAGGTATTATTTTTTTAATAAATCTTGTTATTAAAGTATGTAACACGGTTGCAATATTGTATAACTGCACCCTTGTCTAGCAGCTTGATGAGTTTTCTCTTTTTTTAAAAGCTCCAACATTCTCCTGTGACCCAAAGGGGGAGATTTACTAAAACTGGTGCACATAGAATCCGGCCCGAGGCGATTCAGTTTGCATGCGTTGCGCTATATACTGTATTTATTGGTGTAGAACACATGTTTTTACCCTGAAAATAGAGGGTAAACTGTGCCTGCGTGTTATACGCAGGGGGCTGTGTAAAGATTTTTCTTGAAACTTTCCTCCTAAAGTTAGGGTGCGTGTTATACGCCGGTAAGTTTTTCACTCACTCCCTCAGCAGTGCATAGTACCAAAACCGCTTCAAACTTCAGCTTGTTTAATCAAAGAAGAAGCACAGCCTAACCTCTTTTGGCTGTACTTATCCTGTGGATCACAGGAGAGCAGTTTCATTGCACTCATGTGACCGGTTTTCAGCCAACAGACTTTTAGAGAGCCTGAGCCAACCACTCCCATCCCCTCCACAGCGCTCACCCGGGGGAGGGGTTTATTCGGTGGCAGAGCGCAGACGGCACTCTTTTGATCACTCAGTTCTCAGTCTTGGAGTCAGTGGGGCACAGATGCAGCATCCACCTAGGTAAGTAAGGTTGCAAAAAGAAAACCCATACTTCTATTTTTAAGCTTTGACAATAAAATGTAGAAGCCACTGGCGTAGCGGGGGGGGGGGGGGGCAGGGGGGGCTGTCGCACCGGGCGAAAAATGGGGGGGGGGGGGCGAATCCATCCACCGGCTCCGCGGAGCGCTCCGGAGCCTCGGCCTAGGAAAGTCCCCGGCTTCGGCCTAGCTCCGGAGCGGCGGCCATCTTGGTACACCCGGCGGCGGCCCTCCTCTCTGTTCACACCCACAGAGGAGGAGGAGCCCGCGCTTGAGGGAAACCACACACGCCGCTGTCTGAGGTCTAAGGTCTGAGCTACTGGGGGTTACTGTCTGAGGTCTCTGCACTACTGGGGGTTATTGTCTGAGGTCTGCACTACTGGGGGTTATTGTCTGAGGTCTGCACTACTGGGGGTTATTGTCTGAGGTCTGCACTACTGGGGGTTATTGTCTGAGGTCTGCACTACTGGGGGTTATTGTCTGAGGTCTGCACTATTGGGGGTTAATGTCTGAGGTCTGCACTACTGTGGGGGTTAATGTCTGAGGTCTGCACTACTGGGGGTTACTGTCTGAAGTCTGCACTATTATGGAGGTTACTGTCTGAGGTCTGCACTATTATGGGGGGTTACTGTCTGAGGTCTGCACTATTATGGGGGGGTTACTGTCTGAGGTCTGCACTACTGGGGGTTACTGTCTGAGGTCTGCACTACTGGGGGTTACTGTCTGAGGTCTGCACTACTGGGGGTTACTGTCTGAGGTCTGCACTACTGGGGGTTACTGTCTGAGGTCTGCACTACTGGGGGTTACTGTCTGAGGTCTGCACTACTGGGGGTTATTGTCTGAGGTCTGCACTATTGGGGGTTAATGTCTGAGGTCTGCACTATTGGGGGTTAATGTCTGAGGTCTGCACTATTGGGGGTTACTGTCTGAGGTCTGCACTACTGGGGGTTACTGTCTGAGGTCTGCACTACTGGGGGTTACTGTCTGAGGTCTGCACTACTGGGGGTTACTGTCTGAGGTCTGCACTACTGGGGGTTACTGTCTGAGGTCTGCACTATTATGGGGGTTACTGTCTGAGGTCTGCACTATTATGGGGGTTACTGTCTGAGGTCTGCACTATTATGGGGGTTACTGTCTGAGGTCTGCACTATTATGGGGGTTACTGTCTGAGGTCTGCACTATGCTGGGGTATACTGTCTGAGGTCTGTTAAATAGGGGGTCTGTGATTGTGGGGGGTCTATCTGTGATTGGGGGGATCCATCTGTGATGAGAGGTCTGTTATTTAGGGGGTCAGTCTGTGATGGGGGATCTGTGATTGTGGGGGGGGGGTCAGTCTGTGATGGGGGATCTGTGATTGTGGGGGGGGGGTTCAGTCTATGATGGGGGATCTGTGGTTGTGGGGGGGGGGTCAGTCTGTGATGGGGGATCTGTGATTGTGGGGGGGGGGTTCAGTCTATGATGGGGGATCTGTGGTTGTGGGGTGGGGGGTCAGTCTGTTAATCCCTTACAGTAAGGGGTTAAATGATTAATCCTGTAATAATTTACCCCTTACATGCTGAAAGCCCTGAGAGGGATACATTACAGATCCTTATAACCAGAGTGGATGATTATACAAGGGGGGGGGGGGCGAAAAAAAATTTTTTGCCCCGGGCGCCCATAACTCTGGTTACGCCACTGGTAGAAGCTAATTGGTTTCTATGCACAGCTGCACCAGATTCTGTGTGCCAGTTTTAGTAAATTCCCCCCAAAAAGTTTTAATGCATATCTGTTTTTAAAATTTGCTTAATTGGGTGCTTATAAATATCATGTCTGAAAGGAAGGAATTGAATAGTCACAGTTGAGCTATTGGAGGGATAAAGCAGACATCCACTTTAGTATAAAACCAAAACTCTGCAAGCATCAGCTTTTATCTTCTGTCTTTTAAACCTGATTTTTTTTTTTTTCCTGCTTTTCTGATTTAGTTTGAGAGTTCGTTTTCACATAAGCCTTCATTGTACAACAAATTCTGGCAGACACATGCATCTGTAGAAGATGTTTTACAGGTATGTACAGAAAATAGTATTTAGATCGCCATAATCCTATCAAAATAAATTTATTAACATAAAAATTCGTATTGCTCTACAAAAGTTGTAATCCCAAAATACAGTGCTCCCAATTGTTGGTACCAATAACCAAAATATGTCTACAGAATGTTACTGATGTGCACATACTTCTGTTTAGTGCTATCCCCGTACAAAGGCAAATCACTGGTGGAGACATAAAACTAAATGAATCAACAAATTTACTGGTTGTTGAATATTTTATTATTTATGTATTTTATATTGTGTACTGGGGCATTGATTAGCACTCATATTGATATCCTTCATACTTTACAACAATGTATGTAGATGAATTGGATATTAATATTAGGGCATAGATTGCTTTATATATTTACATTTAGGTTTTCCAGTATAGTAATGAATATATGTGCATGAAAAAGCTGATGATTTATTTTAGTGTTGCTGCCAGTTCTTTGTAATAATTACATATTTCTTTCCTATTCTTTATTGCAGAGAATACGAAATGGTGAAAGCTTAGAAGGCTGCTTCCATATTGTTAAGCTACTGAGCAGGAAACCCAGGAATTGGTCTCACTGTGTAGAATTAGCCAGGTTAAAGTTTGAAAAGTATTTTAATCACAAGGTAGGTGAAAAAAAATAACAGGATAGATGTACAGTAAATTATTTTTTTATTTTTTGGGTGCGTGTATATTTAATTGTATTTATTTTCATGTGACCACCTCTTGCGTGTACATAGCCCATTTAAAACTCATAGTGATCTCTGAGATAATGGAGTTTTTTATTGGGCTGTTTTGTTAAAAATACAAAAACGTAATGCAGTGTGACGTTTTTCTGAAATTGGGTATGCTCATATGCACATACTTCATTCTAACCTCCATGTCTGCATCCAGTAAAATGTCTTCTCTAAAATGGCACTGAGGTATACATAAAAAAACTTGGTAGTCTGCAATTTAAATCACTGTTCAACCTCTAGTGCTGATGGTAGTTGATACTAGAACAGACCATCTCCTACAGGGTTGTTCTGCATCACATGGCCAAGTATTTGATGAAGCACCACCATTGCTACACATGCCCACTTTGGGAAACACCTGAATTATTATCTTTAGATTTTCAATGTCATCTACTGCCTAGCTTTTAAAATATGTGTGTGTATGATAGTGATAGCAATATAGAGATGGCTCTATCTCTATCTCCCCTATTGTCTCATGAAAGGTTTATTTATTTTTAATTTATTTTTATTATATGGCTTTGACTTCTTGTGTTTGTGTGGGTATTGTAACCCTCACATATATTTTGATCAAGGATCTCGCTTTGTCTTTTTTGTTTTTTATCCTAGGCTCAGCAACTTTTACATTCATTCCCTCTGGATACACGGTTAAAAGATGGAAGTAAGTAGTGTAAATAGGAACAGTGACACTGTGGACACATTTCTTTCCTTTTTTTCCTTATGTGGCGTTTTTTGTTCTGATTGCCAAAAATATGGGGATTGGAGTGGGGGATGTGGCTAACCCTCCTAATGGTTGAACTTTAATAATTGCAGAAGTAATGATACCATTTAGTAATACTTTGTCTTTTGCTATCAGTTGACCAACATGCCTACTTCTCCTCCTCCTTTTTTCTTTTTTTTTTTTTAAAGTGGTTGTAAACAAAAAAAAACCTGCAAGACAAAGCCATATGAAATGCTCACCTTAGATCGAACCCCCCCACTGCAGTCCCGGTGACTTGTCTGTATTGTTCCCCTAACAAGCTGGTTCCTTTAAGGACTGCGCAGGCGCAATCCTTGCCGACGGAAATCTCCGAACCTCGGCCGGCATCCAGGCTCATTCTTTAACATCCCCGTGGATTGGAGGATGTTAAAAAAAAAAAAAGAAGCCAGGTGGCCGAGCGAGCGGAGCAAGCCGTCCCAGCGAAGCGAGGACGTGAGGCAGACTGGCCACTTTCCTCAAACTCCACGTCGCCCTGGATGCCGGCCGAGGTACGGAGATTTCCGTCGGCAAGAATTGCGCCTGCGCAGAACCAGCTCGTTAGCCAGAACCAGATCGTCAGATCAGATTGCGCCTGTGCAGTCCTTAATGGAACCAGCTCGTTAGCCGGAACCAGATAGGCAGATCACCGGCACACTGCTCTGCCTGGCGATATGTCTCCCGTGGTTATTTCTGGGTATCGTGGGCTCCGGTGCTGTGATCGGCAGGAGCCACGATGACACCTGTCCCGCCCATGCGTGCTGGTAATGGCATGTCAGCTGAAGCAGCGGCACAAACGAGTTTAGGAGATATCCATGGCTTATTATAGGCTTGCCTGTAGTAAAAAATGGTTTGTAAGGGTTTCCAACCATTTTTTTTTTTTTTTTTTTTTTGCTAAAACTACAATTGAAATATATATTTCAATATATATAATTTTTTTTTGTTTTTTTTTGAGCTGTATAAATGTTTTTTTGTTAAGTGTGCCTATAGGTGGTTAGTGCAAGTCTATAGGTTAACAATATATCAGTATAAGGCCTAATGTACACTGGACGTTTTTGGCAGTAGACGTTTTTTCTACAGTCATTAAACTCTCCATGTTATCCTATGTGTCCATGCACACATAGGCTGTTATCAGCAGTTTTGAGCTGTAAAAAAAAAACTAGTGGGTTCTGAGAGAGGTTTTTCAGCTGTAAAAACGCTGATAAACGCTCAAAAACGTCACTCGCCAGCGTTTTTTAGCATTTTTGATCCATTGAAAACAGAGAGACAGGGGACGGGGCTGAGCCATGCTCTTTGTGTCTTATGCACAAAGAGCCGTCTCGGGACAAAAGCACCCACGAGTGCTGCCACAAGTGCCCCCACAGCAAGCAGTTTGCTATCGGTGCACTCAGCAAGGAGAGGTCCAGAGCACTGGCATGGGACCTGAGAGGAGGATCAGGACCATTTGCACAGAGCAGGCAAGTATAAGATGTTTGTTATTTTTTGTTATTTTTTCTTTAATGCAAATACCTTTTAAAATCACTTTAAGTCACTTTGGAATATAAATAGTGTTCTGGTATTACATTGTAATTAAAATAACATTTGTGGATGTCTTGTACTTTGCTTATTCAGGTTTGTTTTGGCAATCTCCGAAGCGACCCCCTACTCCAGTACAGTTTGATATAACCGACCCATTGTAAGTACAGGATTTCTGCTATTAATGGTTTATACACTGTAACAATAAGGAGTATACTTAAAATAGTAAATGTAACATTCACCAAACATCCACTGCATTTTTATCTTCCTGTTACATGTCTTTTCACATTATAGTGATTTGATTTACCTGTACTAGTGACTGTGACGTTCACGGCTTTACAAAAATGCCCCTATGCATACATATTAAGACAGTAGTCATAAATATGTGTGTTTCTTATTTTTAGACACATCGGCTTTATTAATTAGCGCTGCCAAACTGTTTTCAGAAGTCCATGAAATCCAGCTCAGTGAAAAGGTAAATATATAAAATGAAGTGAGGATGTGTTTTTCTGCAAGGCAGAATTGGGCATCCAACTGGGTTAGGTAAAGCCAGTATAACCTATAGGAAAAAATAAAGTGTGTGTGTAGATCTATCTATCTATCTATCTATCTATCTCATATATATAGAGAGAGAGATATTTTGGTTGGTCGTGTAGGTTTAGGGTCATGTTCAAAGTCAAAATCCGAGTCCGTGTATTTTTGGTAGGAATAAAAGGTGGGGAGCATATGAATGTGGTATCACTGATCATCAGAAGTAGTAGAATTTATTTTGGCTTTTTCTTTGATGGTAGATTATGGTAATGGTGAGAAATATACAGCTACATTCATATATATATATTTATATGTATTTATTTACTATTTTGTGCCAGTTTTTCTTTTATAATTAAAAAGGAAATATCCATTACAATTTACCAGCAAGTGAAAGCCCAATTTGTCCTGAAAAGATTGAAGATCTAATTGACCTGCATAAACTAAGTTAGTTTATGATATGTACAGTACACTTTTACTAAAACATGTCAAAGTTGCAAAACGAAGTTCAGGCATTGGGATTTGTTTTACCTTCATCATGAAGGGGTTGGACTTTGTGGAATGGACTTGGTTTACATTTTCTGACATTTTTAGGATAGCTGTTGTCTTTGCACAGTTTGTCATATACTGTACATGGGAAAGACGGTTTGTTAGTCATAATCAATGACTTCTATTTAATTTTTTGTTTTCATTGTACTGGCAGGATTTGACACATGATGTCATCCAGAACATTATAACAGGGATGACCATCAAAGATTTTACACCTTCCAATAAGGTATGTATGTTGACTTTTCCCTGTAAGACAAAATCAGGAAAAAGGTGAACAAAGCCAATATAAAAAAAAAATTCTATTAAGGTTATGCTTCTGCCTACAGGAGAATTGGACACTGGCAAATAAAAAAAAGAAAACCTCTAAGCCAGCCCAGGATAACTCCTCCTACAACCAACATGTCTTGGTGGTTTTTTTTTTGCTGGTGTCCTAGGAAGATGGATGTCTTCTTCAGCGGTGTAAAGACTAAATGTTCTCCTTAGGCCCCCTTCACACTTATGCAACGTGTCCTGCGACTTGGGACTGCAAAGTTGCATGACAAGTCGTACCCCATGATTTCCAGCGAATACCATTCATATCTGTGTGACTTCAAAGTAGTCCCTGCATTACTTTGGTCCATGGACCTCAAGATTACTCAGGCATTACTTCAAATCGCATCAAAGTCATGACAAAGTTGCATGACTTTCAGGTTTCTTCTCTACATTGCTGTTTGAGCTTATCTTTTTGATTGCAGCCATCCTATACAGCAGTTCTCATGCTGTCTTTTGGGGTATTCTGTCCAGACATTGTTGGACTGCACAGTGCTATATACTATACAGTAGGAAGTGATATTTGGCCAGTCAGGGCAGGCATCCGGGGTCCCCTGTTTTTACGTGGATCACATGGCGCCCTTAAATCTCCCACTTCCTACTGGTTTTCTGTGTGGAAGGTATTAATGTTGTGGAATTGAGCACCAACATCCTCCACTAGGTAGAGTGTTACATGCGAGTGCCAAGTGGAAAGACTATCTTCGGTCACCTCTGGCCATCCAACTCTTCTTCTGTTACCAATTGTTGGGTTTCGTGAATACCAGAGGTCTTGCCTGGCATCCTGAGCCCTATCAACATGTGGTTGCAACATGTCTGATTCTAGACAAAAGGGGACAGTCCCACGGTAACAGGTGTCCCAGCTCACACTCTGAAGTCTCATACACACGATCGGATTTCCATCGGACGAATCCGTGGAATTTTGTGCGAAGGCCGTTGGCTGTGAACTTGTTATGCATACAGATGGCAGAACTTTTTCAGCCAACATACACGAAACTGTTTTTTTTTTCAGCTCTTTAGCGTCACCCTTTGGACAACTTCTACTAATGTTGTCTTATGGTTAGCATTGGTTCGGAGCATGCGTGTTTGTACTTTAAAAAACGCACATCAGATTATCCGACAAGACACATTTGTTGTTGGAAAATTTGAAAGCATGCTATAAAACATTTGTTCCAAATTCCAACAACAATTGTCCGATGGAGCATACAAACCGTCGTATTATCCAACAACCCTGCCATCACACATTTGTTGTCGAAAAATCTGATTGTGTGTATGAGGCTTAAGAACGACTCTGGGACTGCTTGCAGCATGCCTACTGATGGTGCCAATGTCTGCGGTCTCTTCCATCAGTCCTCTTCAGTGCCAGTTAGGTGAGGCCTGTTCCTCTGCTTTATTTTATTTTTTTTACATACCGGTAAAATATTCAAAAATGACATTATGTACAGTAATAGAGAGCAGCCAATTAGAATTGATGTGTACACAAAGTAAGGCGGGTATACTCACCGTAAAGAAAATCTGGCCTCAGCTGTGCCCTGACTGTAGACATGAAAGTATGCCTGAAAGAAGGCATTACCTAGATATGATGGACACTGAGGTAGACATGGATTGTATGGCGAAAGGCATGAGTGGGCTACCTGGGGGTAGATGTTGTGTAAGAGAGAAAAAGTAATCAAAAAACGCCTAAGGGGCACCATGAATTACAAGTTGGGTAGCTGTCCTAACAAGTTTTGGTTTTTGGTAATGTGTAAACTGGTCAGCTGACTTAACCAAATGTCTTTACACACAATAGTGGACATAGTAACTACTCTGACTTGACAAATTCACTTGGTCTAAGAAAGCTATAATAAGCCAGGAACGTGGCAGCATTCAAGACTAAACGTTTGCACTGCCCAAATGGTGCCAAGTTATAGAGGCTACCACAAGCTGTTTGAAGATGTCGGGGGGGGGGGGGGGGAAGGGGGGGGGGATAGGAACCCTAGAAGGTAGCTTAACCGGTTGGAACTTCTGAAAGACCTCTTAAAATGGTTGTAAACTCTGTTACACCACTTGTACCTACAGGTAAGCCTTAATAGGTACTGTAAATATCTCCTAAACCTGCATAGTTTAGGAGACATTTATTATATGCACTGCTACCGATGTCATTGACACATGCCTACTGAAGTAACGGGCCACTGGTGCCGTTTCTTCAGTACCCGTGCCTTGACTGGCCGCACCCATGCGCATGCGTGGGAGTAATGTATCGCAACTCCAGCCAATCACAGCACCAGAGCCATGAACCAGGAAGTAACTCCAGTGAGAGATGTCAGTCGTGGACTGCAGGGCATCGTTCTAAGGTAAGCATTTCATAATGAGCTAGTTCACCAAAATCATGTACGTACCGCCTAGCAGCCTAGGAACGTATGCATAAAGAGGTGAATAGAAAGAGAAAATATGTATAATTTTTTTCAAATGCTTCACTTGACTGGTGGGAGAGTAACGAATATACTTCAACAGAACTAAAAGGTTTTTTTTTCTTTTATATGTTCATTCAACAGCCCTAACTGACTATGCAACAATGGTTACAAAGAGAGTGGCATAGATTGAAAATGGCAGATGTACCAGTGGTAACATGCCATTATATATAACTAGCACTGCACCCAGACATCCCTATATTCCTGTTGTAATAAAACACCACAGTGTAATCGGCTGATGCTAAGAAACGAAGCTCGTTTTATGGAGGTGGCAGGAAAATTGAGGAAACAAACGAACTGACGGCATACATCCCCAGACTGGGGAAGCTGAGCTTAACACAAAACCAGTGGGACTGCGTAAGCAGTCTAGGAAAAGACGGTACAGGTAGAAGCTTGTACGTGAAGAAGAGAGACAGAAGGGGGCTGCAATGGTGAGCGTGAGAGAGAAGGGGGCTGCAATGGTGAGCTAGAGAGAAGGGGGCTGCAATGGTGAGTGTGAGAGAGAGGGGGGGCTGCAATGGTGAGAGAGAGGGGGGGCTGCAATGGTGAGAGAGAGGGGGAGGGTGAACTGGTGAGAGAGGGAGGGGGGGGTGCAACGGTGAGGGGGAGAGGGGGAGAAGGTGCAACGGTGAGGGAGAGAGAGAGGTTGCAACGGTAAGGGGGAGGGTGCAATGGTGACAGAGGGAGGGGGGTTAACCATGCAATGGTGAGAGACTCCCCCTCCCCTGAGATTATTATACAGATTACAATTTGCAGGGGGGGCACAATGCAATGCCTGGTGAGAGAGAGATTGTTATACAAATTACAATATGCAGGGGCAGAAAAGGTAGGTGACACTGACAGAGAGAGGAGGGGGGGCGCCGGGGGGTGCACTGTGCAATGATGAGAGAGAGATTCGTTATACTGTGGTTGCAATTTATTTGTTCACCTGAATTCTTGTGCTCCAACTCCGAGGGTGGCTGACGCTGTTCACTCCTCCTATGCCCTCACTCGTGACCTGCCTGCAGACAGACATTGTGGGCGGTGCTGGCGCCGCACAGGCCAATGGAACTTGGAAGGGGGAAATAGAGCAGAAGAACCACGATGTTCTGACATTCTCCTGCTAGGCTCCTCCCCTCAAGGTTCACATGTTCATGTTCACACGAGTCCTCCACAGGCGCCGGATCAGAAAAGAAGGAAAGTGTGGCGACGATCATGCGGCTTTTTTTACTGACATGACACGGACAGTTAGGCAAAAGCGGCCCCAGGGCATTCCCTGCATAATTTATAAAGTGCGATGGCGGCTGTGGCCCGCCGCTGCTTTGTATTTGGCTTACAGCAGGCAAAAGCAGCCCCAGGGCACTGAATGCAGGCGGCCTACTGGGAATTTTCCCGGTATCCCAGCATGCCAGTCCGGCCCTGAACGAGGGACACATTTAACATACAGATAGAATTTTTATGGCACGGCAGCCTTAAAAACGAGCAGGGAATTTGCCTGCAATACTTATCCGTCCAGATGGTGGAAAAGTGACACATGCATAAAAGATGAGCAGATACAAATGATAAAGGACCAGGAATGCGTGAGACACTGTGCTGACCCAGAAGTAGTCAAATTGTAACACGGTGACCACTGAAGGGTAGTGACTGAGGGGGGTTAAATGGATGAATAGCCCCCTCCCACAAATACAGGCCAACTACCTCAGCCTTACAATGTTTGCTGTTATACACATATTGGTTATTTTTTTTTTTTTTTACATGCTGTAGCTGTAAATTTAGCAGCCGATTTAGAATTCATGTGTACTCAAAGTATGCATTAATTTTGTTGCAGTCTCAGAAATGGCCTTGAGCTGTTAATTTTTTAATTTTTATAAAAGTGTTAACATTGCACTTAGAATGGAAGTACGTCTTTTATTTATTAGGTTGTTGAAACAGATGAAACTGCAAAGAAGCCTGACCAGATCCAAATAAGTAGTGAAGATGAGAGGATTGCAGTGCTACAACTTGAAAAAGTCCTTGCAGAAGACCGGGCATCAAAAGGTAATTTCTACTTTTTGATTCTTTGTGTGTAAGAAGCAAAAATAAATCTGCAATGAATGCTTGGGCACTAGAGATAACTAGGGTGTGCCCCCTTCTTGCCACTGGAAGGCATGCCGCACAACTAAAGACTAAACTTTGTTTGGACTCTTTTCCCTCTTGGCTTGGATACTCCCATGTTCCATCATAGCAAATATGTACTTCCAGTATTGAGAACTGAATATATATTCAGGAGCAAAATAACTGAATTCCTGATAGTAAGACACAACTCAAAATATGTGTCCATTTTATATACCTTTTTTTTTGGGGGGGGGGGGGATTGCTGTGGAAATGTTGATGAAATGAGTTTCAGGTTTCATAAATTATGTAATTGATGCTGCTTCCAGGAGCAGGACAGACAAACTGCAACTGTCACTTGGTGTTGGAAATTCACAATAATGTTTTTCCTCTGCTTTTTGGTTTGCATAATCCCGTCAGGATTTTAATGTGCAGCTATAGATAAGTTAAAATCATGTTGAGTTATGATCAAATGTCACAAAAAAAACTTGTAAGCTGCAAAGGCACCTTTGCAAAATCATACATTCAATATTGAAATGGTCTTAAAGTGGTTCTAATGCCCCCTCCCTTTTATTCACCTGAGCCCTCATTCAATTCAGTGCTGATCAAGTCTGCAGCTCTCTCCCCCCCCCCCCCCCCTCTTTACTCCTGGGTCTCACTGGCTTTGCTGGGGCACTGTGAGCCATTGGCTCCTGCTGCTGTCAATCAAAACCAGTCATGAGGGAGCGAGGTCAGGGCTGTGTCCAGCTGTCTGTGTCAATGGATGGACCAGGCGTGCTTGGGAAGAAGCATTCACAAGCGACTTCCCATGGGGCACTGGACATGGAGGAGGAGGCGGCAGGAATGCTGGCAGAGGACCCTAGAAGAGAGGATTCAAGATCGCTCTGTGCAATTCCTTTGCACAGAGCAGGCAAGTATAGACTTGTTTTGGGGGAAAAAAACCTTTATCGTCACTTTAAAGGGGTTGTAAAGGTTTGTTTTTAGATTTTCTAAATGGGTTCCTTTAAGCTAGTGCATTGTTGGTTCACTTACCTTTTCCCTTCTAAATGTTTTTTTTCTTTGTCTGAATTTCTCACTTCCTGTTTCTCCTCAGTAAGCTTGCCCCCATCATCTGGCTAGGGGTTAGTCAGCCAAAACAGCTTACTGAGGAACAGGAAGTGAGAAATTCAGACAAAGAAAGGGAAATGGAAGGAAAAGGTAAGTGAACCAACAATGCGCTTGCTTAAAGGAAACAATTTAGACAATATAAACCGAACCTTTACAACCCCTTTAATTGCTTTTCATGTGCAACACTAGCCATAACAAGTAGTAGTCATAAATGGGTCCTTTTTCAAGTTTTAAGTATTCTGATTTCTACCAAAGTGATGATGACTTTTGACATATGCAACCTAGTGGTTGTTGATTTATGGACTTTAGGGGGCCTCATATGTGGCCCTTGACATCACCAGGGCTGCACAATAATGCTCAGTATATGTAATGCTTGAGAGGGCTTTCAGACTGCAGACCCAATATAGGAAATAATAGTCAGACTGCAAACATGTTACATTTGTGGTTAGACATATGCTGCAGAAGACAAAATTGGAGGTGTTTTACATGAAGCTAGTAGACATCACTGCTATTGCTTCTAATCAATGTTTTCACTGCAGACTGCTGAGGTCCAAGGGCCGCACATCACATGCCAAAGGGCCGCAGGTTGGGCACTGTAACCGCCTCATTATTTTTAATTTAAACCTAATAACACTTCTTTCCGATAGGACACAGACCATAAAGCCAATTTGAAAAAGACCATTTGAAAATACCTTTGTCACTTTTTGTAGCAGATGTCTATTTATTTTAAAGCAGGCCTTGCACTTCTTCAAGCTTATTTAGTCATGGCCCCTTCCCCCTTTTTTAAAATGTTGCACAAACGGAAAAAATATTAATATAGTTTTTAAAGGCTAATGGCCAAAATGTAAAAGTTGCTCTGGAGTATTCCTGTTAAAATCCACATATGACTATGTAATTTTACATCCCAAAATTTTGGTATTATTCATAATACTTCCAAACACTGATTTCTTGGAAACTGGCGTCTTTTTAGTCCTTACTGGGACATAATATAGGTTTGCTTGTTCCTAGCAACAATGTGCCAACTTTTGTTGAGCATAAGTGCAGGGATTATTGAACTCAACCGATAGAGGGTGTTGTTAATTGGTTGTTCTATTTACATCTCCATTGCTTTTTTCTCTGCTAGAGGACCTCCATATGAAGCTGTTATCATTTGAGAAAGATGACGACAGCAATGAACATATCAACTTCATTACAGCAGCTTCCAACCTGAGAGCTAAAATGTATAATATTGAGCCAGCTGACCGACTGAAGACCAAGCGTATTGCTGGAAAAATAATCCCCGCTATTGCTACAGCCACAGCTGCTGTCTCTGGCCTGGTAAGTGGTAATATGCTTGTAACCCAACATGAAAGACTACTGAAACTTTTACAGATTCTTTAAAAGCTAAGAAAAAGCCTGTACTTACCAATAGCCACCATGCAGGTAGACAGTAGGTGGGAAGTGTTTAATGTATTGGTGCAGGCCGAATCAAGAATGATCTTTTTAATTCTACATCACAGATCACAGGGCTTCTTCATATTCATGACTACTTGAATATGCTGCCACCCTTCACATGAATGGACAGGCATAACCCCTCCTAGCTCATCAAGCCTCAATTTTAGCTGATGTCCTTATGTGATGGGTGGATCTATGAAGCTTCTGAAGTTTCCTTTCTAGGGTATTTTTTGCCCGCAATCTTCTGCTGCCTATTCTGTATACCTTTGCTTGAGTAAGGGAAGGGCCTGATCAGTATTGTTTCCCTACTGCCCTGGGGCCCAGAGTGACGGTACCCAGACAACATTATGGAATATCTTGGGGATCAGGAATGACCTGTAGGGTTGCCATTTGTTACTGGACTCTGCAGGCTGTGATCACCAGGGCATTTTGTATCCAGTGACCTTATTCACAGAGTGTTTGTTCAGGTCCAGGGATGTGATCCCTTGCAGGGAAGTCGTATCCCTACCATGCCCACCATGATAGATGAAGTTTGACCTTTTTATATGGCCCTGCAACTAGAGTTGCAGTGTCCCTACCAGTGGTGTAACTTTGGTGCTCCCAGTGTGCTGGCTGGTGCTTAGTATACTGTTTGTTGGATGACTGTACTGTGTGGTGATGCAACACTATACTGCTGCAGTGGTGTTAGGGAACGATGAGACCATGCACATGCAGCTGTCTGACATAAGGCCACACATGTAAGGGTGTCATCTTGAGTCTGGTCTGTTGGGACATGCGTATACCGATCGTGTCTTAAAACGGCCTCTTCTGCAGCAGTCACATGTTAAATTAACATACAGACACATCGGCTGTTAAGAGAGTCCACAAATTGGAGCACCAACTGCAGGGGTTTTTGCGTTAGGTGTCTTGTTTTTTACCAGACAATCCTCACAATTGGATGACCACTTCCATGTTGTGGTGTACAGATCTAGTACTTCAGCAAGCATAGTGTGCCCTGCAACAGCTTCCATAAGGCCTCGTACACACGATCGGACATATCCGATGAAAACGGTCCGCGGACCATTTCCATCGGATATGTCCGATCAGGAGTTTGATCCGATGGCGTGTACACACCATCGGATCAAATTCCCCGCCGGCGGACGGCGCGGTGACGTGTCGGTGACGCGGCGGTGACGTTGACGCCGCCACGTCACCGCCACGTCACCGCACCAGGAAGTAAAACACTTCCGCGCATGCGCCGAATCCATTCGGCGGCGGCGCGGCGGCGGTGCGGGACGACATGTCTGCTGGTAAGTGTACTAACCAGCAGACATGTCGGGCGGACAGATTCCCACCGGATAGATTTCAAAGCATGCTTTGAAATCTGTCGGGTGGACAAATCTGTCCGCTAGCCCATACACACGATCGGAGATGTCTGCTGAAACGGTCCATCGGACCGTTTTCAGCGGACATATCCCCTCGTGTGTACGAGGCCTAAGGGTTTATTTGGTTCTGAATCTCTGACCTTATCTGGTATTTCCACTTTCAGGGGCACTTTTATCCAATTTCTTTGTATCTAGAGAGGGGCCTTTTCTGGTTCACGTAAGTATTTGTCAGGGGTTCACAATCATTTGGAACCCCTGGAATGCAAGCATGGGTGAGGATCATGGATGTCTGTCGCAAAACCATGGTGGGCTTTCTGACCTACGTGGTACACACAAATTGCTGCTTCCAGTAGATTTGGGTCCTGGCTACTGCCTATGAACCCCAAATCTTTTTTTTTCCACCATTATTTGCAGGAATTGATGTATGATGAGTGGGCTCAACCAAAGATGGTGTTCTTTCCACCCAAGCAATTTGCCCAGCAATACCCTATGAAGGATGAATTCTACAAAAAAGGGGTTCTTCAGCTACTGATCCAGCCAGCCATTTCCTACTAATGGTCCTGGTCTTCCAAGACACTACAGATAAGAGGTTTGAGGCCCTCTAAGTTATCCTTCCCTATGGTTGGGGCAACACTGTAGCTGGCAAACAGGGGTCCCAAACAGGGGTGTATCAAATCAGTTGGCCAGTGTGCAAGATCCAAAGCAGGTCTTGGACATCGAGGAAAATCAAAATGCAGCACGCTTCGTGTTTTGAGACAAAATGCGGGCATGGTTTTAAATTGTGCTATACATTGGGCCACTGGTCCCAAACCAGGGATCTTCAGAAACTTGTGTTGGATGCCCTGATACCTCTATGGTATCAGTTCTCCCTGATCTGTCTTTCCTCTGCTGCAGCTTTTTTCTTGTTAAGCGGGATAAAGGTGGAGGGCATTCTGGCGTGTTTGATTGCACCAACTTGGCCAAGGTGAATGTGGTATGCAGACATTGTAAATCTCATGGCATATGAGCCATGGGCTTTTCCAGATCAGCCGGACCTGTGGTCGCGGGGTCCAATTTTTTATCCTGATTTAAAGTCGCTAGCTTTGACAGCTTGATAGTTGAAGCCCATGCCCTTGGGTACAGGGATATTTGACAAAAGCGGCATAGTATGGTTAAGCTGCAGCTGACCTTATGTTAATGTTTGTTTGTAATTGTATTATTCTATTGTAAAATCGGTACTAGTCTATTGTTGTTTGTCAGAATAATTCACAAAGTATTATTACTCAGGAAATCTTCAATTCTTACCTACTTATTTTACTTTCCAGGTTGCCGTGGAGTTGATTAAATTGGCTGGCGGGCATCCATTTGAAGCTTACAAGAACTGTTTCTTTAACCTTGCAATTCCAATCATTGTGTTCACAGAGACAGCAGAAGTAAAAAGAACACATATCAGGTAATGTAATGACCGAATGTCATAAAGGCATATCCTTTGTTTTAACCACATTAGACATTTTATCCCCTTTTGCGCTGATCATACACACTTTTTGAGAGAGGACGGTTGGCTCTCAATTGGGCTGCTCTTATCGAGCCTCCCGTCCCACCGGGAGACCCGATCTGCCTCTTCTAGCAGCTAGAGAAAGACTGGCACGAAGCCAGAAACAGCTTTGTTCCAGTCTCCTGTATGTAAATACGGAAGCAACGTCACTTCCTGTTTACTTGGCTGCCAATGGCGCTGGTTTAAAAAAAAAAAAATCTTTTCAAATATCTCTCCATAAAGAGTACCAGTCGCCACCTATTACTGTCACAAAGGATGTTTTAATTATTATTTTTTTTTTTTTAAAGCACCCCTGTCCCCACGAGCTTTCGCAGCAAAGAAAAAGCATATGCAAGTCGCGCCCGCATATGTAAACGTTGTTCGAATCACACATGTGAGGTATTGCCGTGATCATCAGAGCAAGAGCAATAATTCTAGCACTAGACCTTCTCTGTAACTATAACCTGGTAACCGTTATTTTTTTGTTAAAGCGTCGCCTATGGAGATTTTTAGGTACTGTAGTTTGTCTCCAACTTCAAAGCATGACATGTTGCGTATCTATTTACTCGGCATAACATCATCTTTCACATTATACAAAAAGATTGGGCTAACTTTACTGTTTATTTTTTAATTATTTTACTCTTCGCTCCTGCTGGCTCCAACACTCTCCTCCCACTGTCTGAAGCTTCAGCCTGTGGGCGGGAGCCTGAACAGGATTGCATACAATACAGGAACATTAACCCTGCAAAGGCATGATGGGGAGACTTGAGTGCAACCAGAGCCAGTCACAGCTTAAGCTGGCCATAAAGGAGTCCTTGGTTACACTTCTTCCCTTCTTCCTATTTTTTTTTTTTTTCAACCGTTTCAGTTAGTTGAACAAAAAACTGACCCAATTTCCACCTCTATTTGAGGTGTATGGGGTAATCCTCCCTCTGTGTCAGTGTATTCTTACAGCAGGGAGGTAGACCCCTTTGTCAGAATACACTTATTAGCACAGCAGGCTATAGATTGCAGTGCTAACAATGAGGGCATTTTCCATCAGGGTGGTTTGTACAGATATCGATTTCTAGATGGACTTCTGTACAACCACAGTGCCCATACATGGATCGAAATTCAACTTGTCCCTGTAGAATTGGCCGAATTTAAATCCATATATAGACTGCTTTAGAGAGCAGGCTGCAGGGGAAATGATCACAGTGCCAGAGGGAGCTTACTGAAGTAACGCAAGCATTTTACTCCTTTAATCCTCTGCCCTAGACTAAATGAGATATAAATTTTGCAGCATGCAATGGTGATTTGTTTTATTGTTTTTTCCTAGGAATTAAAAGATGAGGTGGAAGAAAGTTTTATATGTACATTATGTATGCAAGGAATTTTTTTATTTCTGCTTGTCTGCAGTGTAAAATTCCACTTCCTGAAATCTTCAGCCAATTGTAGGGATCACTGTTGTGTCATGACAAAGTTTGTTTGCTGTCTTAGCTGTAACACCCAGTAAGTAAACATGAGTATTTTGCTGGCTGCCTGGTATGTTTAGGGCCCATCCACACTAGGAACTGCATGTAAATTGCCCAGGAACGCTGTGCGTTTCACAAGAGGTTTTGTGCAGTGCGAACGCAGCCCCATAAGTTTTCAGTGTGATGGAATCGCACTACACTAAAAGTTGAGCATACACTTTTGGAAACGCACTGCAACTAGATCGCATAGTTTTGTACCATTCAGTGAGGGCAAACTGTTTGCGACCTGATTTTGGGGTGTCATTAACTTTGCACTGACACCCGCTGCCGATCGCAAGGGCAGTGCAGTCTGAATGTGTTGCAGGAAATCGGCACGGAGCATGGGTTTCCTGCACTGCGTTCTAGTGTAAAGGTTATTTAACCACTTTAGCCCCGGGCCTGTTTTTGAGATTCGGTGTTTACGAGACTAAAACATTTTTTTTTGCTATAAAATTACTTAAAACCCCCAAACATTATATATTTTTTTTTCTAACACTCTAGAGAATAAAATGGCAGTCATTGCAATACTTTTTGTTACACCATATTTGCGCAGCGGTCTTACAAGCGCACTTTTTTTGGAAAAAATTCACTTTTTTAAATTAAAAAATAAGACAACAATAAATTTGGCCCAATTTTTTTACATATTGTGAAAGATAATGTTACGCCGAGTAAAATGATACCCAACATGTCACGCTTAAAAATTGCGCCCGCTCGTGGCATGGCGTCAAACTTTTACCCTTAAAAATCTCGATAGGCGATGTTTAAAAAATTCTACAGGTTGCATTTTTTGAGATACAGAGGAGGTCTAGGGCTAGAATTATTGCTCTCGCTCTAACGATCGCGGCGATACCTCACTTGTGTGGTTTGAACACCGTTTTCATATGCGGGCGCTACTCGCGTATGCGTTCGCTTCTGCGCGCGAGCTCGTCGCGAAGGGCGATTTTAAAAAATGTTTTTTTTGTTTTCGTATTTATTTGTATTTATTTTACCAATTTTTAACACTAAAATAAAAAAAATAAAAAAAATATCACTTTTATTCCTATTACAAGGAATGTAAACATCCCTTGTAATAGAAAAAAGCATGACAGGTCCTCTTAAATATGAGATCTGGGGTCAAAAAGACCTCAGATCTCATATTTAGGCTAAAATGCAAAAAAAATACCAAAAATTTTAAATGTCATTTTTCAAATGACATTTAAAAAAAAAATGTCTCTTTAAGACGCTGTTTGGAACTGACGTTTGACGTCACTTCCGCCCAGCAGAGCTACGGGGATGGACGAGGGAAATTTTTCCCTCACTCGCATCCCCGCTGAACAGACGAGCGCACCCGATCGCCTCTGCCGCTACCGACGGCTCCGGTAAGCGGCGGAGAGCGCGGGAGCGCAGCGGGAGGGGGGGGGACGCTCGTCCGCCACCGATAACGGCGATCTCGCGGCGATTCCGTCGCGGAGACCGCCATTATCGTTTACCCGACCGCCCACAGAAGAGATGGATATCTCGGTTGTGGCAGCAGCTGCTGCCGTTACCGAGATATCCATCTTCAAAGTGCCGACGTATACCTGCGGTGGGCGGTGGGGAAGTGGTTAAAAGTTAACAATAATTGCTACTCCATAGTGACCCGCAACCATATAATCAAACAATATGCTGCCCTTCCCACAAGACCATCATATACTTCAGATAAAAAAAAAATACCACACCAGAGTAGGATGGGAAAGTGGATTGTGTTGCACCAAAAGTCGTGTATGTAGTACTTTTTTCAATGTACACCACTGCAGCATGGTGGGGTGCACTGGCCACGTAGGGATATACACAAAAAAATCACTGGCGCTAAATGTGGATACAGATAACCCTGATATAGTTTGTATGGAAGGTATAGGGTGGATAGTCCAGAGCTGCAGGATTTACAGTACCCGGAAGTACTCAACACGCAGAAAAAACTTCAAAACAAATCAGCGCTCATGGATATCTAAAAGTCCAATAATAAATATATCAAAAAGGAAAAGATTGGTAAAAAAATCCATTTAATAAAAATTCTACAGTTATAAGGAAATACTTTCCAGATAGTTCGGTGTGCAGTTAAATGACTGTAGGGCTAGATTGTCATACACACACAGTGTGCAAATGTGATAAGTTTCACCGACAGTCACTTCTTAATTCATGGGTTTAAACATCCTGGGTTCAGTACACATGCCATCGTATAGAGGAAAGTGTCAACAGTACCTTTGGGACAGGTGGCAAGCTAGTAGTGATGTGAAAATGGTCATCCGATCTATGGTAGGTGCCTGGCCTCAGGTAATCCACATTACCGGCGTGTCAAGTTTTTTGACTTTGAAAAAGCGCTAGGAAGCGCGAAACGCGTCGTCAAGGCTCTTAAATCCACACTATTCCCCTCATCCTGGTCCTCTGACTCATGAGGGCTCCTAAACTTCCATTTTTGCAAGAGCAGCTACAGTGCTTTTATATTTCCCGCTGACATTTGTCACTGTGTTGCATTGGGAGCTTGCAGTCTGTGGATCTTCCAGTAGAGGGCGTCGAGTACATCCTTGCTCCTCGGTTCCGAACGTGGAGCGGCGTCTCAGACGTGTGACGTCAACGCGATCGAACGGAACGAGCACACGCCTCTCCAGACCTCATTGCGCTGTGTCCCCGGCTGCAGGATTTGTCGGACGGTTCCGTCTTCTCTGCCCCGCAGTGACACGCCGGTAATGTGGATTACCTGAGGCCAGGCACCTACCATAGATCGGATGACCATTTTCACATCACTACAAGCTTGCCACCTGTCCCAAAGGTACTGTTGACACTTTCCTCTATACCATGGGTCTCCAAACTATGGCCCCAGAAATCACAATGTATGATTTTTTTAACTATTTATTTGTATGATACAGCTGCAAATAAGTATTTGAGAAAATCAATGTTAATATTTGGTACAGTAGCCTTTGTTTGCAATTACAGAGGTCAAACGTTTCTTGTAGTTTTTCACCAGGTTTGCACACACTGGAGGAGGGATTTTGGCCCACTCCTCCACACAGATCTTCTCTAGATCAGTCAGGTTTCTGGGCTGTCGCTGAGAAACACGGAGTTTGAGCTCCCTCCAAAGATTCTCTATTGGGTTTAGGTCTGGAGACTGGCTAGGCCACGCCAGAACCTTGATATGCTTCTTACAGAGCCACTCCTTGGTTATCCTGGCTGTGTGCTTCGGGTCATTGTCATGTTGGAAGACCCAGCCTCGACCCATCTTCAAAGCTCTAACTGAGGGAAGGAGGTTGTTGCCCAAAATCTCGCAATACATGGCCCCGGTCATCCTCTCCTTAATACAGTGCAGTCGCCCTGTCCCATGTGCAGAAAAACACCCCCAAAGCATGATGCTACCACCCCCATGCTTCACAGTAGGGATGGTGTTCTTGGGATGGTACTCATCATTCTTCTTCCTCCAAACACGGTTAGTGGAATTATGACCAAAAAGTTCTATTTTGGTCTCATCTGACCACATGATTTTCTTCCCATGACTCCTCTGGATCATCCAAATGGTCATTGGCAAACTTAAGACGGGCCTTGACATGTGCTGGCTTAAGCAGGGGAACCTTCCGTCTTAGTGTATTACCAACAGTAACCTTAAACGGTGGTCCCAGCTCTTTTCAGGTCATTGACCAGCTCCTCCCGTGTAGTCCTGGGCTGATTTCTCACCTTTCTTAGGATCATTGAGACCCCACGAGGTGAGATTTTGCATGGAGCCCCAGTCCGAGGGAGATTGACAGTCATGTTTAGCTTCTTCCATTTTCTAATGATTGCTCCAACAGTGGACCTTTTTTCACCAAGCTGCTTGGCAATTTCCCCGTAGCCCTTTCAGCCTTGTGGAGGTGTACAATTTTGTCTCTAGTGTCTTTGGACAGCTCTTTGGTCTTGGCCATGTTAGTAGTTGGATTCTTACTGATTGTATGGGGTGGACAGGTGTCTTTATGCAGCTAATGACCTCAAACAGGTGCATCTAATTTAGGATAATAAATGGAGTGGAGGTGGACATTTTAAAGGCAGACTAACAGGTCTTTGAGGGTCAGAATTCTAGCTGATAGACAGGTGTTCAAATACTTCTTTGCAGCTGTATCATACAAATAAATAGTTAAAAAATCATAAATTGTGATTTCTGGATTTTTTTTTTTGGATTATGTCTCTCACAGTGGACATGCACCTACGATGACAATTTCAGACCCCTCCATGATTTCCAAGTGGGAGAACTTGCAAAATAGCAGGGTGTTCAAATACTTATTTTCTGCACTGTGTGTGTGTATATATATATATATATATATATATATATATATGAGCTCCAGCACCCTGCAGTGGTCCTTTACCAGCCATGCATGACCTCTAATGTGCATTCTAGTAATAAGTAGACATGTGCATTAGTTTTCGTCCAAATGAATCTTCGTCCGTATTTCGAGTATTTTCATTATAATTTTAACTAGCGAAAACTAACGAGCAAAATCCAAAATATCCGATATAAAAAATGCTTTATTTTCGTTTCTACAACAGTTCGATATAGATAGGAGATTCAAAATGATGCTGACAATAGCAATCTGTGTATCGAATCTGCGGTCGAATGTGCCTAACCTTAACTCTATTAGTCCAAGATTATTCTACATAGAGAGGAAAGATTCAACATTATAGAGACAGTGTTGGTGTAGACCATTCGACGAAGCAAACCTCCAAACGTTGAATCTGTCATTGAAGGCTCATGGTGTCTGTCGAAAGTTCTAAGAAGATTTGACAAACGGCCAAACTGTACAACGCCGGAATTGTACATTTCCGGTCAAATGCTCGGCTCATAGGCTATAGAAGCATTCGAATGTTGGTTGACTAGTAGTAATAATCTATAAGTATTATTTCTAGTGTCATACAACATTAAAATTCTTCTATAGCTTGTAGGTGGAACATTCGACATTCGGAAATGTACGATTGCGGCGTTGTACAGTTTAGCTGCTCCGTCAAATCTTCTTAGAACATTTGACAGATACCATAAGCCTTCAATGACAGATTCAACCTTAATTTGGATTTTCGAACTAATGCATTTTTTTTTTTAACTAATTTCGAGAGTAAGTAAATACACTTTTTTTTATTTTCAGATGAAAACGAAATTCCGATTGGAAATATTTCAGTGTGCACATGTCTAGTAATAAGAGTGATTTGACGTTTGAATGTGGCTATTTACCAACAATACTATCTTATCAGCTTGTGATTAACAAAAAAGTGGTGTTAAGGTGCTAGAGGTATCTGGTTTTTGCTGACTATGCAGCTTACCAGTTATGGATCATCTGCTTTCCTAAGTGTATTATTAGGAACTTCAAAAGTGTTTTGTTTTTGCAAATCATGCCAACCTGGCAGCTTGTCGCACACCAAAGATGTCACTATTTTTATTTTTTTTAACTTTATTGAGCTAAACATGTTGCACATCCCTGTTTGGAGACTGCCCCTCTCTGATATGCTTCACCTTTTGTGACCAAGATGTCTTCAGGTTTGAATCTGCATCATGTACTATTTTTGGCTCTGTAAACTTTTGTTCCAAAAAACATTTACTGGTGTGTAGCCCACAAATTTTTCCATTGGATTTGTATGGAGTGTCAACAAGGACCTTTCCTGAAGTAGAGGGAAGTGATTGGGGCCTTTTGGAGTGGTGAGGTCTTTGTGGATCTGAATTTGAATGTTTGTTTATGATTTGTGCCACAGAAATGGAATTTCATTCACGATCTGGGACAGGTGGACAATCTATGGAAAAGAAGACTTCACTCTACTGGATTTCATCAATGCCGTCAGGGTAATATTGTGATGCCTTATTCACATTTCCCTATTCTGTATGTAAACTCTGTATCTTATCAAAATTTCTGTGTGATTGATCCAAACATTTCTAGAAATTATAAAGGTAAAAAGAACATACAATGAAAGTCTGTGCAAATTCTCCTCCTGAGATTGTATAAAAATCGCTACTCTTCTGTTTATAGTAGATCTTTGTATATATTTTCCATTGACCTTCAGGCACTAGGTTCCATGTGCTTCACTTTCCTCACTGAGTTCAGGTTTAGTTAGCTGTGGAGTGCTTTCCAGGTCCTGAGCCACTTGCATTGCGTTTGTGCTTGCCCATTCTCTGATGACTAATTTAGTTAGTAGGCCAGTTAGTTAAATTTTTGGCCTGGTTGGAGCTCTTGGCTCTCAGGGGCCACAAATTCACGGTTGTGATATGCATGAGGAGAGTCAGAATGCTAACATGTCTCTAAAGCCAGGTCTTAAAGAGGAACTGCAGTCTGCTCACATGATTTGAAATAAAACATTTTTGCCATTCTGAAGCTTCCCTCCAACTACTTTGCATATTTTATATATACTCTGAATCTGTACTTGCCAAGTATTCTGCAGAAATCTCCCTCCACTGAGTCTGGCTGCAACCATTTTAACTGTGGGCAGCTGAAGCTACAGCCTGTTCACTTCCTGGCTTTACACAGAGGCACACCTCCAGCTCTGCAGCTCTCATTAGCCCTCTTATGACCCGTCCCTTTCCTTCATGGCAAACTCTTATGAGAGTGACAGACAGAGCTGTGCATGATGTCAAAAGCCTAGGCTTTTTACCAGACAAGAAACGTGAAGTGGGCTGTATAAGGTATTTACTGCTATCCAAAGTTTAAACAAGGTTTAATAGCTGGAAAGTTGAAAAAGTGACTGAAGGTCCGCTTTAATTGTCCTGGTTGGAGATATCCTGGTGTTTGAGGACCCTGTGGATAAATGATTCACAGCTCTTTATAAAGCTCTTGTCACCTTTGCAGACCATGTCATACAACCTTTTCAGGTAATCCCTGGACATCTTTATGAAGGAAATCAAGGGGTGGGGGAGTGGGTAAAAATCCCTTTTTGGCCAAAAAAGGCAAGAATTTTAATGGCAAAACCCCTGCTTCTAAAACTGAAAAGAGCCCAGTTTTGTTTCATTTAGGCATCCGAGGCCAAACCTAGAAGATTTCTGGTTCTTTTGAGGACCAGGGTCTTTTTTTTTTTCTTCTTCTTCTTCTTCTACTTCTTCTTCCCAAGGTGTTTTTTTTCCCCCTTTTTTCCTTGTCCAACTTTTAAACATTTAAAGAGATTTATGGTGTGTGTTGTTTGACTTTATTGTCAGTCTGACTCTTTGTTGTTCCCAACGATTCCTTTAGGGGACAGCCTGCTTCTCATTCCACTGTTGCTAGGTACATTTTTAAGATCGGCATTCAAGATTATGACCTCAGGGGAAAGGTTCTATTGTTTAAACTTTGGATAGCAGTAAATACCTTATACAGCCCACTTCACGTTTCTTGTCTGGTAAAAAGCCTAGGCTTTTGACATCATGCACAGCTCTGTCTGTCACTCTCCTAAGAGTTTTTCATGAAGGAAAGGGGCGGGTCATAAGAGGGTTAATGAGAGCTGCAGAGCTGGAGGTGTGCCTCTGTGTAAAGCCAGGAAGTGAACAAGCTGTAGCTTCAGCTGCCCACAGTTAACCACTTCCTTACTGGGCATGTAAACCCCCTTCCTGACCAGGTGAAATTTCAGCTTGCGGCACTGCTTCGCTTTAACTGACAATTGCGCGGTCGTGCGATATGGCTCCCAAACAAAATTGGCGTCCTTTTTTCCCCACAAGTAGAGCTTTCTTTTAGTGGTATTTGGTCACCTCTGCGATTTTTATTTTTTGCGCTATAAACAAAAAAGGACGACAATTTTGAAAAAAAATACAATATTATTTACTTGTTGCTATAAAAAATAGCCCAATTTAAAAAAAAAAATCAGTTTAGGGCGATACGTATTCTTCTACATATTTTAAACGACTGGTTTGCGCAAAAGTTATAGCGCCTACAAAATAAGGGACAGAATTGTTATTTTTTATTATTTTTATTTTTTTACTAGTAATGGCGGCGATCTGCGATTTTTATTGTGACTGCGACGTTATGGCGGACACATCGGACATTTTTGACACATTTTTGGCACCATTCACATTTATACTGCAATCAGTGCTATAAATATGCACTAATTACTGTATAAATGTGACTGGCAGGGAA
The DNA here is from genome assembly GCA_029574335.1 of Rana kukunoris. NCBI lineage: Eukaryota > Metazoa > Chordata > Amphibia > Anura > Ranidae > Rana > Rana kukunoris. Next base: position 367,444,173 of record CM056049.1, read on the forward strand.
GGGGTTAACACTAGGGGGTGAGGAAGGGGTTAATGTGTTTCCTGCATTGTGTTCTAACTGTGGGGGGAGGGGGGGTGACTGGGGGGGTGACCGATCTGTGTCCCTATGTACTAGGAACACAGATCGGTATGCTCTCTCTATGACAGGACGCTGTCATTGTGAGAGCCGGCAATGAGAGATGATCTCATATGTTTACATATGAGATCATCTCTCATTGGCCCATCAGATCGCATCGCAAACGGCCACTCTGATTGGCCGTTCGCGGCGATCTGTGATTGGCTGTGTCCAAGGGACACGGCCAGTACACAAGTTCCCCGCTGCGCGCTCTGGAGCGCGCGCTGGGAACGAGGAAAGGGGCTGCCGTGAAAACATGGCAGCCCGGAGATTTAGAGCCACCCTGCGGCCGTATATACTCGTACGGCCGTAGGGAAGTGGTTAAAATGGTTGCAGCCAGACTCAGTGGAGGGAGATTTCTGCAGCATACTTGGCAAGTACAGAATCAGAGTATATATAAAATATGCAAAGTAGTTGGAGGGAAGCTTCAGAATGGCAAAAATGTTTTATTTCAAATCATGTGAGCAGACTGCAGTTCCTCTTTAATCTAGTAGAGTGAACTTTGACTGATCTCAGTTAGTGCTTCATGGACTTAACATTGGGGATCTTTTTCTCAGATTTGCAAGGCTGCTACCTGGTGTCCAATTCGCACATCTGTTATGTTTTCCTAGGTGAATGTTTATGCCCAATTACTGTTTACCAATGACCTCTACAATATTTTTTCCCCCTTACCTGTATTACGAATTTGATTAATAGATTTGGTGGTAGGCAAATCTTAAAGAATATTTTTGAGCTTGGAAAGGCTTACTACGCATCTGTTTCTGTATATCACTTATTCTAATGAATGCTGTTGATAAAAAAAAAAAAATACTTTGTTTTTAGAATGATCTGTAACTATGGCAAACAACTCCTTTGTTTCTGATACTGAAAAAACATTGTTTACTTCCTGCATATTACTTGTACTGCCCAAATTGGGGAATTCCTGCAGAGCTCTAATGTTTACTATATGGTGGTTGTGAAATACTTGCATAACTTTACTGGTACTTTAAAGGGAAACTTTTTCTGTTCAGCTTACCAGAGAATTTCATTTTGAAACGTCTTCACTTGCCCAATTACTGTTTACCAATGACTTCTACAATATTTTTTCCCTTTACCTGTATAAAGAATTTAATTAATGGATTTGGTGGTACAGAAGAAATTGGTTGTTGTCAGAAAATGTGTTAAAATGTACTAGTATGGCTCATAACAGGGTTATGCTAGGTCTGAACCTAAACCGTAATAAAAAGGTTGACAGCAAGGTTAAATCCATTTTCCAAGTTATCATTTTATCATGTGTAAACATTTTTTTTCCAGCATTATCAGTGTTCTGTATAAATGTCTTACTATAAAATGATGGATATAAAATACCAATATCCCATGCATTTTATAGGAGCAGTATGGAATTGAACCAACAATGGTTGTGCAAGGTGTGAAAATGCTGTATGTCCCTGTTATGCCTGGTCATGCAAAGAGACTGAAACTTACGTAAGTATATTTTAAAACTAATAGTCTTAGTGTGATATGTTTTACTTCACATATTGTGACTGAACATAACTGCCTGTCCAACTCCTAAGTGCTGTGTGTACAAATATAATTCTAAAAATAGTGGCTCTTTATGATATCTCTGTATGCTTTGAAATGTTGCAGACCCAGTTTGGTCACCAATTTTGAGAAATGTTAGAGCCCTTTCACACTGAAGCGTTTTTACAGCGTTTTAGCGTTAAAAATAGCGCTGTTAAAACGCTCTCCATGCATCTTAATGGACCTTTTCACACTGAGTCCTGCAAGCGCTGTAAAAACGCCTTACCTTTTCACACTGAGGCATTGAGAAAAGTCCTGCAAGCAGCAGCTTTTGGGCGCTAAAAAAAAAATGCTCCAAATAGCCCCTCTCCATTGAAATGAATTGAAAGCGCTGTAAAAACGACTTACCCTTTCACACTGAGGCGTTGAACTGGCGGGGCGTTGAGAAAAGTCCTGCAAGCAGCATCTTTGGAGCCGCTTTTGGGCGCTGAAAAAAACGCTCCAAAAACCCCCCTCTCCATTTAAATTAATTGAAAAGCGCTGTAAAAAACGCCTTACCCTTTCACACTGAGGCGCTGCTAAAACGCCCTAAAACTTTAGAGTCTTACCGAGGCTTTACCAGCACATTGGGATTGCAGATGAGGCTTCGCTCGAATAATGCTGTAATAACGCTCGAAAAACGCTGTAAAAACTCTCGAAAAACACCCCAGTGTGAAAGGGGCCTTAGAGATTTTTCAATTTCATCTTGCAAGTGAGCTGAAGGATAAGTTAAAACGACTGTATTTATCGGCGTATAACACGCACCCTAACTTTAAGAGGGAAGTTTCAGGAAAAAAAAAACTTTCCACAGCCCCCTGCGTATAACACACAGGCACAGTTTATCCTCTATTTTCAGGGTAAAAGTGTTATACGCCAATAAATACAGTAAGTTAAAACTTACTAAAAACGAAGGAATGCACACTCGATCATGTAGTACAGGTTTCATTCATTGGCGGTGCATGGTTGCACAGATATCTTTTTTAAATTGTGTTTTTCTTTGTGAAACACACTGTACAATGGATCTTTTGGTGTTATAGCATTTTTTGGCTGCAGCACAATATTTAGATGTCACCTGCTGGTCAAGTCTGATAGTGTGTGTGTGTGTGTTTTTTTAAATCTATTTATTTATTCTTTTATGTTTTTGTTTCATTCCTTGTATAGAATGCACAAGCTTGTGAAACCAGGAGCCGATAAAAAATATGTCGATCTGACGGTGTCTTTTGCCCCTGAATCAAATGAAGATGAGGATTTACCTGGGCCTCCTGTGAGATACCACTTTTACCCAGAGAGCAATTAATGGCACAAGTGCGGGTGTTATCTTCTATGTGTTGGTACTACTTGTCACATCTAGGTGAAGCCTTAATGAAGAGAAACAAGTGGAAGTAGTGATTTGCACTAATATTTTGCATAACAAAGACTGCATATATGGTGTCTCCTTCATACTTTCTTGTACTTTTTTTTTTTTTCTTTGTTACCAGTGGACTGGAATACAAAATATTTTGGATGCAATACTCCATGCTATAACCCCAAAAAAAGATAAATGAATAAAAAAAAAAAAGAATGGAGGACCAAGAAGACTATTTTCAAGTTCACCTTATTGTACCTCCTTTTTTGCAATGATAAGTGGAAGCATATTGTATATATTAGTATTAATAAGTCTGTGTGCCTTGCAGTAGGTTTATCTAAGTATGCACACACGAGAGCTCTCTGCTTTGTATGTGTGCATGTATGTGTGTATGTATGTGTCTATGTATGTATGTATTTTTGATTTGTGAAATATGTATCTATTTCATATGTACGCTGTTTCCTGAATGTGAAATGTAAGCCCCTCTTCTTTTGATATTGCTACCTTTAGAGGGAACTTTTCCAAACCGGAAACAGTGTAAGGGAGATAATGTAACCTTTGCTATAATGTTATAAGCAGAGTTACTGATCTATACAATGCCTTAGTATCTTAAGATGTGAGCAAGTGATGTAATGTTGGTCTGTAAGTTTGACCATTAAGTATGTTTTTGCATAACATGCCCCCTTTATCTATCTAGTTTTTTCAGTGTTTTTGATAAATGCTTAAGTTTTAGTACAGCTTATATTTACATAGATAACATGCACTTCTTGGTAATAGAAGACCATTAGCCAAACGGGGCCATTGGTGTCGGCATAAATTGCGCCTTCAGCTGGCTGCT